>OY728151.1:1085553395-1086775624 GCA_963277665.1 Viscum album
ATAATATCATAATAAATATATAATTTCTATAAATATACTTTTACATGTCATTCAAGTGATGTGGTGATGAAAGGAGAGAGTCACATCGCTTCATGAAGGCAGCAGTCCACACGTACATGAATGGTGTTATCTTATTTCATTGAGTGAAAGGGTAAGAAATAAACTGATATATTATCCTTTTATAATGATAAATAAACCATTAGTTTCATAATTATTTCATGTTTAACATATATATTAATTAAATTTATTCTCATTATCTTCCATGTAAAGTGTTTGTGAAAAATAATTCACATCACTTCATGAGGAGATAATCCATCATACAAACGAGTGACCATATCGTATCCCCTACAAAATGAAAAGTAAAAATTTATATATGATATAATGAATTAATAGGTATAATTATATTATAAATATAATATATTTACTTTATATCCATTATCATACCAAATTGTGACAGTTGGTAATGGAAAAATGAATAACATCAGTACACGAGGCGGTAATCCACCGTACAAATGAATTATGATTACATAACACATTTGATGGAAGTGGGGATAGTTGTAGGTAAATAAATTAACATAAAAAATATAATTATATGGAACATAATGATTTTATTCTATAATCAAGGTATAATAATAATTTAATGAGGTGTGGGAAGAAATAAAATAAAAAAACTTATTGATGAACGATACCTCTTCTTCGAGTATCCTCAATAGGTCTACACAAAAATCCTTCCTAGTTTGGCTTTACTCCAAAAAGAAATCCTATTGGATGAGATTAGGGAATTTTGTAAGGGATTTTTTTACGTATTTTCTGAACCAAAAATATTTTATGGTGTGAATAAGAGAGGAGATGGGGTGGCCTTTTATAAGTGGGGTGAGTGACACACTTGTATATTTTTTAAAAGAAAATGACTTAACCATGTTTTTCAATCCCAAAAGGCTTCAAAATTGGTTATTTTATAGATTTAGACATTACAGTATCTATATATGGTCATAAAATTGATTTTATACATGTTTTTAGTTTATTTTATCCCTTATCTTTTTAGTTTAACCCCAATATTACCATTTTTACCTTAAATGTGGTAAATAATTTAAACTATTTTTACTATCCATTATGGTCAAAAAATAGTTTGAAATTATTTTATAATATATTTTATGATTATTATAAATATCTAATCCACTTTTAAAAATTAATTTCACATAAATTTAATGTTTTTATTTAAAATTAGTTCTATAAACACAATGAGAAAACAGGTTTTCAAAGAGAAAATGTTCAAAACCTTACATGTATTTTATATAAAATTTCAATAGTAAAATGATTCAAATGACCTAAATTGTATTTATAGATATATAATTTAACTATATTTAAATTAAAACAAATTTAAAATATTAAATAAATTTATAAATAATTTAAATGAAAAGAAATATTTCAATTGAAATTTTGTATTTTTTACTATTCATCAAAAAATTATTCGTTTCAGAGAATTCCCAAAAATTCACCCTAAGATAATTTTGACATGATTATTTAAAAAATGGAATTTAATTTGTATATTAATTTTTTAAATATTTTAAATAAATTATTTTTAAATAATTTCCATAAAAAAGATAAAAAACACATTTAAGAAACAAAATGTTTTAAGCATAAAATTGGAAATATTTCAATCACTTGTATAGAAAACACATATGAATAGTTATAAATTTTTAGTAAAATATATTATATATTCGTTTAATTAAAATAATTCACCAAAATTTGTTTGTTTCATTTATTTATGTTTGTGTTTTTTTTCATAAAATTGTTTTCATAAAAAATATTTCTTTTATTTTAAAATTGGTTTATTTTATTATTTAATTAATTAGTCACAAAATAATTCATTTTATATGGATGTGTAAAAAATATATATTAATAATCTAGTTAACTCTATTTATTCCCTTATTTCAAAAAGAAATGTGGTAACTATCATATAAAAATATTTTAATAATATGAAATGTTTCATTTAAACTCAGTGTTGTGTGTTACGCAAGATAAAATTTGTTTTACATGTAATAAAAAATATTTCAAAATATCTTAGGGTGTAAGAGGCATTCAAAATTTTCCCCAAATATTAAAATATAGTAATCCTATAAGATAAATATTGTGACATTATCATCATTTTAAAATTAATTAATAATTAATTTAAGTTAATCTACAACATAAAAATGTTATTTATACAATATATTATATTTTGATAAATTAAAATGATTGTTTAAACCTATAAATAGCTTTACAATGTCAAAAATGAAAACTAAGGTTCTAAAAATAATATTTTTTAGAAAAAATATATTCTCATTGTGACATCGTAGACTCAGATGCCACATAGAGGTTCCCTAAGCCTATTTGGCCACATGGCCTCAAGCGCATCTCCCTAAATAATAGACGATTCTGAGTTTTAGTGAGGGCATTGGTTCTGCCTATGGGGAGACTATGCTCTCATTACCAGAGTGCAGCACAAAATGTGAATATAATAATTGAAGGTAAATAGGGGAATCCATATAAATAGATGGCACAATCAAAGATAACTGAACATTGATAATAAAAAACAGGATGAAACTAGTATAAATATACAAAAGATGATGCTGATATTTCATGTATCTATAAATCTATAAATCATGGACACAATGAATTAGAAAATAATACTATAAAAAAGTATAAAAATGGATTCCAAAAAATAATACAAGCATCCTAAGATCCAACTCAGTCATATACTTCCAACTCCATCCTACCATATCAAGAAATATAGTGTTCAAAGAAACACACTTTCCTTTGTCTATATCACAATATATATAGTCTTCATTTGTAAAAATAGAATCCCAGATAAGGTGTGAGATAAATTTCAATATCTCACCATAAACGGTGTCTATAACATCATGTTTGTGTAATATAAACTAAAAAAGTGTGCAATCATGAATATATAAATATAAAACAGTACATTTATGTAAATACCCTACTACCTACTTTATCCCTCGTATGGTGTATGAACATGTAACCAGTTCATTAATTTTTTATATCCTATTTTATATATTTAAGTCATGTGAAGTAATAAATGCACTGAAAATATGATATAATATAAATACTAAAGGATACAAGGCATATAAAGTCATCCTTGTGTTATTTATAAAAAAGATATTCCAATGTAATAACCAAGGTAGCCTATACCTCAAGGTTCACCAACTCTATAGTAACGACATCTTGGATATATGGGTAAGATTATAATCCAAGCAGAATAATCTAAGGAATTTCACAATAATGTGTTCTAACAAAGTCCAAGGAGTACATCCAAGGTAAAATAAAATAAGCTATGGATATAACCGAGGATGTAACCAAGGCACCTTATGTCTGCAGAAGAAATGCTGGATCCAAGAAGTGTATGAAAGGCTTCCTATAATAGTAAAGTGGGGATCATATAGTGTCATAAAATTCCTCAACTGATATAAATGGATTTTGTTCCAAGTTGGGTCTGAACTAAGGAAACTGAAAACCTTTAATCAGAATGGCATCCATGATCTCTCAAGGCATTCCATCACGGATCCAAAAGCTAACTCGGGTCAGACCAATCCTATATTGATGTCAGGTTCCTAATGTAATTATGAAACCTAAATTTATTTCATTGATTTAATTAATCCATGTAATAGTAATATCATTTACTGTGTCATTTGGTTCAGGCCTAGACTTTTATTAGTGTGATAAGGATAAGGGTCATGAAAAAATTTAAGTCATTTCATAGTTAATTATAGGGTTATCTCTTTTACCTTTTATAACATTAAAAACTTGGTCTATGGATGAGAAACTATGTGAAATGAAATTAATATAAACTTAGAGAAGTGATATCAATACTATATAATTTCCAACTTACCATTTAACATTGATTAAACAATTGAAGCACTTACATTAGGTGGGTCAAGTGATTAGAATACATGGTACATTCCATTTATCGATTCAATATAAATCAATCAAGGAAGGATTTCTATTAGCAGGGTTTGGCTGAAGCACACACAAATGGTGGCTTAGACAAACATATTGAAACACTAAAACCCCAAATATAAATAACACCATACAAAGGCTGGTTGGAGTAATAGAAATAACCACCAATGATGAATTTTATATATGGAATGGATTTTAGAACATAGTTCCAATGACTACATGAAATTCATATAAATTTAACAAATGATGACCAATGAAATCGGCGTTCCTGCATGAAAATTTTTAAATTTATTAATTATGAGGATTGAGTTATAGATCATATACCTTGTAGTCATACGCCTCCACTCGTCCATTATCAACCATTAATTCATCTTGAACTGGAAGAGATTTGAAGAACATATCAATGCCCTAAAATTGGTGCTTATGATCCTATATCAAAATAGAATCTTTGATAGGAATAAGAACAATGGATGATTAAAAAGGATTCAATTACTTACTGGCATAGATTCAAAAAGATGAATGATGATCGAATTGGACTCTAGGAAGATTATCAATTTTTTTTCTAGAAAACAAGAATATCATCTTCAAAGATGAAGAAAATTCAGTTTTTCCACTACAAAAAGGAGGAAGGGTTTCATCGAAATAAAAATGTAAGGTAAACCCCATAAATTCTCCCAAAAAATAGCCTTCACACGCTTTGTCCTCATAGTTTGGAAAAATTGTTCACCAACCAAGAACGATCAACTATATGAAGGAGTATACCACATAGTCTGGCTGAATGATTAGGGAAAATGTGTTCTAACCATGAATAATATCTCTATAATTTTTCTAAACCTTTTTTCATAGTCGTGCAGCCTAAATCGCACTGTTTGGAAAAACTGTACACCCCATATCACTCCATTATATAGCCTTTCACATGAAAAACTAATCATGAGACCGACCTTGCATGGTTTATTCAAACCATTCAATATGTCATTTTCTCAAAATTATAAGGTTCTGAGCTCCTAAAAATATATGGAAACCCAAGGAACCTTTAATAACTCATAAGGTTTCCATATTAGGTTGAAAATAAACAATTAGATGAAAATATAAAGGATCCATTCCTATGTGGAAAACTGATTCGTTACACTCTCTCACCATAAAAGAAATCATCCCTTAGTTCACCTTCCAAGGGAGGTGAAACACTATATATGAACAACTCTAGTCATTGGGGACGTATGTCGGCCTCCCACTCCCAAGTCTTATCTAGTACATGGTTGTGCTACCATAGCACCCATTATAAAAAGACATACCTACCTCAGAGAGACGTTGTTCTCCAATCAATGATTCTTATAAGATAATCCTCAAAAGAATCATCAACATCAAACTGAAATTTCTTGGGATAAAAATATGATCTGGGTTGGAAAGATAGCATAAAAGTTGTGAAATAGATAAGACATCATTCATGGAACGATACCTATGATGTAGTAACAACTGATAGGCTACTGACCTGACTCTCTCTAGAATATCAAATAGCATAAAAAATCATGGTGATAACTTCCCTTGGCTCCATATCCATCTATTCCCTAGTCTGAGTTCCACCCATATGAAAACATTATCCTCAACCTAAAACTCTAGAGGTATTATATGGTTATCAACATATGATTTTTTTCTGGATTGAGTAGTGGATATACACATTCTATTCACCTAAGCCTACTGCAAAGTCTTCTATATGATATGAGGACCTTGTAGGGATACCTCCCTTTCCTCTATCCAACATAGGGGTTAACAACATGGCCTACCATATAAGGCCTCAAAATGAGCCATCTTAATTGAACCCTAAAAGGTATTTTATATACGAACTTGAATATGGGGATGTTCTTCTCCCATTAACTGACAAAATCAATGATGCATTCTTGGATAATGTCCACCAGAACCTGTATTGTCTGTTTAGACTATCCATTGATCTAAGGGTTGATGGATGTTATCAGAATCACCTATATACCCATATATTTCTATAATGCCTACTAGAACCATGACATAAAATGAGTTTCCCTATTTGAAATGATAGTACAAGGGACCCCGTATAGTAGAATGATCTCATAGACATACAATCATTCCATCTCATAAATTGAGAAATTCCCCCAAATAGGAATGAATTGTTCTACATTTGGAATTATATCAATGAAAACGCATACAATGTCACTACCTCAAGGATACCTTAGTAAACCTACTAAAAAGTCCATGGAAACATATTTCCATTTCCCTTAAAGGTCTAGAATCAGTTTTTACAATCCTTTAGATTCCTAGTGCTCTGGATTCACATACTAACAAGTGGAAGACCTAGTGATAAATTCGTGTATCTGACGTTTCGTCCCAATCCAGTGATACTATCACCTCATGTATCGATACATTTTGGTGATGCCTATTTGAATTTCCCACTAATAATCATAGGAATCTCGCATAAACTCTAATTGCATATCTATAGGAACCTAGACATTTCCATTAATTCATAGGATGTAATATCTATCCACACACCAATTTGAAGGTGGGTCACCACTTGAAATACTCTCATAGGTATCCAATCCCTCGAGATATGAAAATTGGCTGATTTTCACCTTATCAAGGAGGGAAGATGTAACTATCAAGGATGAGAGATAAGACTTCTCATGACTATCTTGAAACACTATATGTAGCTCAAAAAAGAGGGACATCAATTTCTATTCATCGTTGTCTTCCCGTATTACTTGTGCCTGTATTTTCTAACTCAATGCATCATCTACTATATTGCCTTTTCTAGGTGTACAGGAAAGCTCAAAATTTAATGACTGAAGATATTTGACCTATCATCATAGTATAAAATTAATGTAACATTATGTAATGATATATTTGAGTCTCCTATGGTTCGTATACACCACAAATTGATCACATAATAGATAATATCTCCAAAAATGTAAGGCATGAACAACTACTCCTAGCTCAAGGTTCTATGTTGGGTAATTTCTCTCTTGATTCCACATATTTTGAGATCTGTATGAAATGAATCTATTCTATTACATCAACATTACTTTGAGGTTGATTCCTAATTCATCATATAACACTATATGGCCTTTTCTAGGCTCTGGAAGAATCAGAATATGTGCTGAGACAATCCTTCCATTCAGCTCCTTAATGGATTTCTTGCACTCTTTGGACCACAAAAACCAAAAACCCTTCTTTGTATGTTGAGTAAGAGGTGAAGAATGGTGTGAGATATACTGTATGAAATTGTTTTAATATCCAACCATGTAAAGACCTAGAAATTCAATGTCATTTTTTTAAAACATATGGGAAATTTTCAAGTCCATGAAAATTGACAGCGTGTGATTCCGAGGCCTGGAGTGCCCAGAATGAATTTCTGAACATTATTTTTTTGTACGTTCAGTAAACGTGCGAGCGGGTTTTTATAACTTTTGAACCGGTGCTTGGAATTGAAATATGAGGGCATCGTTGAACTCGCAGCACCGATACTCTCTTAAAGATACTTTCACCTCGACGGTAGTTGGTAGAGGGTGAAAGTTAGTTTTTGGATTTTTCGTGAAAGAATAAAATAAAAATAAAATTGTGTAAAAATTTATTTTTATTTGAAATAGCTATGTGGATGTTGTGAAGTGGGAACCACCAGACCTAAACCTCTCATGAGAGGTTATGATGGTGGGGACCACCTGAACTAACCTCTCATGAAAGGTTATGGATGTGGGGACCACCTGAGGATTGAAACCCCATTGAACTTCTTATTAAGTGGGGAGAAACCTCTTGATATCCCTACATAATTATTCCAAACCTCCCCTTAATTTTTTATGCCGCCCATCAATTAATTAATTAATCGAATTTTAAATTATTCCAACTTTATATATTAAGCCGAAAAATCCTCATTTTGGTTGGAATTGGGGGAAACTCTTTGAAAAAAGGGAGAAGCTTGGAGAATTGGGATAAAAGACCTCCAACGAAGAACGCCAACGAAGAATGCTTCTCCTTAGACGAATTCTTCTCCAAACTCCGTCAAAGGATTACTAATGAGGAACATATCCACTGATGAATGAGGAGACGCTGACTTCACTTACATTCATCTATTCCCAATGTCATTGACTCTTTCCCCGTAGGCAATCGTCAATGAATCAAACGAAGGAGGTAGGGGGTTGTTATTGAAATCCTGAATTTTCTCGATTATTTTCTTCATTCTTGAAAATCATGGAGAACATTGATCAACCAAGATGAGTTGATCCACAATTCATATTAAATTGTTGAGTTGTAATTTTGGTTTCCTGGTTATGTTATAGCCGCTTGCTACCGCCCAAACGTGAAGGGTGCATGCCAAAAAAACATGGCCCGACTTCCCGACAGTTTATCTTGAGGTTTGTGGTGTTCTTTGTGATGGAGGAAGACGAGAAATGGAGAGGGTTATGGTCACCGATGAGGAACATAAGAATGGTGGCCGAAAACATCGCTGGTTGTGACAAAGGCGACGACACAGTGGCGCTGCTCCGCCACCACCACCACAACGGCCTTGTCGCGCCACCCCGGCCGAACAGCCCCCGCAGCCCCGCCGCGCCGCCCACATCCACCGCTGTTCAGGCCGGGCCACTACCGTCGATCAGGCCACGCCGCCACTGCCATCCACCGAGCCACCGTCTTCATCTGCAGAGCCACCCCGGCTGCGCCCCTCGCGGCCTTTCGAGCTGCTCTGGCCAAGACGCTCCATGGTCGAGCCGCCCCGCAGCCCCGAGACACTCTGGCCAAGCCACCCCGGCCGAGCAGCCCTGTGGCCTCGTGCCATCTGCGACCGAACCCCCACCACCCCTCACGACCTTACATACCACACAACAGGTCGGGCCTCCTAGCACGGGCTAGGCCACCCTGCGGGTCGGGTCGATCTGACTGGGTCAGGCCGGACCCGGGCCCACTACGACCCATTTACTTTCTTTTGGCCATATCTTTGGCAATGGACATTCGTTTGACGAACTGTCACCAGCGCTGGAAATATTAGAGAAAGACGGTCCCTTTGAGTATACCCCCACTATATTTTTTGATTAAGACGTGGAACAATCAGGTTGGATCGAGCACAAATCCAACTGGGCCCCTGGTACTAAAAGGCTAATAACTCACAGATCGGGCATCTGATTGGTGTGTCGTCTGTTGTGTTGTGACCCCTATTATGTGACGGACCTTTGAGATGCTTCTTTGTCAGACTTCATGGTAGTTGGAGTATTTACCAGTAGCTTGTGGAGCGGATCCTTCCGAAGATGAGTGAGCATAGTGTGGGAACCCAGTAGCTGGATGAGACTTGACGATTGCTAACCTTTTCGACTTGGAGTGACTTGACAGGTCCAATGGAGAGCGCCTATGTGTGACGAGGAATACCCACGGTGGGGAGCGCCTCTGTGTGACAGTGCATACCCATGGTGGGGAGTGGATCTATGTGACGCGGCAAACCCACAGTACACGACAAGAGGTGTACCTCAGCAGGCCATTGTGGGGAGTGCCTCTGTGTGACGCAGTAGACCCACGGTACTCAACAGAAGAAGTACCTCAGCAAGTCAAGAGGGGGAGCACCTTTGTGTGGCATGGTAGACCCATGGTACTCGATATGAAGATTACCTCAACAGTCCAAGGTTTGTTGGAAACACCTCTATGTGACGCAGCTGGCCAACTATACTCGATTGAGGAGGGGATCTCTGGAAGCCGAGGTGTTCATCGATGTGACTAGGGATGTTACTTGTTAATACCCCTATAATAAATCTTGGTGTGAGCTGAGTCAGTATCTCTGTGTTTTTCCTCATTATTGAGATTAATTACTTGATAACTTAGGTATATCTATGGGCATATACCTAATTAGGGTTATCAGTTGTTTTCTCCTTTTTTGACTGATCCTTGGAGGATTTTGTGGAACCTCGAGGGTCTTGGGGTCCCTACTGAGTATCTTTATACTCTCCCCTACATGGGCTATGCCCACACTTCTTTGTGTTTGGTGCAGACGACAGACTACGTTGATTGAGACAGAGGGTACTAGGACTGGACGATGCCCGGAGGTGGAACCTACTATGAGTCGGTACACGCAGGAGACTGATGGACATGGAGTGCTAAGGAGGCGATCTCTACCAACCATTCAGGTAGGAACCTTGGAGGATGACCCAGTAGCTGTTTTTCATTTTTCTTCAGTTGTACTTGTACTTTCAGTTTCTTGTACCTTTACTATTGGGCTTGTCTTTCCGGCCCCCTTTACTTTCAACACTCTTTTGGTTATACAATTTTCTTGTGTTCGTATCTTTTTGTGTGATTGGTTACGTGAGTTTGTAGTTTATAAAGGCAATGCCTTCCCAATTTTATGGATTATGCCTTTTGGTGTAGTCGGCATCCCCTGGCCTATGGAAGGTAGGCTTGGGGTAGTCACAGCATGGGCCCCGGGGGACGGGTCATGAAAAATTGGTATCAAAGGAGTCGGTTCTACCATAGAACATTGGACTCTGATCTTTCTATTTAATGACAATAGTGTTAAGAGTATTGAGTGTGTTTATTAGTATATGGAATCCAGTATTGGTGAGGTGCCCGACGTATCAATACACCAGGACCCTGACTTCTGATTTTCGACTCAATGCAAGAAAATACTAATTGTGTGTGTGTTTTCAAGAGTCTTTTTTGTTACCTCTTTGAGTCAGCTCACCAGGTATAACTTATTGACCATACTGCACCTGTTTCTTTTCATGATGCCTCCACGAAGACAACCACCTTGGGTTTTGAGAGTAGTATGCACTGATATACCACCGAGCGGTGAGACCTCGGTGCCGGGACCTCTTTCAGTAGAGGAACCAGCAGAGGCACCAGCGGTACCATTACCCATTGGGCCACCGATGCCTCTAGCCCCGGAATTAGAGAGTGCACACCGCTTGAGTGCATTTCACGAGTTCCAATTCAAGAGGATACACAGGTTTAAGGGAGAGACAGACCCACAGGTAGCTGAGGATTGGCTGGAGGATGTGGTGAGAGTCTTCTGACTGGTAGGGACAACAGCCGATCTCATGGTGATCCTTGCCGCCAGCCTTCTACACGAAGAATCAGGAAGATGGTGGAGCTTGATGCTCCAGGTTCACAATGAGGTGATGATTCTCTAGGTAGAATTCGAGAGCCTATTCCAGGAAGAGTTTTTTCCAGTGACTCTTTGCGTAGTGCGCATAACTAAGCTTCTTCATCTGTAGCAGGGCAGCATGACTATAGCTCAGTATTCAGAGAGGTTAACAGATCTCTCACATTACTCCACCAATATGGTGTGGGACCATTTATTTAGGGTCCGGACCTTTGATCAGGGGCACAGGTGGGAGATCAGGGCTTCAATGATCTCACTCAGTATACCGACGTAGGAAGGGGTGTTAGAGAGAGCCCTCTTGGTGGAGAGTTTCCTTACCGAGAAATCACCAGTAGTGAGACCCACTAACAGTCATTGCGTAGAGGAGTCTTTTGTAGCTGGAAGCAGACATATGTCATTGTGGTCCAAGAGGACCAGACCTATATGTGGATGATCGCATGACTCAGGATCGGTTGTGCGGGGCACCCAAGGCAGAACTAGTTAGGAAAGGATCATGTAGTGTTACTCATGCGGCGGATAAGGCCACATGGATCGTGACTTTCTGACCCATCATACAAATGATCAAAAGACAGTCAAAGGGTCACCTAGGCAGAGACAGATGTTCAACCGAGGAGGTCCGCAGGGAGCTGATGGACGTGGCAGAGGATTTGTCCGTGTAGCTGGCGGTGGGCGTCGATTCAAGATGTTATCGCCACCACCACCAGGAGGTCAACCTCAACCGTAGGGAGCATGTGGATAGGGGAGAGCTCAACTCTAGGATGCTGAGTCCTACGATTACAGTTCCCCAGAGATGATATGAGGTACAATCTATCTATACTCCACCTTATCTACAATTATTATAGACACAGGTGCTAGTCATTCTTTTATTGCCACTGCCATCATTCGGAGCTCGGAGATTTTGACCAAGATGTTGGATTGATCCTTATGTCTAGAGTCTCCTATGGGAGTGGATTCGACGATTACGAACTACTGCCTATAGTGTGTTGTTACTTTAAGAGGCGAGAGCTTCGGCTGAGATCTCCTAGTAGCGGCGTTGGGGCCTTACGACGTCATCTTGGGTATGGACTGGTTATCTACATTCCATGCTCAGATTGACTGTATTAGGCACAAAGTGCGGTGTGTACGCACGGATGAGACCAGGCTTACCTTCACCAACAGAAAGGGAGCCTATGCAGCACAGGATGGACTTACCAGGAGGAGGGTGCATCCGATTACACATCAGTTTGGCTAGTCTTACCCTCAGAGAGTTTGACGTGGAGAGTCGGATTTGTCCTGTAGTAGTGGACCAGTACGCGGATGTCTTTCTTGATGATGTTCCAGGTCTACCTCTTCACAGATAGGTGGAATTTGACATTGACTTGTACCCTAGGACGACATCGATATTTACACCAGTGTATCGGATGGCTCCTGCGGAGCTTCGTGAGATATGGGTACAGCTAGAGGACTTGCAGGGGAAGAGATTCATTTGACCCAATGTTTCTCCCTGAGCGGCCCCGATTTTGTTCTCCATGAAGGTGGATGGGAGCTTGAGGATTTATGTTAACTATCGGCGCCTGAACCAGGTGATTGTGAAGAACAAGTACCCACTTCTAAGGATTGACGACCTCTTTGATCAGCTGAAGGGAGCAAGGTGGTTCTCGAAGATAGACCTCAGATCAGGCTATCACCAGCTATGAATACGATATGAGGATGTGTATAAGATGACCTTCAGGTGTCGGTATGACCATTATGAGTTCTTTGTTATTCCATTAGGTGTAACCAACGCTCCAACAGTTTTCATGGGACTCATGAACAGGATCTTTCAGCCATACCTTGATCGCTTTGTTGTAGTCTTCATCGACGACATTCTGATCTACTCGGCTACTGAGGAGGAGCATGCCTATCATTTGTAGGTAGTAGTGAACACACTCCGAGAGCACCAGCATTATGGTAAGATCTAAAAGTGATAGTTTTGGATCTGATAGGTTAACATTCTGGGGAATGTCATATCGGAGGTTGGAGTTGTAGTGGATCTAGCAAATATTTAGGCGATACTTTCTTGGGAGCCCCCCAGGAGTGTGAAGAAGGTACGAAGTTTCTTGGTTTTGGCTGTATATTACTGGAGGTTTGGGCCAGAATTATCCAGAGTTGCAGCACCACTATCATAGTTGATGAAGAAGGCGCAACCCTTCATGTGGTCGGAGAGATGCCAGCTATGTTTTTAGGAGCTGAGGAAGAGGCCGACTAGTTCCCCCATCTTGAGACTTCTAGAGGAGGACATAGAGTACGTAGTTTACTGCGACGCATCTAGGACCATACTCAGATGTGTCCCGATGCAGGAGCGAGCAGTGATCGCATATGGTTCTCGACAACTAAGACATCCCGAGCAGAACTACACTACCTATGACCTAGAGTTAGTCCTAGTGGTCTTTGCCTTGATGATGTGGCGACACTATCTGATGGGAGAGAATTTTAACGTGTACTCTGAACAAAAGATTCTCATATATATCTTCTCCTAGAAGGACCTATACCAGAGAAAATGACGTTGGGTTGAGTTCCTCTAGGACTATGACATCGAGATATTATATACTCCTAGGATGGGTAATGTTGTAGAAGCTTCACTCATCAGGAGGTCTATTATACAACTGATAGTTGAGGTGACAGAGCAGATGGCCGCTTTGCAGAAATATTTTGTGGATCGAGATCGAGTATCTTTTCTTGATTCTCTTACAATCACTCCACCACTTCATCAGTGATTCAGGGAGGTGCAATATGGGGATGCTGACTACGGGGCACGACGTGCTTAGATATCCACAGGATAGGCACCAAATGGATTTTATAAAGATGGGGAGCACGTCATTCTCTTCATAGGACGTACCATTGTACCAGTGTCACTCCAGGAGGAAGTGTTGAGGGAGTGTCACACAACCCCTCTAGCAGTACATCCAAGAGTGGCGAAGATGTACCAGGACCTCCGACGATAGCACTGGTGGCTAGGAATGAAGAAAGAAGTAGCATATTTTGTCTTTCTATGCCTCACTTTTCAGCAAGTGAAGGCGGAGCATCAGGTATTAGCAGACATGGTTCAGCATTTAGAGGTCCTAGAGTGGAAGTGGGATGGTATATCCATGGACTTCATGATAGGAATTCCACGCACATCTAGGGGTCATGACTCTATCTGGGTGATCGTCGACCGACTCACCATGTCATACCACTTCCTACCGATCAGAGAGAGGGGTTCAGTAGAGAGCTTGGGATGCCTCTATGTGTAAGAGATTGTACGGATACATGGAGTCCCCTCGACGATTGTCTCTAATCGGTATGGATCTTTTACTTCCCAGCTATGTAAGGGGTTGTAGGAGGCTTTCAAGATGCAGCATTGTTTGAGCACCGCCTTCCATCCTTAGACAGATGGTCAGACTGAGGGGACCATTCAGACCCTCAAGGATGTGTTGTGTGCTTGGGTCCTCGACGTTGGTCGTAGTTGGGAGGATCACTTACCTTTTGTGGTTTTTTCATACAACAATAGCTATCACTCCACCATTTGGATGACACCATTCAAGGTTTTGTACATGAAACCATGCAGATCACCTTTGTGCTGGACTGACCCAGGGGTGTCAACACTGGTGGGACCATAGATGGTACAAGCTACCACATAGAAGGTACAAATCATCCAGGAGAAGATGAAGAATTCATAGAGTGGGAAGATATTGTATGTCGATAGGAGATGGAGACCTCTGGGGTTTGAGGATGGTGACCACGTCTTTTTACGGGTCTCACCTCGATGAGGTTTGTGAAGATTTGGCCGAGGCGGTAAGTTATCTCCAAGGTTCATCGGACATTTTTCAGGTCCTCAGTAGTGTTGGTGATGTGTCATACCACTTAGCCCTTCCATATCAGTTGCACTGGGTGCACGACGTCTTCCACGTATCCCAGCTAAGGAGATACGTGCATGACCCTTCTCACATTATCGACCATGGCGAGATGGATGTCGACGATGTGATGATGTTTATAGAGGTTCCAGTAGATATTGAGGATCGATAGGAGTGGGTCCTTCATGGATGGTCGATACCTCTGGTCTGCGTTCGCTGGCAGCACAGGAACCTCCAGGAGACCACATGGGTGTCGGAGGCTCAGATGTGTGCTTAGTACCCCCACTTGTTTCATTAGTTTGAGTTATGGCTTATGAGGACGTAAAGCCCTGAGGTGGGGGGAATGTAAAGACCCATAAATTCCATGATTTGTTTTAAATATATGGGAATTTTATGAATCTGTGAAAATTGACGGCACGTGATTTCGAGGCCCGGAGTGGTCAAAATGAATTTCTGAACTTTATTTTGGGTACGTTCAGTAAATGTGCGAGTGGGTTTTTATAACTTTTGAACCGGTTCTCAGAATTGAAATATGAGGGCACTGTTGAACTTGTAGTGCCAATATTCTCTTAAATAGACATTCACCTCGACAGAAGTTGGTCAAGGGTGAAAGTTAGTTTTGGGGTTTTTCGTGACAGAATAAAATAAAAATAAAATTGTGTAACAATTTATTTTTATTTGAAACACCAATGTGGATGTTGTGAAGTGGGGACCACCAGAACTAAAACTCTCATGAGAGTTAATGATGGTGGGGACCACCCAAACTGACCTCCCATGAGAGGTTATGGTGGTGGGGACCACCTGGGGATTGAAACCCCTTGAACTTCCTATTAAGTGGGGAGAAACCTCTTGAGCTCCCAAATTAATTATGCCAAACCTCCCCTTAATTTATTATTCCACCCATAAATTAATTATTTAATTGAATTTGGAATTATGCCAACTTAATATATTAAGTTGGAAAATCCTTATTTAGGGTGGAATTGGGGGAATCTCTTGAAAAAAAAGGAGAAGCATGGAGAATTGGGAGAAAAGATCTCCAACGAAGAATGCAAACAAAGAATGCTTCTACTTTGACGATTGCTTCTCCAAACTCCATTGAAGGATTGCCAATGAGGAACATCTCCACCAACGAATGAGGAGACACCAACGTCACCGACATCCATTTATTTCTAATGACATCGACTCTTTCCCCACAGAAAATCTTCACCAAATTAAACGAACGAGTTAGGGGGTTGTTATTGAAATATTGAATTCTCTCAATTATTTTCCTCATTCTTGGAAGGAAAGGAGAACATGGATCAACCAAGACTATTTGATGCACGATTCGTATTAAATTTTTGAGTTTTCATTCTTGTTTCATTATTCTATTAAAGCCTCTAGCTACCGCCCTAACACAAAGGGTGCAGGCCAAACAAACATGGCCCGACCTCTCCACAGTTTATCTTGAGGTTTGTGGTGTTCATTGTGATGGAGGATGATGGAAACCAGAGTAGGTTATTGGCACCGATGAGGAACACGAGAACGGAGGCCGACACCACCGTAAACCACGATGAAGGTGACGACGTAAAGGCGCCACTCCACGACCACTTCCTTTGTGTCTTCGCTGCGTCACCATGGTCAAACTACCACTGCCGTCTCATCGTGCGGCCCTGGACAAACCACCCCTGCGGCCCCGACGCACCACCCATGGCCGCTGCCACCCACCGAGCCACCGCCATTGTCCGCTGAGCCGCAGGCTGAGCCACCCCAGCCGCGCCACCTGTGGCCTTCTGAGCCGCTCCGGCTGAGCTGACCCACGATTGAGCTGCCCCATGGCTGAGCCACTTCAGCTGAGCCGCCACATGGCCCCAAGCCCCTTCAGCCACACCACCCCGGCCGAGATGCCCTGTGACCTCACGCTATCTGTGGCTGAACCCTCGTGGCCCCTTACGGCCTGTCGAACCGCCCATCCAGCCGGTCCGCCCAACACGGGTCGGGCCAGACCCAACAGGTCAGGCCAAACCCAATGGGCTGGGCCAGACCCAGTGGGTTGGTCCAGGTCGGATTAGAATCATGCCCACTACAACCCATTTAATTTCTTTTGGCCATAACATTGGCACAAGATGTTCGTTTGATGAACTGTCTGTGGCGTTGGAAATCTTGGAGAGAGATGGTCCCTTAATGTATACCCCCACTGGAGTTTTGGATTAAGATGGGGAACAGTCAGGTTGGATCAAGCACGAATCCAACTGGGCCCCCGAGACTAAAAGTCTAATAACTCACAGAACGAACGTCTAATTGACACATCGTCTATTGCGTTGAGACCCCTATGACATGGATGACCTTTGAGATGCTTCTTTGTGGGACTTCATTCCAGTTGAAGTATCAACTAGTAGATCATGGAGTAGATCCTCCTATAGAGGAGCGAACATAGTGTGGGAACCCAGTAGCTGGATGAGACTTGACGAATGTTGACCTTTTCAACTTGGAGTGACTTGATAGGCCCAGTGGGGAGCGCCTCTGTGTGACGTGACAGACCCACGGTGGGGAGCGCCTTTGTGTGACGCGGAAGACCCAAAGTACATGACAGGAGGAGTACCTCAGCAGGCCATGGTGGGGAGCACCTCTGTGTGACACAGAAGACCCACAGTACTTAACAGGATGAGTACCTCAACAAGTCATGAGGGGAAGCGCCTCTATGTGACGCGGCAGACCCATAGTGGAGAGCGCCTCTGTGTGATGCGGCATACCCACGAAACTCAATAGGAGGAGTACCTCAGCAGTCCATGGTTTGTGGGAAGCGCCTTTGTGTGACGCGGTAGGCCCACTATACTCATAGAGGAGAGGATCTCTGGTAGTCTAGGTTTTTGGAGATGTGACTAGGGATGTTACTTGTTACTACCCCTATAATAAGTCCTGGTGTGAGATGAGTTAGTATCTTTATGTTTTTCGTCATGATTGAGATGGATTGCTTCATAACATAGGTATATGTATGGGTATATACCTAAGTAGGGTTATCAGGTGTTTTCTCCTTTTGTGATATATCCTTTGACGATTTGTTTAGACCTTGAGGGTCTCAGGGTCCCTAATAAGTATCGTTATACTCACCCCTGTATGGGATATGCTCGCACTTTGTTGTGTTTTGTGCAGCCAACAGACAACTTTGATCAAGAATGAGGGTACCAGGACTGGACGATGCTTGGAGGTGGACCTTAAAATGATTTGGTACACGGAGGAGGCAGACAGACGTGGAGTGTTGAGGAGGCGATCTGTACCGACCCTTTAGGTAGGAACCTTGAAGGACGACCCAATAGCTGTTTTACTTTTTCTTCAGTTGTACTTGTACTTTCAGTTTCTTGTACCTTTAATGTTGGGATTTTATTTCTGGCCCTCTTTACTTTCATCACTCTTTTGGTTATATAGTTTTCTTGTGTTCGTATCTTGTTGTGTGCTTGGTTACATGAGTTTACAGGTTATAAAGGCAATGCCTTCCCAATTTTAGGGATTACACCTTTCGATTCTTGTCGCTAACCCCTGGCCTATAGAAAGTCGGCATGGGGTAGTCTCAGAATGGGCCTCGGGGGACAGGTCTTGACAAACCATCCCCTAGAAGCTTCATATATTAAACATTTTATTGGGATGATCTAAAGAATCACCATCAATCAAATTCTCTAAGTCAACATAGACTTCTTATTTTGAGATAACATGACCCAATAAGTGAACTTTGTTGATCCAAACATGGAACATAGCAAACTTGGAAAAAGATGATTCTCTATTAGTGTACTCAAAATGATCTCAAGGATCTTAGCACGGTCACTACGAGTGTGAGAATTCACCAAGATTACTCATTAAAATACTTTGGCAAAATAATCTAGATAGTGGTGGAATACCATATTCATCATATCCCTAAAAATGGTGGGTGCATTCATAAGACCAAATAGAAAAACAAAGTACTCATATACACCGTACCTTCTATGGAATGTTTTACGAGGTATGTCTGATGTCCTGACTCACACATGACGATAATTTGATATTATTTTGATATTATAGAAGACCCTAGGTCTTAGAGCTAGTAAAACATATTGTCTATTTGAGGAATTTGATACTGTTTCTTGGCTGTAAGATGGTTTAACCAATTGAAAACCACACTCAGATTAAGGGTATCATCCGATTTCATGGTTGAAATCATGGGAAAGCCCTAAGGAAATATTCTAGGCTGTATAAACCCCTTGGCCTCCAAATCACCTAAATACCTCTTGATCTCCTACATCTCATTAGGTTCCATCCTAATAGAGAAATGGACATTGTATCTACACTTGTAATAGGATCGGTCATAAACTATACCTCTATCTCATGAGGTAATCTAGAAAAATCATCGGTAAATACATACCTGAAACAATCTACCATTGGAGTGAATTCAGAAAAAACTAAACCCTGATCCTCCCTGAAGAGATAGGAAATCTAGGTGGTCACTCCGCCTAGCCCATGATTTTTTGGTTTAGATCTACTTTCCTGGACATCCCACTCACCCTTATGTATATAACTGCTACCCTCTAGGGATGTAAATAAAAGACTATGATGAAAGAAGCCTATAAAATCATGCTATGGAACCAACCAATCCATCCTGATAATGAAATCGAATCCCATCATATCAATAACAAAGAGGTCCCATAAGAATGGGTAACTACATATCTCATGGGGATAGTCCCTAAATTGGCGTATGTTGTCTGGAAATACTCTCAATAGTGTATTCAGGGTCATTACACCATATTAATATTTTATTTATATCCCAAGGATTTCCATGATAGATAAATATTTTTAAGAGTGAGAATCATCTATATCAAATAAATCAGATACTATATTGGAGGCTAATAGAATAGTATCACGTACTATAGACAGTTGTCCAACCTGATCCTTGGGTATTGGTTATAATGCATCCAACTGACCTAATCTATGGACCTATGCAATAAATGGACTACCATAATCAAAATTACTCTCATTAAATTGTTGGTGATCAAGAGTATAGCTTCCACATCCCCGAACTACCCCTCTGTTGGTTCTATCGGTGATACTCCAACTCACTTCCTGACACAGCAAAAAAGAACCTATCCCAGAAGGAGGTGTTGGTGTGGATCCTCTTCCACTATAAGCTGATGGAAAGGTACGATAGAATCTCTTAAGATTCCCCATATGGTCAAAAGCCTGTAATACCAGAGGCTCTCTATCACATTGTGGCTTCAGATACCCCTTCCATCCACACTGGTGACACACTATAGAGCTCCCGGTATGGGTACTTTGGCTTCCACTACCCTAAAAAAACTTCAAGGGAACACTTCCAGCAACAAGAATAACTAATGTCCTTCTGCGGCTCTGATTATCTATTTCTTCTATTGTAGTCATCCCTCCGGTTTCACATAGTTATATGAGACTGTTTGACTATTCCACAGAAGGTAGTTTCGAAAAATATATTCACCTGAGTGCAGAAAGAACACATGGGCCCATCCTCGAAGCATCTAGTGTGTCGAATCTCATTATAATCTATAATTGGTGAAAATCATTGGAACTTAGTGAAAAATTATTAATATTCCATAACTGACATAGAACCCTACTTGAGATGCATGAACTCTATAACAAACCTATACTTTATTACAAAATAATTCATGATTTATTACATGAATGTTTTCATAATAAAAGCTAAAACATCCATAAGTCCAGTTTATTTTGTAATTAGTTACATATCGTAATATCTTTAACATGGGATACAATAAGATTATTGAAAACTTCCTTAACATGCTTCTAAAATTCCATGTATTTTAAAACTGCACGGGATAAACTGGGGACAAACATAAGAAATGGGTGAGATATAAAGCTCAGTAATAGAATAGACATGGAATGAAGTGATAAATTTTAGAAAATATGCACATAAATGGGGCCTAAAAATTTTATTAATCATAAACATTAATAATGATCCATGATATATCATGATAATCATAACTTGGGAAATGTGGAAATAACTTAAAACATTCTATCAGAAACATAGGTCAGGGAGAAAACTCCAATACATCATTATAGAAAAGTACCATAAATTAATTAGTTTCATTCTCTATCCTAACAATACGTATCCAGAGACTAAACATTACCCAATTCATTAGAGCACTATAAAATTCTCGGTGCACCTATCACTTTCTTTTCATTCTCATGCATAAGTGTTCCACATAGATCATACGACATGGATTCATTATTCATAATATTTTATTAAATGATAAAGGAGTGTAGAGTATATACATGTAAGTCCCATTTAAAATAGTTATAAGTGTATAAGGGTGAATACCCTTGATATTAAATTGGTATCATCTTCAGTATACAATTGTTTTTTCATGGAAAATCGCGGTGAAGTTTCGACAGCACAACAACATCATGTAAAAAATCATAAAATGGGTTTATGATGGAGAAAGGGGTATCTAATAATTTTTAAATAAATTGGATAGTAAGTGAGATATTAAATAACATATCCCATCATAAGTAAATTAAGATAAAGGACATAAAGTAAATAAAATACTAAAAAAATAAGATAAAGGAAAAGATCCCTTACTTGTGTGTGTGACTCCAAATACTTTGGATGGGATTCTTGATAGATTTAGGGGAACATTAGGAGGAATCTAGAGAGTTTATAATAGATTATTTACATTATTTAAGGAGTTTTAGTGAAGAGAAATGGGTTCTTGGGTTGGTTTATATAGGGAATGAGGAGGATATCTTTAATATTTAGGTTTTGGACTCTACATAATAAAATAATAATAACCACAAACTATACAATGGTTTTTTCTCATATTTTATTCCAATGGGAGTGGTTATCATTATTTTATAATTAAATGTTAAAATATTAATAAAATAATTCTCCTTGTTATGTGGAGGTGAGTCACACTCTTAAAGAAATAATTTTAAAACATTAAAATATATTAATGGTTTTGGAGGATTCAAAAGGTATTTATAAAATTAATAAAATAAACATAAAATCTCATTATTTTGAATTTAAAACATATATTTGGTCATTTTTACCCTTTTTCGTATTTATTATGTCACTTTTGGGTCATTATGATGTCATAATATACAAAGTATTTTTATACGGTATTTCCTTTTTACACAAAAATTAGGTTGTCTCAGAAAATTGTGAAAAAATAAATATTGGATAATTTCAACATTATGATTAAAAAAATAATATTAATCTTATGTAAATAATTTTCTAAATAATTTCATTTTAAATTTTAAAATATTAATTGATATATATTGAGAAATACTGTGTTTTTTGACAATAAAAGTTTTGAAAACATATAAAAATTACATTTAACTTTATAAAAATTATATAATCATTTATATTTAATAAATATTATTTAATGATAATATTTTATTAATATATTATTTATTTCAAAAAAACATTAATTCATCAAAATATATTCCTTAATTAAATTTTAATATTACCCAAAAAATAATATTTTTGTTTTATTTTATTGAAATAAAAATCATTTATAAAGTAAATATAAGAGGATTAAAATATATTAATTATTCTATAATTAATAATTTTCATACTCATAATTCTAGGGTCTTGATACATATCTTGTTAATACAATATAAAATTCCCCAATATTAAGGTGCATGATGGTGATACTTTCATGGGGTGGTTCGACATACATGGTTTGGGTTGTGATCTTAATGAGACTGAACATTTCTCATAAATGGTTTCACTCATGATTAAGTTGTTGGATCTTAGCATGGTTTTGGTCAAGTTAAAATCCCAATCATGGTATCTCCCTTTTAATCTCTAATAAATGGAATTCATAGGGTATGGTCCTCTTAGTTTAGGCCATCATTTCCTTTTTCTATGTCAATTGGATTTGTTAAAACCCTATATTTATAATAATCATATGATCAATGTTAAATGGATATATTATCAATGGTAATGATAGTTTTTTTTAAATCAAATTGGATATAATAATAAAAAGTTAGTGTGTTTTCAATAACCATATTACATAATAAAACATTTACTTAAATAAAAAGTAGAGTTTTAATTATAATATTTTGGGTTGTTATAATTTCCCCCCCCCCTTAAGAAATTTCACACTAAAAATTTTCATTTCCTACAGTAAAAAATGTGAGGGTATGTCTACTTCGTCACTTCCTCCAGTTCCCACATTGCTTCTTCAAACATGTGGTTTATCCACATCACTTTGACCAAGTGTATTTCCTTATTTCATATTATATTGTCTCTATGATCTAAGATCTTCACCAACTACAACTCATATGAAATATTATTCTCCAATGGTACCACCTCTTGATTGAGTACATGTGATTGGTATGGTATGTACTTTCTCAACATGGATACATGAAAAACATCATGTACTTGAGATAGGTTAGGTCTGAGTGTAAATTAGTAAGTCAATGCATTGATGTAATCAAGGATCTCAAAGCCCACGATGTATCTTAGACTAATATTTAATTCTTCTAAAATATAATCACTTTATTCCCTAGAGATATGTATAGGAATACAATGTCTCCAACATCAAAATATAGGTCTTGTATATGATTATCATCATAGATCTTATATCGACTCTGGTCATCATTGATTTGTTACTGAATGGTCTTAACCATTTCCATAATTTCCTTGACCAATTCAGGGTCTAGTAGTTTTCTTTCCCCAACTTCACTCTAATATATAGGTGTTATATACCTATTCCCAAAAAGGGATTAATATGGGTCTATTTGGATGCTTGAGTGGAAACTATTGTTGTATGAGAAATCAATGAGAGGGATATGTTGTTCTGATCATCTGTTTAAGTCTATATAACATTCTCTCAACATGTTTGACAGTATTTGAATAGTCTTCTCAGACTGGAAATTAGTTTGAGGATAATAGGTCATACCAAAGTTCATATTAGTTTTCAAGGCATGTTGTATACTTTTTCAGGACATGGAGGTGAATCTAATATCTCAAT
Organism: Viscum album; assembly: GCA_963277665.1. Taxonomy (NCBI): domain Eukaryota; kingdom Viridiplantae; phylum Streptophyta; class Magnoliopsida; order Santalales; family Viscaceae; genus Viscum; species Viscum album. The sequence continues at coordinate 1,085,577,272 of OY728151.1, forward strand.
CAAATACAATCAATAGTGGTACTACATGTATCCTTACCACCTCTCTGATATATATCTATACAAGTTGATCCAATGATAAATCATCTAGAATTAAAATGAAGTGTTCCATCTTTATAATATGATCCACCACAATTGGGATATAATTTTTTCCTCTCGATGTCTTCCAAAGTCTGGTGGAAATATACATGGGGATGTTTTCACATTTACATGTAGGTATGGGTAATGGTTGCATCATTCCATTAGATTTTTGCCTTTTCACCTTAACTTGATGACATACATGAAATCTTTCTGTATATTCTGTGATCTCATTCTTTATATTTTCCCACAAATAGTTTTATTGGATATCTCGATACATATTTTTGTTCTAGGATGGATAGAGAAGGTACATCTATATGCATCATCCAAAAACTCCTTCTTTAACACAGGATTTGATAGTTGACATATTCTTGACCCAAATCATACAACACCTTCTTCATTAACATGAAAATACAATGATTTCCCTTTTCTTATAGTTTACACTTTTTTCCAAATTCCCACATCGTATCTTTGAGAATCCATTAAAAACTATGGAAGAGATATTTGAGCAATGATTTGTGAAATTATTGATGATATTCATTCATTTATGATTCTCAAGTTCATCCTTTCCAAATCTTTTAAGATCAAATCCATCTCAATTATCAATAATGATATAATTAACGGATCCTTTCTACTTAAAGAATCCGCTACATTCTTCACTCTCCTAGTATGATAGTGAATGGACTAATTATTGTCATTGATTATATTTGACAATATTTGTTGGTGCATATTCCGATATTTTTGTCTGAATATATACATGAGGCTTTTTTAATACATATATATTTCACTCATTGCTTGAAAGAGATAATGGATCCATATTTTTAGATAAAATATCACTAAAACCAACTCCAAATCAATCATTGGGTAAATATTTCTGTGATCTTTCACTACTAGAAAAACAAGTATTTGCGATGGGTCATTTACGACGGGATCCCTTCGCAAATGGCTTTTTGCGACGGGGTCCCGTTGCAAATGACCCGTTGCTGAAAACGTTGTCGCAATAATAATTTTTTGCGACGGGCCCGTCGCTAAAGCCCTTTTCCACGACGGGGAGAATCCTCGTCGCAACTAGTACTCCGTATATTTGTAAAAAACTATTTGCGACGGGCCCCGTCACAAAAACTATTTTTTAAAAAATAAAAAAATAATAATACTATTTGCGACGGGAGTAGTATCCCGTCGCAAATACTATAAAAAAATAAAAAAAACAAATTGTTAATAAATTATTTTAATTAATATAATAATAATCCAAATATAATTCAAAAATAAAAAATAATAAAATATTAATAAATGATTTTAATTAATATAATAATAGAATTATAATTCACAAATAAAAATAATAAATTATTTTAATTAATATAATAATAATAGAATTATAATTCAAAAATAAAAAATAAGAGAATATTAATAAATATTTTATAATGAGACAGAAACTACGAATAGAAAAAAAATCATATTTTGATTTCACAAATTTTATAACATAAATACAAACTCTAATCTGAAGGAGGGGGGAGGGGGATCTGCAGATGCTGGTGGAGGAAACTCCATCCCTAAAGCACGAGTGACTTGGCACATGTACTCCATCTGATCCTGATGCTGCTGCTGCCACCGACTCGTCTGCTCCTCGTATAGCTGCTGCTGGCGTCGATGCTCCTCCTCATGCTGTTGACGCATCTGCTCCTGCTCCTGTCGGAGACTCTCTATCAGTGCAGTCTGAGATCGCAACTGATCCTCATACTGTGTAGCAGAAGAAGATGTCTGAGCTCCTCTCGAACTGGATGCCGACATCGCAGCACTGCCATAATAATCTCCGGGAGTCAGTCGAGAGCTGATACCAACTACCCGGCCCTTCTCGGTGGCATACTAGGTGGCCTGCATCCATGCCGCCGCATCAAACTGACGGCCAGTGGTCTGATATGATGACTCGGCCTGACTCTCAGGCCGGGCCTGTGACGTTGCGGCCTCATATGACTCCTGTAGTTGCAATTTAAAACTAAAATTGTGAATATATTATATACAGTTAATTTTTAAACTTGAAAACAAATAATACTAACCATGATGTGATGCTAACGATCAAATCTGAGCTCCCCAGTAGCAGGATCACTATACATCCTCCGATATACGTCATACTCCGTAATATCGGGGTGCTCGACAGCCTATAAGAATAAAAAATAAACTGTTAATATTTATAGTTATATAAAATATTTAAAAATAATGTACGTACCAGATGTTTTCTATGAGTACTGAAAGAATGACTCCCAGCTCGATGAGTCACCTCTTGTCTCCCCCGATTCTGCCTCCCCACCGATGATCTCCTCTGAAAGGCACCACTCAACCAGTGCGCACATAATCCATCCCATACATGGGATGAAATGTACTCTGGTCGGTGTGCTCTACATGACTCGTCAAAATCTGACACTCCTGCTTTCTTCATCGCAGCTTTTTTTAAATTGTGCAAAAACTGACGAAGACGATCACGCATGGCCACCTCCCATGCCTCGTGGATGGCGTCACGCATGGTATCCTCGATCAGATACCATAAACCCTACAAATAAATCAAAATATAAAGTTATAAATGAAATAATTTTCAAAATAAAAATTATTTATTTACGTACGTACCAACCAATGGCCAAACATGGCCTGCTGCACATCAATGGGAATCTGCTCCCATGTGGTGCACGGCTGAGAGAAATAGTTGTGCAAAATAGCGCTGCCCTGTCCGACTGCTATATGCGGAAAACTGTAAAAATAATAAACATTTATTATGTGAATAGATTAATGAAATCTTAGTCAAATCAACAGGTTATCACACCTCCGTGTGCGTGGATGAAACCCAAGACGTGGACGTCGCTCGGGGACGGGGTCAGGAATCATCAATCGTGCAAGACCGCGCCCCCACCGTGTACTCCCTGGAGCGCCTGCAGGCTGAGGGTCATCTGGCAGCAACTCATCCGCATCGAAAGTCAGGTCAGCATCCGCCAACTCACGAAATTTGGCGTCGTCCATCTGAAACAGAAAATGTTAATGTTGTTATCAAATAATTCATAATTACTATTATATATACATATATACATATTATGATTGTATATAAATACCATGTAATTCTATCAGTGTTCATCTTCATCATCATCTTCATATATGTTAATGTCATCTTCATATTCCTCCTCAACATCATCGATATCCATTCGAGTTACAGTTGCTTCATCTCTTACCATTTCAAATTCATATGTGACATCATTAACATCATCATCATCACCGAATCTTAAATGTGGGGTGTCATCATCGATACTCATGTCTCTTTGTAAAAAAGATTTATTTTGAGTACTCTCTTGAAAAAATTCAATTCATTGCACATCAGTGAAAGCACATTCACTTTGACTAAACTGATTGTCCCGAATTTTGATTTTTATTACACTCCACCAATCAGTCAAGTATCTTGATGTAGCACAGTACTTTTCGTAATAAACTTGATGTGCCTTTTGAGCCAATAAGAATGGTTCATTTACTGCGAGAACACTTTTACATTTAATATCGATGATTCCATGAGTCGGATGAACACGCACGCCTCTCTCTGTATCCAACCACCGACATTTGAACATGGTTATGTAATGTTGTCCAAGATAACAGAGTTCAATGATTTCATCAAGTATGCCATAAAAGTCAACTTTATTTTCTCGAGGATGAGATCCTCTCAAGCTAACTCCACTGTTCATTGTTTTTTTCGATTCCCCATATGCATGTGTGTGGAATCGAAATCCATTCACCACATATGCATTATAAGTTTTAACAAGTTTGGAAGGTGGGTTACTCAATACACACAGCCGTTTGTCAATTTTATCAGCATGTCGAGACACCTGAATATTTGTGAAATAATTATCAATTTAGTAAACTATACATTGAATGAGTTGCTAAAAGATAAAGAATTTATGTTACCAGTTTTTGAAACCACTAAGAGAAATTTTTCAGTCGACGTTCTTCGAGAGCAGCTGCTATAATTTGTGGAATTTGTTTCTTGATATGATTATCATACAACCTATAAAAACCAAAGTTATTTACTATAACATAAATGATAGAATAATTGATATAAACACTTACAGTACAACTGATGTCATCTCTTCACAGTTGAGCAGAACATACGTATGAGCTCTATGATGTTCATCATCTGAAAGCCAGCGTTCATAAACTCCACCAAAACCAAGCTATGAATAGTTGAAAACAGATAGTTGATTGTCGATTTCATCAATATTCCTCTCGTTCCATCCCATTCAGTTGTGTTTTGAAAGATACTCAGATTCAAAATAATGAGAGCAGAAAAAAGATATTTCCTCTTGCAAATAAGCTTCTGCAATAGATCCTTCAACAGATGCTTTGTTACGTACTTTTCTTTTCAATTTTTTCATGCATCTTTCAAATGGGTACATCCATCGAAACTGTACTGGACCTCCACATTTGGCTTCATATGGCAAATGTAACATTAAATGTTCCATTGAGTCGAAGAAAGACGGTGGAAATATTTTTTCCAGTTTACATATAATTACAACAACAACTTTTTCAAGTTTTCCTAGAGCATCATAATCTGCTGTAGCCGCACAAATTTCCCAAAAAAATGAGACATGTCTGTTATGGAATCCCAAATCACAGAATTCAACAGACCTCTTAATCCAATGGGTAGCAGTCTTTCCATTATAACATGACAATCATGACTTTTTAATCCAGTAATATGACCATTCTTTACACATCCACCCAAATTGGAAGCACAGCCATCTGGAAGTCTCAAATCTGCAATCCACTGACAAAATAATAAACGGTTTTCTTTAGACAGTGTATAAGCTGCTTTTGGTTTCTGTAACCTTTCTGTTCTGACATTCTCAAACAGTTCCAATTCTGGACGCCTGCAAATTTGGGCAAGATCTAAACATGCATTTACATTGTCTTTGCTCTTTCCTGGCGTATCCAAAACTGTATGAAACAAATTATCAAAACAGTTATTCTCAATATGCATGACATCTAACAGGTGTCGGACCAACAAATCAGACCAATATGGAAAATCCCAAAATATGCCTCATTTAATCCAATTGTGTTCTTTCCCAAAACCAGAAATTTGCTTGTTGGTTTATTGTGGGACCAAAAGTGATGGGAGGTAATGAAAATTCAACTGATTTTAACTCCGAACCTGATAGCATTTTTGGAGGTCCTTCCCTTTCAACTGTTCCTTTTCTGAAATGAGATCTGTTTCTGCGAAAACGATGATCAGCTGGAAGAAACCTACGATGACAGTCAAAATAAAAAGGTTTCTTTCCATGAATGAGAATAAATGCTTTGTTCTCTCCCATACAGTAAGGACATGATTTCTGACCATGTGTACTCCAGCCAGATAACATCCCATAAGACGGGATGTCACTTATTGTCCACATCAATGCTGCTCTCAGTATGAAATTCTGTTTTGTTGTAACATCATATGTACTGACAACAGTACTCCACAATAAATTTAATTCATCAATCAATGGTTTCAAATAAACATCAATATTTTTCTTCGGATGTCCTGGAATTAGTAAAGTCAAAAAGATATATGGCTCCTTCATCAACATCCATGGAGGTAAATTCTACGGAGTTAAAAAAATAGGCCAACATGAATATTGACTACCATAAGATCCAAATGGACAGAAACCATCAGTGGAAAGGCCCAGTCGAACATTTCTAGCTTCTAAAGCAAAGGATGGATGCACTCTATCAAAATTTTTCCATGAATCACCATCGGCTGGATGATTCAAGATTTTATCGGTTGAAATATTCTCTTTATGCCATGACATAATTGTCGCTGTATTCTTAGACATGAATAAACGCTGGAGTCTGGATGTTAGCGGAAAATATCTCAACTGTTTTACAGGAATCAAACCAGACTTCCCGTGTTGTCCTTCTTTATATCTCAGTTGCCCACATGTGGGACAACTATCCAACGACTCATTTTCCCCAGAATATAAAATGCAGTCATTTGAACATGCATGAATCTTCTGAAAAGTAAGTCCCAAATTTCGAACCAGCCTCTTACTCTCATAGTAATTTGCAGGTAAAAAATTTCCTTCGGGTAACAGTGTTTTAAGCAAAGAATATATCTGGTCAAAACAGGTGTTTGACAATCCGTTATCTGATTTGATAGCCATAAATTTTGCAACTGCTTCTAATTTGCTCATCTTGCAGCCAGGATATAATGCATCCTCAACAGACTTCAACAACTCATAAAATTCAGACGGTGCCAACTCAGGATTTGAAGCTATATCAGCCGGAGTTTCTGTATGTTGAACAGATGAACCTGCAACATCATGTAATAAATCCTGAAACCGGGATGGATCCGGAATCAAGTTGTTATCACCTGCTCTGGAACTGCGTTCACCGTGTTGATACCAAAAAACATAATTTGGTTGAAAACCAAAACGCAAGAGATGTTCTCCCACTTTGTCAAACATGTCAAACGTTCTCAATGCACATTTTCTGCAGGGGCATTTTATTTTGCCTTCTGAAACAAATTATGGATTTGATGCCGCAAATGATAAAACATTCTCCACACCCTCTACATATACTGGATTTAAACCAGAACCGTTTGGATTTCTATGCTGATTTATCCATATGTGGTCACCTAATAATGATTTTTGACGACCTCGTTGTTCCATATTTCTCTATAAAATATAAAAGCATTACTGGTTTTGAATAATTTGTTAGAAAAAACACTCAAGCTAGGATAATTATAGAGTTTAGATCATACACGACTGACGCAAACTTTTTATTGAGATAGACCTAAAAATTTACCCTTTAAGAATTAAATATGTTGAGAATAAAGCAAAACATGTTACAAATATTGATAATTTTAATATTATATAAATTTTTTATTATTTTCATAGTACTAATAATATTGGTAAGTATTACTAATTTTTACTAATTTTTACTAATTATTGGTAATTATTACTAATTATTAACAATTATTGGTAATTATTACTAATTAATACTAATTATTGATAATTATTACTAATTATTGGTAATTATTATTAATTATTGGTAATTATTAGTAATTATTGGTAATTATTGGTAATTATTACTAATTATTGATAATTATTACTAATTATTGATAATTATTACTAATTATTGGTAATTATTACTAATTATTGGTAATTATTACTAATTATTGGTAATTATTACTAATTATTACTAATTATTACTAATTATTACTAATTATTGGTAATTGTTAGTAATTATTACTAATTATTACTAATTATTTGTAATTATTGGTAATTATTATTAATTATTACTAATTAATACTAATTATTGGTAATTATTACTAATTATTGGTAATTATTATTAATTATTACGAATTATTACTAATTATTACTAATTATTACTAATTATTACTAATTATTGGTAATTATTACTAATTATTGTTAATTATTACTAATTATTGGTAATTATTACTAATTATTAGTAATTATTACTAATTATTGGTAATTATTACTAATTATTGGTAATTAATACTAATTATTACTAATTATTGGTAATTATTACTAATTATTGGTAATAATTACTAATTAAAACTAATTATTACTAATTATTGGTAATTATTACTAATTATTACTAATTATTGGTAATTATTATTAATTATTACTAATTATTGGTAATTATTATTAATTATTACTAATTATTGGTAATTATTACTAATTATTACTAATTATTACTAATTATTACTAATTATTACTATTTACAGGTAATTATTCCTAATTATTGGTAAGTATTACTAATAATTGTTAAGTAGTACTAATTATTGGTAATTATTACTAATTATTGGTAATTATTATTAATTATTACTAATTATTACTAATTATTATTAATTATTACTAATTATTGGTAATTATTACTAATTATTGGTAATTGTTACTAATTATTGGTAATTATTACTAATTATTGGTAATTATTACTAATTATTACTAATTATTACTAATTATTACTAATTATTGGTAATTATTACTAATTATTACTAATTATTACTAATTATTGGTAATTATTACTAATTATTACTAATTATTAGTAATTATTGGTAATTATTACTAATTATTGGTAATTATTACTAATTATTACTAATTATTACTAATTACTACTAATTATTGGTAATTATTACTAATTATTGGTAATTATTACTAATTATTACTAATTATTGGTAATTATTACTAATTATTACTAATTATTGGTAATTGTTACTAATTATTACTAATTATTGGTAATTATTACTAATAATTGGTAATTATTTCTAATTATTACTAATTATTACTAATTATTGGTAATTATTTATAATTATTACTAATTATTCGTAATTATTACTAATTATTACTAATTATTACTAATTATTGGTAATTATTGGTAATTGTTACTAATTATTGGTAATTATTACGAATTATTGGTAATTATTACTAATTATTGGTAATTATTACCAATTATTGGTAATTATTACGAATTATTGGCAATTATTACTAATTATTACTAATTATTGGTAATTATTACTAATTATTACTAATTATTACTAATTATTGGTAATTATTACTAATTATTACTAATTATTGGTAATTATTGGTAATTATTGGTAATTATTACTAATTATTGGTAATTATTACTAATTATTGGTAATTATTTCTAATTATTACGAATTATTTCTATTTACCGGTAATTATTGATAATTATTCTTAATTATTACTAATAATTCTTAATTATTACTAATTATTGGTAATTATTACTAATTATTGGTAATTATTACTAATTATTGTTAATTAATAATAATTTTTGGTAATTATTACTAATTATTGATAATTATTACTAATTATTACTAATTATTACTAATTATTACTAATTATTACTAATTATTGGAAATTATTGCTAATTATTACTAATTATTGGTAATTATTACAAATTATTGGTAATTATTACTAATTATAGGTAATTATTACTAATTATTACTAATTATTACTAATTATTACTATTTACCAGTAATTATTACTATTTACGGGTAATTATTACTAATTATTACTAATTATTGGTAATTATTACTAATTATTGGTAATTATTACTAATTATTGGTAGTTATTACTAATTATTACTAACTATTACTAATTATTACTAATTATTACTAATTATTACTAATTATTACTAATTATTACCAATTATTCCTAATTATTCCTAATTATTACTAATTATTACTAATTATTGATAATTATTGGTAATTATTACTAATTATTGGTAATTATTACTAATTATTGGTAATTATTACTAATTATTGGTAGTTATTACTAATTATTGGTAATTATTACTAATTATTACTAATTATTACTATTTAGTGGTAATTATTTCTAATTATTACTAATTATTACTATTTACCGGTAATTATTACTATTTACCGGTAATTATTACTAATTATTGGAAATTATTACGAATTATTGGTAATTATTACTAATTATTCTTAATTATTACTAATTATTCCTAATTATTACTAATTATTACTAATTATTCCTAATTATTACTAATTATTACTAATTATTACTAATTATTACTAATTATTACTAATTATTACTAATTATTACTAATTATTACTAATTATTACTAATTATTCCTAATTATTGGTAATTATTGGTAATTATTCCTAATTATTCTTAATTATTACTAATTATTCTTAATTATTACTAATTAGTGGTAATTATGAGTAATTATTAATAATTATTACTAATTATTGATAATTATTAATAATTATTAATAATTATTGATAATTATTAATAATTATTACTAATTATTGGTAATTATTACTAATTATTGGTAAGTATTACTAATTATTGGTAAGTATTGCTAATTATTGATAAGTATTACTAATTATTGGTAATTTTTACTAATTATTGGTAATTATTACTAATTATTACTATTTATTACTAATTATTACTAATTATTACTAATTATTACTAATTATTACTAATTATTGGTAATTATTACTAATTATTACTAATTATTACTAATTATTACTAATTATTACTAATTATTACTAATTATTGGTAATTATTGGTAATTGTTCTTAATTATGAGTAATTAAATGAATAATTACCAATAATTGGGAATAATTACCAATAATTAGGAATAATAACATTATTAGTATATTTTATTATTAATATTAAAATAATATAATTTTCTAATTTATGTACAATTCTCCTTTCATATGTGTGTTTTCTATCTCCATATACAAATAATACATGTGAAGACAGCAAACACACAGATGAAAAGAGAATTGTATATATATAAAAAAATTATATTATTTTAATATTAATAATAAAATATATTAATAATTAAATAATATTATTATTCCTAATTATTAGTATTTATTACTAATTATTAAGTAATAAAACAATGTAAACATAATTAAATTACAACTAATTAAGAATAATTAAAACTAATAAAACATTAAAAATAAATATTAAATTAAAATAAATATAAATACCTTAAAAATTGATCTGAGGTTGATCTCTAATAGTTCTTCAAAACTTCAATATCAACTCCGGAGAAAAAAATTAAACTTGAGAAAAACTGAACTGTAGAAATAAAATTTTGAGAGAAGAAGAAGATGGAATTTGAGAATGATTTGAAAAAAACGGATAGGGGTATTTATAGGTTAGATTAGTTGCGATGGGCCCATTTGCGACGGGTACCGTCGCAAATACCTTAGCCAGCATTTATTACGGTCAACGGTTATATAGTTATTTCCGACGGGTCCCGTCGCAAATAACCACCTGCCGACATACTATTTGCGACGGTGGAATATTCCCGTCGCAAATACCTTTTACCGCCGCCGGTTATTTGCGACGAGAATATTCCCCCGTCGCAAATATGTTTCCCGCGATTTGGCGTGCAAAGGGCGCCAGTCCTTTTGCGACGGGGAAAGCTATCCCGTCGCAAAAGGCTACTTATTTGCGACGGGCAAATACCCCCGTCGCAAATAAGTTTTTAACAGGGCTATTTGCGACGGGATTTATTCCCGTCGCAAATACCCATTTTTCCCGTAGTGTTTCTTCTTCCTTGATGCATAGGCTATTACTTTTCATTCTGTATTAACACACACCCCAATCCCTTTTTCAAAGAATCACCGAATACTATGAAAATATATTCACTTGTGGGTAGTGTGAGCACAATGGTAGTGATAAGACTCCTTTTAACCCCTTTAATCTCTCTTCACATTCATCATTCAAATAAAAATTGACCCCCTTCAGAGTTATCTTGGTTATATGGTTTGAAAATCGCTAGATTTTTCTTCAAATCGATATTAATACCTAGTTAATCCATGAAAACTACATATATCTATCACATATGTTGTTCTCAGTTATACTGTAATTATTTAGGATTTTAAAGGTTCCACAAATATCCCATTGTTTGTGATTATATTCCCTAATAATGAGAATTCCTTCAACCAGAACTCACATTGGTTGTAATTTTCATAATTCGTATCCTTTAACAATGTCCTTATCATAGTGCATAGATTCTCTTCATTCCCCTTCTTAGTTTTGTAGTATATTATAATATCATCTATAATGACTAAAAAATATTTGTAAATGTAATCTCTAAAGACTATATTAATCAAGTACATGAATATTTTTGGAGCATTAGTGAGCCCGAAAGGCATCCCTATGAACTCATAGTGCCCGAAACTTGTATGAAAATCAATCTTAGAGATATCCTCCTTCTTCACCCTAACTTGATAATATCCTTGTCGTAGATCCACCATGGAGAAGTATTGTGCATCACATAGATAATAGATGAAGTCCTTAATCCATGAGAGAGGATACTTGTTCTTTTTTTCGATCTTTTTGAGCTCACAATAATCAATGAAAAGGCACATTTACCCATCCATCTTCTTGATGAATAAAACTAGTTCACCCCATGGTGAAGCACTTTGGAATATGAACCCCTTATCTAGATTATTATCTGGTCATTTATTCATCTCCTCAATTTTTATAATATCCATTATATATAAAGTCTTCGATAATGGTGAGTCCCTATGTATAATCTTGATTTAAAATTCAACCTCTCTACTGGGAGGAAGTCTAAACAATTTCTCAGGAAACAAATCAACATATTCCCTCACCATAGGAATTTCTTCGATGATATTTCTTTCCATAGAATCAATCATTTGAGATTTATACACTTGATTATTGAGAAATAATATCCATTCTTGTAATGTTGGTTCTAAATAATACTCTACCTACTATATAGTCTTGTATCAAATCATGGGTCTATTCATAATAATGTGAGTGATTTCCATCACGCGGAAATTTATGTTGGATCTATATAGAGAAATCCAATCCATGCCCATAATTGATTAAAATTACTCTAAAAGGAGTATGATAGTATACCTAGGATGTTCATCCTGGAAATTGTGATATGGGGGATTTATATGCCCAGGATGAAATAATTTCCCCATTTTCCATTTTCACTGATAACTCCACTTCCATGCTTTCTGGTGGTGTTCGAATAGTTATACTAAAGTTACATGATATGAATAGAATGTATAAAAATTGAATCAAAAATTAAATTTGATATCCTTGAATAAATAACTAGTGTACCTATCACCAATTCATTATTAGGATCCACCTAAGAAATTGTGATGAAGAAATCTCCCCCTTACAGCATTAGAGGTTTTGGTTGTCTCCAAAACCCCTTATCTTAGTGAATTGGTTTACAAAGTGACCTGATTCCTTGTAGTTGAAGAAATGAACAACACACAGAGGGTTGACTAGAGAATTCATTTCCTCCATCAAATTAATGGGTTTCTCGTATAAGAAATTTCTAGTTGGGTGCCCTTCCTTCTCACACCTAAAGCATTTCATCACCCCCCTTAGGCAATTTATGAGGTTCTTCGTTCTACAACATTAATAAGTTGGATGTTGAAATTTCTTGTAACTATTAGATTTCTACATCAAAAATCTAGAATTAGACTACACATTCTAATTCTTATCTAAATGAAAACCTTGAGATTCTCCAATCTTCATTTCGACTTTGCGTGAACATCATACTATTTTCTCATAGCTATCAAAGTCTCAATTATATAGGGCTTTCTATAAACTAGGTTTTAGCCCACAAAAGAAGTGGTATACCTTGAATTCTGGGGTAAGTATAAATTTAGAGGCATATCATGCACGTTTTTTGAAGTTTTCCTTGTACACTCTGATATATCGATCAACTTTTTTCTTGAGGGAAAGAAAATCCCTTTCAATTTTAAGATGGAGAGTGTGAGGGACTTTTTTTTGAAAAAACCTTTTTCAGAATTTATTCCACCCTATCACCTCAATATCCTCTACATGATTCTTATTCTTGATTAATGGCCACCACTGATTTGATTATCCCTCCATATGATAAACAAAAAATAGAACCTTCTGTTATTTAGAACATAATAGGATGGAGAAGATCTTATTAATGGATCTGATCCATTATTCTGAAAGTAATGGATCAAATGTTCTATTGAAAGTTGGAGGCCTTTTCAAATAAATCTCTCAAATGAATATTTTTATTTATTAGGGGGATTTAGGCACTCCTCCTAATATATGTTTTATTCAAAACCTGAGTCATCTCGGAGACTACCCTTATAAAATTCACGATTCCCACTCCCATCGGGTTGGGCATCTCATTGGGGGCAGTCATCACATTTCCCGTCGCATTGATTATTTACTCGATTCCTCATGTTTATGACCATTGAATATAATAAAAGAAAAAATAAGGGTGATTATTTTTAAAATAATTAAAAAGGGGAATCCAATGACATTATAAGAATAACTTATAAATTACATTTATTTATTAACTTATGAATTTCTAGGGTTCAATATATCTTATCCATGATATATTTTTTGTCATATGTTCTTATGGGTATTTTTTATTCAAATAATAATTTTTTTAATTAGATTATGACTTTAACAATGAATATCCCATGGGAGTGTAAAACTAGATTCATAATAAGGCCCGTTTTCATATACCAGGTTACACTGAGTGAGGCCCGACACACCTTGTTAGAGTTTTTACCCCTTGGTACATCTGTACCAGAACTACATCCACTTATAGTATCCAAACAAAGATGTATTTTATGTATAAACCTCCTAATCTACAATTACAAAAAAAATTGGCGGTTTTTTATACTATGTCTTATCCCTAAAGATTTAGCTAGAGTTTTGTAATCCAATTGCCAAAAATAACTAAACATTTCCTTTGAATCAAACTACAAAAACCCTATTTATTATTTCACATTTATTCATGATTTGTTACAAAAAAGTATACATAATACAACCTTAAAGATCTATAAGTCTAGTTTATTTTTAAATTAGGTACATAGCATGACATCTTGAACATGGGTTACAACAACATTATAGAAAACATGCTTAACATGATTATAAAATTTCATGGATTTTAAAACTACACGGGATAACCTCAGGACAATCAGATGAAATGGGTGAGGTATAAAGCTCAGTAAGGGAGTAACATAAAACAAGGTGATAAATGTTATAAAATAGGAATATAAATGGGTCATAAAATGAATTTAAATCATAAACATTAAAAATTAGCCATGTTATATCATGATAATCATAACCTGGGAAATGTGGTAACAACTTAAAACACTACATCATAAACATAAGTCAAGGCTAAACCGCCAAGAAGACATGGTGAAGGAAGTACCATAATAAAATCATATTCACCCCCTATACCAACATTATATATCATGAGAATAAACATAACCCAATGAATCAAGCACTATATAATTTTAGGAGCACCCGTCACTTTCATTTTATTCTCATGCTAAAGTGTTCAACATAGATCATAAAACACTGATTCATTTATCATCATATTTTATTAAAAAATCAAGGATCATTGAATAAATACATGAAATTCCCAATTAAAATAGGTATAATTGTATAAAGTGGAATACCCTTGATAGGTAATGGGTACACAATTGTTTTCACATGGAAAATCACTGTGAGATTTCAGCAGCATAATGATGTCACAAAAAATTAATAAAATGGTTCGATGAGGGTGAAAGGGGTATATAATAATTTTTAAATCAATTGGATGGTAAGGGGGATATGGAATAACATATCACATCATGAGGAAATGGAGATAAAGTATATAAGGTAAATAAGATACTTGAATAAAGAGGATAAATGAAAATATCCCTTACTTGAGTGTGTGACTCCAAATGCATGGGAGGGGTTTCTTGAGAGTTTGGTGGCATATTTGGAATACTTTAGAGAGTGTAGAGTCAAGTTTATGTCTGATACAAGTATTTTTAGTGATGATAAATGAGATATTTTGTGGGTTTATATAGGAAAATAGGTGGATTTATTTATTATTTAGGTTTTGGACTCTATATAATAAAATAAACAAAACCACAAACCATCCAATGGGTTTTACCCATAGTTTCTACCAAATTGGAGTGGTTCTAATTCATTTCAAGGATAAAGAAATAATTGAATAAAATAGTTCTCTTGCTTATGTGGAGGTGATTCACACTCTTAAAGAAAATATTTTAAAACCTTAAAATATAATAATGGTTCTGGAAGATTCATAAAGTCTTTATAAAATTAATCAAATAAACATGAAATCATATTATTTTAAAGTAAGAACATATATTTGTTAATTTATTCCATTTATAATATTTATTACATCACTTTTAGGTCATTATGATGTTATAATATATAAAGTATATTTATACGGTATTTAATTTATATAAAGAATTTGACTTCCTTAGAAAATAATGAAAAATTCACCATTTGATAATTTCAAAATTATAATTTGAAACAAAATATTAATTTTTTATATATAATTTTCTAAATATTTTCATTTTCACTTTTGAAATTTTAGTTAATATTTATTGAAAAATGATGGGTTTTTTTTACAATAACAGTTTTTGAAACCTTATAATAATTATATTTGACATCATAAAAATTATATGATGATTTATATTTAATAAAAATTATTTAGTAATAATATTTTTTTAAAATATTTTTTATTTAAATACCCCATTAATTCCTTAAAATAAATTCTTTATTTGAAATTGAATATTACCCAAAAATACTATTTGTGTTTTATTATATGGAAATTGAAATCATTTATAAAGTGACTATAATAGGATGAAAATATATTCATGATTGTATAAAATATATTATACATACTCATAATTCTTGGTTGATGATACATATCCATTTAATACACCAACAAATTACCTAAGAGTAATTTTCACGATGGTGAGGCTTTCATGCGATGGTTCGGGGTACATGGTTTGGTTCATTATATTGATGAGTCTGAAATTATCCCATAAATGGTTTTTCACATGCTTAAGTTGTTGGATATCAACTTGAGTTTAGTAAAGGTTAATGTTAAATTATGATATCTCCCTCCTACGATCCAATAAATGTGATTCATAGGGTATGATCCTACTGGTTAAAGCCATCATTTCCTTTGTCTATGTCAATTGGATTTTTTCAAAACCCTATATTTATACTAATCATTTGATCACTCTTAAACGGCTATATTATAAATGGTAATGATACTTAATGGTCCTTTAAATAAAATTGAATATAATAAAACAAAATAAGTGTTTGTGTTTTATATAACCATATTACATAATATGACGGTTAAATAAATCAAAAGTAAAATTTTATTTTTAATAGTTCAGTTCGTTACAAAAATATATTTCTCTTTCAGCTATTAGAGTTTGAGGAAAGAAATTGTCATAAAAGGAAGTATGGAAATCATCCCATACCATGCTATGATGGAGACCATACTAGTTAACTACATCTCACCAATGCTTGGTTGAATCATGCAGCATGTACGCAACAAGCTTGACCCTCTGATATGAATGCGTCTCTGGATTCACAAAGATGAACAAGGTGGCATCGAAAAATGTCTTAGTAGACTATGGACCGCCATCACCCGAGAAGGTAGGATGATGTTGCTGCTGGACCTCATGAATCATATCAACCATAGTGGGTATAGCTCATGGAGCATGTTTCATGGACTGCATCAGAAGTAGGAAACTATCTCAAACATGAGCATCAAAGCCCAAATTAGGCACAACAGGCAGTGCCTCAAGTGGTACTCCTAGCGGTTAGACTACCAGATCAGGTCCTACCAAGAATGGAGCATGGTCGTCACCATCCTCTGAGAATATGACACTAGGAGGATGTGGTAGAATTGGTTTAAAATACGTATAACAAGCCTTAGATAAATATTTAAGCAGATAGAAAACAATCCTAGAGGAATCTAAACATAATAAAAGGCTCACTACCCATGGCATACTACCCCAACTACCTACTTAGAAGGCCATGTACTAGTAAGTTCTCAAGTACAAATAATCGGGGTTCTATTAGATAAAGGGTCAAATAAACATTGTCTCATCATTTACAAGAAACCATTTCATTTTAGAATCCATTTATTTCACTTTTATATTTTTTTATTTTCTTATAAATTATATCAAAGTTCATTTAAAATGTATCTCAATTCTAAGTGCACCATGGAACATACACCTTATCACTGTAAATGACACCCATTTGATTTTAATCTAATGGATATTCTTGGTAAATTAACAATTCAAACCCACAAGGTCCCATAATACATCATGAATTCAAATCATCAATCACTCAATCATAACCAAGAAAAAACAAAGCCATAAAATAAATATCACAACATCACTTGACAATCAATGGCATATAAATCAATGAATGGAGTGAAATTCAACTATATGTCTTGGAAATATAAATAACATACAAATTTTGGGGTGCCTTTGATAATGCATGTAACAATGACCATTTCCATCATATCATCATTCCAAGGATGAAATGAAATTATCAATCAGATGAATAATTAACAACACCACAAATCATCTGATCCACCCAATGGTGAAATGATATAATCTCTACTAAGAAAAATAATAACAAAAATTTTAATTCAGGAAACTCGGATTTTACCCCATACATGGGTTTGTGAAACTAAAAAAATGTATTATAACCATGTTCCATGCCTTCCTAGTACCACTACAACAAAATATGCCTTTAAGAGTGATAAAAATGGCCATTATTAGAGCTATAGAAGTGTTGAATACCAGAGCGAGATTAAAATACCTAGTCTTTTATCAATGCTAAAAAAATTCTGATAAAGGGAACCCTTATCAATTCTATTTTAAGCGCTGATAAAGGACATGTTTATTAGTTCTTCAAAAAGCACTGATAATAGGGCATGCTATAGAGTGCTTTAATAGAACACTGTGACACCAAAAACACCATAAAATTAGTAATATAATGTAAAAATATAAAATTTAAATGAAATTAAATTTACAAATCAAATAGAAGAAAAAAATACTATATTATAGACATTTCAAACAATAGTTTATAGAATTACATAAGTACAAATTATTACATACATTAAAAAACATCAGTGTTCCTTTTCATTTTGATCCTAACCCATGATCGAGAAAAAACCCACTTATATTAGAAAAAAATTCTTATGTTATTAATAATATAAAAAAATAAATTATCAGAAAATTTTAATTATAAACTAAAATTTGAGTAATAATAGGAGCAATGTGTATCAAATTGAGTTGTGGTTGATTCTTGCACGTCACACTATTTCTTGTTCATCTTTAAGAATAATCCCTGGAAAAATTAACTAAATAATTATGACATAAAATTGATAAGAAAATTAATATATTAATAGCATATAGAATTATGAGACAACAATATAGTCTTCTTTTCTCTGTTTTGGTGATGTGATGAATGTTTTAAACTAAAATAAAATATACTTATTGAAAATACACACAAGGAGTTATACCAATCAATTTTTGTTTCAGATTGAGGTATGAATGATTTTTAAACATCTCATGTGACTTGTGGATCATTTTCCTAAAGTATCAAAACAATATGACTGTGTTTTCTTAGTTTTGAGTATGTCACTTGTATTTTTTTACTAAAATGACATTTTAAACTGAAAACATGCACTTTGACACATACCAGTCACATTGTGTATCAGTTTAACATGGTAATGATTCCAAAAAATCAATAATTTATTATTGAAATTTTTTATAAATTATCATGATAATCCTAGCATGTTTTCATGGTTTTTAGTGAGTGAATTTTTGAACAAAAATGACATCTTTAAATTGATAACAGACATATTAAGTTATACCAGGAACAACGTGTATCAGATTGAGGTTCTGTTGATTGTTAAACATAAAAAATGACATATAAATAATTTAAATAAATTATAAAATAATATGAATGAGTTTTCTAAGTATTTAGTTGGTCAATTGTCCTTTTTTACGAAAATTAATGTAAAATTTACATAAAAAGATGCACTTGGAGTCATACCGGTCACACCGTGCATCAGATTGAGGTGGGGATAATTCGTATATGTCAAAAATGTCAAACGGATAATTGTAATAAAGTATCAAAACAATCGGAATCTTTTTTCTCTATTTTGAGTAGGTTAGTTCTTATATTTACTAAATTACTGTTAATTTTAAATAAAAAGGTGTACTTTGAGTCATACCAGTCACACCGTGAATTTCATTTAGTTTTGGATGATTCCTACATGCCCCAAATGACTTATGGATCATTTTACTAAAGA
This sequence comes from Viscum album, assembly GCA_963277665.1. NCBI lineage: Eukaryota > Viridiplantae > Streptophyta > Magnoliopsida > Santalales > Viscaceae > Viscum > Viscum album. The sequence continues at coordinate 1,085,597,012 of OY728151.1, forward strand.
ATTAATGGAATATGAATGTGTCTAGTTGATATTTCATACATCATTTTTCTTTTTCACTAAAATGTCATTTTAAATTGGAAACAAAAAATTTGACTCATACTGATCACACACTACTACAAAAACGGGCAAGGGAAGCACCACCTAATATCATCGCTAAGATAAAACCACTGATAAAGGGCTTCTTTATCAGCGCTAAAATTGTAGCACTGTTATTGGGATTCATTATCAACGCTTTTCTAGTGTTGATAAAGAAGCCCTTTATCAGCGCTAGAAAAGCGCTGATAAAGATTCCTTGTATCAGCGCTAAAATTTTACCGCTCATACAGGGTAACCTTTATCAGTGCTAAAAAAGCGCTGATAAAGAAGGCTTGTATCAGTTCTAAAATGTTAGCACCGATACGTAAAGGATTTATCAGCACATTTTTAGTGCTGATAAAGGGTCTCTATATCATCGCTTTTTAGCCATGATAAAACCGTAGTCCCATATTTTATAAAATCAGTCACATAGTGTCCTCGGTTTATCACGCCCTAAAGATCTCGTGGTACTATAACCCTACGAATTCCCTCTACCTCCCCCCTATCATGGCATTGTCGAACCTCTGCTGCCCCCGATCTTCATGTTGTCGGACCTCCGCCGCTAGCCCTTCTCCTAATCCTCCCCCTCGAACCCATTCAGCGGATCCTCCTCCCCGCAAACTCTACTTCTCCTCCTCTCCGCTCGACCCTACTCTCTGTAAACCCTACTCCTTCATTTCTCAATAGTTACTGGGTCCTCCTGTGCACCTCCACCTCTGGCAGTTGTGCCTTCCCCTCCCGGCGTAGCGAAGAAGGTTCCCTACTTCTCCTCCTCTAAGATGAATTTATTTTCTCTTGTTCTTGATTCTATTCTTGAACTTTCTTCTTAAGAAGGATGTGAAAACAATTCTAATTTAGTTTTTTTGTTCTTTTTTTTATGGTTTAAATGTTTAGTAGTCATACATAGAACTTTTAATGTGAATTTGTTATATGTTTTCCCTTTCATGCTTCTATGTATAGGGTATTTATCACTATGATTATAAGGGTGATGTTTTATTGATGTGGTTGGGAGCATGTGGTGTGGTAATTAAAATAGTAGTGATGGATGGATTATTGTATAGTTATGATAGCAATGATATGGCTATTTGGGAAAAAAATAAGCGGTTTTATGTATTTTAGAATGTTTTTAATTGTATATTATTTCATGAAAATTTAGTTGTTATTGGGTGGTGTTATAGTTTCCTTTTGGCATGGAATATGGTTGGAATAAATCAAAATAGTAATGGGTGATGGGTTGGAAATGATAAATGATGGTTTGTTAAATGATTAATGATAATGATTTGAATAATTATGTATAATAAATGGTTAAAGATAGAATAAATGTTATTAATGATTAATGAATGGATTATTGTGGGTAGTGATTTAATTATTGGTTTTACATTAAAATGGTTAACAATTAAAATGCATATGGTAATAAAAATCCAATAAATTATAATGTTAAATGAAATGAGAAGTTGGTAATGTTGATATGGATTTTTATGTGATTTTTTGGGGATTATTTGTGGCATTATAATGGATGTGATTATAAGAGGGTGGTAGTAATAAGACAATGGTTGATGAGGGTGTTTGCAATGTTAGTTTGGTGTAAACCCTTAGGAAAGATTTATGTGTGACTATATTCTTATTTTATTTTCTTATTATTTCTTACACACCACCACTTCAGTCGAGTAACCCGATTGCAATCCATATGGGTACTTTGGTTCTGAGTGTTTTTCCCAATATCTAAGTTATAGAGGGAACACATATATAACCACTCCCTCTTCCCCTCTCTCCCTTCACACCTAGTATGAGTTGTAATGGCTCTCAATGGGTGTATATATACGACCTATAATGATTTTAGATTTTGGTGTATATATATTATTTTTTACATGATTATGTGTATTTGGTGTGGATACATAGTGGGGATTGTCATTGTAGGAGGAGAGTATGATGTTTATGTCATTCATGTGCATGATATCATACTATGATGGGGATGTGATGTGTGGTTGTGATATGGATATGGTTTTTATGTGTTTGTGACATGCGTATGTGTGTATATATGGTTATGAGATTATATAAAATGGATTAAAGCATAAGAAATATTCCATTAGAGTGTGAGAATGACCAGATTAGTGGGGAAGTGGATGTGGGGTAATTTATTAATATATATTCTTTTGATATTACACTTAATATGGAGTTTGGAATTAGACACTCATGGGGATTGAATGGGATGATAGGTCAATAATATTTGTTAAAATTTTCATATGGAATAACATGGGAGACCATCTATGACACAAGTGATTATCCCCCCTATGATTTAAGGTAAGTAACTTGAGCTTACTAACAATATTAGGCATGATGATATTGAATGTAGGGAAGAGACCTAGGAGTGGTAGATGTATCATTCTTGATTATTCTTGTGTTTGGACTTGGGTTATTTGAGGAAACTATAATGAATATAAAGTTATTATATTTAATGAACTCCATATTGTAGAGATTATGAGAATCCTTTTTTACTTATTGATCTGGATACTGTTTTTCATCCATATGTATTTTAGGTTGGTGAGGTATAAAAGGATGGACTAGTTGACCATAGAAGGGTTGACCCGATAGAGGAGGATGAGTCATAGAGGATGATGTCATTCATGTTTTACCATCTATTACAAAAGTTATTATCCATGTGATCCCCTTTTTGTTTGGAAATTGTGTTGATTTTCATGCGGGGTCTATCCTGGTTCTGTTGATTTCCAAATCATTATCGGAAATGGTCAGGCTCTATTAATCTCTATTTTTATAAGGAAGTGGTTCTCTTATACTGTATGTGGAAGTCTTGTTTTGTGTACTTGAACCATAAATACTAATATTTGAGATTCAAATAGGATGGATATGAATAAAGATTGGATGGATGCTAATCGTTTGACAATAGAGTATGAGAACAAAGTGAAAGAGTTTATCAAGTTTTCAAAGGATCATGGAAAGGATCCTTCTCAAATCCTTTTTCCATGTTTACATTGTTGTTATTCTAGACTACTTACTCCAGAGGAGTTGGAAGAAAATTTGATATGTCACGGAATATATCGGAGCTATAAATGTTTGAATAAACATGGAGAAAAAGAGAATGTAGCTATTGGCTGGGATAAAACTGCATTTTATGGATCATCAAATATGAATACAAATATGTATAATGAAGAATACCGTATGGAGGATGCGATTATAGATGTCAATGATGATGAAGATCATATTGAGGAAATGAAAAGGACAATTGAAGATAAACTCCGTGATTTCCCAAAATTTTTTTAGAAGTTAAAGAGTTGTGAAAAGACATCATTGTATGCTGGTTGCATAAAATATATAGCATTGTCAGCTGTACTGAAGTTTTTTAAATTGAAAGCAGGCAATGGATGGAGTGATGTTACTTTTACAGAACTATTTTCTCTCTTGAAATACATGATCTTGGAAGATAATGAGCTCCCAAGCTGAACATATGAAGCTAAACGAATGCTATTCTTGATTGGTATGATTTCTGAAGGATACATGCCTGACTGAAATAATGTATATTGTTTCTCAAGGAGAAAAAATCACTTACAGAATTCCCAAAGTGTGGTGATTCTTGATACAAGAAATATTAATACAATCCTATGAAAGTTGTATGGTACTTTCCAATCATTCCAAGGTTTAGGCATCTATATGGAAGTGAAGAATCTGCAAGACAATTGTCATGGCATGCAGATAAAAGAAATAAAGATGGGAAATTACATCATCTGACCGAATCTCCTCAATGAAAGAAAATTGATCATGAGTATCCCGAATTTGGAAAAGAGCCGAGAAACCTTTGTCTTATGTTATCTATAGATGGAGTAAATTCTTTTGGTTTTCAAACCAGCACTCATAGTACATGGCTTGTTATGTTGGTAAATTATATCTTGTCACCCTGGTTATGCATGAAGTGGAAATTCATCAGGTTGTCTATGCCTATATTAGGACCAAAATAACCAGGTAATGATATTGATGTTTATCTGGATCCTTTGATCGAGGATTTGAAGTTATTGTGGGATTCAGATATTATGTTGTATGATGCTTATAAAACTGAATACTTCACGTTGTGAGCGATGTTGTATGGGATAATAAATGATTTCCCTACTTATGGAAATTTCTCAGGCTATAGAATTAAAGGAACTCAAGAGTGTCCCATGTGCGAAGAAGATACATAATCAATTAGGTTGAAACATTCATCAAAATATGTGTTTCTAGGACATCGTAGATTTCAACCTTGTTGGCATAAGTACCGATCTTGGATGACATCATTCAATGGAATCTTAGAACAATGTGTTGCACCATCTCCACTAATAGGTGATCAGCTATTTGAGAATGTAAAAGATGTGAACTCTATTTTTGGTAAACCATTTTTGAAAAACCTTACAAAAATAAGTTGGAAAAAGAGATAAATTTTTTTGAATTACCATACTCGAATTGTTTGTACGTCAGACATTTTCTTGATGTAATTAATGTGGAAAAAAGGTATGTGAAAGTGTTATCAGAACGTTGCTAAATGCACCTAGAAAAACAAAGGATGGAATTAAGGCAAGGTTGGACATGGTTGACATGGGAATATGAGAAGACTTGTCTCCCGTGAAGGGTGAAAATCGAATATTTCTTCCTCCAGCTTCTTATACTCTTTCTAGGGAGGAGAGATATCAGTTTTTCATCTTCTTCAATGATGTAAATGTTCCATAGGGGTATTCATAAAATATCAAGAACATTGTGTCAATGAATGATTTGAAGTTAAAAGGTTTGATATCACATGACTGCCATGTTTTGATGTAAGATCTAATTCCTATATCTTTACGTTTCATTTCTCCCAATAATGTTCATCATACGTTAACCAAAATTTGTTTCTTTTTCAAAGATATATGTAGCAATGTTTTAGACCCGGTGAAATTTTCAGCTATGGAAAAAGAAATTGTCATCATATTAGGTGAATTTGAAATGTTCTTCCCGCAAACATTCTTTAATATGATGGTTCATTTGATTATTCACTTAGTGAGACAGATTCAACTTTGTGGTCCAGTGCACTATAGATGGATGTACCCCATTGAATGGTATATGAAGATTTTGAAAGGGTATGTCAAAAATTGATGTCGGACAGAGGGTTGTATAATGGACCTATATATTGTTGAGGAAACCATTGAATTTTGTACTGAATAACTATCAGATGTGGAAAGCATTGGTCTCTCAAAATCTCATCACACTAGATGCATTGTGGGTGAGGGAGTTTATGGAAGAGATGTTGTGACAATTAGTATTACAGATCATGAACTGGGCCACCTTTATGTTTTTCATAATCGTTGTGAGGTTTCTCCATATATTGAAACTCACAAAAAAATTCTTATGCAGTTGAATCCATCAAGGGATGAAAAATGGTTATCAAATACACATAATCAATAGTTTATAGGATAGTTTAGGACCATATTTTTAAATAGTTGGATGAAAATATGAATTCAATTTCAGAACGACTTTGATGGATATCCACCAGACCAAGTGTGTATGTATTATATTACAATGGTTATGTAATTACTGGTTATACATTGAACATGATGAAGATAGTACCATGAAAAATAGTGGAGTTACACAAGTGGATGAAGCGATGTATGTTTCTGGTAGTAAGGACAGAAATACAATTTATGCAAATATGTCATACTTTGTCATTATCAAACAAATATGGGAGTTGGATTATACGACATTCCAAATTTCGATTTTTCAATGTAAATGTATTGATAACAATAGTGGTGTTAAAATAGATGAATTGGGATTTGTGAAAGTTGATTTTAGTAAAGAAGGGTACAAAGACAAACATTTTATAATGGAATCACAAGAGGTTCAAGTTTTTTATGTTCCAGATCCCACAAACCGAAAGTGGCTGACTATTCTGTTATCGTCCAAAACTACTGAAGGGTCCAATGAAAAATTAGTTGAGGACGATCCTTTTAGTGGTACATCGCAATCATTTCACAGTGGTCCCAATGTAGATGATATTTGGTATGTTATAGGAGACCATAATGAAGGGATTTGGATAATAGATAGAGGTTTCAAATCCCTTCATCCTTTGAAAAAAAGAGAGTTCAATAAACATGTTATATTTTTTTTTGTAATATAGATCTTGTTATCTCATGTTATTATCTTATCATTATAGAATTTATGTAATCTAAATTAACTGTTCAACCACTTTTGCATATAATGACTTCTGCATGTTCTGGTGCTCCTAAACTTGAGGCTGAACAAGTCTCTCAAGCTGCTGTTGCGGCTGCTGCTGCGGCTGCTCACAGTGCAGAGAAACAATAAGTTTCTGAACTTTTTGTTTCTCCTAGTGTTGAGGTCCAACAACCATCAACACATGCCATTTCTACCATTTCATATGAACATATAGATGATGTTGATATCGATGAAATGGTCAGGAATAAAGGACTGACATCACAGAAAACACAGGTGTGTCGTAGTTTGACGGTGTTAGCAAAAGTTGTTAAGGAGAAAAGAAAAGGCATCAAATTTGATGTCGGATGGAATGCACGAGGCCAACATGTGAATACCAACAAGGATATGTTTAGTAGTTACATTGGAGTTGTCACTTGGAAACACGTGCCGATTGACATAGATTCAAGGCACCATGTTTTGTCTGGGCTGAAGGCTGTGATCTAGGATGAAATAATGGTAACATTATTATATTATTTTTTTAATTTACTAGCAAATAAAATAATGAAACAATGTCTCACTCTTCTCAATATCTGGAAGAGTACATTTTTAGTAGATGATTCACACATGGATTATGTACTAAGGCTTGTAGGAAGAATTCATCGAGGTTTTCACACTATTTTAACAAGATGTCACTTGAAAGATTACAAAGGTAAAATAATCGCGCACCCACCCATTGTCTACACTCACCTGATATCCCAAGAAGCATGGGATGCATTTATCGGCCTCCATGGGGATGAGAAGTTTTAGGTACATTGTGGGTGATAATACGTTGTTTGAGGATACGTGTATTCATTACTTTGATTGTCAATATTTCATTTATGAAACAACAAATCTGTACTGAAAATAAGGAACGTGCATCAAAACCAACATACCCCTATCATAAAGCAAGGATGGGGTAATCTTCACTAGAAAAGAAAATGGTACGTATATTAAATTTACAGTAATATTGTTAGGTGCCAACAAACAACATCATAATTATCTTTCTATATTTACATGTAGATTGATGAGTCTAAAACAGAAGACACTTCCATCCCACATCATGTTCTATGGAAGGAGGCACATGTGAATAAGGAAGGGAATCTAGTAGATGAGAACACACAAAAAGTGTGGGAAATATGTGTAAGTATGACACAATGATAAAAAGATTTGTTTTAAATTTCTATTACATAAAAATATTTAGTTATTTTCCTACATCTAACTGTCAAAGGAATCAGCGACTCCTATAGTGGATGCAGACCTGTTATCGACAACTTTGAAGAAGCTGAAACAATATGGGCGTGTCAGAGGTGCGGGGTTTGGGGTGACACCCAGAGTATATTTTGAGGGAAAAGAACGGATGATAAATATGAAAAATTAAAACAAATGAGAAAAAGACTAGAAACTCTTGAAAAATGATTGCAATGGCAGGGAGAGTTACTAGAAACTTTTTTGGGTGGGAAGCAAGAAGAAGACACAACTCCAGAAAACCAGCGTGTGAAGATCCTGCCCCACCCCCACCAGCTTTGAGGTGAGCCATTCCTCTCAAAGAGCTATCTTAGATGTGGTAATCAATATTCTAATAATTGTTCCCATGAAATGTGAATCATACAAACACTGATACTTTTCCTGTACTGATCTTCTACAGGGTGATAATGATTGTGGTTTATATCTATCAACACCCACCTATCACCTTTTAGCAAGGGCTATAGTGTTCAATATCCTAGATGACAAGCTGCATAATATACCACTTTCAAAATATATTTTGAAAGAGACGATTACTATAGCTCATGAGCCAAATGCAGAGCTACCTATTCCACTTGATAATGATGATATTCATATGGTCGAAAAAGCTATTGAGACATTCATTTCATGGCCGTCACAAATTTTAAGAGTACATGTAGACAAAGAGGTATTTATTTCCTTTTTTTAAAAGCTAAACCATTAACAATTAATGAAAAAAGGGTCTAAACCAATGAATGTTATTATAGACATAGAAAGGGAAGGGGGTGACAAACGTCGGCTCAAAACCATCTAAATGATCGACCAACCGATCCCAAGGGGCTATTGAAAGCACAATAACACCACCTATTCTCTATCCACATTTACTAGCATTGAAGACTCACGTGGATATGAAGCTAAGAGGTGGTAGTAGTCATATATTGGTTTTCAAAAAGAATATATATGGAGAGAAAAGTCAAGATTTTGTTACTTCTGAAAATGTAAATGAGATCCTTGAAAACGGTTGGAAAAGCGCCACAATTGTAAATATATATATGAGGTATGTTTTCTTGAATTGATTTTCCAAAAGCTAATCTAATGTGAAAATTATGAATAAATGCATTTTATATTGTTGATAGACGTATATATGAAAAATAGCTGAAGGAATTTTTACATGAGCCAAAATTCAGACTCGTTAGTCCTCATACCACATCAACACATCTAACGAAATTAGCGCCATAAAAGAGAATGAAATAGTGAACGACTTTCTGAAAAAATTTGAAAGCAAGATTACAGATGACAGACTCTTCCTAATACCAACCTTGTAGGGGTAAAACTCTATGATTAAAACATATCAATTATATTTTCACTTCTTTTATTACTTATTCCTTTTTGTGTTTTTAGGAAACATTGGATGCTAATTGCGGTGAACTTGAATACTCTAAAGATTTATTTTCTGGATTCAAATCAAGGATATCCATCAAACTGACCACACATGATGGAGTTTGTGAATCTGTAAGACACTAAATCCTACGTTTTAGGTCTAAACATCAAGTTATATGATTTATATTATCTTTTAATGAGGATTATGTTATTATAGGGTGGTTTATCATTATCATCTAAAAAATGAATGAGGAAAGGGGATAAGAATAAGGAGGCGATCAAGTACTACGTCTAGACAAATATCAGGGTATATATAATAAAATTTCACTATCCAAACAAATCTCAACACAGGTTACTTAATCTCTTAATGATAAATTTTTTTTCAGTGTATAAAACAAAAAAATGATAATGATTTCGGTTATTATTTCTGTAAATTTATGAAAGAGATCGTTTTTCATCAATAAATTATCATCCCTAAAGAGGTATTTTCAAAAACAACTACTATTTCATTTAATTTATTTATTAAATCTTTATTTTTATATTTTGCAGTAATACTCTGATTACCAAAAAGCCTCATACACACAAGACGATATATATTTGTTCATAAATGATAGGGAAGCATACTTGATGGAGGATTGTACAAAAATAGCATAATGATCTGACTTAGGGATGTGTATAATTGGCAGTCATTTTTGAGAGGGGTTAAGGGGATCAAAAGATGAAACATTGGTGTATGTAAATGTTTGTAGGAAAATTGTAATTTTTATTAAATAAATCATCCTTTATCCAATGATTCATTTTCTTATTTTAATAAATGATATGCACCAGCTACGTGCAAGAATGTTGAACCACTCAAAGTGTATCACTTTTGTTTAAAATAGAAAGATTCTTAAGTGAAAATGCCAAATGGCGTACAGAAATCTGACAAAACACACTAGGATTGTGTTTATACTTTAATAAAATAATCCATGGGTGTGTTGGTGACATGTATGAGTCAATCCCCCCTCAATCTGAGGCACGGTTTCGCCGGTATCATTCGAAGTGTCGGTTTTTTGTTTAAAATGGACATAATTTTTAGTAAAAACAAAATTGACATAAACAAATCCAACAAAAAGAATTAATATTGTGTTGATACTTTAGGAGATCGATCCATGGGTGAGTTGATGATGTGTATGAGTCAACCCCTCCTCAATCTGAGGCACGGTGTGGCCGATATCACTCAAAGTGTCTGTATTTTGTTTAAAATGGACAGAATTTTAAGTGAAAACAAAACTGACGTACGCAAATCCAACAAAAAACAATCGGATTGTGTTGATCCTTTCAAAGAATGATCCATGGGTCTTTTTTGATGTGTACGAGTCAACCCTGCCTCAATCTGAGGTACGGTGTGGCCGGGATCACTCAAAGTGTCTCTCTTTTGTTTAAAATGGACAGAATGTTAAGTGAAAACAACAATTAATCTACACAAATCTGACCAAACGCATTCCGATTGTGTTGATACTTTATGATAATGATCCATGGGTCCTTTGTGACATTTACAAGTTAACCCTGCCTCAATCTATGGCACGGTGAGGCCGATATCACTCAAAGGGTCTCTCTTTTGTTTAAAATGGACAGAATTTTAAGTGAAAACAACAACTGACGTACGAAAATCTGACCAATTGAATTTTGATTGTTTTGATCCTTTTGGATGTGTACAAGTAAACCCCTCCTCAATCTGAGGCATGGTGTGGATGGTTTCACTCAAAGTTTCCGTCTTTTGTTTAAAATTGACTCAATTTTAAGTGAAAACAACAACTGACGTACGCAAATCTAACCAAACACATTCAGGTTGTGTTGATACTTTAGGAGAACAATCCATGGGTCCTTTTTGACATGTAAGAGTCAAACCTGCCCCAATCCGAGGCATGGTGTGGCCAGTATCACTCAGAGCATCTGTCTTTTGTTTAAAATGGACAAAATTTTAAGTGAAAACAACAACTGTCCTACAGAAATCTAACCAAACGCATTATGATTGTGTTTATCCTTTATTATAATGATCCATGGGTTCTTTGTCATGTGTATGAGTCAATCCCACCTCAATCCAAGTCCTGGTGTGGCTGGTATCACTCAAGGTGTCTCTCTTTTGTTTAAAATGGACACAATTTTAAGTGAAAACAACAACTGACCTACAGAAATCTGACCAAACGCATTGGGATTTTGTTGGTCCTTTAGGAGAACAATCCATGGTTAATTGTTGATGTTTAAGAATCAAACCTTCCCCAATATGAGGCATGGTGTGGCCGGTATCACTCAAATGGTCTCTCTTTTGTTTAAAATGGAAAAAAAATTAAGTGAAAACAACAACTGACATACGAAAATCTGACCAAACGCATTTGGATTGTGTTGATCCTTTAGGAGAATGATACATGGGTCCTTTTTGACGTGTAAAAGTAAAAAACGCCTTAATTCGAGGCATCATGTGGCTGTTATCACTCAAAGTGTCTGTCTTTTGTTTAAAATGGACACAATTTTAAGTGAAAACAACAACTGACATATGAAAATCTGACCAAATGCATTCGGATTGTATTTATACTTTAGGAAACGATCCATGGGTGCGTTAGTGATGTGTATGAGTCAACCGCGACTCAATCTGAGGAACGGTGTGGTCAGTATCACTCAAAGTGTCTGTCTTTTGTTTAAAATTGACACTATTTAAAGTAAAAACAACAACTGACCTACGGAAATCCTACCAAACTCATTTGGATTGTGTTGTTCCTTTAGGATAGCAATCCGTGGGTCTTTTGTGACATGTATGATTCAAACTCACCTCAATATGAGGCACGGTGTGGCCGATATCAGTCAAAATGTCTGTCTTTTGTTTAAAATGGTCAGAATTTTAAGTGAAAACAACAACAGGCCTACGGAAATCCGACCAAACGCATTCGGATTGTGTTGATCCTTTAAGAGAACAATACATGGGTCTCTTGTGACGTGTAAGAGTCAACCCCGCCTCAATCCAAGGCACGGTGTGGCTGGTATCTCTCAAAGTGTCTCTCTTTTGTTTAAAATGGATAAAATTTTAAGCGAAAACAAAAACTGACCTACGAAGATCCAACCAAAAGGATTATGATTTTGTTGATCCTTTAGGAGAATGATCCATGGGTCCTTTGAGACATGTAAGAGTCAACCCCGTCTCAATCCAAGGCATGGTGTGGCCCCCCAACCCCTAGACACCCCACCCCCTAGACACCACCCCAACACCTGGACACCACCCCCACCCCCTGGACATCCCCACCCCCATGGACATCCACCCTCACCCCCTTGGACACCACCCCACCCCCTGGGATAGCCCCACCAACCCCCTGGACTTCCCCCACCCCCTGGACACTAACCCACCCCCTGGACACCCCCACCCCCCGGAAAGCCCCCCCCAACCCCCTGGACACCCCCACCCCCTGGACATGCCCATGGATAGCCATCCCCCACCTCGGAAAGCCCCCCCCCCCCAAATCACCCCCTAGACAACCACCACCCCCTTGATGGCACCCCCACCCCTCCTAGACACCACCCCACCACCTGGACACCCCCACCCCCTGGACACCCCCACCCATGGACGACCACCTCCACCCTTTCGGACAACACCCCACCCCCCTTGGACATCCCCACCAACCCCCTCAACCGCCCCCACCCCTGGTCACTCCCACCCCCTGGAAAGCCTCTTGACACCCTGGACACCAGCCCACCCCCTAGAAACCCCATAGATAGCCCCCCACCTGGATACCCCCCTCCTTCGATATCACCCACCCCCTGGGACAGCCCCCAACATCCATGAATGCCCCCACCCCCTGGACACCCCCACCCCCTGGACACCCCTATCCCCCCAGAAACCCCCATCCCACCCTTCTGGACGCAACCCCACCCCCTTGGACAGCCCCACCAACCCTCTGGACCGCCCCACCCCCCGGACACCCCCACCCCTGGAAAGCCCCCCGACACCCTAGACACCAACCCACCCCCCTGGACACCCCATATATAGCCCCCCACCTAGACACCCCCTCCTTAGACACCACCCCACCCCCTTGGACAACCCACCAACCTCCTGGACCACCCCACCCCCCTGGACACCCCTATCCCCCCAGACACCCCCATCCCATCCTCCTGGACACCACCCCACCCCCTTTGGATATCCCCACTAACCCCATAGACCGCCCCTACCTACCAGACACCCCCACCCCCTGGAAAGACTCCCCATCACCCTAGACACTAGCCCACCCCCCTGGACACCCCCATAGACAGCCCCCTCCCCCTCACCTAGACACCCACCTCCAAGACACCACCCCACCACCTAGAAACCCCCACCCCCTAGACACCCCCACCCTCCTTGAACATCCCCCCAACCACTTGGACCACCCAACCCCTGGACACCCCTATCCCCTTGGACACCCTCATCCCTTCGGACACCCCCTACCCCCCTTGTATAGCCACCAAAAACCCCTGAACAGCCCCCAACCCCTTGAATTATGAATTGAATTCTTTATGTATTTAATTAACTTATGAATTATGTGTTAATGGTGCATGAGTATACTTGTTGTATGGGTATACTTGGTGTAACTACCTTATGATTTATGTGTTAATTTTGTATGGGTATACTTGTTGAGATGCTGAATTTTTTGAAGGCGTTGTTTGGGTGTGCTGCTACAAAAAAATTTATTGCAGCAGACAGGGAATTTATCAGCGCTTATTTAGCACCGATAAAGGTAGCCTTTATCGGTGCTAAAAAAACACTGATAAAATCCACCTTTATCCGCACTAAAATAGAACTGATAAAAACACATTAATCAGCGCTTTTTGGCGATGATAAAGGGGTCCTTTATCAGGGCCTTTTTAGCACTGATAAAGTCTCCCTTTATCAGTGCGTTTTTAGCACTGATAAAGGTTTAATTTATCATTGCTTTTTTAGCGCTGATAAAGTAAACCTTTATGAGAACTTATTTAGAACTGATAAAGGCCCCCCCTGTATCAGCACTGAGATTTACAACGCTTTTTTAGCGCTGATAAGGCCCATTTTGACCACTGATAAAGTCCGTTTTTGTAGTAGTGACATGTTGTATCTGCTTGATGTGAGACCAATTCCTACATGTTCAAAATTATTTATGAATAAATTTCATAAATTATTAATAAAATATGAGTATGTGTTCACAATTTTCCATGAGGGACAGTTTTTGAACTAAACTGTCGATTTTAAAATGATAACGTACACATTGAGTCATACCGGGCACATCATATATCAGATTGAGATTCAGATGATTCATACATTTCAAAAATTACTTATGGATTATTTTACTAAACTATAAAAATAACCCCAATGTGTTTTCTTAGTTTTGAGTCGGTCAGTTATCTTTTTTGCTAAAATTGGTGTCAATTTTAAATAAAATGATTCTCTTGGAGTCATACTAGTCACAATGTTCATCATATTGATGTGAAATTGATTCCTACATGTCAAAAATGACCTATAGATCATTTTTATAAAGTATCAAAACAATATGATTGTGTTTAATTAGTTTTTGGTACGTCACTTTTTTTTTACTAAAATATCATTTTAAACAGGAAACATGTACATTGACTCATACCAATGACATCATGTATAGTTTTTATTTGAGACTAATTCCTACACATCAAAAAATAATTATGAACCATTTTATTTAATTATCAAGAAAATCCATGTGTGTTTGCTCATTTTTTTGTGAGTGGTATTTTTTGAACAAAATTATCAATTTTAAACTGATAACAATCATATTGAGTCATATCGGGAACATCATGTTTCGTATTGAGGTGAGGCTTATTCCTACACAAAAAAATGAATTATGAAACTTTTTATTAAATTATCAAAATAATCCAAAAAATATTTATCAGTTTAGAGTAGGTAAGTTATCATTTTTTATTAAAACCAATGTCAATTTTATATAAAAAGATGAACATGGGGTCATAGCAGTCACATCATGCATCAGATTGAGGTACATATGATTCCAACACATCCCAAATGACATATGAATCATTTTCATAAAGTATAGAGAAAAATTAAATATTTTTGGTCATTTTTGCGTATGTTAGTTATTATTTTGTCTAAAATTAATGTCAATTTTAAATAAAAAGAAGTACATGGAGTCATACTTGTTACACTGTGTGTCATATTGATGTTTTGAAGATTCCTACACATCTCAAATGACTTATGGATAGTTTTTGTAAAGTATCAATGCAATATGAATGAATTTTCTCAATTTTGAGTATTTCAGATGTCTTATTTACTAAAATGTTATTTTAAACTATAAACACACACTTTGACTCGTACATATCACATAATTTATCACTTTTATTTGAGAACAATTACTACACATCGAAAATTATTTTCGAATCGCTATGCTAAATTATCAATAAAATCCAAGGACAATTTATTGTTTTTTAGTAAGTGATAGTTTTTAAAATAAACTATTATTTTAAACTGATAATGGGCACATTGAGTCATACCAGACACATCATGTATCGAATTGAGGTGAGGCTTATTCTTATACATTACAAATTACTTATGTATCATTTTTATAAATTTCCAGAATAATCAAAATATGATTGATTCGTTTGGAGTATGTCATTTTTCCTTTTTAGTAAAATTATAAGGACCCATTTTTTAAGCATCACATAATATTGAGTTAAGTAAAAAAAATTCTTTATTTCACATTTACGATCTTTTCAATTTTCAAGCTTTAGAGAATTAGTCCATAACTGTTACATAACAAAACCATTGAAATGCAATGTGGACACTTACAACAGTATCCATTTCTTTCATAACCCAGTTTTTTTTAAAAAGAAACATGGTTTCTTTTCATGTTTAATCATAATTTTATTTCCTTGATTCCATCCCTTACTCAATTCTCCCTTAAATATTATGAAAAACATTTAAAAACGCGGGATTATCATAAAATTTTTAGTAAGGGACATAAAAAATAAAAAAACCATTATTCTAGTTAAAAATATGGTAACCCATTTAATGTTATGTGAGGGAATGAAACAAAAAAATTTCACATGAATAACACACATAATTTTTTCTCAAAGAAAAAAATTAAAACCAATATCATGTAATTAAAACTTCTTTTAGTCATATAGATAATTTATATACATAAAACCCTTTTAAACCCATTTCAATTGGAATAACCATATGTCTTCTAATATTATTATTAAACAATGAATTTGAGATATATAATGGGTATCACCCTTCATATAATCTATATCAGTCTCTCCCATGAGCTAAAATGTGTTGTATCCCTTTATATAAGTTATAGAGGGCTTACCCATGAGCAATAATGGGGCTCAACCATTCGTATAAGCTGTGTCGGGCTCACCCATGAGCTATAATGGGGTCGAACCCTTCATATAGTCTATATCAGGCTCACCCATTTCATATAATGATCAAGTAACATTTCATGAAAATAATTATTTCATCACAAAACCCTTTTGTGAACTTCTTTTAATCCCATATAAAATACATTTTTGTATAAAAATATGAATTTTTTAAAGAACGCATTTTCAATACCAAGATACCCAAAAAAGGAATGAAGAATTTATTTTCCTTCAAAAAACATTAAGGATTATATACAAATCTATGTATCAAATAATGGTTATAGTGGTGGAGAGGTTGTTGTCGCCATATTTGATTAAAAGAACATTCCTTTTTCTATTTCCCCAAATGTTTTGTATAAAACACGTAAAAATATTAGTTTTAAAAAACTATGAATTAAATTAAAAATATAAAACATATTTTAATTAATTTTATATCCATATAGTAAATATGTAAATTAATATCATGAATAATAATATTTAATAATTAAATATATAAATATTCGAGGTGTATCATACCACTTTGAACATTTAAATCTCAATATCCATGAATTAATAAATTTATCAAAACATTAAATAACATTAGTATATATATAATATGGATATGAAATATCGTAGAGGATATATATAAACCTTATAAAAGAATAAATGGTCATATTACAAGAAATGTCTCAATGAAAAGAGATTGAGATGTATTCCCCTACCTCGAGTCAGAATCGTCTCATACATTCTTTATCTACCTTTTTTTCGATTGATCACTTTTGATGAACACTTTAACACCACTAAAGTGGTTTTTTCTATCAAAAAAGGCCTCAATAATATGGGTAGGTATTCTAGGAATCGGTTTAGATACATCTTGAAAGAACCAAATGGGGTTTTCAAGTGTAAGAAAAATATATGAATGATTTCCTCTTATATTAAAGGGTAGGGGTACACTTATAATTACAAAAGGTATTAAAATAATATAAAATTAATTTCAATTACAAATGGGTCGAAATTTATTTAGTTTAATGATATGATGATTAATGGATGAAATCCATTCAGAAAATAAAAAGTATACCTGTTTTGTATATTTTTTAATCCTTATCTTTATATTTTAACCCTTTTAACACTTACTATTTTATTATGTAATCTAAACTTTTAGAGTTAAAATAATTACCAAATCCTGCAAAATTTCCATTTAATGAGTCATTAATGAAATTTGTGGGCTTATCTCAACATTTTTATTGAATCATTGATTTCTATAATTTTTATATAATTTAAATAGATATGTTACATTTTAAGTACAAAATTATGAAAAATTTTACACTATTCAATACATGATTTTTTTAAAAAAAATCATAAAAAACGTGATTACATAAAAAGAAATACATTAAATCATATATAAAATGTCAAAGTCATCCAAAAAATTCATTTATAAAATAAAATATTTTAAATTATATTTATTTTAAAATCATTAATATCATTTATTTGATTATTATTTTAATAAATCAGTTACTTCATTATCATTGTGTCATTATTTAATTTAATTATTTATTTCTTAAATATTATAAATAAATTACCATGAATTAGTTAATATTTTTAGATTTATAATTACTACTTATATATGAATATAGCACTTATATAATCCCATATTAAAATTGTTTTAGTAATAGGAAACATATTTATGACATCTTTGCCTTTACATTAAATAAAATGTTATAAATGTAATAATCACACACAAGGGGATTTAGAAGGACACAATTTTGGCCCAAAAATTATCTTGGTTGAAAATAACTCATCCTCTAAGATTATTATAAGTGTTAGGGTAGTTTTATAATATTATAATATTATTTTTACCTATAATTACCTGATTTTCCTTTAACCATAGTAAATAAAATACTAAAGTAAATATTCACCAAAAATTATTTTGATCATGTTAGATAACATTTTTCATACTTATTAAAACCATTTATGTTAATTTTTTAAAATTAAAATCATATATGTTGTAAAAATAATTTAAACACAATTATGTTGACGGATCGTGAAATGGGTTTTCTTGAAGTAAAAATGTTCAAAAGTTCACAAAGTTTTCATATCAAATATCAATGTGAAATTGATTCCAATGACTTATATTGGAATAAATTACAAAAACATAATATATTTAAACTTTAAAACCAATTAAAATTATAAGCTAACTATATAAAAAATTATATGAAAAATTAATTTTGAATTAAAATGCATTATTTTTCACTATTCATTATAAATGAATTTTATCATAAAAATCCAAAAATTCAGTCAAATAAATTTTGATGTCTAACTTCCAAATAAAAATGATATTTTTTTCAAATTCAACCTATAAAAGTGTCAAAATGTATATTTTAAAAAGGTTCTCCATCAATAGGTGGTAAAACTACGTTTTAAAAATATTAGAGGTTTTTATGCCTATAATCTGATTTCTTATTATTTTAATCCCATAAAATTTATTGTAAGAAAGTGATACAATTTAATAAACATGTATAATAATAATAGTGTTAGTTCTTTTCATTCCATCCAACACAACAGCTATGTGATAACTTCCATTTTAAGTATAAAAATTACAATATATTATTTTTTAATATACCTCAGTCCTGGGTATGACGTAGGATTTTGGAGAAACCCATTATTTCATGTTATTTAGGATATTTGAAGTAGTATACCCATTAATAAAACATTACTATATAATTCATAAATATTAATAAATTTGAAAATTTCTTATTATATAATTACCATAGATGTTACATCCTTCCCCCTTTTGAAAATTAAATCCTCACAATTTTAAATTTAGGCTCGGTAATTAAGGTTTAACTTTAAAGAATTACTTTATTGAAACCAAAAATTGAAAAAAGAGTTAATAAAACCTATAATTTAGAAGAATGAATGTGAAGTACAAAGGTCACCTGAGATAACACATGCTAGGATTCCATGAAGGAGAACATGGATATGGAAGAGAGAACTATCCATCAAGTTCTGATTTAGAGTGATAGAAACTATTGTTAGAAAAATATTAATAATCACAAAGATATAAACCTATGATTATCAAAGGGATCATTTGATTCATCAGAAAAGATGGGACTTTGGTAAAATTTTTGGTTTCAATAAATTTTCCCAAGAGCTTTAGACTTCATTTATTTCAATGACTAAGAACATAAGTAAACATACTTAATTGATATATTTCTATATTATAAGCACAATTTAATTATCATAATATTCAATGAATTGTGATTTACATCCCTGTGAATAGCCTTAATCATCAAAGATAACACAAACCATAAAGTTTATCAATATATTAAAACTGAAGTCCAAAAGTTAAGGCATACTACACATTAAAAAAATACTTACATAAACATAACCCCATAAAACATCTCTCATAAAGGTACTTAATAACATACTATCACATCAAATAAAACATTAAAACGTGTGTATAAAACCTTGAACTTATTTTTGTCCTTTAAAAAATATCAGGCTCTCATGAGATTCCATCACTTCACCAGATGTCTCAACATCAACTACATTAGCAACAAAAGTTTTTCTCCAACCTATTTGATTATAATCATACTGATTTCCTCCCTATGTAACTAACTTCGAACACTTATTTTCCTAATTTCCAAACTCATTGTAGCTAAAGAATATTACTGTAGATTGGTTAGCTATTATCTCATTGTTCTACTATTCAAGCCCCTTTTCTTTGCAGTCGTAAACCTTGTGACCAATCTTTTCACACTGGTAACACATTCTAGATCCTGACATACATTCCCGAAAATTTATTTTAGCACTGGTTACATGTTTTAGGATTACCTTTATAATTATTAGTTATTTGATTGTTCATTTACTGGAAAATTGACCATTTCTTACACTTATCATCTCGTGGCATGTAAGTATTGGAAAAATACATTTCTATTTTCTCAACACAATGGACCACATTTTCATAAATTTTAAATCCTCTAGAGGCCAAATCTATTCCCATCCCTGGTGTCAATCATGAGTAAAATCAATTAATTTTATTGTCAATGTCTCGAATAAAATATAAAAAATAAATGGCCAATCATGGAAAGTTTTCTCCATATGTTGTTACTGAATCATCAACCTTTTACATTAATTCCTAGAATTGTTTCTTCATCCTAACCCGAAAAACGTTAGGGAAATATTTCTCAGGGAAAATATCCTTAAATTATTCCCATTATATGGAATCAATGTCATTTTTATCTCTAGTATTCTCAACTAATAACCATCATCGAGAAGCTTCACCTTTAAAATGATAGATTTCTAGAGTTACATTTTTACATTCTGAATATCCTATGACTTCCAATATCTTATCCAGGGTATTAATCCATCCTTCATCTACCACTGGGTCAGATGATCCATTGACTATTAGGAGATGTTTCCTTAAAAAATGATCCACTACTGATATATTCCTCAATTGTTGATTAGGATGATCTCATGAATTGATTCTACCACAATTTATAGCTTGTCTTAACTGATCCATCACTACAACCAACTATTCAATTCTAATTCATACCACCTTATGATGTTGATTTGAAAGATTTGTTTCCTCTTGATGCCTTTCCATTACAACTTTCCTATTTCCTCGGTAGAAAACCATTCTAAATAGACATAGTATAGATGAAGCAACAAGGTAATCTTAAAATAAATCACCATTTCAACTTAATCATAAAGTAAAATCCTCTAAAGAAACAAATTAACACCATCCTAACCTCTAAAGTTTTCAAAACCATCCTTTTATACCAACTGTAAGGACTCAGTCCTTAAAGAATACATAATCTCGAGTTAAGTCAATAAGTTTAAATTTTTTCACATTGAGGATATTTTCAAGTTTAGAGATATATATAATTATGACAAAACTATTACATAACAAAACAATAAAAATAAAAAGTGGAAACTTCCTAAAATATCAATTTCTTTCATAATAAAAAATTTCTAAAAAAGAAACATGGTTTCTTTTCATTTTTAATCACCATAAGTTTTCCTTGATTATATCATTTACTTTATTCTCTATTAAATCCTAGGAGATACATTTAAAAACATGGTATGAGCATAAGAAATATGAGTAAGGTACATAAAAATGAAATAAAACCATTAGTCTAGTGAAAAATATTGTAACCCACTTAATGTTATTTGAGTGAATGAAAAAAAACACACGAATAACACACATATGTTTTTCTCAAAGAAATACACTGAAGCCAATAGAATGCAATTAAAACTACTTTTGGTGACCACAATCATCATATACATAAAACAATTTCAAACCCATTTCAATTGAAACAACTATATGAAAAACATCCAATATTATTATTACCTAATGAATCAGAGATCTATAATGGGGAAAACTCTTTGTATAAGCTATATTGAGCCCATCTGTGCGCTATAATGGGGTTTATCCCTTCATATAAGCTATAAAGGGCTCACCCGTGTGCTATAATGGGGCTCATCCCTTTATATAAGTAGTTTCAAGCTCACCCATGAGCTATAATGTGGCTCAACCCTTCATATAAGCTATTTCAAGATCACTCATTTCATATAATTCCCATGTAAAATTTCATGAATATACCATGTTCATCACAAAAACCATTTAAAAAATTCTTCTAATCTCATATGAAAAACATTTTCTTAAAAAATACCATTTTCATTTAGGAACCCATTTTTAATACCATGATATCCACAAAAATATAATAAGGGATTTATTTTTCCTTATAAAAACATTAAGGCTTAGTGATTAATCCATGTATCAAATAACGGTTATAGTGGTGGAGAATTTGTTGTCGTCGTATACATTAAAATGAACATTCCTTTTGTTGTTTGCCAAAATGTTCTGTATAAAACATGTAAAAAGATTCCTTTTTAAAACCTTTGAATTAAATTAAAAATATAAAATAATTTCATTTAAAATAATTTTATATTCATATAATAAATATATAAATTAATATCATGAAGAAAAAATATTTGATAATTAAATATTTAAACATTCAAGGTGTCTCATACCACTTTGAACATTTAAATATTAATCTCCATGAATTAATACATTTACTAAAACATTAAATAACATTAGTATAGATAAAATAAGGATATGAAATTTCATATTTTCTGTATAGACACCTTATAAAGTAATAAATTTTCATATTATCAAGAAATGTGTCACTGAAAGGAGATTGAGATAAAGTTTATTACCTCAAGTCTGAATCATCTTGTACGTTCTTTATCTTCCTCTTCTTCAGTTGATCACCTTTGAAGAACATCTTAACTCCTCTAAGGTGGTCATTATACCCAAACAAAGACTCACTAATATGGGGAGGTATTCTAGGAAGAGGTTTGGGTAGATCTTGGCATAACCAAATATTTTTTGAAGTGTAAAGAATAAGAAAGAATGACTGCCTCTTTATAGGAGAGGGGAGGGTCACCCATGAAATTATTAAAAGCATTAAATTAATATAAATTTAATTTCGTTTTCGGATGATTCAAAAATTATTTGGCTCTAATATAGGATGATTATGGGTCTAAATACGTTCATCTAATAAAAATTAGACAAGTTTTGGATATTTTTTAATCATTATCTTTATGTTTTAACACTTTTAACTCTTACCGTTTTAGAATGTAATTTACACTTTGAGAGTTATAATAATTAATAAATCATGCCAAATGACCAATGAAGGAGTCATTAATGACATTTTTAGACTTATCTAAACTTTTTGGTCAAATCTTGGAATTTTATATATTTTATGAAATTTAATTAGATATTTTATATTTTAAGTTATGGATTATGTTATTTTTGACACCATTCATTACATGACTTTTAAGAAAAATCATAACTGGATTCCATAAAAAATAAATAATCTATAACATGTCAAATTATTCCATAAATTTTGTGATGGAATTAAGTATTTAAAATTATATTTATTTTAATATCATTAATATCATTTACTTGATTCTTTCATTAGTAAATCAGTTACTACATAATCATTATGTTATTATTTATTTTATTTTATTTTTCCTAAAAATTATACATAAATTACCATGATGTAGGTAATATTTTTATATTTCTAATGACTATTTAGAGTCAATTATATCACTTATATAACCCCATATTAAAATTATTTTATTAATAAGAACTATATTTATAACATCTTTTCCTTTACTTTAAATAAAATATTTTAAATGTCATAATCACACCCAAGTGGCTTCCAAAAGTCACAATTTAAACTCATGAATTTTATCGGTCAAAAATAATGCATACACTATTATTAGGACATGTTTTATGGTAGTTTTATATTATTATAATATTATTTTTACTTTTAATTACCTGATTTACCTTTAACCATAGTAAATAAAATACTAATGTTACTATACAAAAAAATTTATTTTGATAATATTAGATAACATTTATAATACTTATTACAAATGGTTATGTTTATTTTTCAAAATTAAATTCAAAAAAATGGTAAAATTAATTTAACCATATTCCCATTGAGAGATCGATAAAATGGTGTTTTTTTAAAGTAAAAACTTTCAAAAGTAGACAATGTTTTTGTATAAAATATCAATGTGAAATTGATTCCAATGATGTAAATTGGATTAAATTATTAAAAAATCATCAAATTACACTTTAAAACCAATTAAAAAGAAAAATTAACTATATTAATAAATTATATGAAAAATAATTTTGAATTAAAATGCAGTATTTTTCACTATTCATTAAAAATAAATTTTATCAGAAAAATACCAAAAAATCAACCAAAGTAAATTTTTATGTCCCTATTCCAAATAATAAGGTTATTTTTAAATATATAATCTATAAAATTTTAAAACTTTATATTCTAATTTTTTTCCATCAATAGGCTGTAAGACTACCTTTTAAGAATATTAGGACTTTTTATGATTAAAATCAGATTTAGTCTTATTTTAAGGTGATAAAATTTATTTTAACAAAGTAAAAATATTTAATAAACTTGTGTAAACATAATATATTTAGTTTTTTATTCATTATAATACAATTTCTAGGTGATAATTATCATTTTAAAGAATAATATTACAATATATTATTTTTTTGTATAACTTAGTATTGCATGTGACATAAGATTTCATAGAAACAAATTGTTGTGTGTTGAGTAAGCTATTGGACATCACTTACACATAAAGGTAACATTTTTATATAATTAATATATATTAATAAATATGAAAAATCCTTATTCTCTAATTACTTGGGATATAACACAAAATAATATCAATTTAAAATAAAAAGAAGCACTTGGAGTCATATCAGTCACACCAGGTGTCAGATTAAGGTGAGGTTTATTCATACACATCCTAAATTCTAAAAAATATCCTAAATTTCAATGAAACCATGATTTTCATTTCCTTTATTTGTCTAATTTCCAACACTACATATTGACATGAAGTTCATAGTTGAAAAACATTTCACGTTGTTGAAATCTAGAAGATCAGAAGAAGCACATATGCCCATTATATTATGAGAAGTCACCACAATGGTCACATGAGCTTAATATAATATTCTATATTTCAACAATGAGAAAGGTTTTCTATCTAATAAAATTGAGTAAATACGCAGTGTTGGCAGTTCGATATAGAAATACAATAGAAATGGAAATCGTGGTAACATTGGAAGAAAGAAACATTTTATCTCTTTTGTTTCTTATTGAAGCTAGTTGAAGGAAAAATATGACTTCCCAAAAGATATATGGATAAACTAAATAAGAATTTGATAAATGTGATAATCAAATTAACTTAAAAATTGTAGAAAAAATTATTAAAAACATAATTAAATAAGATTTATTAATTAACATTTTCATGATGGTTGCATGCATTATTGACTCATTTACTTATATTAATTATCTTAGTAATAGACTTGATGTACAATATCTCATGAGCATGGGTAGCTTCAAATAAACCACCCCAACTCAAACAAAAAAATCCACCTGCATATAAAAACAATTATTATAGGATTGATACTGGAAAGAAATAAATTAAACTTATATATGAAACAATACATTAATTATATGGACAATGATTTTAATGTGAAAACAAAAAGATTACGTATGTGGTTGATCAGTGGAGGGAACATGAAGTAAAGTGATAAATTTCAGCACTACAGGTGTGAAATGGTTTTGAGGGAGAAGAATTCTATGAATGTTTTGGTGTAGAAAGACATGAAATATGGACAGACAACCCACAAGTAGAACAAAAGAATCCACCAGTATATGAAATCAATTATTATGTAAGCAATAATAAAAAAATAAATTATAAGTAAATATGAAATAATAAATTAATTATATATAAAATTATTTTACTATTAAAACATAAATATTACCATTATGATTGAAAAACTCATATGTTGTTGCTCTTTCTACAAAGGCAGTGGAGGGAACTTAAAGGAAAATGATAAATTAAACATTGTAGGGGTGAAAAGATTATATGAGAGAAGAATTATATGGATTTTTTGGTGTAGAAAGGCATGAAAGATGTATATAAATCTTTTAAAATAAATGAACTATTCAAAGAATAATGAAAATTAAATAAAATTTTCATTATATATTTTTTTGGTAAAATAGAGAAATTATATTGTAAAATTACTTTTACATCATCCCAAAGGGTTTCTTTCATTGTAGTTTCTTCTTCCAAGGGATTGGTAACATCACTATATACAGAAAACATTGTCTAAATAAGTATTCAAACATTTAATTTAGTAATTTTTAATGTAGTAGAGATCATATAATATTATGATGAAAAACATATTATATTAAAAAAACATTTACCTTCTCATTGAAATCTAATTTTTTAAGGTTTAAGGGATTTTGTTCCCCTATAAATAATCCAAATACCCCCTTTTTGGTCCCCTTTAAGGTATAAATTTTTTTCTACATTATGACTAGTATGAAATGATGGTGATCTCCCAATAAATGGGTCATCCTTTATTTAATATTCATATGCTCTAGCATTTAATTTAGGTTCCAGTAGGACAATTGACCAATTCTTGTTTACTAGATCTGAGACATAAAATACATTCTCTACTTATGATTCCATTATTAACAACTCGCCTTTTCCCCTTCCACACAAAAATTCACCTTCATGAATCCCATTATGAATGGATCATCTTTTAACATTTTAATTCATTTAAAGGTGAAAGTTTTAGAAAACTATCATCCTCATCAGCTCATCTCTTGAACATTTATCATTTAATTTTGTTGTATGACACACATCCCCCATATTTTGTGAAAATGCACCTATATTTCCTGGAATAATCAAAACATTATTCATCCTTGGTATTACTAATGCTCATAATAGTACAAGAAACATAAAATAAATGGGAAATGAGTCTCACGGAAGCAAAATGCCTTAATAACTATTTGGGAGATGAAGTTGATGAGGATTACAATTGTATGACATTGTGTTTTCAAAAAGGGTTAATGCCAACAATTTATAATAATTACACCATTGGAACTAGTTATTAACTTTTATCATATTAATGGTGATATTTTTGGGGAATAAAAATTCTTGTATGTGATTAAAGGGGTATTGGTGGGTACATGTTATGATATATGAATCTTTGGGGCCTCTATGAATTCTATATTTATAGAAGAAATCTAACTTTTAAAGATTTCAATCCTCTAATTAAGAATTTTCCTACCTATATTAAAATGATCTATCAAGTATTTCTTAAAACCCCTAAACAAATGAAAATATAATAAAGGAAATTAATGATTAATAAGAAACCAAAATATGATAAACAATAATAATAAACTATGATTCGATCAACTAGAATTAATTAAAATTTATTGTTAAAACATATTAATAAAAAAGGGTTGTTTCATATATATAGATAGTAATAATAGATTCCTAGGGGTGGAACCAACACATGTAGACATAAATTGTTGAATTCCTAAAAATAATTTCTAATAATTATTCCAATATATACATAATTTTATAACCTTCTACCTTTTTGTTTGGAACAAGGGATGTGAATACCCATGGAATTATTACATTTAATATTAATGGTGTATCAAATATTTGAAAACATCCCAAAATTATAATTTCCATTAAAAATCGTAAGGAAATAGAAAAAAAAATTAGGAAAATAATATACCAAATAAAAAAAAGGTTTTAAACATATAAAAAATTCTTAGTTGATAAATAGGATCAAGAATTATGTCTAGACTTGTTGAAAACAAGATTTATTTATGTATGATTTATAATAAAATTTCATCTTCATAGCCATTATGGTATCTATGGTGATTTTGGGAACATAGTATAAAATTTTAGTCATAATGAAATAAATATAAGTATTTAGAAAAGATATATAATTTTTAAGTTAAATGAGAGATGACACACTCTTATAAAAATAGTTTCTAAGTGAGAAAAATCATTATATGTAAAATTGGATGATGAATTTCGAAAATTGAATGAACTCTATTGAAATATATTTGTATTATATATTTTTATAATATATTTGTGTAATATATTTTTATAATATATTTTTATAATATACTTGTGTTATCTATATTTTTGTATTGTATAATATTTATTTATTTATTTTTATTTGTGTAATTTATATCTTTATTTGTATAATATTTATTTTTATTTTATATATTTTTGTAATATAATATATATGTGTGTTTTCATAATATATATGTTTGTATAATATATAAATATATAACATAATATATTTATTTACTTACATATAAATATATATAAGAAATTTGTATTTTTTAATTGTATACATATAAATTTTGGTAATATTTTTGTACAATTTTTTTATAATATAAATTTATATAATATATTTTTATAATATGTTTATATAGTATATTTGTATAATATATTAGTATAATATATTTGTACAATATATATTTGTGTGGTATAATATATATTTTTATTTTTATAATATATATATTTTCATAATGTATTTGAATAGTATATATCTATTATATATATATATGTATGTATTTTTAAAATATACACATGTGTGTGTCTATTTAAAAAAAATTCCTTTATTTTATATGTCTATCCAAAATCATGGAACCCCAAGTAATTTTTCACTTTTCATTCATTAACCATGATCCAAATCCCACTTTATCCAGCTAATAGACGAATATTATATTCATCTATTAACATGGTATGTGTATATGTCTTTCTAAGTTCAAGTAACATTCATAGAAAATATCATCATTAACAATACCCTTCCCCATAATCTGAATATCTTTATCAGACTAAATGGAAATTGCTGAGAAATGAGATACATAACAATCCATGCATCCCTTTTTAGTTAATTAGTGAAATGAAGTCTCATAATTAATGATCCATTTTTCCAATGGAATTTTTATACTCAAAAATAAATATTTACTTCCTTTAGTGGCATTGGGGTGGGCGGGTTGCATAAAATTAGCATGGGGTGAGGGTGGGGGAGTGCAAGGAAAGATAACCCCGTCTCCTTTAAACCAAATATCCCCAGTAGACACTGCTGACCACAGGTATATGCTGATGCTAAATAAAGAATGATGATAAAAAATGAAAATATATCTTTCCAAATAACCAATCAATGATTGAGGAGGATGAGGAGAAAACAAGATACCTTGGATTTAAGCTTTGAATCATTAAAGAGAAAGTAGAGGTATCAAAAACATTGAAAACATTTGATCCTTGGATTCATTCGACCCTTGAAACATTCAAGCATTGGATTTGAGCCTTGAAATTTTCTAATCATTGATTCAAGCCTTGATACAAGCTTTGATTCACATAGGAGGAGCACCTTTAGAGGTTGGATTCTGCGGAAAGCTTCAGATATCGTGATGAGTTCATGACTAGTTAGGGTTAATTTAAATAGATTGGGAAACATTTATCAGCACTTCAAAAAATGATCTAATAAAGATATATTTTATTAGAGTGATATTAATTATTACAGATAAGAGGAATAATTATTAGTGATTTTTTAACTCTGATAAAGATAGATATTTATCAGTGCTAAAAAATCATTGATATATATTTCTTTTATCAACACTAATTAATTTATCACTAATAAATGGTTTATAAAAATAATTATAAATAAAAAATTTGTAAATATATATATATATCCACTCCCTATAAATGGAACTGGAATAGGTTCAAGTCATGTCACACTTGAATTTAGTTGGGGGCGTTTGATGCATAGGTGGGGGGTTGGACTCGGGATTGGATAGGGTGGAACCCACGTGTACCTTGTTACCCAATTAAATGTTTTGATAAATTTATAAGACGAAATATCGGATCTTGTTAATTCTTTATAACTCTGAAACTGATGGAGTTTTCAAGGGTTCTTTATTTATGGCGGCTTGATCTCCATCATTTGAGGATTTTTTTCTATGGTAGAGGCATTTTGACTCACATAAGGGTAGAAAGGATTCCCAGGGAAAGTTCAAATCAGATTTTTCGGTTTCAACTTTTGTAGAGGGAGAAGGTGGTCTTTGCCTTCTTGAAGCCACAATGGTGGTGCAGGTAGGAGATGGTTGATCTGGCCTGGGGTTTGTCGTCACTTCAGATCTCTTGAAGGGAGATGGTGGAGGGGTTTTCATCATAGTCTGCATTCTGGTGATTAGAGGATATGTCCTGGGGGTGACTTTGTTATATATGTTTTAGATATAATGGTTTCTGCTGCTATGGTCGTTGTTCGCATTCTAGAACCATTGGGTTACGTTGCTGTCTCTACTGTCTGCATTTTAGATTTGATGGGTGTCACTGTTTTCCGTTCAGATCTGGTGACTAGATATGGTGGTTATGTATTAGGTGTTTCCGATTTCTATGGTCTAGTGTTCAGAGGTTATGGGGGTTCCATTGATGTGATCCACACCGATCAGGTAACTATTCTTGGGTTGTTGAAACTGCATACCTTGGATCCAGTTTCAAGGGAGAATTGCATAGTTTTCGTTCTACCGATGGTCAATATGGAAAACCTTTCTCCATATCTGGAAGATCAAAAGAATAATTTGGTCGTAGATTTAGATGTGAATCTACTGATTGATGGATCTTCAAAGTATCACGTCGTTACCTTTGCTAATAAGAAGAAGTCGAATCACACTTCCATCGATTTGAGGATTATATCCTCTTTGAGGGTCGTGAAAAATGGTTTGTATGCAATTTTTAAATCCAATCAAAAATTGATTGTGGAAATACTAGAGTTGTGACAACACTCATCTTTTGTGAAGTTTACTACTCATGGTCAGGGTAATCCATGGAAGATTGAATATTTGACGAAGCAGCTACTTCAAATCTGGGGCTTCGGTGGATGGAGGATCACCTCAATCAGTAAGGGTTTCTTTCATATTATGTTCCCTTATAATGAATTGAAATATAGAGGATGGGGGTTAGGTTTTATAGCCATTAAACCTGTAATTTTAAGGATCCTTGATTTGGATACCTTCTTCAGTTCATCTGTGATGAATAACTCCATCACCCGAACATGGATACGAATTCACGGTTTACTGTGGTTTCTCTAGAATTCATAGTTATTGTTGTATATTTCCCCCACTGTTGGAACTCTAATAAAATTTGACAAAGAAAGAGAGATTTCGAAATTTGGGAATTTTTCTATAGTGCTTGTGGAAGTTGATCTAAGTTCAATTATTACAGATTTGGCCGTGTTTCTTGCAACTGATCAACAATTAGAACTCTCAATAGAGTATGAGAAGAATCCCATCTTTTTCAAGAGTTGTGGGAATATAGGTTATTTGGAATCTTAATGTTGGAAAGAAATTTTTTCTCCAAATATAATAAGAATGGTCACTCTATGGTAAATTTAAATTTTATTAATCCATTGGTTGAGCATATGAATGATAGAGGAGGACTAAATACCATGATGGAGCAATCTGCAGCTGGTGAAGTTAAATCTTATGATGGACTTCCCATTGAACCAGACAATCAAAAGAAGGATGGTCTTGATGAATTCATTTCGACATAGGGTGGAACACATGGTGGTGTTGAGTTGGACCTCTAGACAGCCACCCCTATACAAGGATCTGGTAAAAAAGTTTTGGTCAGATATTGTTTCCCTAGACACTTTATCTCATGATGACAGATAAAAATATCTAGTTAAAGCCTCAATAAGCAATAAAGGTATACATAATATGAAACATCGGGATGCTTCTATTAAAGTAAGGAATAATCTATTTTTTATTATGTCTTCAGAGGGAATGTGGTAACTGAGGAGGATAACAATATTTTTTTTGTACCTTGACTAGAGGTGGGTAGCGAGATCCCTCTTTATATTGCAAGGCACGGCGTGACAATGAAAATTAGGGGTGTTTAAATTGATGAATTTGGTGGGGGTGATTTAAAAGTAGTATGGAAGTAGCCCAAGTCTTTGAAATGGGGTCATCATCCAAAATCTTGTGGTCAAGGACATGGTCATGATGATACAACATGAGGGTGTGGCCATTCTACGAGTCAACTCACTATGGACCAAAAAAAGCTTAGCGCGAAGTGTTATGTACTCTTCAATCAGAATAACTCACAGTCAGAGTGGGAATCTGCTGATGATGCTTCTGATTATGCCTATAGGGTTGTCTAATTCCCTCCTATTGTTGTTTTCTTGTATGGATGAGGGATTTTATTTGTTTGACCCTATCTCTCCTTGTTTCATTTGTCATCTTTATTTTTTTTAATTAGGATAATGCTCGCCTGTCTCATGAACCTTTTGAGTATATATATATATATATATATAATATATTTAATATATACATATAGAAAATATATTCTTTATTTATATATATTTATTATAATTTTATAATTCTTTAAATATATAATTATTCATTTATAATTATATAAATACTTTTAAAAAATAAAATCAATATCATTATTTATATTTTTATAATTATATATATATTTAATAAATATATATAAATATAAATATATTAAATATATTAATTATTTAAATACATTAATTATGATTTTATAATTATTTAAATATATAGATTTATTTACTTATTATTATATAAATAATTTCTTCAAATAATATTTATTTATTTATAATTATATATATATAAATGTAACAAAATAGTAAATATACCTTTATAAATATATTTATTAATATTTTTTTTACAAATATAATTTTAATATTATAAATGAATATTTAATCTTAAGAGCATGCTTGTTAAAAATGGGTGAAATTGAGTAATTAAAAATGAGACACTTTAATAATATTGAAAAATTGGATAATTTTGATTCATTTAATATAAATTATTAAAAAATGGATATATATTTAAATAAATATGTGTACATATTACAAAATATTAAAAAAAAGTGTTGATAAAGGGAACGCTTTATCAGTGATAAAAAATGTGCAGATAAATGGTGTTGTTTATCAGTGCTAAAAGAACACTAATAAATGGTACCCTTTATCAGCACTTTTTCTAGAGCTAATAAAGGACAACACTATTAAAGACCTGTTTTGTAGTAGTGTCCCTTGACTATTGTATTCAAATAGTTAAGAATGAATAGACGTTCTCTGATTCCACTTTGTGATGTCCCAGATCTAGATGCCACTTAGAGGTTCCCCGAGCTCTGTTGGCAACATGGCCCCAAGGGCATCTCCCCAAACACTAGAGGCTGCTAACTAGCAGTGAGGGCCCAGGGTGTGTCATTGGGGAGACTGAACACTCATTACCATAGTGTATCACATCAAGTGAATATAATAATAGAAGTTAAATATCAGAATATTCATATACAGATGGCACGTCATAAGCTAGGTAAATAGTGACAATTATCAATAAGATACAATTGATATAAATACACAAAATCTGATGATGATATGTCATGTATCTGTACATCTAGAAAGATGGATATAAATTAGAAGACAAGAATACATTACAAAAGTATTAACAAGGAATCCAAAAACAATCCCAAGCATTCTGAGCTCGAGCTCAGTCATATTTTACTAGCTACATCCTACTATAACAAGTAATCATGTGTCTGAAATGACATGCTTCCCTTTATCAACACCTGTAGACATATAGTATTTCTAGGTACCAATGGATGTCCATATAGAGTGTGATATAAATCTCATTTTTCCACCACTAACGGTTTCTATAATATCATGTCTGTGTAATATACACTAAAACAGTGTTTGAGCAAGCATATATAAAAGTAAAGAAGTACCATAATGTAAATACTCAAGTACTTGCTTCAGCCCTTGGTTGGTGACTGAACATGTAAACATATCATTAATTGATTAAGTTACATTTTATATATTTAATTCATGTGAGGTAATACCATCACTAACGATATGATATTATATATATAGTGAAGGATCCAAGGCATAACACGGAATCATGATGTTATTTATAATGAAGATGTTCCAAGTTATTGACCAAGGCAACCTAGACCACAAGTTTCTCTAACTTAGTAGTAATCGAATACTGTAAATAGGGTTAAGAGTTTAATTCAAGGAGAAACATCCAAGTAATTCCATAATAGTGTGATCTAACTAAGTCCAATGAGTACATCTAAGGTAAAATAGGATACGCTATGGTTAGGCCCAAGGATGTAACCAAGGCACCTTGTGTCTATAGAGGTTGAATTGGATCTAAGGAGTATATACAATGAATCATGTAATAGTAAAGGAGGGATCATAAAATTTCATATCAAGCATCCACTGAAAGATGAGGATTAGGATCCAAAGTGGGTCTTAACCAAGGTAACCTACATCCTTGAATCAGAATGGAATCCATGAGCAGTTAAGTAATTTCCTTGGGAGTCAAAAATCTGACTCTTTTTAACGACTCCTATAATGATTTCAAGGTCCATATGTAATTAGGCACCTTACATTTTAATTCTTTTATTTAATTAAGCCATGTAATATTCATATCATTTACTATGTCATTTGGTTGAAGACTTTCCTTTAATTAGTGTGACAAGGCCAAGGGGTATGCTACAATTTAAGTTGTTTTATAGTTAATTATGTGGTTCTCTCCTTTAACTTTCATAACATGACAAGACTAGACTAAGGATGAGAAACCACATGCAATTAATTTAATATAAAATAGTCCAAGTGATATCAATATTATATACTTTCAAACTTATCATTTAACATTTATTAAACAAGTTGAAGCACTTAACTTAGGTAGTTCAAGTGATTTGCATTCATTGTACTTTCCATTTATCGATTTAATGGGCATCAATCAAGAAAGTCATACCATTAGCAGGTTCAATCTGAATCACACCTGAATGGTGGCTCAAATGAATATGTAAAAACATTAAAAACCAAAATATGAATGACACCGTACTTTGGGTGGTCGAATTTGTGGACGTGACCACTAAATAAGAATTACATATATTAAATGGGTATCAAAACATGGTTATAATGACTACAATCAAGGAATATATATTTAACAAATGATTCCTGATGAAATTGAAATGCCCACATGACAATTTATAAAATGGTGAATATTGAGAAGTGAGTTATAGACCACCTACCTCATACTCATTCAACTCTCCTCATCCAGTATCAGCCTCTAATTTAGACCAGATTGGAAGAGATCTGAATAAATGATCAATGCTTTGAAATTGGGGTATATCTGTAACATCCCAAGTAAGTAATGAATAATATATATTTTTATGTATGTCTATTAATGATTAAGATAGTGTTTTAGAGGCTTAAAATGAAAATAAGTACAATCTTATGCATGGAATACACTAATATTCTTATAAGATTGTTTTACTGCCCTTTGATGGCAAACCCTTTTTAAATCTATCTTTTGACAATTTTATAAGATATGTTTATCAAAATAAAATTATTATTTATGATTGGGACAACAAAATTTACTTTGTGTGAATTTTTGGTATTTTTCCGATAAAGATCATTTTTTAATGAATAGTGAAAAATGTTGTATTTTAATTCAAAACCTCTTTTTAATCTAATTTATTTATAAGATTATATTACCTTTTGAATTGGTTTTGAAGTGAAATTAGAATATATTTTTACCATTTTATCCAATGGTGTGCATTGGAATCAATTTCACTTTGAAATTGGACATAAACTAGTGTCAATCTTTTGATACTTATTGTTTTATAAAAACACGCTATTTGTCATGACAGCGTGAATTAATTATTAAATTAATTAATGTGACTTATATGTTTTGAATTTTGTAAAATAGACTTAATTTTTTAATTCGGAATATCAAATATAGCTTAGGCTGAATTTTTGGTAATTTTCTGAAAAACATTAATTTTTGATGAATAGTGAAACCACTAAGTGGTACTTATAAAAACTGAATTTTCCATTTAAATGAAATTTTGCCATATTTGTATTTTTAATTTCAAAAATCCGACATACATGGTTGTCATTAAGAAGTAAAATGTGGTTCAATGAGATTATAATAATTTTTTGGTGAATAGTAACTTATTAAGTTTTTAATCGCGATTAGAGGTAATTAGTGTAGTTTAAGGTAAAAATAATGCTTTAATAAAATGATATGAGTTTGAAACATGTCCTACCCTCATTGGTTGTGTCATTACCGACCAAGAAAATCCATGGGTCAACTTGGGGACCCCATGGATCCACTTTGGTTGGGAAATGACATAAATAACTTTTTATTTAATGTTAAAGTAAAAATGACACAAACATGAGTTATGTTACTAAAACTATTTTTATATGGGGTTATACAAGTCAGATTTTTGACTATAAATATTCATTAGAAAGATAAAATTATTTCATACATCATAGTATTTTTTATAATTTTTAGGCATTAAATAAATTAAATTATTTATGACATCATGATGATGCAGTGATGACCTCATTATTTAACGATTTAAATAAAATGGAAAGATAATGTAAAATCTAAGACCTAAACATGTCCAAAACCAATTGGATGAGTGGATTTAGAACCCTTATCACCTTATAATCTAATTATATCAATGTGGGACCTTTTTAATCTGAAACTCATTTTAAAATAAAGTAACTTATCTTTACTTTCCAAGAGTGCCCCTCCTCTCCACTTATAAAAGGCCCCCACCTCTACCTCCTTACCCACACATCAAAAGCCATTGGCTCGGCCAAACCATGCCCATTTTGTCTCTCCACTTCCCTCTCTTACTCCTTGAAGCCTCACTTTGGGCAGAAGTCTTCCCAAGTAAGCCTTTGAGCTCAATCCAAAGGGAGTTACCCGATTTTAAGGTAATGTCTTCTTTTGAGACCTTTTGTTTTATTTTGCTTCTCCAACCCCCTAAACTCTTCTAATTCTTTTCTTTTGTAACAAATACAGTATCATAAATATACTAGGATGTTGTTATAATAATTATTCGAGCTACACTTACACAGACCTACATATAATGGTTAACGAACATACTGTTTCCGTGGATGGTGAATTTATGCCTCCCAAAACGAAGATTGTTCAACATTCTTTTAACACCGTCAAAGGTTGTCATTAAGATGTCACTATATTTATATATGATATATAATATGTTTATGTTTTCCTTAATCTTCTGTTATTTTCTTTTTGGGTATACCATTATGGTTTCCATTATGGTTAAACGTGATATCTTCATTTTAGGAAGTGCGGACTACCGCCCCCTCAAAATGATTTGATTCGTTAAATACCATATGTGGGACGTATAAAGGATGGAACTATGATATTATATATGCTATTATACTGGAATTATAATATACCTTTATATCATTATGATTCCATTCTATAAAATACGAAATAGAAATGAAAGTAGTATTCATGTGTACGTACGGCTTACCGTCTCCATGAACGGTGCATTTCATTTCTTACCTCTAAATGATTATGTAATATTATAAATGCATGCATGTACTGGATATATATGACATATATGATATCTATATCATGAATACCATTCGGGATATAATGGATACATGAACAAATTTTAATTATAAAGGGTTTATTTTTTACTCAAGTACCAATGATCGTTAAAAAGACCATTATTAACTTAAATAATTACATAGTGTTCATGACATGGTAATAAGTGATATAAAAGGAATAATGAACTTGAAAAAGGTTCTTAAGAAAGTTGAAATTAACTCAAGTTTATTATTCAGGACATTAAAGAACGATCGAGTCAAGTCAGACCCGAGGTATGAGACTTCGTCTCAATCTCCTTTCATTGAGGCATATTTTGTTTTATACACAACCTTATTTTATACGGTGTATAAACCCCTTTGACTTTTACATTTATTCAAAAGGAATCTTTTTTATATGAAGTGTTTACTAAATGACAAAAGGGAATGTTTGTTTTGTACGTATGCAGCGACAACGACTTCTCTGCCGCCGTGACCATTATTTGAGTTTCGGCTTCCTCTACAAGCCATAGTTTTTTCTTAAATGAAAAATAAATACCATGTTTTACTTTTATTTTATTTTCGTATTGAAAATGGTTTTCATAATGTTTTTATATCAATGTGTTGTATTGATATCTTGTGATTTAAAGGTGGAAATGTTATGTTTCCTTTATGCATGTTTTATGCGATACGATTATGTTCAGGTTCTTGGGAATTATTATGAAGACGGGTAGTTCCGTGATAGATAAAGGGCAGGTGAGCCCGATATAGATCTCCAATTCATTGGGTAACGCAAAGGAGTGAAACGTTAAGGTTTCTCTGAAGAGATTTAGGGAATATACTGTGATGGGTATTCCAAACGTAACCAAGAGGGTTACTCCCTACGTAAGAATGTTATGAATGCCTCAAGTTACCTTTATGTCTTATGATTTCTATGATTTATTCATGATTTGATGAGGTATGTTGAAGTGCTTATGTTTTATGGGTAAAGTATGATTTCATTATTATGTATATGTGTACCCATGTTCCCTTTCCATATTTTTATATCCCTTACTGAGCTTTTTATGCTCATCCAAAGTTTTTTTGAAATGTTTTTCACAGGTCAAGGGAAAGGTACATGATATGATTATAGTGTCAATGAAGTGTCAAGAAATAATCCATGTTTTATTTTAAATATTTTTCCAATTATGGGAATGAAGAATACTATCTTTGTGTAACCACTTTGTTTATATGTGGAATGTAATGCAAGTTTTATGATATAATTCTTTAAAACTCTAAACCCGAAAATATCCTCAATGTGTAATCTTGTAATAACTCAAGATTAAGTAAGGTTTAAGGCTGGGGCCTTATAGTTAGTATCAAAGGTCGGTTTAGATAACTTTAGGAGTTAGAATTCTATTAAATGATTATCCAAAAATATTTTTTTATGGAAGTGATATAGTATTTGAAGTTTACCATGTTGCTTCATCTAAGACATGTTTGTTCAGAATGGTTTTTCATAGAGGAAACAGAAAAAATTTTCTAGCAAGGCATACAGAAGGAAATGACCTTTCAAATTAGTATCCTGAGATGGTCAGAATCAGAACTAAATAGTTTGTTGCAGCGAGGGCTCAGTTGGCTCAGGTGAAAAATGTTGGTTGTTTTCATCGATGATATTTTGGTGTTTTCTAAAAGTAAAGAGGAGCATGAAAGTCATTTAAGGGTTATCTTTCAAACCTTAAAAGAAAAGAAACTATATGGAAAATTCAGAAAGTGTGAGTTTTGGTTACAACAAATTTCTTTCCTTGGTCACATTGTTTCTAAAGATGGGATAACTGTTGATCCTGCAAAAACAAAAGTTGTAGAAGACTGGCCAAGACCCACAAATGTAACTGAGATTCGTAGCTTCCTTGGTTTGGCAGGATATTACCGAAGGTTTGATAGAAACTTTTCACGGTTATCTAGTCCAATGACTAAGCTAACTCGGAAGGGTGTTAAGTTTATCTGGACAAAATAATGTGATGATTGTTTTCAGGAATTGAAAAGAATATTGGTAAATGCTCTAGTTTTGGCACTACCTTCCAGGAATGGTGAGTTTGTTATCTATAGCGATGCTTCATTGAAAGGACTTGGTTGCGTCCTAATGCAGAATGATCAGGTAATTGCTTATGATTCACGACAGTTGAAAACTCATGAGGTAAATTACCCTACACATGATTTGGAATTAGCTGCTGTTGTTTTTGCTTTAAAAATTTGGAGGCATCATTTGTATGGAGTAAAGTGTGAAATATATACCGATCACAAATGTTTAAAGTATATATTCGCTCATAAAGAATTGAACATGAGACAAAGGAGAAGGCTAGAATTAATCAAGGATTATGATTGTACAATTCATTACCATCTGGGAAAAGAAAATAAAGTGGTTGATGCTTTGAGTCGAAAAAGTAATGCTTCATTAGAAATGTTGTGTTTGGAATGTGATCCTTTGGTTAAGGATTTGATGAACTTTGGCATAGAAGTTGTTGGTGTAGGATGTTCATCTGTTTTGTTTTAGGTATCAGTGAGATCATCACTATCAGACAGAATCAAGCAAGCACAGAAGCAAGATAGTGAGTTGTAGAAAAAGGTAGAGTTGGTTCAGAAGCATAAGTTGCCTTAATTCAACATTGATAATGATTGCATTTTGAGATTTGGGAAGAGATTGTTTGTGACTTGTGATTCACAGTTGAAGAGAGAGTTGTTATGTGAAACTCATAGTTCTCCATTATTAGTTAATCCTGGAAGTACTAAGATGTATAGAGATCTGCGGGAGTATTACTGGTGGGATGGAATGAAAAGAGATATTGCTGATTTTACTGTGAAGTGTTTGACATGTCAACATGTTAAAGCAGAGTGACAGTTACCGAAAGGGATGCTTCAGCCTTTACCAATCCCAGATTAGAAATGGGGGAATATATCCATGGACTTTGTTGTGGGATTACCGAAGACATCTCGAGGTAATAATGCAATATGGGTTATTGTTGATCGCTTGACTAAATCTGCTCATTTCCTTGCTATACGAGATACTTTTTCCTTAGATCAACTTTCCCGTTTGTATCTTAAAGAGATAGTCAGGTTACATGGGGTTCCTCTCTCCATTGTATCCGATCGTGATCCCAGGTTCACTTCTAACTTTTGGAAAGGACTTCAGAAGTCGTTGGGTATTGAATTAAATTTTAGTGCATCTTTTCACCCTCAATCAGATGGGAAGTCAGAACGAACAATTCAGACCTTGTAGGAAATGCTACGAGCTTGTTCTATGGATTATCAGGGAAGTTGGGACCAACATCTTTCTTTGGTTGAATTTTCATATAATAACAGTTTTCATTCCAGTATACAGATGGCACCATTTCAGGCATTATATGGGAAGCGGTGTCGAACTCCAGCTTTCTGGGATGAAGTGGGTGAAAGGAAGTTGATGGGACCAGAATTGGTAGAAGAGATGGCAGAAAACGTTCAGCTGATTCAGAAACACATGAGAACAGCTCAGAGCAGGCAGAAGAGTTATGAGGACAACAGGAGGAAGGATCTCTCTTTTGAGGTAGGTGATCATGTTTTTCTCAAGGATTCTCCTTGGAAAAGTGTGATGAGATTTGGTAAGAAATGAAAGTTGAGTCCAAGGTTTATTGGACCATATGAAATTCTGGAGAGAGTTGTATCAGTTGCATACCGGGTGGCTTTACCTCTGAGTTTATCTCAGGTACACAATGTTTTTCACGTTTCGATGTTGAGAAAGTATATGCCAGATCCATCTCATGTTTTGAGTCCAGAAGTAGTTCAGCTGGAAGAGAATCTATCATATGAGGAACAACCAGTCCAGATTCTTGACCACAGGGAGCAAGTGTTACGGAATAAGGTGATTAATCAAGTAAAGGTTTTGTGTAAAAACCACATGATGGAAGAGGCAACATGGGAATCTGAAAATGCAATGGGGGATAAGTACCCCCATTTATTCGATAAGTAAATAAATTGCGGGGATACAATTTTCTAAAGGGGGGAAGGATGTAACATCCCAAGTAAGTAATGAATAATTGATATTTTTATCTATGTCTATTAATGATTAAGATAGTGTTTTAGAGGCTTAAAATTAATATAAGTACAATCTTATGCATGGAATACACTAATATTCTTAAAAGATAGTTTTACTGCCTTTTGATGGAAAACCCTTTTTAAATATATCTTTTGACAATTTTATAAGCTATGTTTGTCAAAATAAAATTATTATTTATTATTGGGACATAAAAATTTACTTTGTGTGAATTTTTGGTATTTTTCCGATAAAGTTCATTTTTTAATGAATATTGAAAAATGTTTTA
Source organism: Viscum album (assembly GCA_963277665.1). Classification (NCBI taxonomy): domain Eukaryota; kingdom Viridiplantae; phylum Streptophyta; class Magnoliopsida; order Santalales; family Viscaceae; genus Viscum; species Viscum album. Next base: position 1,085,638,406 of record OY728151.1, read on the forward strand.
TTTTAATTCAAAACCTCTTTTTAATATAATTTATTTATAAGATTAGATTACCTTTTGAATTGGTTTTGAAGTGAAATTAGAATATATTTTTACCATTTTATTCAATGGTGGGCATTGGAATCAATTTCACTTTGAAATTGGACTTAAACTAGTGTCAATCTTTTGATACTTATTGTTTCCTAAAAACACGCTATTTGCCATGACAGTGGGAGTTAATTATTATATTAATTAATGTGACTTATATGTTTTGAATTTTTTAAAATAGACTTCATTTTTGAATTCGGAATATCAAATATAGCTTAGGGTGAATTTTTGGTAATTTTCTGAAAAAATTCAATTTTTGATGAATAGTGAAACCACTAAGTGGTACTTATAAAAACTGATTTTTCCGTTTAAATGAAATTTTTCCATATTTGTGTTTTGAATTTCAAAAATCCAACATAAATGGTTGTCATTAAGATGTAAAATTTGGTTCAATTAGATTATAATAATTTTTTGGTGAATAGTAACTTATTAAGTTTTTAATCGCGATTAGAGGTAATTAGTGTAGTTTAATGTAAAAATAATCCTTTAATAAAATGAGATGATCTTGAAACATGTCCTACCCTAATTGGTTGTGTCATGTACGACCAACACAAGCCATGGGTCAACATGGGGTCCCCATGGATCCACTTTTGTTGGGAAATGACATAAATAACTTTTTATTTAATGTTAAAGTAAAAATGACACAAACATGAGTTATGTTACTAAAACAATTTTTATATGGTGTTATACAAGTCAAATTTTTGACTATAAATATTCATTAGAAAGATAAAAATCTTTCCTACATCATAGTAGTTTTTTTATAATTTTTAGACATTAAATAAATTAAATTATTTATGACATCATGATGATGCAGCGATGACCTCATTATTTAACGATTTAAATAAAATGGAAAGATAATGTAAAATATAAGACCTACACATGGAAAAAACCAATTGGATGAGTGGATTTCGAACCCTTATCACCTTATCCTCAAATTATATCAATGTGGTACCTTTTTAATCCGAAACTCATTTTAAAATAAAGTAACTTATCTTTACTTTCCAAGAGTGCCCCTCCTCTCCACTTATAAAAGGCCCCCACCTCTACCTCCTTACCCACACTTCCAAAGCCTTTGGCTCAGCCAAACCCTTCCCATTTTGTCTCTCCACTTCCCTCTCTTACTCCTTTAATCCTCACTTTTGGCAGAAGGCTTCCCAAGGAAGCCTTTGAGCTCAAACCAAAGGGAGTTACCCGATTTTAAGGTAATGTCTTCATTTGAGTCCTTTTGTTTTATTTTGCTTCTCCAACCCCCTAAAATCTTCTTATTCTTTTCATTTGTAACAACTCCAGTATCCTAAATATACTAGGATATTGTTATAATAAGGATTCGAGCTACACTTACACACACCTACATCTAATGGTTAACGAACATACTGTTTCCGTGGATGGTGAATTTATGCCTCCCGAAACGATGATTGTTCAACATTCTTTTAACACCTTCAAAGGTGCCCATGAAGATGTCACTATATTTATATATGATACATAATATGTTTATTTTTTCCTTAAGCTTCTGTTTTTTTTCTTTTTGGGTATACCTTTATGGTTTCCATTATTGGTAAACGTGATATCTTTATTTAAGGAAGTGCGGACTACCGCCCCCTCAAAGTGATTTGATTCGTTAAATACCATATGTGGGATGTATAAAGTATGGAACTATGATATTATATATGATATTATACTGGAATTATAATATACCTTTATATCATTATGATTCCATTCTATAAAATATGAAATAGAAATGAAAGTAGCGTTCATGCGTACGTACGGCTTACCGTCTCCAAGAACGGTGCATTTCATTTCTTACCTCTAAATGATTATGTAATATTATAAATGCATGAATGTACTGGATATATATGACATATATGATATCTATATCATGAATAACATTCTGGATATAATGGATACATGAACAACTTGTAATTATAAAGGGTTTATTTTTTACTCAAGTACCAATGATCGTTAAAATGACCGTTATTAACTTAAATAACTACATAGTGTTCATGACATGGTAATAAGTGATATAAAAGGAATAATGAACCTGAAAAAGGTTCTTAAGGAAGTAGAAATTAACTCAAGTTTATTATTCAGGACATTAAATAACGATCGAGTCAAGTCGGACCCGAGGTATGGGACTTCGTCTCAATCTCCTTTCATTGAGGCATATTTTGTTTTATACACAACCTTCTTTTATACAGTGTATAAACCCCTTTGACTTTTACGTTTATTCAAAAGGAATCTTTTTTATACGAAGTGTTTACTAAACGATAAAAGGGAATGTTTTTTTCGTACGTATGTGGCGACAACGACTTCTCCGCCGCCGTGACCATTATTTGAGTTTCAGCTTCCTCTACAAGCCATACATTTTTCTTAAAAGCAAAATAAATATCATGTTTTAATTTTCTTTTATTTTGGTATTGAAAATGGTTTTCATAATGTTTTTATATCAATGTGTTGTATTGATATCTTGTGATTGAAAGGTGGAAATGTTATGTTTCCTTTATGCATGTTTTATGTGATACGATTATGTTGAGGTTCTTGGGCATTATTATGAAGACGGGTGGTTCTGTGATAGACTAAGGGCGGGTGAGACCGATATAGCTCTTCAATGCATTGGGTAACGTGAAGGAGTGAAACATTAAGGTTTCTCCGAAGAGATTTAGGGAATATACTGTGATGGGTATTCCAAACGTAACCAAGAGGGTTACTCCCTACATAAGAATGTTATGAATGCCTCAAGTTACCTTTATGTCTTATGATTTCTATGATTTATTCATGATTTGATGAGGTATGTTGATGTTTTAGGTTTTATGGGTAAAGTATGATTTCATTATTATGTATATGTGTACCCATGTTCCCTTTCCATATTTTTATATCCCTTACTGAGCTTTTTATGCTCATCCCAAGATTTTTTGAAATGTTTTTCACAGGTCAAGGGAAAGGTACATGATATGATTATAGTGTCAAGGAAGTATCAAGAAATAATCCATGTTTTATTTTAAATATTTTCCATTTATGGGAATGAAGAATACTATTTTTATGTAACCACTTTTTTATATGTGGAATGTAATGCAAGTTTTATGATCTAATTCTCTAACACTCTAAACCCGAAAAGATCCTCTATGTGTAATCTTGTAATAACTCAAGATTAAGTAAGGTTTAAGGATGGGGCCTTATAATATCAGTCTGTATCTAAATATTCTCTTTGATAGTAAGAATAATGATGAAATATTAAAAGGAATTTAGTACTTAATGGTATAGATCCAATGATACAAATGGCGATCGAATCAGTATCCAAACAGATGCCCATGGATGATTCCTTAAATAGATGGATTTTGGCTTCAAAAAAGGGTGAAAATTGGGTTGTATTCCACAAGAAAACCAAAATTGAGGAAGGGTTTCATTTAATTATAATTTTAAGGGGAAAAAAATAAATTCACCCAAAAATATCCTTCACATGGTTTGGCCACATTGTATGGTCAAATCATGAGCTAACCATGCATGGTCATCTGTAGGAAGGGGGATATATCATGGTTATTTTATACGCTTAGGGAAACCATGTTCCAACCATGAAAAAATCCTCTAAAAAATTTTTGCAACATTTTTCACTGTTTTTAATACCAAATCACACGGTTTGGGAAAACTGTGCACCTCATATCACCCCATTATCCAGCCTTACATGGTTAAAACTAACCATGTTTCATACCTCACACAGTTTATTCAAACTATATAATAGAGAATTTTCTCCCATTTTCGAGGGTTATGAGATTTGAATAAGCTATTAATACCCAAAAAAACCTTCAATAACTCATAATAAATCCATATTAGGTCTAAAATAACGAATTAGACCACAATTTAAGGGATCCATACACGAGTGAAAAATCAGGTTCTTACACCAATGGATAAAGTAATTTAAAATAATAGAGTTTAGTTACAAACCATTAAAATATAAAAACCATGTCTTAAATTTCAAAGAACATGAACTAAAACTTTTATTATGATAATGGTTTTTCATTTTACACAACCTATATTTATAAGGCCTATGTTTAGTAATTAAAAAATGAATACACCAAAAATATTCTATAAATTACAACACATTCTCACATTTTTTCTTTACCTTAATGCCTTTGATCATGAATCTCATCTATTTTTTTTAACACAAGAATCTCTCCATACAATTTTCAAGGTTCTAAGGATCTCATCTCAAGATTTCAGAGGCTACCTTTCAATGTAAGGGTTTTTAATCCTCTTATTTTTTCTCAATTACAATAATTTTATTATAATGTCATTTAAGATGTTTTTAATATACTACTATACTATTAGTTCATTTTTATAATCATCAATTTGATATATATTTTAATGAGAGACTAATTATTCCCTCTCATAATAGTCTTTACATAAGCTAGTATTATGCCAAAGTTAGGTCCCTTAAACTCTTCTCTACCATATCTTTGAAATTATTCCATTTCCTTTTATTTTTAATAATTTTTTATATTATGATTCATTTTTATAAATTACATTATTAATTTTTAGTGTCATATAACCATTCCTGCACATTACACTATATTCATATGACGTTATAAAGATCAATCATTCCCATAGTTGTAAAAACATTCTAAAAACTTGGTAAAGTGTGTGCAATTTAATAATAATTATACCCTTATCTGGATACAAAAATGTGTATTAATTCCCAACCATTGATTCTCCTAGGAAAAAAACCTAAAAAAGGTCGGTTGGTTATTAACTCAATATTCACATGATATAGAATAAGTGGTCCTAATAGTAAAATAATTTGACACTCCTGAGGGATATGATTTGGAATATTCATATGCTCTTTAAAATTCACAATTAAGGATTTGAACCTCTCATTTCATTGGCCTCATACTATAGAAAATTATTAGACACAATGACTACTTCCTATTGATATTTTTCTACCATGAAAGTACTATACACCACTACTTCATTATCATTCTTTTATTAATTAAACTTTTCAATATATTTTTATTATCATCTAGTTTATTTATTACTGGATATTCAGCAAGATTACCATATTATTAAATTAAATGGGTAAATGTTGATATTCTGTATATCTATTTCTTGTATATGGATATATGTTGATTACTCAGTCATGATTTATAAGCAAGGTTCCTTAAGGGACATTATAATATGCATTTTTAATCCACTCTCTTCGTATGAAAAATGCATTGGACATATTATGTGATGGGTGGTGACAAAAATTATATATCCCCTTGATGTATTAGTATATATCATGAGATAAAATAGCTTGGGTTTTTGGTTTATACCTTACCTATTTATAGATGATGTATTGTCATAAGGTCTTAATTTTATATTTATGATGTCTGGTATTATGTACTCTATCACTATAATATCTATGGTTATTATCCAAGTGTTTATTTATTATTATGTTTCCCATGGATATTTAATCCTCATGGTTTTATTTGTTAAGGAATTATTCTATTCTATTATTCATTTCATAATACATATTCCATTATTATTATATCAAAGGTATTAGTATATGATAACCCTTACTGAGCATTTGAGCTTACCTTTTATATTATTTCTGTTTTTTTCAAGAAACCATAAATATTAATACCTATTGTATATGGGTTTTTTAAGAGAAATAATAATTTTTTTACTATATTTAAATGATGTATCTTATGTTTTCAATGTAATATAATTTTAACTTATGTATCTAGTTCTCTATACTATTGAACTAGTAGATTCTATTCATTTTGATCTATATATTATATAAGATTGTAATAAAATAACCATTGGCTCCAGTCTACTAGAGTCAAGGTGTTACAATTGGTATCATAGAAAGTTTATTAGAAACCTTAGTAACTAGATTGAGAAGAATATAGTTAGATAACATAATCCAAACATATACCATTATTATACTCTAGAAACATTTATAGATTACTTTATATGAATTTATAAGAAATATATAAGATTTATATACTAAGATTTATAATTCATAGTGTTATTCATAGAATAATTAAATTTATTCCATTATTAATAAAAAATATTATATGGAAATCATGACAAAAACCAATAATTAGTGTAGAGATTACCCTCCTAATAAAATCAATGATTTTGGTGTTAGAGCTGAGAAGATTATAAATATATTTTGGAAGTTAACTCAGATTATGAAAAATAAGATTTACCATATGGAACAACTAGTTGTAACTCATCAGGGTGTAAGAACATTGAATCTCTTCATGTGGTAGAAATATCCAAAATTATATAGGTATAACAATCCATTAGAAAATTTAATAGGTTACCATGTTAACAAATTATGGATATATTTTAATAGTTTTGGATACCAACATGGGTTAATTTGTTTAAGGTTAATCATATGTTCAATTGTATTGATGCCCTTTTTATGTTCTTAATGGGATTACGGTGATTAATGATATTTTGAGAAATTTTATTATATTTTAGGATTAATACATTATTGATGGATAGAAAACTCTATGGGTTGATATGTGATTTAATTTTGAGGTAATTATGCATAATTATTATAATGAGTTGATTTATTTTGGGGATATAATATGAGCGTTATAGATAAACTTCTAGATTGGAAAGTGATTTGGTGAAAACATAACTAATTCTTTTTGGGGGAAAGATCAATATATTTTTGGGATATATATGATTAAGGTATTTATTTATTGATTTGTGATTTTATATTATTTTTGGGATATTGTTGATGTTTAATTATAGAAGAATATGATTCTATGATTTTTAGGAATAGAATATAGTGATAAATATCATTTTAATTTTAGGTTTAGTTATTTTAGGAGATTAAGTTATTGATATTAAGATGATTCAAATTAAAGAGTTCTATGATGAACTGATTGAGTAAAATTTAAACAAGTAGAATCAATCGTATGTTGGGTTGAAATAATGGCATCAAATTATATGACCCTTATAATTTATATTCCATATTAACATGTTCATCGACTATCATCATAAATATTTTTATTTTAGTATTTGGTCATGAAAAAGATGCTACTAAATGTATGTATTATAAACAACTATGGAGTTATATTGGGAAAGTGGTTATGATAAATGAAATTGATAACATATTTCTATTATGAGGTAAGTAATGTGCCACTACCTCAAAACACAGACTAGTGCTTGGACCATTTGTCCCCACATTACATCAAGTGTTCCTCCCCAAACAATAGAGGGTGCTGAATTACATTGAGGGTATAAAGAGATAATGTGTAGAGGACATACCACCAATATCATAGTGAAAATAATATTAAATAAATAACTTAACATCATACATGTTATAGTATATATAGTGGGTAAATAAACTAAACATACCGAACATAATAAACTTCTGACATATAAAATAAAAAACAAACTAACCACTGGGATGATTACATATATAGACCAAAATAAAATAAAAATAAAACATGGATATACTTCCACTATGATATATACTACATACTAGTATCTTAATATTATCTATGATGTCATGATTTAGTATTTTAAACTTGATCCCAGAACTCATTTCTAAATATGCCTATAATAACTGTGTGAGAGCTACTTGAGTACCCAAGTTCAATGGTATCCCAATCAGGGTGTGAGTAGAAAGATCTATAGGGAACCACTGGCACAGTCCCATATTAACTGATAATTTCATGATATGTGAAGGTGTAATTATTAATATAAATAAATAAGATATGAAAAAAAATAAACCGATAATACAATATTTGGACCGATGCTAGAGTATCTATGAACACATCACATTGACCATGCCAACCCACATACCAACCATACCATTTTCTATCCTTAGACCCAAAACCATGATTAACCATACCTACTTTGGATAGTTTTGTAGTGTATCTACTCACATCATGATATCATTACAACCATATACATATTAGATCATAAGTAATATACCATACATCCTAGATTTTTAGGCTCAAACATTGAACTACGCATCAAGAATGGCTCAATGGATAAATCCTAGGAATCCTATGAATATTTCGAAATCCATGTTTAATGAATGTATGAATTATAATAATTTTTAATCATGGGACATAAATGAATCAAATTAATATCCCAAGTCACAAGATCCAATGTTAGGATCCCATGCATCCTCTGAATCCTAATCAAGAATGAGTAAATCATTAGGACCAACCATAAAAATCCCAAGGGTGACCTAGGAATATCACAATAATCATAAAAATAATAAAAATAATTCCATTATACTAGGTATTAGGAAACTAGTTAGGATAGGAATCCTAGGGACCCATTTCATATAAGGAATCCCATATAGAACTAAGGTCGAATCCCGATGTCTTAAGAATTCTTTCCATGGCTCGACAGTTGGATCCTAGGATATACATTGAGAGTCCAGGATAATTTCAATGCATCAAATTAGTATCTAATATTTCCACATAAGGCTGAAATCCAAATCCTAAGAAGCCCCTTTATGAATCTTCCATACCATCATCAAATCATGACCACATTCCATGTTATCGGAAGCACATTTAGGCATCACAATTATATCCAAAATAAATACATGAAGGAATAAATGAAAGTAATGGGTTTTTGAAATTCCCAAACCCATCACTACACTCTAAATACCCATGGTATTAGATGTTCATTTCATATTATATGTTGGTTATCCCTAACATCTATACCCATTCCATACCCACCCACATTGATTTGGTAAGTGTCCCAAGGCACTCACTAGGGTCACCAAGGTCACAACATAAGAGAGGGACCCTCACATAATTCCTCAGTCACAATCCATATCTTGGGTCAAAACTCAATAATTGGGGATCAAAAAATCCCTTAGCATCATCATCAAGATAGTGCGACATCACAATCTATGAAGGGTATCTAATATTGGAAACACTCAAGAGATAGGAGATGGAAAATCTCGATTCTCAAGGTATCACATAGTCATTCCACTCCCAAACTCTTTATCCATAGCTTATAGTCTACCCACCATGGATAAGTATATATCAAGGGTTCTATGAAATTTTCGGGACTAAGGATTAATCATTAAATACTTTGATCATCATTATATGAGAAACCAGACATTTTCCAAGGGCATGTAGTAGATCTAGACACCTTGTGTATTCCACTCAAGGTCATATCATATTATTAAACATAATAATTGAACCAGTTATTAATTTAGAAATTAGATAAATTATTTGATAAAAATTAATTCAACATTGGATTTCCTTATGGTGATGATGCCAAATGATGCAATGCATATGGTAAAATGCATCAATTGTGGGGTGTGTACAGAAGAAATCCTACATTTATTCGATACTTTACAATTTATATCGATGGTTTTATTGTTGTACCAAGGCCCTTAGTGGTCCTTCTTGGACTGGTCCTCACTCATGTCAACACCCATGTCTTTAACTCACACCAAGAAGCTCAGAACAAATAATTGTATTAAATATAATTAATTAAAAATTTTAATTAAAACTAGAAATTTTAAGTGAAAACTCACCATACTATTAGGTCAAAAAGAAACCACATCCAATCTCACCCCAAGGGTCTGTCTCAAATTCATATAAATATGATTATTTAATTCCTTAATAAAAAAACAACTCAAATGTCCATTTAAGAAAAAATTGAGAAGAAAGTATTTGAAAACTATAATGGTGACGTATGTTGTTTAATTATAGAATGAACAAATGCAAGTAGTGTCTCGAGAAATAGTCATCAAAATCAAGAAAGAATACCCATCTCACTAAGCTGATTGCACTATGATCCAATGGAATTGGAACCAACCACTATGCTGGGAGAAGTCATAAATTAGGAAAGAGGGGGGAGGATAAGGATGGATACCACAAAAGGTGGAAAAGTACCTTAAATCTCCAAATTAAGGTGTTTAATCGACCCAAAATCAAGGGGAGTAAGAGAAGAGATAGGGGATATTGTGGTTGGGTCGTACGCATGAGTATAATAAAAGAAATAGGGGGATCCACTCCTAAAATCCATAGTTGAAAAACTATAAAACATTCTTTTAATGAGACACATGGTTTGGCTGCATGGTTTTCCAAACCATGTGACAACCATTCCACCTTCACTATCTAAGGCATCACACCTTACATGATTGTTTCTAACAATTTTACAGACCGTGGACTGACCATGAAAAATGAATTCGTAACATTGAACATCATTTGTCTGCAATCATTTTCTAACCATCCACCAAACCTCTAAGACCTAAAACGAAACACCATTTCCTATAAACCCTTATATAGTTTTCCCATAATAATTATTATATTAATTTATTAAAAAAAGAACTAAAATTTTTCAGATATCTATGGGGACACATAGATTTCTTTAAAATATGTCCCCCAAACTATTCATAGTTATATAATCTTCAAGAAACTCTATCCTGAAGACATTGATACTAGATTGAGCACCCAAGATACTTTCTAAGACCCATTCCATATCTAAAAATATCACCTTAATATGTCCCAACTCTCATAATTCTATTATGAACCATGATTAAAAATTCATTCTATACCATAAATTCAAAAAAATCAAAACCCATTCAAAATTTTCAAACATTACAGACCCAAAATATTACAATCTCCCCACTATAACACTTATAATCCCCTAGAAGTCTCATCATGCATACCATCATGAGTTTTAGCTCATAATTGTTAATTCCAAACCATGGTTTTTCCCACTATCATAGTTTCCTATAAAAACAAGTTTTTAATTGTCCACTGACTCACTCACCTCAATTCCTAACATACCACACCTGATCACACATGGGAATGCCAACCCCATTTCTCAATTCTGATATGAATCAATAAATCCCAATCAACCCAATTCAAAACCTTATTGTGTCATGTTTTCCTTAAATATCCCCTGATAAAACCCAGAACACACTTACCACATCTGATATGACATACTTGATGAGAGTTTCAACTCTCTAAATTCTATATTTCACAAAAACACATGTCGTACCTCCTCTGACTAACCTTTCACAAAGATCCAACTAAAAACACATTACCGGATTACTCAATCATGATACCTTTAGGACTGATGAAACATTATGATTATTAAAGTGCACTCATCGAATTCAACGACCAAATCCATGTGATATTCCATGTTTAGGTCTTCAATCACTCTAAATTTTGATTGCATCCTACCATAAGCACCAACGCATTCTAAATCCAACACTTCTAGATCATCACAATACATCTTGAGCCTGACACCCATGCTCAAACTCCATCCAAAACAATATATGAAACTATACTTTTCATTTACCAAGGAATCCATATGTACTCTAGTCCATTTACTCACTGGTATACAAATTTCAAAACCACAATCTAACTAAGAGACTCACTCACACTACCCTCCTTGCAAAAGGGTCACACACCCATGATCAACATCCTAATCCTCAATATAGAAGAATATTTATTATCATATTTATATGGAAAACCATAAACACCATATCCCACACCTTGTCTATCCTTGAATATAAAGTCTAGATGCATCCCAACCTACTCATATCCAAGTGTCATCACAACACCATTTACCACCCATCCTCAGCATTTTTGGATGACCCCCACCGAATTTAACCAGATTCATCCCATATGTGTCACTCTTCTTATGTAATGCTAACCTACTTTTTGGGGTTTACCCTCCCATGATCAACTCCAAGATCAATAATTCAAATACATCTAATCCATTTCCGATGTCTCATCTACCATATAGATACATTTCAAATTCCTCATCTAAGACCCAGGATATCATTCCCATAAGAATCACATTAAGGATCCTCATTCATCAACTCTCATACAAATATCCATTGAATCATAAGAAAATTGTTATCATGATTACCAAGGCCTATTTTCCAGATATGATCTAAAAATGAGTAGGAATATAATCCCCTACAACTATATTTTTGAAACCCAACTAATGTCAATCTGAGTCGTATTCCACATAAATGGGATAACTATTATTCGAGACATGTTAAAACTATCCAACTAGAAGATCCCTTGGATATTCTATTAAAAAATGATCACTTTACTAATTCTATGTTCTATCTCATTATCACACTCTATATAGGTTTCATTCTCATCCATAAATATAAGCATCACTGCCAGTCATTTCAAGTCAGGTCCATCCACCCTTACTCTCACTACATACCAAAACACATCTAAATTTAATATTATTAGGCTCCTAAATGGTTCTATCCTTTATAAAAAAAATATCCTAAAGTTTGAACACTGAATATGATCTGTATCACCACATTAATCAAGGTTTTACCATTCCTTCTCTTCCAATAAGGCATCCCCAAAAACAAGAAATCCCCTCTCTTGGATTTCCCTTAATCATTATAAGGATTCAACTCAATGAAAACTATTTCATATATCAAGGTTTCTATTTCTCCCACCAATCCTATCCAATCAGGTCTCACATTAGGTTTACTAGGTCTAACCACCTAGACCTCAGATTGAGCCACTCACTATGATCATAACTCATGGGACATCATCCACACTCCTATAAAGAACACCACTTGGTATAAAATGTTCCCAAACTCCCAATATAAGGCCTCACATGAATATAATTTCTGGAATTACAGGCCTAACCATTTACCCAAATACGAACCAATTCTCACCAAGCATCCACACATTGATTTTCCCTAGAGAATCCTAGCTCACTAGTCACCACCCTCCCAACGAACATTATCATCCATGATAACCCATACCCAAGATTCATACTCACAAAACATAGTTAAGTAAACTTTCATTCCAAGCTATATAAGAGAACACCATAATGGTTATTACTATAACATTAAGTAATTGAACCTAAATACTAGAAACCACAATGAGTTTTATCACAAAGTCATTAAATGTATACATTGGCCTACTAGGGCCACTTATTCTCATATTGACATGGTTATACCCCATCATCAACATAAATGAGTATTTTACCATAGACCCACATTACCTATAATCCAAAGGAACTATATATACAAGTCAGACAAGATGAGTAGAATTACACCAAGTATTTTTATTGTAAAATTCCATATGGTTTATTTCTGAAACATTAATCAGATGATCCATAGTCATCAATGAAAAAAATCACACTAGAATTACCATATCAAGTGGATCCTACATTTCAAATATGATTCACAATGAAACTCCTTCCCCTAAATCCCAGGATTCAAATCCATTATTGGTCTCTTGATAATAGTCCAAGATCCAAAATCCATAACTCATAAATAATAAATCTTAAATTACATGTATATCACATGAGGTGAAAATAATATCATTAATAATAGTGTAAACCAAGAACATAAACCCTATACCCATGATAACATGGACATCCACTTGAAATGGTGTTTGTGAAACACTAGTTTGGGTTTCATCATAATCCCTAACACATTCCAATGTCTTCATTATACCAAATCACAAAATATTAAAAAAAACAGTCCTTTAATACCACTTTATAACATCATGTCACCCTAAACCACTAATATGTTCCTGGATCGGTGATCGCTACATGACTGCATGTTCACCTCCACAAATACTAGAGGCTTAAAACATGATACTAGGGGTCTAATGAGATACTTTATTGTGGTTATACCTACTTTATCAATGTTAAAAATAGTAGTAAATAAATAAACAAAAACCATACATGTCATAGTATGCATAAATGTTAAATAAACTAAAATTATAAACAAAATCAAGTACTAAAATATGACATATAGAACATACCACCTACTGGGAAAGTTATACATACATACTAGAATGAAAAAAATAAAAATGGATCTAATTCTACTCTGATCCATTCCATTCCCTAATATATGGATATCATCTAGTTTATCCTACATGAATATGCTAAACAGAATACCATGCCTCAACCCTACCTGTACCTACAATAACCATGTGAGAGCTACTATGGTACCCAAGTGCAATAGTATCACAGGAAGGGTGAGAGTACAAAACTGAGTCGGGAACCCCCAATGCAGTCCCATACTAACTAGTGATGTGGTGATATCTTCATGTCACATGATAAATATACATAAAAACTATCGAATAATATATAAAATAAACCTTCAATACCTAGTTTGGTTCAATGTTAGAATATCTCTAGGAACATCATGAAGATTGTGCCAACCCATGTACAAACCATACCATTATCGATCTATAGGCCAGAAACCCCGATCATCCTTACCTATTATAACTCCCCAACCCAAGAAGCACGGAGTCGGTGCATTATTTCATTACATTGAAAAGATTACAGGGAAGTCGTATCCCAAAGCACCAAGTAGTTTAGTAGATTTGTAAAAAAGATACATATATAAGTTCAACATTACAAAAAGAAATAAAAAACAAGATAGAAATTACATTGAAAACATCCATATCTCCTAGGTTATCCATGTAGTTCATTTATAATATAATTCTTCATATCCTAGGAAAAATAAAACATAAGAAAGGGGTGAGATCAAATGCTCAGTAAGGGTAAGCATTATAGCAGAAGATATCATAAACATAAACATTAGGCATGGTGAATAACAAAAAACACACGCCTATAAAAATAAACTTGAATATAATATGGAAGGAATGTGAGTTGAGTAATTTTTTCATAATAAAGAACTTTCATGTGTATTATACTAGTCAAATAACCACATGAAATTTAAATTAATAGTTTCATAATGAGGGAAATGGATATTCTGAACATCATAACAATATTGTCAAGGCCTTGACCATGACATCAAAAAATGATTCAGGAATTATCCAAAACCATATCTAAAATGGACAAGGCCTCATCCAAGTCCAAATATATTTGTTACATGAGACCTACCAATGCATCGAGGGGCTATAGCAGGCCCCACCCATCACTTACTAAGTCTAATGAATTCCTCATTTGAAGAAGTTTGAATATAATCAACATATAAATTCATATTGAAACTTACATCTGAAATGTAAATAACATTCCCCAATCATTTAACATAAACACTATCCATTTAGAGTAATATGGTGAAAGGTATGAAGAAAGCACATCCAAGGTCAAAAAAATTAGAAAACTTTAAAAAAATTGTAGATGATATAATAATATATAAATATCAATGAATTTAAATATTAAACATGGTATGTTGTCTTAGATAAAGATACTTTTAAATGAGACCATTAAAAAATTCTTGAGAAAATAATCCTTAAACATTTCAATGTGTCTCATGAAGGTTTCGGTCGCAGCGGAAGCACGTTGGTGGATGTGCCCACTTGGCTTTTTTTCATTAGCAATGATCAATCCTGGATCAATACGACGATAAACGCCTATCTCCACGGATCGAATCACAGAAAAAGACAAAGAAGATGGTTTGTCCTGGAACCAAAAACAAGGATCGTTACATGTTGATTATAATTAATTTAATTAATTATAAAGAAATACCTTTTGGGTGTTCTTTCTTCGTTGATGTCCTTGATCACGTTGTCGATGTGATCCATCGTTGCGTCGCAGAAGCCAAGTGTAGAGTCCCTCTAGCGGTGATCCACACGTGTACCTCGTATCTCTGGATGTCGACAAAGGATTCTCCGGTTGCTAGCATAGAGAAGCCTTTGCTTGCGTTGTCCGCCATAGATAGTCTTGATCTGATGGAAGAGGATCTCTCTCAGTCTTGGGAGCGTTCTTGGAGGAAGAGGTTCTTTCGGCCTTGAAAGAATTCTCTAGAGATGTTATGCACAATGATTCTCTTGTGTAGGAAAAGAGTTGGGGTTGTGAGGATATTTATAATCGAGTTTGAGGTTTTAGAGTTATGATAATTAATAAACGCGTTATTCGTTTCATTTATTTCATTAACTCTTATTGAAAACCCCCATGTTGAATAATTAATTCCTTGACATGCGCTCACGCTGATTATAATAAATATCATTTAATAAAACGATATTATATCCTCAAAATCCCAACAAGAAAAACTACATGGCGTGTAATAATAAATACACGGCGTGTACTTGTTTTTCATTGAAAACTACACGGTGTGTATATCTTGTTTTCATTTATTCATTTCCTTTCCAAAATAAAACTACATGGCGTGTACATTTAAGAATACACAGTGTGTACTTGTTTTATTTTATTTTTCCTCCATCATTTAAAAAAACATAGGCTTCCTTGAATAAATATTAAACCATGTATGGGAATAATCTTTATTCAACTTGAGATACTTGGATACACTTAGTGTGTGACCTTCTAGGCCTCTTTCTCGTTGGCATTAGGCAGGCTTGCCTAAAGTCCAAGATTTCTGTCTAGCAACAGGTCAAGGCACCCAAGAGAAAGAAGTTGACACCGCATTGACGTATCACCTCATACGAACGCTTACTGTGTAATTTAATCCCTTTGTCTCAATATCTCATCAATCAGGTTTCATGGTAGTGTCATAAACCTATATGCTTGATCTGTCGTTCATTGACTACCTGAAATAAACTCGTCATTTACACCATGGCCATGGAATTTAATGTGACAGTTCTATTTCAATCAAAGGGCCAAGATATCAACTTCCATAAATAGAAGGGACAAATCCTTCTTCGACTTATCCATTAACAACATGTCACTCGTGACACACCCAATGTACCCTACTTCCCGCCAACTTTCTGCATGCCGGTTTTAGTCAGTAAATCTAAGTGCACGAGTCATGACATGAGTTAATGATAATCTTCTAGTCTATGGACCATTACACATGCTCACAGATAGCAATATCCGATGACACCAAGACATGCAGAATTACTACTGGTGGGTCTGTTCTCATAATCTCCATTCTTGGAGATTACCAAGTGCAAACTTCATGAGAGAGAGTCTCGTATTCTTATGAGTACTCACACATGACGGTCTGTATACTATGTGTCCTATCATAGTATGTCATCCAACCACATAACCTTATTTAAGAATATTGTTATATCATTTCAAGGTTCTCATCATAGTGGGGATCTTCTATGAACTTATTAATGCAATAAATATTTTAGGACATTATTATATTATAGTCATGCAGAACAATAAACAAATATATAATAAGTGAACATTCATGTAATCAAAGTACAAAACAGTTGGTTCTGAGGACACCAACCCTTACAAACTCCCACTTGGACTAGAGCCAACTGCCTACAACTTTTAGTCCACTAGACCTCACATGATGATCATGTTTCTGCTGATTCAACGCTTTAGTCAATGGGTCTTCCACGTTTTCTTCCGTGGAAATACTGCTCACTGCAACTTCACCTCTTTGAGAAAAATACCTCAAGATATGATGCTTCCAAAGTATGTGCGTTGTCTGCTGATGTGATCTTGGCTCTTTTGCAAGTGTCACCGCTGCAGTATTATCACAATAGAGTGTGATAGGATCTTTACTGCTCGGTAAAACATCCATCTCTTGGATGAAGATTCACATCCATACTGCTTCTTTAGATACCTCAGAAGCTGTGATATACTCGGAATCTGCTGTAGAATCTTCCACCACACTTTATTTTGAGCTCTTCCAGCTCACTGCACCTCCATTAAAACTGAAGATCTATCCAGTCTACGACTTCATGTCATCTTGATCAGTCTGGAAACTAGCATCTACATGTCCTCTAATGACTAGTTCCTCATCTCCACCATAAACCAGGAATATATCCTTAGTACGCCTCAGATACTTAAGGATAGCCCTGACTTCCATCCAATGGTGGTCTCCTGGATCATCTTGATATCTACCTACCACACATAATGCGTAAGCAACATCTAGCCTCATACATAGCATAGCATACATGACTGACCCAATCGCGGATGCGTAAGGGATCCTTGTCATCCTCTTTCTTTCCTCATGTGTCTGAGGACATATTTTCTTGGAAAGATGAATGCCATGTGACAATAGCAACAATCCCCTCTTGGACTGTTCCATACTGAATCTCTTCAGTATCTTGTCAATGTATGTACTTTGACTTTGGCCCAGCATTCTCTTGGATCTATCACGATGGATCTTGATCCCAAGAATATATGCCACCTCGCCCCAGTCTTTCATGGAGAAGCATTTATGAAACCATGCCTTAACTGACTGTAAGACAGGTACTTCGTTACCAATTAGCAATATGTCATATACTATTAGGAAAACGACTACACTTCCACTAAACCATTTGTAGACACAAGGCTCACATTCATTCTTAACAAAGCCAAATTTTGTAACAACTTCATCAAAATGAATGTTCCATGACCTTGATCCTTTATTTAATCCATAAATGGATTTCTACCACTTGCATACCTTGTTGGCATCCTTTGGAGTCATAAACCCTTCACGTTGTGTCCTGTAGACTTCTTCCTGGAGGTTCCCATTAAGGAAAGATATTTTGACATCCATTTTCAAAATTTCGTAGTCATGGTAAATAGAAATGGCCAATAGGATTCTGATGTATTTCAGCATCGCAACCGGTGAAAAGGTTTCATCATAGTCAATTCCTTGACATTGTCTAAAACCTTTTTCAACCAGTCATGCCTTATAGGTGCTGACTTTCCCCTCCATGTCTAGTTTCTTCTTTAATACCCATTTATTACCAATAATCTTTACATCAACTGGAGGATCTACCAAAATCCAGACTTGGTTTTGGTACATGGAATCCATTTCAGAATTCATGGCTTCTTGCCACTTGGCAACATCTGTGCCTTCAACTAGTTCCCTGTAGGTAAAAGGATCATCATTGTTAACCAATAATTAGTCACCATCCTCGGTGACAAGAAAATCATATCGTTCTGGTTCTCTCACCTCTCTCGTGCTCCTACGTAGTTCTTGTGTCTCTGGAAAAGATTCTTCTTCCATGGGGATTTCTGGAATATGTTCTTGTACCAACTCATGTGTATCTTGAGCCTCGACTTCATCGATGTCTATCTCGCTCCCACTATCTCTTTTGGGGGTGTGCTCCCTCTCAAGGAATATGGCATGTCTTGCCACTATAACCTTTTTGTCTGAGGGGTTTTATAGGTAATATCCCCTTGTTTCTTTGGGATATCCTATAAAGATACACTTTCTGCCTCGGGACACGAGTTTGTTACCTGAAGAGGCCTTAACAAATGCTTCGCTACCCAACACATGTAAATTCGATTGCATGGCTTTGTGTCCACTCCATAACTCGTATGGAATACCATTTATCGATTTAGTTGGTACTTAGTTTAGTATGTGCACTGCTGTTTGTAATGAATATCCCCAAAAGGATAATGGAAGACTCGTATGACTCATCATTGATCTCACCATGTCCAACAGGGTGTGGTTCCTCCATTCACTTACACCATTCCACTGCGGTGTGTAAGGAGGAGTGAGTTGAGATAGAATCTCATACTCCCGTAAGAAATAAATGATGTCCTGATTAAGATATTCTCCTCCTCTTTCTGAGCGGAGTTTCTTAATATTCTTACCAAGCTGGTTCTCAACTTCATTCTTGTATTATTTTAACTGATCAAAATAATCTGACTTATACCTCATTAAATAGATATATCCATATCTACTAAAATCATCAGTAAAGGTTATGAAGTACGAGAACCCACCCCTTGCTTCAACTGGAAATGGTCCACACACATCTGTGTGAACTAATTCTAGATTCTCTTTATCTCTTTCACCTTTCCCACTAAATGGGGCTTTGGTCATTTTTCCTTGTAAACACGCATGATGTACACCAAGTGGTTTTAGTTCGAAAGAATCTAAATACCCATATTGATGTAATTTTGTCAAACGTTTCTCATTGACATGACCTAGCCGGTGATGCCAAAGTTGGGTGTGGTATGAGTCATGTGAATTAACATTGTTATCGATTTCCATTACTTGGTTTGTGTAGTCTAACACATAAAGGTCGTTATATAAATGTTCCCTACCAAAACAAATTCCATCTTTATAAAAGTAACAACATTAATTTCCAAACTTGAATATGAATCCATCAGTATCTAATCTGGATACTGAAATAATGTTTTTAGTAACAGAAGGCACATAATAAAAACCGTTCAAAACTACGACCATCCCAGTAGGCAATGTGAGGTGGTAGTCTCTGACAGCTACCACAGCGAGTCTGGCTCTATTGGATGCTCGTAGATCTACCTCCCCTCGATCCATCTTCCTAAATCTACTTGATTCCTGTATTTGGATACAGATGTGAGCACCACAAGCAGTATCTAATACCCAATTAGTAGAAATAGATAGATTGCATTCGATAACAAATGCACCTGAAGCTTCCCATTGCTTCCTTGGCTGGGTTCAGTTTTTCTTCCAGTGGCCCTTCTTGCCACAAGCGAAACAAACAGCATCTTGTTCCTTTGCCTCCCCTTTGATCTTCCTTTTCATGGAAGGCCTTGAAGAATCTTTGGGCTTAAAGCTCTTTGCCTTCCCTTTCCTTTTATTCACCATGAGGACAGAAGGCTTTCCACGCTTCATCTCATTTTCCACTTGGCGAATAAGGATAAGAAGATCAGACAGAGACTTCTCAATGTTGTTCATGTTGAAGTTCACAAAAAAGTTTTAGAAGCTGTGGGGGAGTGATGAAGTAATGAGATCGGTACCCAGTTCTTCGGGGAGTTTAAACCCCATAACCTCTAAGTGCACAATGTAGCCAATGAGCTTAACTACATGAGGCCCGGCTAGGGCACCCTCTCCAATCTTGCTCTGAAATAGAGCCTTGGAGATCTCAAACCTTTCCTGTCTTTCTCTCTCCTGGTATAGAACATGGAGGTGCTCGAGCATGATGTAGGCATCCATGTCTTCATGAGACTTCATGAGCTCACTAGACATAGATGACAACATCAAACATTGAACGTCGAGAGCGTCGTTCAAATGTTGATCATAGACCAGGAAATCTTCATCACTTGCCCCTGGGGCAGGAGAATCAGGAAGCGAGGACTCCAGCACGTAAAACTTTCGTTCATGGCGTAGGATAACCCAAAGGCTCCTAAACCATTCCTAAAAGTTACTACCGGTGAGGATACTGTCTTTATCTAGAATTGATCGCAGAGAAAATGTGGTTGATGAGTTTGTCATCCTGATTCTACAATTTAAAAGAGCAGATTTATTAGTACTTTCTTTGATTACATTTAATGAGAAATAATAAATTTTATTAATTCTCCCACTATTTTATCAAGTCCCAATGGCCCTCACCATTGAACTCGGAATGTCCAGTTACTTTGAAATTCTAGTGGAAAGGATCCATATTTCCCTTCGCATAACCCCAATAAGGGTTGGTCAAGTTATTTGAAGGTAATTAGGTAGGCAGGTCTTTGCCAACTGTGAGCTTACAGTTCCTTGATCTGTTGACTGGACTCCCCAATCCTGAAATCCTGACTTGGATTTCCCCAACTCTTGCCTCCAATATTACATCAAGTCTAGAAATGGATACTTCTCTTGATGTAATATAGTTAAGTCAACCCGAAACCATTCATAAGGGATTCCTTTATAAAAGTAAGTGTCCCAACAAGGGTTGGTCAAACACATAGTTTTATTGAGTCTTTCCCTTAGTCAAGTAACAGAAGGCTTGGTCTGACTTAATATGGTATTTCATGGATTTTATTCTTTATGCGTATTTTTGCATTATCACATGGTTGTTAATATTAAGTGATGCTTGCTTAAGTGATTAACAATGTTCCGATAATGTTTACGCATAGTCCGGTTTTTATTTTATTCCATCTTTGCATGCTTGTTCATTTTATTAATTATGTGATCGCGACAACACATACATTATAAATAAACCCTGAAATCAGATAGAAATAAAATAAGATGGCATGATCATGAGCTTCTATTTGGTTAGCTTATCTAGCGGTTTTGATAATATAACCCTGACCTAGGGAAAACACCTTGAACCTGATGGTTCATGTTTTGCAGCTTCCACCTGTCCACCTTTGTATCTTCTTGCATTGGTTTCGCCTTGGCTTCAGGACTTGAACCATCTCCTCTGGCTTGGGAGATCCTCCATTACATGGGATTACATTAAAGAAACCATGGGCACACAGTCCATGCATTTTATTGGAAAAAGGCTCGCAGGACAACAAATTTAAATTAAATAAATTTAAATGAAACCATACACATACAAAGGGTCTTTGGTCTAGCTCATGATCATCCATAGTATGCAATTACATTTACGCATATTTAGAATTAAAATTCTTTTAATAGTTCTTTTATTTAAGATAAGACGCGCTCGAATTCAATTAATTATGATCTTATAATTAATCAATTCTTTATCTTAAATTCCTTTCTGAATTTCCTTGAGATTATTCTCATCCATGTTCCTTGTATGGGTCTTTGTACATTGGAGGAAACCTGGTGAAATTCCATTTCTGGAAAGTACACGGCGTGTAGTTTATAATTACATGGCGTTTATTTGTCTTTTCACCCTTTATCCAAAGTACACGCCGGGGCTTTGGCGTGTTTTCTATACTTTGGAAATTTTAGATTACATGGAATGTAGATGAATCATACATGGCGTGTACTTCCTTGTTACGTGGTAACTGGCCTGGCGATCCTGTGTATGCGGTACGCGGATTATCATTTTACACGGTTTCACCTGGGTCGGAACGGACTACACGGCATGTTGCTCCAACATACATGCAGTGTATTCCGGTTTCCATTTGCCGTTCAATTCTGGTCAACACGGCATGATTAAAACTTAGGCATAATCAATTCACACGGTGTGGTTTGGAGGACCAGTGCCGGTTCGTTGAACCTAAGTACACAACGTGTAGTTTTAATTACATGCCATGTAATCCTATGTTGTACAGACAGAAAGAGTGGCTCCTTTGGATGAGTTCATCATTTTTTATTTTAATCAAAAATTAAAATTAAAAGGTCGTTTCTGTGACATGAATCGACAAACAAAGGAGGAAGAATATATCTCATTAATTCAAATTTATAGAACGATTTATTTTTAATTGAATCAAATATGAATGCGTTAATTATCAACGAAAATTAAATAACTATAATCAATGCTGTAACCTCGCTCTGATACCATTTGAAGATTCCAGGCGTAGCGGAAGCGCGTGGGTGGATGTGCCCACTTGGCTTTTTGTCATTAGCAATGATCAATCCGGGATCAATACGATGATAGACGCCAGTCTCCACAGATCGAATCACAAAAAAAGACAAAGAAGATGGTTTGTTCCAGAACCACAAACAAGGATCGTTACAGGTTGATTATAATTAATTTAATTAATTATAAATAAATACCTTTTGGGTGTTCTTTCTTCGTTGATGTTCTTGATCACGTTGTCGATGTGATCTGTCGTTGCATCATAGAATCCAAGTGTAGAGTCCCTCTAGCAGTGATCCACATGTGTACCCCGTATCTCTGGACGTCGCCAAAGGATTCTACGGGTGCTAACGTGGAGAAGCCTTTGCTTGCGTTGTCCGTCGTAGATCGTCTTGATCCGATGGAAGAGGATATCTCTCGGTCTTGAGAGCTTTCTTGGAGGAAGTGGTTCTTTCAGCCTTGAAAGAATTCTCCAGAGATGTTGTGCACAACGATTCTCTTGTGTAGGAAAAGAGTTGGGGTTGTGAGGATATTTATAATCGAGTTTGAGGTTGTAGAGTTATGACAATAAATACAAGCATTACACGTTTCATTTATTTCATTAACTCTTATTGAAAACCCCCATGTCGAATAATTAATTCCTTGAAATGCGCTCACGCTGATTATAATAAATATCATTTAATAAAACAATATTATATTCTCAAAATCCCGATTGGAAAAACTACACGGCGTGTACTTGTTTTTCATTGAAAACTACACGGCATGTACATTAAATGTACACAGCGTGTATATGTTGTTTTCATTTATTCATTTCCTTTCCAAAATAAAACTACACAGTGTGTACATTTAATAATACACGGTTTGCACTTATTTTATTTTATTTTTCCTACATCATTTAAAACAACTTAGGCTTCCTTGAATAATTATTAAACCACATATGGGAATAATCTTTATTCTACTTGAGATACATGGATACACTTAGTGTGTGACCCTCTAGGCCACTTTTTTATTGGCATTAGGAAGGCTTTCCTGAAGTCCAAGATTACTGTCTAGCAACGGGTTAAGGCACCCAAGAGAAAGAAGTTGACGCCACATTGACGTATCACCTCATACAAACTCTTACTGTGTAATTTAATCCCTTTTTCTCGATATCTCATCAAGAAGTATTCATGGCAGTTTCATAAACCTATATGATTGATCTGTCGTTCATTGACTACCTGAAATAAACTCGTCGTTTACAACATGGCCGTGGAATTTAATGCGACAGTTCTATTTCAATCAAAGGGATGAGATATCAACTTCCATAAATGGAAGGGACAAATCCTTCCTCAACTTATCCATTAACTACATGTCACTCATGACGCACCCAACGTACCCTACTTCCCGTCAACTGTCTGTGTGATGGTTTTCGTCAGTAAATCTAAGTGTGCGAGTCATGACATGAGTTAATGATAATCTTCCATTCTAAAGACCATTACACACGCTCGCAGATTGCAATATCCAATGACACCGAGACATGCAGAATTACTACTGGCGGGTCTGTTCTCATAATCTCCCATCTTGGAGATTGCCAAGTGTGAACTCCATGAGAGAGAGTCTTGTCTTCTTACGAGTACTCGCACATGACGGTCTGTATACTATGTGTCCTATCATAGTATGTCATCCAACCACATAACTTTATTTAAGAATATTGTTTTAGCATTTCAAGGTTCTCATCATAGCAGGGATATGCTATGACCTTATTAATGCAACAAATATTCCAAGACATTATTATATTATAGTCATGCATAACAATGAACAATATATAATAAGTGACCATTCATGTAATCAAAGTACAAAACAGTTGGTTCTGAGGACACCAACCCTTACATCTCATACCACCTTGAAATATTCAAATCATAATCCCTTAGAATATCATGAGAATAAGGAGACTCTTCAAATTTTATACCACAGGTAATTACATACCCCACATGCACAAAATACATGTTTAACAAGGCATATACTTCATAAAAGTTAATTTGAGATGGGAAAATTCCTTTTTACTTTTGAAAGAAGAGTTATTTTGGAAAATCATTTGTATTTGCCAAGAAATCATACTGTAAACATGTATATCCCATAAAATAAAAGGGAAGTACATTGAAATTATATTTGAGGCATAAATTATTTCCCACTAAAGTGAAATCATATAATAAGTGTTTCTAAAGATGCTTTAGAATTATCACATTTTAGTGTGGTTTAAGAAATTCAATAAAGATATTTCAAAGAGAAAAGGCATGGTTGCTTTCATAAAACTAGAAATGAACCAAAATAAATTTTTCAATTTAGGATTATTGATTTTAAAAAAATAATTCGGCTTGAAATAGATTATAGAGTGAACTTCATAATATGTATGAATTTGAGCTGTTCCTTGAATCAGGCTTGCATTTCAGAATAATTTTTTAATGATTCTTTTAAAAAATGTAAATTACCCTAAAATAAAGAAGGATTATGATTGGTAGACATATATAGAACCTTAACACAGAATTTATAATTAGTACATAAGAATAAATAATTATTTCATTTAGGTGAGTAGAGAATAAGAGCAACCTGAATAAAAATTGTGGTTTGGGTAGAAAATACTTACAACTTTGTAATCAATTGATCTGTATGACCCAAAATCAATAATAGTCAAATGATATAGTGAATATAATGAAAATAAGAAGATTCATGATATGAAACATCAATGGTAAGTATACATACACTATAAAAAAGTAATAGTAGTGAATACGAAATATTTCACAAAAATGGAAGTGAGATGAAGAAAACCCTTACCTTAAGTATGAAGGTGTTATCCACTTGATCTTAATGACCTGAATAATAAAATTTAGGTTCATTAATTAATAATTAAAAAATATCATATTCATTAAATTTATTTATTATAACCTTATTTAGTTCAATCATGGAATTTTTGATGGGTTAAGAGGTTCAATATCATTGTTCGGGTCTATTTGTTTCATTATCGGTATACTTATATACATGAATGGAGAATCATGAAAAATGAAGATGGTTGCCCAGAATTGATGTTATATGTTATTAGTGAACATAAATATGGTTACATGGTTGTAAATTTTATTTGGTTACTTGGAGTGAAGATGAATCCCTATATAAAACATTAAGGACAATTGTTTGGGTTAATTTTTAGTTTTTGATCACAACAAAATCATTTTGATTTATAAATTAATATCTTGTGTAAATAAGGATTCCATAACCTTAAATAAGTTATAATTATTAAGATATTATCCATAACCATTTTTTGACTTGTAGAATCTAAAAATTAATTCCATTTTATCAAAATAATTTTCTAAATATGTGAAATTTAATTTTTAAATACAGACATTGTTTACTTGAAAAATACAGATTCCATATTCAAAACCAATATTATAATACATTCCAAAATTAACTGAGGTCTCATGAAATTATCCTATACTCACAAGAAGAAAAATATCTATTTAGGAATAATTTTTAAGAATTTTTTTTAATTTGTTAATAAAAATTGTAATTAAATATTCATTACTCACAAAAATACCAACACATAATTATTAATTTCTAAAATACTCTATTGTATTTATAAGGTGACCGATTTTTATTTATACTTTAATGGGTGTGTTTACTATTCATAAAGTTCATATTACAATTCATAAGGATATGTTACTATTCATATTGGTATTTTACTATTCATAAGGGTCAAGTAAGTATTAACCAAAAAAGTAATTTGATCTTATCAGACTCTAAAAATCACCCTGAACACAACTGTGTATGTCAGATTTTTGAAATTCAAACCCTAGAATAAAAAAATTTTGTTTATTAGCTTGGTTATAAGTAACTGTTGTTTTATAGAGACTTAGTGTTTTATCTATTCAATATTAAATTTATTTTCCAAATATTAGGTTTTTATATTATCCCCTCCTCAAAAAAATTTCATCTTTGAAATTATAAAATTTAATTTTGAAAGTTACTGGTTGATACTTTAAAATTCTCTTGTTTGAAACCCACATCAGAAATATGTTTAAAAATATCCTTTTAATAATAAGGAAAGGGAAATGCATCGGTTACTAAAATATTATTCATTCAAATTGGATAACTACGTCATGGTAGAATAATCAAACCACCATGTTCATATGGAAAGTGATAGAGAACAAGCTCAGATGAAACATCATTACCACAAAACCATAAAATACAATTATGAAGAAAAATGATAGTAGGACCATATTTTTGCTTAAGAATATTTTCCTAGATTAGAAGAATTGTTACACTCTATGAGAGTATAAATATACATTTCTATTTAACAAACCAAATATTATCCTTTTTTGTGCCTTGAACTATATAGACTTCATCTCTTAGCACAGGTTGCATCATGTGGTGACATTAAACTATAAATCCTCATACAATGATCAATTTAAACCATTTCATCAATGGTTTCTCTTTCCAAAATATCATTTTCCAACACTTTAGAACCATTCCCATGTCCATCCTTGTTATGTCCATGTACACAGGGTCCATTGCAATCCTCATTTTTTAGAAATCCGTGATCCATCCTGCTCAATGCATATTCTACCTTATTTACCTTTAATCAATATGAAGTAACCCTAAATTTCCACATTCCAAAAATGTGAATATCTTCATTATATATCCTCTTGAAATATGATAATTTATAAAATTTCCATAAAACATTATTTGAAACATGTCCTCATCCATACAAATGTTGTTAGATATATTCCATATATCCAAACATGTTGTAAAATCCATCAATGATAGCATAAACCACTTGTAGACAAGTCAATAATCAGTTTTTAGGTAGTGATTAGTTATCAAAATCAATAATTTCTTCATCATTAACTTAATAATCAGGAATAAATTTAGAGTTTTCTTTCCCTCAACCATATACTTTCCCAAGATATTAACATTCTTCTGAGTCACTTATCCTTGGTACACTTCATCATACGACCTCAAATTCTCAATGAAATAGTACTACAATACAATTCTCATATATTTCATAATTCTTATAATCTATACACTGTGGATAAAATATTTAAATGAAATGATTCTTAAAGAGTAATATTAATCATTCCACTTCATATGCAACAGTATCACAACTTGATCATTTTCCAGTAACATCCTTCTGGGAATATTCTTTTGATGCTTGGGACATTGATTCACATAGTGTTTTATCTCCATGGAGTTGAATTATTGTACATTGAAGACCTTTATCTTGACCTTGAAATCCCAAAATTGGTATCCTTTTTCTCTACACTTATAACAAGCTCTAATTCCATTCAAGAATTTACCAAAGTGATTTTCTCTACAGTTATCACGTGTGGGAAAATAATTCTTTCCCATATTCTCTTTATCCATATTTTTCTCCACCATCCTCTTCTTTACTTGATTACCTTCAAATCCATAGGACTCAAAAAATTCATTACATATCTGGTTAACACATGATACTATTTTCTCATATAACTATGTTATTTGGGAGACTATCTTCTTTTGAATTTATTGCTTAATACTGTTAGAGATATCATCCTTCTTACTCTTCGCATCACGTCCATTTGTGAAGTTATAATTTCTTATGCTAGACTCCATTTATAATGAATTACATATTATATATTATCTCATAAAATTATGAACTATATTTAACACTAAACATAACACAAATTTATACATCCCAAATCCTAGAACCATATACTTTTGGTACTTTAGGGGCATAAATCCTTTATAATGGATTGTAATGACAATTTGAATTATCCTAATCATATCCCTTGGATGTTTTTAACTAGGTTTGGAGTAAGGCCCTTTTTCATATAATATTTTACCCTGGGTTAAGCCTAAAACATCTTGTTAGAGTTTTTACTCATAGTTAAATCTATTCTAGGACCACATCCAGTTGTAGTATTGAGACATGGATTTAGTTTCTAGGAAGATCCAAATAATCAATTCCATTCCAGAATTCTTGGATGTTCTTTTATGTGAATATTAAATTCTATATTAGTGTTTTTACCTAATCTACATTTTATAAATATAGTTTCCATGTTTTCTACTAAACATTCTCTGATACCAACAGTAATTCCACAACCCAAGAAGGTTGGAGTCAGTGGATTATTTCATTATATTGGCATGATCACAAGAAAGTCATATCTTAAAGGACCAAGTAGTTTAGTAGCTTTAGAAACAAGATACATACATAAGTTCAACATTAAAACATGAAATGGAAAAAAATTCTATTGAAAACATCCATATCTCCTATATTATCCCTACAGTTCATTCATAATATACTTCTTCATATCCTGGGAAAAAATAAAACATAACAAAGGGTCGAGATCAAATGCTCAGTAAGGTTAAGCATTATAGAGGAATATTTCATAAATAAATACATTATGCATAGTGAATAAAAAAGCGCATGCCTCTAAAAATAAACATGAACGTAATATGGCAGTAATATGACATGAGTAAATATTCCAAAAGAAAGAATTGTCATGGGTATTCTACTAGTCAAATAAACACGTGAACTTTCAATTAATATTTTAATAATGAGGGAAATGTTTACGAAAGAAATCATAACCATACCATCAAGGCCTTAACAAAGAAATCTAAAAATGATTAAGGCCTTTTCCAAAACCATTTCTAAAAATTCGCAAGTCGTCGGCCAAGTCCATATCTATTTGTCTCATGAGACTTACCAATGCATCGAGGGGATATAGATGGCACCACCCATCACTTACTAAGTCCAATTCATTCCTAATATAAAATGGCTGAACATAATAAACATATAAACTCATACTAAAACTAATATATGAAATGTAAATAACTTTCCCTAATCATTTAACATAAACACTAACCATTCAGAGAAATATGGTGAATGGTATCAATATAGCACATCCACAATCAAACAAATCAGAAAAACATCAACAAGATACTGTATATGATATCATAAGAGATAATTCTAAATAATGTAAAAGATTTATTAAGGTATTTTGTCTTAGTTAAAGATACTTTTAAATGAGATCATTGAAAAAAAATTTAGGAAATAATCCTTAAACATTCCAAAGTGTCCCATACCACCTTCAAATATTCAAATCATAATACCTTAGAATATCATGAGAATAAGGAGACTCTTGATTAGATATACCAATGCTTAGTACATAAACCCCATGAATATAATAAGTGGTGAAAAAGTCATATACTTTATAAAAGTTAATGTGAGACATGAAAAATAATTTTTACTTTTGAAAGAAGAGTTCTTTTGGGAAATCATTTTTATTTTCCATGAAATCAGTTTTTAAAAATGTATATCCTAAAAAATAAAAGGGAAAGAAATTGAAATTATATTTTAGGAATAAATTATGTACCTCTGAAGTCAAATAATGTAAAAAGTTTTTTTAAAGAATCATTTTAATTAAAAAAAATTAGTATTGTTCAAGGAATTCATTAAAGAAATTTTATAGTGCAATGGAATGGTTACTTTCATAAAAATAGAAATTAACAAAAATATATTTTTCATGTTAATATTTTTAATTTTATATAGATAAGTCTATATTAAAATATATTATAGAGTGAACTTCACAATAGGTAAGAATTCGATATGTTCCTTGAATCAGGATTGCATTTTGGAAGAATTTTTGAAGGATTCTTTTAAAACATGTATCATAGCATAAAATAAAGAAGTATTCTGATTGGTACACATATATAAAACACTAAAAAATATTTTTTGAGTAGTACATAAGAATAAATAATAATTTAATTTTGGTGAGTAGATAATAAGAGCAACCCAAATGAAAATAGAGGTTCTGGTAGAAAATACTTACAACTTTGTAATCAATTGAATTATATGCCCAAAAATTAATAATCAAAAAATGATATAGTGAATAAATTTAAAATAAATATATCAATGATATGAAACATCAATTGGAAGTATACATACACCATACACAAGTAATAGTATTGAATATGAAATATCTCACAAAAATGGATGTGAGATGAAGAAAACCCTTACATTAAGTCTGATGGTGTTCTCCACATGATCTAAATGAACCAGATAATCAAAATTAGAGTCATTGATTAATAATTAATGTAACTAATATTCATTTAATTTATTTATTATAACCTTATTAAGTTCATTCATGACATTTTTTATGCGTAAAGTTGTTCAATTTCATTGTTCGGGTCCATTTGTTTCATGATCCGTATACTTATATGCATGAACGGAGAATCATGTAAAATGGGGATGGTTGTCCAAAATTTATGTTATATATTAGTAGTGAACATAAATAAGGTAAAAAGTCTATAAATTTAATTTTGTTACTTATAGTGAATATGAATCATTATATAAAACTTTAATGATAATTGTTTGTGTTAATTGGGAGTTTTTCATCACAACAACTTTATTTTGATTTATAAATTAATATCATGTGTAAAAAATGATTCTAGAACCTTAAATAAGTTATAATACATATATTATAGTATGTTAAACCATGAAAATGGTTTCATGGCCAGAATTAATGATGGTAATAGAAATTGAAAACTCGTTGTCCTTGAATGTGATAAATTAACAGATCTCAGATGGTGTTTTTATTTCTAGTATAAAAGAAGGGGTAAGGAGAGATGGTGGAGAATTATTCATTTATCATAAGAAAATTATTTTAGATGTAAGGTAATGGAGTCATCATATCATTTTGATGAAAGTAGGAGAGGAAATATAAATGAAAGAAAGGAACTTAAAATAAAATAAATGAAAAGATGGATTTACCTCTTTAAGTGCTCTTCTTTGAGAGCCTCTTTAGGGGAGAGGTTTTGGTCTTTTTATGAGACCAAAAGCTGCTAGGCGTGGGGTAAGGATCTTGGGAGGATATTTGGGAAGAATTTTGACAAGTCACAAGGCTTGATATGAGTGAAGATAAGAGGGGGGTGAGGAGGTTTTATATTGGAAGAGGGGAGTAATTTTTGAATATCTTAATCGTTATTTTATTATTTTTCTCAAGGATAGAAATAGTATTGATTAATGTGACCAAGAATATAATTATGTGCATTTTATTTATAACCAAGTGGTCTTACATGATCCTTATATCACATATGACTCAATAAATCATGTATTTAGTATTTATCATAAATTATCATATTTTACTATTCACCTAAAGTTGAAGTAAAAAATCCCAAAAAAATCCCATAACAATTTTTTGACGTGTAGAATCCAAAAATTAATTCCATTTTATATAAATAATTTTATAAATATTTGAAATTTAATTTTTAAATAAAATCTTTATTTACATTAAAAATACATATTTTAAATTTAAAACTAATTTTATAATACATTTAAAAATTAAATAAGGTCTCATAAAATTATCCTAGAATCATAGGACAAGGATATATCTATTTAAAAATAATTTTTATGAAAAATAATTTTATTAATTTATTAATTTAAAATTTTAATTAAATATTCATTACTCATAAAACTACCAAAAACTAATTGTTAATTTCTTAAATACTCTATATTATTTATAATGAGTATAAATTTTATTTATAATTTCTTGGGTGTGGTTACTATCCATAAGGTTCATATTAATATTCATAAGGGTATGTTAATATTCATAAGGGTGTGTTACAATTCATATTGGTCAAGTTACTATTCACCAAAAATGTAAGTCAGTCTTATTAGAGTCTAAAAATCACCCCGAACAAAACCATGTATGTTAGATTTTCAAAATTCAAATCCTAGAAGAAGAAAAATTATGCTTATTAACTTGGTTATAACAAAGTGTTGTTTTGTAAAGACTTAGTGTTTCATTCATTCAATATTAAATTTATTTGCAAATCGTGGGGTGTTACAGCTACTTTGGATATTTTTGAGGTGTCTTTGAGCACATCATGATATCATTCCAAGAATATAAATACCAGATCATAGGGAATAACCCATTAATCATAGTTTCTCTATCTCAAATAGCCATATTCTCCTCAAGAATAGCTCAACGGCCAGATCCTAGGAGTCATGTGCATCTCTTAAAACTCCAGGTATAAATAATGGAATGAGTTCTATTCCTAGAAATCCTAAGGAATCATTGAACCAAATAAAACTCCCAAGTCTCCATCTCTAGTAATCAGATCCTTGGAATCCTGACCATCCTAATCAAGAATGAGTACATCACTAGGCTCAACCAGCTATATCCTAGGGAGGAACTAGCCATCTCATAATAATTAAAATTATTATAAAAATAATTCATCAAGGCTATGTGGTTGGATCATAGTAATGATAGGAATCCTAGGCATCCATGTAATTAAAGGTGTCCCATACAGAACTGAGGTTGAATCCTGATGTCCCAAGCATTCTTCACATGGATCAACAACCAGATCTCAAGATATACCTCGGGGATCCCTTTCGATGTCAATGAAACAAATCTATACCTCTTTATTACATATAAGGATCATGTTAGATCCCATAAATCACCTCTATGCATCCATCATATGATCATCACATCAGGACCATAGTTTAGTTTCTAGGAAGCACATATGGGCACCATATCCATATCCACAATGAATACACGAAGGTGTAAATAAATTTCAAGGGTGGGTAGAATGACCAAACCCATAACTACACTCCACAACCCCATGGGCTTACATATTTGGTTCAGGTACCAAGGTAACTCTTGTAACCATATTTAACCATGACATACACACCCACTAAAGTTTGGTCAGTCCCTTGAGGAACCCACTAGGGTCACCTAGGTCACAACATAGAAAAGTCACCATCACATGGGTTTTCATTCTATAAATAGGTATTTGGAAAATACATGGTGCACAAGGAATACTATGTTTCCTCGTATCTTCATAAATATAGTGTATCCTTACCCTCTATGTTGGGAATTTCACATTGGAAACACTCAGACAATATCACATGACCCAACTCGGTCGTAAGGTTTGTCAGCTCCCCCAACCCATCATCCATATCCTATGGCCTACCCACCATGGATAAAAACATCTAAAGGGGTTTAAGTATCCCATAGAACCATAGATTAATAATTCAAGCTTTTAAACATTGGTGGATGAGGTAACTGGCTAGGGTTCAAGGACCTATAGTGGACCTGGACACCTTTAGAAGTATACCTAAGGTCATCATATCTAGTTAAACATAAAATTTAACAAATTATTAATTTAACAATTTTTTACCTATTTAAAAATTCCTTTAATTCAATGGGTGGTCACATTTAGGTGAATAGGAAATATTCCACAATGAATATGTTGAAATGAATAAGCTATAGGTTTTGTATGAAATATCACCTACATTTATTTGATTCATCCAATCATATCTTCCTGGACTAGCAACTCTTCCAAGGCCTGTTGAGGTCCACCCATGCCCAATCCTCACTCAAATCACCACCTGAGTTCCTAGATCATTACATGAATATCAAAACAATTAATTATATTAAATATAATTATGTAAAGAATTTAATTACAACTTGGTATGGAAAAAACTCACCAAATTGTTATATCACACCATAACCACATCCAACTGCACCCCAAGGGTCCCTATCACATTCTTGGAACTATATCTCAAAACTCCCTAATAAAAGTTAACAAATCAATTGGCTATTTAAACTCAATTGGAGAAAAAATATAAGAAAAAACATAATTGGGACATACATTATTTAATATCCAAGAAAATATGTGAATATGGTGTTTAGATGTTCCCTCATAATATGTTAAAGGGAAGACCTGTCTCACTCAACTGATTACAACATGATCTAGTGGAATCAAATCCAACCCTTAAGCCGAGAAAATTCAAAAATTAGAAAGGTTGAGGGAGGAGACGGATGGATGAAACCTAAGGTGAATAAGTACCATAAATCCCTGAATAATGGTGTCCAATCCAACCTAAATCTTGGTGAATTAGGGGATATATAGGAAATATGTTGGTTTATTGAAGCACTTGATAAGGGGGGAGGAAAGTGAGGTCACCCCCTTAAAACCTATAGGGGAAAACAATAAGAGTCACTTAATAAACCACACAGTTTTCTAAAGTATATAAAAACAATGAATCCATTATTGTCCAATGTATAACACCTCACATGGTTGATTTACATGGTTTTATAAACAATTAATAGACCATAAAAACACACCTTCAACATTGGGAATGGTTTTTCTAAAACTGTGTGCAAACCAAGTGTCAATCCTCCAACCGTAACAAAGATGAATAGTTTTATATTAAACCTCACATGGTATTCCCTTAAACACGATTCATGTTTTCAAGAAATTCAATCTAAAAACGAAGAGAAATAAAATTTACCTAAAATCTATTATTTTTTTGGAATTTATATAAACTTTTTGCCTCAAATAATGCACCATGAACACCACTTCCAAAAAATATAATTCTATCATAATGTCTCTAATACTCACTCGAGCACCCATGCTACCTTCTAAGCCCCATTAAATGTGTAAAAGCTTCACTTTAATGTTTCCCAACTCTCAAAATTACATTCAGATCCCTGATTTAATGTTCAGCCTATCCCCCAAATTTGAAAATTCAAAATCCTTCATAAATTTTTAACCTATAAGGAAACATAATTTTTCAAGTTAAAATATGAGTTTCGTAGTATTACATAGGATAATTATATTTCTCATTTGAAATTATATCTGGACTCATGAGTATATTAAAAATATCATAATCTATTTTGAATGGTGGAATAAATTAAAAATTTTAGGATGAAATTTATTTGAGGAGATATAATTTCACGCCCATGAAAATTCTAGTCTAGAATTAACATATCTTATTCTATAGTATTTCATTACAAATAGAAGTAAAGATTTTTTAAGGCCCTTATATCAAATAATGAAAAAAATGAAAATTAATTCAGTTATAATGTATATTTATACCAACTAAAGGATAAATTAAATAATCTTTGATAGAGTTTTCAATTGCCCTTGGTTGAAGGAAACTATAACTACTAGAAAATGATCTTTAGCCATTGACCTATAACCATGGTTTTATAGGTCGATGGATATATATTAATTTATAGTCATGTTTTAATTTAAATCATGGATAATAGATATTTTATGCCACTATTTACTAAGGATCATAGAAATAGGGTTGATTAAGTCACTTCCTCCTCTATTCCCCCCTTCCATTATACACTCTCCTCTGCACAAACCTCTTACCCCGAGAGTTCTCCTCTCCCCAAACCTCTCCTCTTCATGACCACCTTCCTCCGCGATCTCTCCACTCCTCTAACCTCTTCCCCTGATACTTCCCTTCGCGGGCTCTCCACTCCCCTATCATCTTCCTCTTACCCTACCCCTTACAACGCTTCCCCTCATGACCCAACCTCCTGCTGCCACCCAACGTGACCACGAGCTCTCCAATCTCTGACCCTCCTCCCCCAACTGTTCCACCTAACATGGACACCTCACCTCACCGATGATTCTTCTCCTAGGCACCCTCCCTACCTCCTCATCTAGCACCCCTCTTATTTTCCCCTACCATTTTATCTTTTTCATGTGTGAGGGTTCTAGAAAAAACCAAAATAAATTATCCCAATGAGGTTTCTACCAGGCATTTGATCTTGTAAGATCAACTAAAATACATATAATATAAGTCATTTTATGTTTCTAAATTATCTTTTAATTGACATTATAGATCTATTTTTACATTTTTTACATTAACTGCATCATATAGAGCTTATACTCATTGAGAATTTTCAGTATTATATTTCATTATTCCTCAAATGGTAGTTATGTTCTCTTGATTTATTCATTCATGTCATTACATAAATTTTTTCTATATAAAGATTAAAATTTTGATAAGTTATCCATAACAACTATATGGAGGCTTCATGTAATTGTATTCAGTATAAATTTCGTTGTTTACTCCCGCGCGATAAAGAGATTTAAGTATAACTTTTTTATCAGGAATTTGATTTTTATTTTAATGATTTTTCTACTCAGTAATAAATATAATATTTTCAATTGATTTCACTAATATAATTATTAATCTAAATTAATTTTTTACTCTTGTGTAGAAACCCAATTGCGAGACTTTAAAGTCTCTTAAATTCTCTTTATTTCTATGATCTTCATATCTAAGCTTAATGATAAGATTTAAAAAAATTATTAATTCAATCACAAACCCTAATGGTGTTTGAGGTGTTAGGGAATTTGGAATTATTTCAATAGACTATCTATTCAAATTATAAAATAAGGAAACATCATATTTCACTCTAAAAAAATTATAATTTCTTTATGTGTTGATTCTAACATAAAATATTTCATTCTTACACAAACCTAAATTATATTTACATAGATATATAATGATTTCTACCTAGGACAGTTTATTTTTTCATTGAAGATGATATGTGAACACTCATAAATATTTTTTATAGATAGAGGAAAAATTATGTTAACGTAAATAAGGATTATGTTTACATAAAACAAAAAATTAATATTTTTCCACTAATCTAGACTATATTATGGTTATAAATGGTATAAATGATACTTATGAACATAATAAATTATAATTTCATAGCACAGGGAAATAACCCACACACAGTTCTCTAGACATAACCATTTTTCATCCCTATCTTCAAATTTTTTTTTTATTCAAATTAATGCAGAGCTAAAACAACTAACTTCAGGAAATATTTACTCTTCTCATAAATTAATCTATGTTTTATTAAACACTTGTATTTAGAATGATTCCTATGTGATATATATTGTATGGTTTCTAAATATATATATCACTTTAATATCCTATTCAAAATAGTTTAAATTCTTTTTAATAACATCTCACACATTGTGAAAAATAGATAAAACCTCATCGACTTTTTAAATGTTGTAGATAGTAGTTAGAATTTCTTATTTCTATTTTTTAATGGGACACCCTGAAAATAAAAAGTAAGAACTATGTATTAGATAACATGTATGTCATGAGACACTAATAGTGTAAATTAATTTAATATATTTAGTATTTAAAATTGATTCTATATATTTCAATGCATGCAACATTGAGTTAGTATGTGTCACACGCAAGAGCGGCCTTCTTTGATGGCATGCGTTACATGCAAGACAAGGTTTTATCAAACAATAATATATTATTAAAATATAATGATATATAAACTAGTTGTTAAATTAGTAGTTATGGAAAGTAATAACTAAATTATGAAAAATTATTTTTTATATAAATAAAAAATTAATTCATGGGTTACGAATTAATGCGAAACTAAAATAAGAACCCATTACATATAAAATTAAATTTATTATTTTTATGCTTCCAAATGAATTTTATCTTAATAAACATAATTAATTACAATTATTGAATGATTAAAATGAAATATTTAGGTTATATTTTCAATAAAATATTTCTGATATTCATCTATTGGATTTTCTATTCATAATATAAGAACAAACTCTATTTTACAAATAAAAACCTATATTTTTATAAAGGCTATGTTACTTCCTTTTAATGGACAATATTTTTTAAATTTGAATTTTGACACTTTTATTGATTAAATATATAAAAATAAACTTTATTTTTAAAATATAAACATAAAAATTAGGTTCAGTTGAATTTTTCATATTTTTCTGAAGCATTTTTTTAAGGAATAGTTAAAAAATACTGAATTTTAGATCAAAACTACTTTTTTATCTAATTTATTTATAAGGTTAAATTATATTTTTAATTTTTATTAAAGCTTAATTAGATAAATTTTTTATCAATTAGTACCATTTGTTTCATTTTATTCAATTTTACATTGATGTTTATTATAAAAACAAAGAAAACTTTCAGATGTTTTTACTTTAAAAACCCTCATTGTCATCCCACCTACGGGATTAAATTTAAAACAATTTCTGCCACTTATATGATTCAAATTTGTCAAAACGAATTCCATATTTTTAATCATAATAATTTATAATGTATAAGAAGATAAAAAAATTTATTTGACCAAAAATATTAGCAAAAGTGATTAAAATTAATTACAATGATTAAGGTTAAATTATGATTATTAAGGGAAAAAACCCTAACCTTAAATCCCAAAAAGACATATAAACCTATCAAATACATCCTTGATCACCATATTTAGATCATATCATCTTTTGGATCTACATTTTACCATTATTGGATCCACTTTTAACATGAAAAACATGCATGGAATTGTTTTGTCAAAATATTACAAGAGTGACACTTCTCCACCACCATAAAAAGGCATCCTCTCCTACCACTTTATCACACCTCTCAAGCCCCTTTGGATCTAAAAATATCTTCCAAAATATATTATAAATATCCCCCAACTAATACTATAATGATACCCTTTGTATGAAATTAATCCAAAGAAGCCTTTTGGTACAAACCAAAATAAGTTACATAGTTAAGATGTTGTGTCTTCTCTCAAGCTCTCTTGTTTAGTTTCCATTATCCACCACCTAAACCCTTATTATTATATGTTTGTATAAAAAACATATCATAAATATACTATAATATTTTTTTTCCAAGTATATGACCTAAAATTACACACAATTCCATGTAATGGGTAACAAACATATTGTTTTTGTGTACGGAAAACTATTACCTCACCAAACGATGATGGTTCATTTTTCCTTTACCAGCTCTCATGGTGGCCATTATGATGGAAATTATGTTTATATATGATATATATAATATTTATTACTTATTTAAACTTTTTTAATAAAATTATTACAGATACCATTAATAATTTTCATTTTATGTTAATATGATATAATCATTTGAGGATTTGTGAACTATCGCCCCTTGAAGTGATGTGATTCGTTCACAATATACATGGAATATAAAAAGGCTGGTTTCAATTAAAAATACGTGACATAAATACCTGTATATTATATTCCTAAACTAATAAACTTTCTACAAATATTATATATATATATATAACATTTTCATTATTACCCTTTCACGCACTTAAAAAGTGATAACGTCGTTCATAAACATGTGGACTACCGTCTCCTCAACATGATGTGATTACTTTTATATCACAAGAAATATATATATATATATATATATAAGTATATATAATTAAATAAAATGTTAATTATGATATAATTATAATTCCTGAAAGATATGGTGTTACTTACCTTTTTTCCATAATGATCGTTGAAAAATGGGAACATTACTCGTGCGCACGTACGACCTACCGACTTTGTGATCATAAGGTTAATTCATTTTTCATAACCATATTTAATGATTGATTTGATATGTATAACTAAATTTTAAATATGATAATTATTTCATGATTATTATTCTTTATATTTTATATAATTACCCCATTGACCATAATTGACCTACCAATGTCGTTTTTGACACATAAACTGAATTTGCTCAAAACACCCAACATAAACATAATTATTTATGTAATTGTATAAAACATATAAAAAGTGAAATAAAATAATTATAAACATGAAAAAGGATATAAATAAATTATAAAATTAATATATGTTTATTATACAAGAATTTAGTGGATTTTTACATGAAAGAAAACTCAAGTTAAGGGATTCTCATCTCACTTCCTACATATCTGAGATAAATGTCATGTTCACCACATACATATTTTATGTGGTTTATCTACTAAACATTTTTATATTATATCATTAATAATTTTATAAAAATGGAATTTTAAACTTCCATTTTATTTTATTCCTTAATGAGGATTATGTGTAAGGCCTCATCCTAAAACATTACATAATCTTGAAATAAGTCATTAAAATGAATTTAATTCACATCAATGATCTTTTGAGGTTTAGATATTTAGACAATTATGTCATAAATTATACATAGAAACTTTTATATTACAAGTATACACTTCTACTCACTATCCATTTCAAAAAACAAAAACCCTTTAAAAAGAAACATGATATCATTTCATAATTAAACAACATGAATTTTCCTTGATCCTTCCCTTTACTATATTCTTCTTTAAGTCAAGTGAAGAACATTTCAAAACTTGGGATGAGCATAAAAAGC
This sequence comes from Viscum album, assembly GCA_963277665.1. NCBI lineage: Eukaryota > Viridiplantae > Streptophyta > Magnoliopsida > Santalales > Viscaceae > Viscum > Viscum album. The sequence goes on from OY728151.1 coordinate 1,085,679,473, forward strand.
TCAATAAGTGCTATAAGTAGAATGTTCAGGAGATAGGTGACCCTGCACCAAAGGAATTTTATTAGAAAATAGAAGTGTAGAAAGACCAAAAAAGCACACCCACATCCAAAGATTACAAATAATAGTAAGAGAAATCAGTATCATGACCAAACTCATCCATAGTTTCCCATTTAGATAGAGAGTTAAATTTTTTGTAGTATTTAAATACCTCAGTATCACTCTTCCTTAAAATCATTGAGAATGACCTAGTTGACACGTTCCTTGGAACGTTAGAGTACTCCTTCCCCGACCATTGCTTAGGGGGAGAAGAGTAATTTTTCCCTTGTGTGATGACATCCTTGAATGAGGCTTTATTTTGAGAAGGATTCCAATCCATTTCCACAACATCATCAGTGAAATTCTCCCACTGACCAGAAACTTGTGAAGATTTATAATGTTTTTGAATCTCCTCATGAAAGTTAGTAGCTTGTGCACTAGAGAAAATATCCCCAACCCTTGAATCATGCACTGGAATATCCAAACTTGTTTATTTCTCCTCAAATACCACACCATAAAAAACTCCATCATTATCTTAACCTTCACATACTACCTCTAGAGCTACAGCTTTACTGTTTGGTTCCAGAATTGGTTCCCTCTCTTTGTTAACAACCTCTTCAGGCTCTAAGATTAGATCATCACTTTCTTGACCATGACATACTGCCTCTAGAGCTTTAGCTTCATTGGTTGGTTCTATAATTGGTTCCCACTCTTCATTCCCAAGCTCTTCAGACTCCAGTATCAGATCATCATATTCTATACAACCAAATATATTACCCAACATAAGAGTTTCATATTACTTTTGAGGGCATGACATAATAGAAGATCCCTCAAGAACCATAAGAGTCTCTTTAATACCCCCTGAAGCCTCATGAGATACACCAGAACCGTCACAATTTCTATTAGTTGCCACCACCAATCCCATCCTCACTTTAAGAGGAGTGAAAACCTTCCAATCCCTCTTCATCCTTTCAAAAAATCCACTGACCTTAGGATTGTGAGGTAACACCAAAGGCTATTTCTGCATACCAATATCACCAAATCTCACAGGACAAGACCCCTTTCCAATGCCACCATGACCAAATACAGTCACCGCTCGAGACTGGGGGATCATTCCTTAATCATTCTGCAGTGGTCCCTCAAGGGAATACTTCTCATGTGGATTTAGATGATCCATGATAGAACCATCATGAATTCCAAAGTTATCATACTGTATCTCATTTATCTTTATATTTAGAGACCCACTATGGCAGATCAATGCTAGTTATGCAAGTCAGTTGAAAGATATACAAAACTCCATCCATGATTAAAACATAATAACCTTCCTCCACCGGAATTCTTGTCCATCGGTAATCCACACAAAATCCACCGATGGATTGGATTCGTCCACCTACACACAGATACGGGGGCAGACAGGATTTCACACTACTTTGGTTTTGGCATCAAAAAACAAATATTGGCCAATCATATTCCCAAGTAGACATAAAATCAAAGGGTTTTGTAAGGGGATAAGGAGAGTAGGAAAAATTACCCAAACCGCCGTAGTTGGATTATCCCTCTTAATATGGAAATCAAAGTTACATCTTTGAATAATGAAGAAGAAGAATCCATCGCATCATCGAGGAGTTACAGAACAAGAAATGATGATGTATTCCATCGACCCAAACAGGATCATAATATTCCTTTGATCAAGAATCCCAACAACCGTACGATCTCGCTAACCCCATTCTTCAATGACGAAATGGTCAAATGCATCAATAGAAGATAACTGATAACAAAATTGATCCACTGGAGTCATATTGAAGAGGTAAAAGGAACTTTTGAACTCCTAAGAAATTAAAGATTGTTTAGGTGAACCACAATACAAATCTGGGACTTTTGAGCATATCGAGATTTGAGGAAACAGAGGAAGAAAATCCAGATTGGAGAAGGGGAGGAAGGGAGGAAGGTGCTTTTGTAGAGATAAAAGAGAGAAAGGAACTCCCACCTTTGATAGAGAGGGGGATCCAGGATCTCTTTCATGTAATCATAATATTCCTACAAAACTTCATATAAATAATAAAACATAAAGGTAACTTGCAGAATCCATATCATACTTACATTTTATCTTTCACAGCTACATATGTAGTAACCTTCATGGTTACGTGTGGAATACCCATCATATTATATTCCCAAAATATATTAGGAGAAACCATATAATTTATCTCTGTCACATTACCCAATGCATTAGAGAGCTATCACAGGCTCACCCACCCTTGGTTTATCATGGAACCACCTGTATTTGGTTTATCAAGTAACCACCCATCAAAATTCCAAGTACCATTACATAATCAAAACATATAAAAGATTGAAATTATCAAAATTTCACTCATTAATCACATGAAATCAATTCATTATATTGAAATAATCAATACATTTCCAAAAACCAATTAAAACATTTAATAAAGATATTTTTGAATCAATGTGGCCCATACCACATTGAAACTTATAAGATAAATTCATGAATTAGAATTTTAAAAGATATATGTCCATATTAATAAATACGTAAAACCATTTGGAAAAAATGGAAATTAATGAGAAATATTTAGAAGAATAAATCTTTAAAACATTTAAAATGATTTTTTAGTTAAAGAGTCTCCTACCACTTCAGAAAATACTTGAATACAAATAATTAATTTTTTAAAAAACTTATAATATCATGAGAATAACGATATTCATGATGTAATATGTAAAAGTGTATTATTTACACTATATAAAAGCAAATTGGTGCATAACATAAAATAAGCCATAATGGAATATAAATTGAGATTAAATCTATTATGAAGATCATATCATTAGATTATAGATAGATCAATGACATAATTATGTGTGAAAAAAATATAAATAAACCCAATATAAGCTGGCATTCAATTAAAAATATTTAGAGTTCATTCACACATATTCATGGAACAAGAAAAACCAATGACGTGGATATTTAACTCAATGAATGGAGATTGAGTTAAGATTCCCCTTACCTTGAGTCCAAATCATCACGTATGTTTCTTATTATTTATGAATAATAAACTTCAGTTAATTTCTACTTTTTTGATAACCTTTTTCAAATTTATTATTACTTTTATATCACTTATTACCATGTTATAAAAATAACATAATTATTTAAGTTAATATTGTTCATTTTGTTGATATTCAGTACTTGAGTAAAAAATGTACTTATTTTGATGTAAATTCTCCATGTAGTCAAAAGTAAATCATCTCTAGAATGATATTAATGATTTATATATCCATTATTTATTTATTTATAATATTCCATAACATTTTGAGATAATAAATGAAATTCACTATTCATAAAGATTGTAGGTCGTACATACGCATGAACACTACTTTTATTTATTTGTAATATTTAAGGAATGAAAACTAAATGATAAATATGTATGTTATAATTATATTATCATATATATGTTATATATGTTACATAATTTCATTAACTCAAATATTTAGACATTCCATGTATGGTATGAATGAGTCATTTCACTTTGGGCAAGGGGGGGGGGGGTAGTCCGCACTTCCTCGAATGAAATTATTGTATTTACACATTATAGAAATCATAAAGGTATGTTGTAAATAAAAATTACATAATAATAGATGAAATATAAATATAATATATATCTTATATAAATATAGTTCCATCATAATTTCCACCATGAGAGGTGGTAGGGTAAAATTGAACAATCATTTGTTCGTGAGGCAGTAGTTCGCCGTACACAGAAATAATTTTTTTGTATTCATTAGATAGAGGTGTGTATAAGTGTAGTTTTAATACTTTTAATAAAAAAATAATAGAATATTTAGAATACTTGTTTTTTTTAGTAAAATAATAAGAAGGGAATGTGGAGTGTTGAATGAAAATAATGGAAAGGAACTTGAGAGAAGACGTTGCCTCTAAATTGGGTAACTTCTTTTGATTAGAGCCAAAAGAATTTCTTGAATTTCCTTAATCTCAAGGTAATGATTCTAGGAGTAAGGTAGGGAGATTTTGAACTTATTTGATCAGAATTTGGATGAACCAAGGGGATTGATAGGTGTGAGTAAGTGGGTATAGGTAGTGGCCTTTTATAAGAGGGGGATGGGCACTTTAATAATGTCTTGAAATATTATATTATTATAAATTGATTGTTGGTTTCTAATGGTCCGAAATTAATTTATTTAAAACATAATATGATTTAGGTTCTAATACCCTTCATAAATTGTTTTATAAAAGTTTTGAATATTTTTTTATCCTTATCTTTTTGGTTTAACCATTATTTTACCCTTTTTAATCTTATTGTGATATCATTTATTTTCATATTGTCAGTTACTGTAAATACCATATCATGTCAAATGAAAAAAAAGTCATTTATGAAATATTTGGACTTATCTTAACCATTTTTATGAATCTAAAATTTTTATGAATTTAATATCTTTTAATAAACTATTTTATATTTTAATTTATTAATTATGTCAATTTCGGACACTATTAATACTTGACTTTTTTAAAAAATCATAAAAACATGATTCCATTGAAAAAAACATTAAATCAATTATAAAACATTTTATTTACCTATAAAATTATTGTATCAAATTAATTATTTCATATAATATTTTTTTAATATTAATATTATCATTTATTTGAGTCCTTTATTAATAAAGCAATCATTTCATCATCATTGAGTCATAATTAAATTTATTTATTTAATGTGTAAAATTTAAAATAATATATCCTGATTTAGGAAATATTTTTACCTTTCTAATGACTATTTATAGTCTAAGAGATCAATTACATAATCCAAATTAAAATTTCTCTAGTTAGGAGATATTTGTTTATTTTATATTTCCCTTTTCATTAAATTTAAAATTATAAAAGGTCTATATCTCTACAAAGTGGATGCATGGGGTCCTAAAATCAACCCAAGGATGCCCATAGTCGTCCATATCTCATCCAATAGGATTAATACACGTGTTAGGGTAGTTTTATATTAATATAATATTGTTTTTTACCCTTATTTTCCTGATTTACTGTTCAACCATGGTAAATAAAAATACTTAACAAAATTACTATTCATAATGTCCAAAAATAAAAGGTATGTATTCCAAAAAATTGGAGCTTATGATTAAAAACATGGAATCCATTTTCCAAAATTAAAAACAAATAAATTATAGTAATTAATTTAAAATTAATTCTCTTTGTCAAAACTAGAAAGTGTGTTTTTAAGAAGTAAAAACTACCAAAAGATTTACATGTGTTTATGTCCATTTTCAATGTGAATTTTTTTCTAATGACCAATATTGAATTAAATGATAAAAATATATTCCATTTATAATTTAAAATCATTAGATAATATGATTTTACCATATAAGTTATCTAGATGTAAAAAAAATTCAATTAAAATTTACTGTATTTTAACTATTCATCAAAACATGATAATTATCAGAAAAATATCAAAAATTTATCAAAAGTTAATTTTGATGTCCCAATTCTAAATAAGAGGTTTATATTTTCAAATAGAACATATAAATGTGTCAAAAAATAAATTTAAAAAGGGTTCTCCATCAAAAGGTTATAAAACTTCATTTTTAGAAAAATACTTCTTTTATTCAAAAAATTGAATTTGTTCTTATATCATATCTATAAAACATATAAGATGAATTTAAAACATTACATTAAATATATAACATATATTTTTCATTAAATAAAAATCCATAAAGAGTGATATGATTTTATAAAAACAATTATTCTCTTTTTAAATAGGTTTTCATACAAACATATCTTTTATATTTAATTGGGTTTTGTTTCCTTTTATAATTAATTTGGTAGCCAATGAATAATTATATAAACATTTTTATACCATATTTTTATAATTTATTTGATACTATTCACTCCCTCTATTTCAACGGCTAGCTGATAATGGTAATGTTTAAATAATAATAGTTAGTTGTTCGTTTAAGCTCGATGTAGTGTATCATATATGCTATTGAACATAGTGTTTCTTTCTTAAAACTTGGGGTGTTACATAGTTCCCCCTTTTGGATATTACAAACTTGAAATTTTTAAATTTGGCTCGTAACATCATTAGAAATCCCAAATCAAAAAAAGGGTTAAAAACTACCACTTTAAAAGAAAGAAAGAGAAGTATAAAGGTCACCTAAGATAACACATACTAGAGTAACATATAGGAAAACATGGATATGGAAGAGAAAAATAACCATCATGTTGTGATGTATAGTGATATAAAACCTGATCAGTGAAAACCAAAAACTTATGATGGGTTAAAAAGTCTTTGATTCCCCATTAAGAAAAGTAAACAGACAACATTTTTTATGTCTTTTTAATTAAGTTGAGTAATTTATTTACGAAATTGAATAAGAACATAAGGAAACATACCTACTTATCAACTAGAGTTTTATCCTTTAATAAATATCTACCACAAACTCATATTTTCTCAAAATGGTGAGTATTCAAGATGACTTGGTCACACTTGAAAGACTAGAATCAACTTTTAGAGAATCACATAATCCAAAAAAGATCAGCTATATATTTTACCTATCTTTAGGCGTTAACCAATACCAAAATGGTTATTACAAGATCAGATAATCCCAAAAAAATAATCCATTATAAAAATAAATACTAATCTTAATCTCCAAAATTCAACAAATAATACACAATGTTCAACAAAGACCAATCAATAAACAACTATCCTTAAAATTATTCAAAATAATCCAAACTAAAATTGATACCCAAAATTCAAAAGGATTTTATCACCTAACATTCCACAATAACTCTTAAAATTTATCTCCAAATAATATTGATTAATCTTAAAGTCTCATACTTAAAATTAATTAACCTAATCACATATTGTCCATGATAGGTTAATCATTTCAATAAATAACCCAAATCATCATATGTCCACAATAAAAACAATGATTCTTAAAAAATAAAATTTAACCATTACTCCTAAAATTAAAATGTATAGTATTATATTTCCCCAAGGCATATAGTGTTCCCAAATGAGAGGATGTATTCCAAAATAAAATTTATCACTAAATCACCAAATCATTTTCCTATACTAAGGATATCCATTTTATAGAACATAAGTCCCAAAATCAACATATTCCTAATCCATTGTATCATTTAACTAAAAATAATATTTCAGATTAACCAGGGACATTACGTAGGCATGTGGTAGGTGATGAAAACTTATCTCCCTTCATTTTTGTGTTAGATTCCCTTAGCCTTACCGGATGTGATGGTTTTTCACCCATCTTACCAGTTGTCCCCTTCATAAAACTCAAAAATAACCCTAACATGTTTTATCTTAAATGATTTTATTATACCAATAATTTTCATCTGAAGTCATAATGACCTCAATATATTAATTCATGAGGTCTAATATATATTTAATTTTTTTTAATTTCGCCTCCATATTTTAAAATAAAACTATTCCCAAAAAAAGAACATTGTACCTTGATCATAGTGTTCACCAAGTTTCATCATCATCTTGGTCACGTAGATAGAAGGTCCATGCATTGAAAAAATGATTTATTGTTCCTTCAAAATCATTTGATTCCTTTATCCAAATACACCTTGTAGAACTTAGGTTGTATGGGTGTTCACAGAAAAATAGTTTCTAAAAATAATCATGTATGACATATAATTTCAAAACCTTTGATAAAACTTGATTTTCATAAAATAGTCTGATCGAGTTTGAGGTGAAACTTTAAATAAATGGTTCTTTTAAAATACTATAAGAATGTTATAAAATAATAATTTAATGGTAATTATAAATAGGTTTCACAAGGATATCATTCTTAGTCACCTTTTTCTAAATCATAATATTCTTCAAAATCTTTTGATAAGGTAAAATATTCAAAAATTCCTTGATAATATTTACCTTTCATAAAAATATGATAATATTGGGAAAATATGATTTGATTAAATAAAACCCATGATCCATGATGGTATAGAGGTGTAGTACATGTGTTTGATTTCTCAAAAAACTTCTTTCTAGTGAGTTGTATGTTAGAAAAAGTTTCACAATCATCCGAACATGAATTTTCAATAATTATTGAAATCATGTCATCAGGAAGATATAGGAATGTTGTATGAGATCCTACTCATATTTGTAACTGAATTTCCAAGAACTAAAAAATTTATAAAACAAGGATTTAACAGAAATAATAGACATATAGACTTACCATGTGTTTATCCAAAAATATTAACCCCTAATGTTATCTAAACTAACCTCTACTACCAACTATAAGCCCCCAGCCTTAAACGTTACATAATCTTGAGATAATTCATTAATTTTACTTTAATTCACTTCAAGGATCTTTTTAGGTTTTGATATTTATAGAATAAGTTCATAACTCATACATAGAAACATAAATATTATAAGTATACAATTCTACTCACTATCCGTTTTTTCATAAAACAAAAACTCTTTAATGAGAAACATGCTATCATTTCATGATAAAACAACATGAATTTTATGTGATCCCATCTGTTACTCTGTTATTCTTTAAGTCATGTGACAAACATTTAAAACATGGGATGAGCATAAAAAGGTTAGTGAGGGATATAAAATAAGGAATAAAATAGTTAGTCTATGAATATTTAAAACCCATGAAATCATTTTTGCAAAATCACACTTTTCTCCCATAAAACATAAAATACTAAGCTTACATCATGAAATAATAATATTCCTACAAAACATCATAGAAATCATAAAACACAAAGGTAACTTGTGGAATATATATAATACTAAAATTGTAGATTTCACAACTACAAGGGGATTAAACTTCATGGTTACGTTTGGAATACCCATCATAGTATATTCCCTCAATCTCTTTAGAGAAACGTTAACATTTACCTCTATCATGTTACCCAATGCATTGGAGAGCTATCAAACACTCACCCAACCTTGGTTTATCAATAAAACACCCATATTTTGTTTATCACATAACCACACATCAAAAGTCCAAGTGCCATTTCATAATAATAACACATAGAAGATTGGAATTATCATCATTTAAATCATCAATCACAAGAAATCTATTCATGGTAGTAAAATATTCAATCCATTTCCAAAACCATTTAAAACATTTAATAAAGATATTTTTGAATAAAAGTGTCCATTAACAAATTGAATATTTTAAATGAAATTTGATAATTATAATTTTAAAACATATATGTTCATATAAATAAATCCATAAACCCATTTTGAAAACATGTACATTAATGAAAAATATTTAGAAGTATAAATCGTTAAAACATTTAAAATGATGTTTTTATTAAATAGTCTCTTACCACTTGAGAAAATACTTGAATAAAAATAATTAAGGAACAACATTAAAAAGAACTTATAATATAATGAGAATAAAGAGATTCATGATATAATATGTCAAAGAGAACTATATACATCCTATAAAAGTGAATTGGTTCATAATAGAAAATAAGTCTCAATTGAATGTAAATTGAGACGAAATATATTATGAAGATCATATCATTTTATTTAGGATAAATTAATGAAATAATTATGTGTGAAAAATTTAAATACACATAATATAACTTGTTATTCAGTGTAAAATAATCATAGGTCATTCACACATATTCTTAGAACAAGAAAAACCAATTACATGGATATTTAACTCAGTGAATGGAGATTGAGTTAAGATTCTCCTTACCATGAGTCTGAATCATCACATATTTTCATTTTTTATTCCTGAATAATAAACATCCATTATGTTTTAATTTTTTTAGAACCTTTTTAAAGTTTATTATTTCTTTTATATCACTTATTACCATGTTATAACAATTACATAATTATTTAAGTTAATATCGGTCGTTTTGTTGATATTTGGTACTTGAGTAAAAAATGAAGTTGTTTTGATGTAAGTTGTCCACGTAGTCAAAAGTAAATCATCTCCAAAATGATATTAATGATTTATATATCCATTATATATGTATTTATAATAGTCCATAACATTTGTATATAATAAATTAAATGCACCGTTCATGGGGATGGTAGGTTGTACGTAGTCATGAATGCTACTTTCATTTCATTATCATATTAAATGAATGAAAACTAAATGATACATTTGTATGTTATAAATATAGTATATAATATATGTTATATATGTTATATAATTTTATTAACTTCAACCTTTATGTGTTCCATGTATGTCATGAACGATTCATATCACTTTTGGGGGAGGTAGTCCGCACTTCCTCAAATGAAATTATTGTATTTACACATTATGGGAAGTATAAAGGTATGTTGTAAATAAAAATTATAGAATTATATAGGAAATATAAATATAATATATATCATATATAAATATAGTTTCATAATAATGTCCACCATGATATGTGTTAGACAAAATTGAACAATCAACATTTCGTGAGGCAGTAGTTTGCCGCACACAGAAGCAGTATGTTTGTTTCCATTAGATGGAGGTGTCTGTAACTGTAATTATAATCCTTCTCATAAAAAAATAAAATTTTATAGAGGATACTAATATTGTTATTTAATAAAATAATAAGAATATAATAGGTATTTTATTTGGAAAATAAAGGAAAGGAACTTGAGAGAAGACGTTACCTCTAAATCGGGTAACTTCTTTTGAATTGAGCCAAAGGCTTTCTTGAATTTCCTTCTACCCAAGATAAGGATTATAAAATGAATTTAGGTATTTGGGGAGATTATTTAAGAGGAATATTGATGATACAACTGTACTGATAGTTTTCAGTAAGTGGGTAGAAGTGGTGGCCTTTTATAAGAGGGAGGGGGTACTTTAGGAAAGTCCTGAAATAGTATGTTATTATAAATTGAATTTTGGTTTTTAAGGATCCCAAAATCATTTATTTCAAATAAAATATTATTTGTTTAGAATACCCATCATAAAATAATTTTTATATAGGTTTTTAATATTTTATCTTTATCATTTTGGTTTAACCATTATTTTATCATTTTTAATCTTAGAGTGATATCATGTTATTTACACATTGTGGGTTAATGTAATTACCTATTATGTCAAACGATCCACATAAAAGTAATTTATAAAATTCTTGGACTTATATTATCCATTTGTATGATTATTATATTTTTATTTATTTATTATCATTTAATAAACTATTTTATATTTTAATTTATGAATTATGTCAATTTTGGACACTATTCATACATAACTTTTTTGAAAATTAATAACAACATGATTCCTTCTAAAAAAATTAAATCAATCCTAAAATTTCATATTAAACCTAGATAATTCATGGATTGCATTAATTATGTCTAATAATGTTTATTTTAATATTTATAATATCATTTATTTGAATCGTTTATTAATGAAGCAATCATTGCATCATCATTATGTCACATTTAAATTTAGTTATTTAATGTCTAAAAATTATAAATAAAATATCATGATTTATAAAATATTTTTATATTTCCAATGACTATTTATAGTCAAAGAGATAATTTATATAAAGCAAATTAAAATTGTTTTAGATGGGACATTTATGTTTATGTTATATTTCCCTTTTCATTAAATTTAAAATTATAAAAGGTCGTTATCACTCCCATGTGGATCCATGGGGTCCCAAAATTGACCCAAGAATGACCATGGATTGAAATATATCATCAAATAGTATTAAGACACGTGTTAGGATAGTTTTATATTATTATAATATTATTTTTTATCCTTATTTACCTGATTTGCACTTTAACCATGGTCAATAAAAATAATTACTAAAGTTACTATTCATAATGTCCAAAAATAAATGGTAAGTATTTACACAATATTGACCTTATTATTCCAAAAATGGAATCCATTTTTCAAAATTCAAAACAAATAAATTTTAGTAATTAATTTAAAATTAATTCTCATTATCAAAACCAGAAAGCGTGTTTTTAAGAAATAAAAACTACCAAAAGATTGTCATGTTTTTATGTCCAATTCCAAAGTGAAATTTATTATAATGAAAGACATTAGATTAAATGATAAAAATATATTAAATTTATACTATAAAATTATAAAATAATATTATTTAACCATATAAATTATCTTTATGAAAAAAGTTGTTTTCAATTAAAATTTACATATTTTTACTACTCATCAAAACATGATAGTTATCCGAAAAATTTCAAAAAATAATCCAAAGTAAAATTTTATACCCCAATTCTAAAGAAGAATTTTATTTTTTAAAATATAATATATAAATGTGTCAAAAAAAAATTTTAAAAGGGTTATCCATCAAAATCTAGTAAAACTATATTTTTAGAAAAATATTTCTTTTATCAAAAAAATTGTATTTTTTCTTATATCATATCTATAAAACATATTTGATGACATTAAAACATGAAATTTAATATATAAAATATATTTTTCATTAAATAAAAATCCATAAAGAGTGATATGATTTTATAAAAACAATTATTTTCTTTTTTTAATAGTTTTTCATAAAAACACATCTTTAGTATTAAATTGGTTTTTATTTCCATTTCCAATTAATTTGGTAACCAATGAATCAATAAAAAATACATGTAAACCATATTTTCAAAATTCAATTGATATTATTCATTCCCACCATTCCAATGGCTATGTTATAATGGTAACATTTAAGTAATAATATTTCATTGTTCATTTAAGCTCGATGTAGTGTATCATGTATTCTATTGAACATAGTGTTTATTTCTTAACACTAGGTATGTTACATTATGATTTAAAAGGTTCCAAAGTTGTATGAGACACTTTGGAATGTTTAAAGATTATTTCCCTCAACAATAATGTTAATTATCTTGAAAAAATTTTCCCATTCAAGGAAATTATATTACCATTGTTCAATATAACCTTTCATTTTCTCTTCTCTATTTATTCATGGCCATTTTGAAGTATCTGTACCATTTTTAACTCTTTTGAATAAAAAATTTTTTAGAAACTAATTTTAAAAAAATCCTGATTTATTTATATTTTTATTCGGAGAACCTATATTCTTCTAAAAAAATGTTTTATTGAAAAAAATTCAAAACTGATTCAAAATGATTTTTAAAGACATTATTACCCATTTTTCCTTTTTATAATGTTTTCAAAGTAATATTCTTATCTATTTCTAAATAATGAAATTTTCTATCCTTTAACTGTGAAAAAGGAATGTTCTTTTTACCTCGTATGACTTGTACAGATCTACCCACCGTAATTTATTTGAAGCAACCCTTTCATGTTTGAAATATTACTTTTTTAAGAAAATATTTTCGAAATGGATTTTCAAAGAAAAGGTTTTTCATAAATTTTTTCATTATAAAAGGATTTTTCTCATGAATTTTTTTAAAATATCATTTTATAGTATTTTTATTCATCAAAAAAAACAACCCTTTATTTTTACTCCACCTGGGATAGTTTTATTGATACCATCCTTATTCTTCCTATGGATGGTTTATTATTGATTTGGAAAAGTATAGTATTCACATCCATTTACTTGAATCCTTTGTTATTTACTTAAAAATATTCAATCTCTTATGATCATTTAACATTTAATTTCCCCCTAATTATCCATTTTATTTATTATGTATATTACTATTTCCTAGACCATTTAACATTTTACATACGGTGTATACTTTGAAAGTTATTTTATTATTTGGGGAAATATTGATAATTTCATATTCATTATTCAATATAGATATTTGATAAGGCATGTTATTTATTTTGATTATTTTATATGAGGAATTATTTGGGATGGTATTGATGGTTAGATCCTTGACATCATATAGCTTCTCGATGCATCGATAGGTTCTCATGAGAAAAGTAAGTTTCATATATTAAATGGGTTTATATCCATAATTTTTGAAAAATATTGTGAAAGATCATGATGGTATAGTTTTTCATGTGTCGTAGACAAGAAATCCATTAAAAGTAATTGTCTGGATATTAGTTTCATTTATTATTCATCCATGATATTTTTTATTGAAATATCTTTCGAAACATTTGATTTTTAGTTCATTTATTAAATAGAATTTTTTTAGTTTCTTACCTTTCCATATTTATTTTTCATTATCTAGAAATTTGAATGGAATGTTTTTCTATTTATTACCTTTCCATATTATTTCTACACTTCCCACTTAGTTTATTGATTATATGTCATGTGATTTTAGTTATTTACTATGTCATTATTATTATTCTCATTGATTCTTTATTTCTTATGCTATATTTTGATATTAATGAGAGTTTTGGATCACCATTATTATGTTCCTTTTACCAGGAATCCAATAAGAATACTCTGAAAATATTTAAGGATTTACTAGATGGAATAAAGATATACTCTATGTTTTTTATTTATAATGAAGAAAAAAAATATGTTGTAAATAGTGTATTCTTTCCTCATGTATTTATTTTTTTCCCAGACTACTAATATTCTTATCCATTGGGATTTTATTTATTTTAATAATTCCAATATAATTTATTGGAGACATCATCTCTAGTTTATTTGGGGTCAGGTCTCTACAGTTGGTATCAAAGGAAGTTTAGTAGCATCCTCAGGAACTACATTTACGAAAACATAGATTAGGGAACATAAAAAAATGTATAAATTGTTGATAAGTATAGAATAACCTCTGAGAATTTTGGTAAGGTAGAGATTTTGTGGGTATTACTAGAAATAAATCCATGTTTGGATACTAAAAGAGGACGTGGTTCTAGAACAGATGTACCTAGGATTAATAAATCTGATAAAGTGTTCTGATCCTGACTCAGGGTAACCTGGTACACGACAACATGCCTTACTGTACACCTAGTTTAATACACCCAATTAATTTCCTAGGGATAATCCACATTTTCTTTACAAACCAATATGATGAATTTGAATGGATAATGAAAATAAATAATGAAGGTTAAACCTATGGGATTTTAGATTTAAAAATAAGGTTTCAGAATTTAGATATCCTAGAAATAATTATAAACTTTTCCCACCATGACTATTATTACTCTCACTATTATTTATGGTTTTATTTAATGGCTGGAACCTGAAGGGTTCAAGTTAACATCTAATATGAAGAAAAATGTAGTGAAAATGAGAAACCAGGTGAAGTGTTTATAGGAGTGAAGAATATATTGATTATGACAAATTAGTTTTCCTAAAATATGATTAATAATATATACCATTACCAACTCTTGAATGTACCAAATAAGAGAATAATTGAGTTTTCTAAGAGCTCAAGTGGTGGAGACCGTAAAGAATAGAATTATCAATTTCCGACATATGAGAAGTGTGGAAGGAGAAACCCAGGAAAGTGTCTTAATGGAATAAGTAAATGATTTATGTGTGAAAATGAATAACATAAATCAAAGGATTCCTATAGAAAATTAAAGAGTATTATTTATGGAATTAATGATAATCCTTATAAATCCTTTATATTTATTTGACATAAGTGTGGAGAACCCAGAAATCACCCAATCTAATGCCCTATCCTAGAGGATAAACTGTTAACCAAGGATGGATCTATGTAAAAATAAGTGGATGAAGTATTTATGTATTAGGTTTGTATGGAAAATATTTGTTAAATAATATTTCAAAGATGTCCATCATATTTATTTTGGAAATTTTATTAATTTGGTTTTATAAAAGGAAAACCTATAAGCTTTGTGACATTAAATCAAATCTTCCAAGGTCATGAGTCTTGAACCCATGACTGAAGTATGATAAGGGTTTCATGCCAACCACTGACCAACAAAATGTCCTTGTTAATTTTCCATTATTTTATGTTAATAAATGTTAAGGATGAACCATTAATATAAATTTTAATTATTAAAGATTAATCTATTAACCATATTGTTTCTTTAAGTTATTTAAAGGTAAATAGTTATAATTTTCACTCTTTTATAAGCCTTACAATCCGTTAAAAGTTTCTTTTAGTGCTTCAAGCATAAAAAACCCATTATTGGTAATTAATTTCAAGTTGTAAATAAATGGATTATAATTTGATCAAATCACAACCAAAAGTTAGGATTTTTTATATGAAATTAAAACCTATAAACTAATAATATTTCTTAATATTCTTAGGTAATAAAATAAATACCCAACATTAGAAAAATTAATTAAAAATAAAATTTTTTACTAATACCTTGATTTCTATTGAACCAATGGTCTTCTAAATCATCAAAGATTTATGGATTGGAGGACCTTAACTTTTTTATTGATCATTCACTTGTTGGTGATTTATGACCTCATTTACTTCTTATAAATATATACACTCTCCTCGAAGTACATATCTCTACTTTCCACTGATGTTCTCTTACTTAGAGACCTAGTTACATGGTAGTCCATGTGACCTATGTAATTTACATTATCTCTTTTATAATGTATGAATTATGAGACCTTCTCATGATGTGGTATTTTGAACATAGGAATTATCAAACAATCTATTAGGATGATTGAGTTTAAATTTTGTGGACATAATTTAATAAGGTGGGTGAACATGACACCCTGAAAATATAAATTAAGAACCTCGTATTAGATAGTGTGTATAACAGGAAACACCAAGTGTGTATGGTAATATTATTTCCAAATACTTTATAATATATTTTTTATTTAAAATTGATTCTATATATTTCAATGCATGGAACATTAGGTTGGTGTGCATTAATCACAAGGGTGGTCTTCCTCAATGGATTGTGTTAAGCGCAAGATCGAGTTTTATCAAAAAATAATATATTGTAAAAATATAATGCGATATAAACTAGCAATAAATTGTTTTATATTAATATTAATAAATAAGTTATGAAAAATTATTTTTTATATAAATATAAAATGAATTCATGGGTTACCAATTAATGAGAAACAAAAATAAGAATGAATTGGATATTTAAAAATAATAATATTTTTATGCTTCAAACTGAGTTTTAAATTAATAAACATAAATAATTAAAATTATTTTATTATTTTAAGGAAATATATATTTTATATATTTAATAAAATAATTTGGATATTCATTCATTTTATTTTATAGGCATATGATAAGAACAAACTCTATTTTACATGTAAAACCCCTATTTTTTTATAAAGGAATTTTTAACACCATTCAATGGAGAACCCATTTTAAATATGAATATTTAATATTTTATTAATTTAATAATTTAAAATAAACTTATTTTTTGAAATAAAAAACATAATGATTACGTTAGTGTGAATTTTTTATTTTTTTCTAAAACATTTAACATTTTAATGTATAGTTAAAAATACTGAATTTTAGTTCAAAAATTCTTTTTAATCAAATTTATTTATAAAGTTAAATTATATATTTAACATTTTTTAAGTTTAATTGGATAATATTTTTATTAATAAAAAAAATTAATGTAATTGGAATGAATTTCACTTTGAAATTGATTATAAAAACATAGCAAACTTTCAGATAATTTTACTTTAAAAACATGCATTGTCATCGCACCTGTGGGATTAAATTTAAATCAATTTATATAACTTATATGTTTAGGATTTTTTAAATTATATTCCGTATTTTGAATAATAATAATTTATAATTTATCATAATAAAATCTTTATTTTGATAAAAAATATTAGTGAAAGTGATTTAAATTAATTAGAACAATTAAGGTTAAATTAATCTTATTAAGGGACAAAACCTTAACCTTAAGGCTCAAAACAACCTATGAACTAGTCCAATACCTATTTTATGGGAATATTAAGACCCTATACACTATTTTATAGAAATTGAACCATTATTGTATCCAATTTCAATATAAATAAGATGCATGTAATTCATTTTTTAAAATATTACAAGAGTACCACTCCTCCTCCAATATAAAATGGAATCATCTCCACCCACTTCCTCACACTTATCAAGACACATTGGCTTGACCAATCACTGAAAAAATAGCTTCTCAACATACCTCCCCTTATCCTAGAATCATCCCCTTGGGAATAATGAAATCCAAAAAAATACATTTGGTACAAACCAAAAGAAGTTAACAGATTGAGATGTAACATCTTCTCTCAAGATCTCTTGTTTTGTTTACATTTTCAAACCCCTCAACCCTTATTACTCTATGATTGTATAATAAAACCAGTATCATAAATATAATATTATTTAATATTCTAATGGTTTTACCAAATCTTATAGATAATTTCATCTAATGGGTAACAAACATATTGTTTCTATGTACGGTGAACCACTACCACACAAAATGTTTATTGTTAATTTTTTATTTACCACCTCTCATGGCGGTCATTATTATTGGAAATGTATTTATATATTATATATATTATTTATATTATTTATTTATACTTCTGTAATTCTTTTATTACACATACCATTAATACATTCCATTTTGTGTTAATATGATAACATCGTTTTAGGAAGTGTGGACTATTACCCCCTCGAAGTGATGTGATTCGTTCACACTATACATAGAATGTATAAAGGATGGTTTAAATTAAAAATATGTGAAATGAAAAACATATATGTGATATTATTTAAATAATTAACTTTCTGTAAATATACTTTATATATATATATATATATATATTTATTTATTTATTTATTTTCATTATTACCCTTTCACACACATAAAAAGTGATAACATTGTTTGTGGACGTGTGGAATATTGCCTCCACAAAATGATGTGATTCATTTTACATCAATAGAATTATATATATGTGTATATATGAGTAACTAAAATATTATTTATGATATAATTATTATTCTTGAATGATATGGTGTTATTAACCTTCTTTCCATGATGATCATTGAAAAATGGGAACGTTACTCATGCATACGTACAACCTACCATCTCCATGATTGTAATATTGATTCATTTTTCATAAACATATTTACTGATTTATTTTCAAAGTATAATTATTATTTTAATATGATAATTTTTTCATGATTATTATTTTGGAGATGTTATCGAATGACCTTTTTGACCATAGTTGACCTACTAAATTTGTTTTTGACATATAAACTATATTTGGTCAAAATACCTGACGTCAACATAATTGTTTAAGTAGTTGTATAAAAAATAGTAAAAAGTGAAATAAAATTAATGATAAACAAGAATTTTTTTCTCAATAAAGTATATAATTCAAATAATTTTAATATAGATTATGTTAAAGGTTGTTCACCTGAAAGGAAATTCAAGTTAAGGTATTCACATCTCACTTTTTACATCTGTGAGATAAATTCCATGTTCACGACTTACATATTTTGTGTGGTTTATCTACTACACCTTTTTTATATCATATAATTAATAATTTTTCTTCATGGTATTGAAAACATAAATTTATTTTATTCCTACATGATTATTATGATTTAAAATGTGTAAAAGTTGTATGGGACACTTTGGAATGTTTAAAGATTATTTTCTTCAAAATAACATTAATGGTTTTTTAAATGTATTTCCATTTGAGGAAATTATATTACCATTGTTCAATAAATCCTTTCATTTTCTCTTATTTGATTATTCATGACCATTTTGATGTATTAGTACCATTTTTTCAATCTATGTCGCTCAAAAAATTTAGAAAATGTTTTTTAAAAAAATTGACTTTATTTCATTCTTTAGTAGGAGAACCTTTTTTCTTCTAAAAACCATGTTTTTATTAAAATGTTGCAAAAAATCAATTAAAATGATTAGGTAAATAAATTTGTACCCTTTTTCTTTTTCCAATGTTTTCAAAGGAATCTTCTTATCTCTTTCCAAAGAAGGAATTTTTCTAACCTTTAAATATGAAAAAGAAATGTTCATTTTACCTCATATGTCTTATAAAGATATACTTGTCATCATTTCTTTGAAGGTTCCTTTTCAAGTTTAAACGGATACTTTTTAAAGAAAATATTTTCAAAGTGGATTTTCAATGAAAAGGTTTCTAGAAAGTTTTTTCTTAATGAAAGGATATTTTCCTCAAGAATGTTTTTTAAAGATCATTTTATAGTATTTTTATCCATCAACAATGACAACCCTTTATTTTTACTCCACATGGGATTTTGGTGTAGACACCATCCTTATTCCTCCACAAGATGGTTTATTGTTGATTTGGAAAAGGATATTATTCACATTCACTACCTTGAATCATTTTTTATTCCCTTATAAATATTCAATTTCCTATAATCATTGAACATTAAATTTCCCCCTAATTATTCATTTCATTTATCGTGGATATTAATATTTTTTAAACCATATACCATATTACATACAATGTTCACTTGGACAGTTAATTGATTATTTTGTGAAATATTGATAATTTTGTATTCTTTATTCAATACAGATATTTGATAAGGTGCATTATTTATTTTTATTATTCGATATGATGAATGCTTTGGACTAGTAATGATGGGTGGAGTGCAGACATTATATATCTCCATGAAACATCAATATGTTCTCATGAGACAAATTAGTTGCAAAAATTAAATAGTTTTCTATCTGTAGATTTAAAACATCTTATGAATGGTCTTGACTATATAGGTTTTCATGTTCTTCAAACATGGAATCCACTAAAATGTGATTTTCATAATATTAGTTTCAGTTATAATTCATCCATGATATCTATGCACTGACATATCTATAGATAAATTTCTTTTTCATGTCATTGATTAAATGGATGTTTTTAGTTTCTTACCTTGCCATATTTATTTTTCCTTATCTATTTATTTCAATGAAATATGTTCCTAGTTATTTCATTTCCATTTTTTTATGCACTTCCTCTCAAATTATTGATTATATTGAATGTGAGTTCAGTTATTTTCCTTATTATTATTATTGATTTATTATTTATTTCTCTATATTTTTTATTTACTGATCATTTTATCTCAACCTTATTATATTTCTTTCCCCATGAATCTAAGAATCATACTATGAAAGATATGAAGGGGTTTACTAGATGTATTAAAGTTATCATATATGTTTTTTATTTAGAAAGAAGATAAAAATATATTGTAATTAGTGTATTATTTTCTCATGTATATATCTAGTTTGCCAAGACTAATAAAATATCTGTCCTTCAGGATTTGATTCCTTATAACCATGACAATGAAATTGATATAAGACACAAGATTTAGGATATCGTGCACTAGTTTTCTACATTTAACATGAATAATAGTTCAAAAATAATAACATGGAATTGGTTTCTCACCCAATAACTAACTTCATTACCCATATTACATGTGTAGTCTATTTACTTACCATTTCTATCTTAATCCACTTTCTCTTTTGAAACTTAAATTAAATATTACAATATAAATTTTAAGCATACATTGAAACTCACTAAATGATGAAAAATAAAACATTAACTATACAAGTCCAAGGGAATATCAATATCCCACTTTAAAGTTGTTTTAAATTGTGAATTTTCTTAATATTAAATCCAATACATTTCCACCTAATTGAAATTAAATGAAAAGGATGGAAAGTTGTTCTCCCTCGTTTTTATAATTGTAGGGAAGCCTTGAAATTCACTTTAATCCCATAATTATGAAAAATAAAAACTTAAAATGGATTGAATTCTCATATCAATCCCTTGTAATTATAACAAACTCACCTTATCTTAATGAATTCATCCAATTTACATGTTCTTAATTATTTCCATGTGAGAAGGGTGGAATAAAAATTTCCTTGAAATGTACCATCAACTAGACAACTATATGTCCAATTGGGAAAGCATGGTATAGATAAAAAAGTGAAACATTTTGATAACATGTTTGTCCATAAATAAACCACCTTGTAATATAACATTTGGTTTTCATTCCCATAGAGATGCCCAATTATATTTTCAAGAAATTATATAAACATTTTTCTTTAATTCTGTAAAATCTATCTAGAATTGCATATTATTGTGAAATGAGTACTTTTTAGAACATTTTACTTCTTTAATTTCGACCCCTCAAGTGATACCATACATTCTTCACCAATGTAGTTTCTAGGAATACATAATATCATTTTTTTTATAAGATATGAGTATCAGGGAATCATAGTATAAATATATCAAAGCATTTAATTTTTTAATTTAATGGATTAGATAATGGGAATATGAAAAATATAATGTAGTGTATCAAAATATATGAAATAGAGTTTGATAGAAAAAATAAGAATAATTTATTAGGATATAGGGGTTCATTCAAGAGGCATGCACCTCACAAAACATCATCAAGTGGTATATGTGTCTTAATGCACCACATTCCTTTTATAAATATGAATTAATTTATGTACAAAATAATCACCAAAAGATTTTAATGAAAAATAAAATATATCTAATAGAAATAGTTCTTAATTAATTCAATTATTCCATCATATTTTCTTTTTTTCACCTTTTGAGATAGATAACCCACCTCTATTAAAATACTTTATTAAAAACCCTTTTATAAGTCAATAAATTACCCACATTCCTCCCTCAACTCTATGTGATGCACTGATTGAATGCCATGACCAAGCACAACCAGCAAGCCTGTCCTCTAACTTATTATTTATTATTATTTCAATTTTTTTATATGCCCTTCGGGCATCGTAAGTTAATACTTGTCATGTGTTTTGTGTTGTGTGTTGTGCATGAGATTTTGAATTAAGGGCCCTTGTCACCATTGTTCATCATGCTACAAAAATAACCATGAAAATAGGACTATAATTCAAGAAGACTAATTATTTCATTAGAGAAAAATAATACATTATGTATTTTATATGAAAAATATATTGAACTCAACAACATATTATATCACATAGGAATATGTACATATATTATTTTACTTTACATTTATGATATTTTTTATGATATTTTTATAAAAATGTTATTTGTATTAGGATGGATAAAATTTGGTTGTACAATGTTGATCGGATCACTGATGAGTTTTAGAATGAGTTACTTTATTTTTTGGACATTACATTTAATAATGATTCATATAATGGATTGATTCAATTCCCATGTTTTTATTGTGTTGTATTACCATGGCTAAATTCTGTGGAAGAGAGTTACCATATCACTAGACATGGTTTACAAAAATATAGCATGTCTGGTATCATAATGGAGAAAAAGCTCAAGTGGAGAATGGCATTTATTCCGGTGAAAGGATGGTTATGAAAATATTGTTTTCTTATTCATTTCCTTTCTTTTCTAAATACAAATCCCCATGTAGACCAGTACAAGAGTAAATAAATATTGAAACATAGTTTTCATCTATTGATCAAAATAATGACGTTGATAGTCTTAGAAAGATGATGGAAGATGCGAATACCCCAGTATATCAAGCATGTGTCAAAATGAGTAAACTTGAGATTTTAATATGATTATATCATGGGAAGAAATGTATTGATTTATTTATACTATCATTGACTATCTTCTTGTATTTATTAAGGATTTAATACTTGATGATTCATGTATTCTAGATAATGATTACATGGAATCAAATTTGCTTGAAAATTTTTTATTTTAAAATAATAAGATCCGTTCTTTCCTCCAAGACTATTTTCTTTTATAGAAGGAAAATATAGTGTGGAATTAATGCAAAAAATGTGGTACATCAAGGTGGAATACTAATAAATAACGAACTCAGTCTTGTATACCAGATAAAGTGATGTGGAACTTACCTTTAATTCCCATGATTCAAAAACTTTTTTTGTCATAAAAAATGGAAAGGAATATGGGATGTCATGAATATGATATAAATAAGGATAATGATGAAATGGTGATTCCAAAATATTGGTTATATTGGAATATATTTGATAGGATACATCATGATTTTCTAGATGAACCAAAAAAAATTAGATTGGGATTATCCTGTGATAGTTTCAACCCATTTCTCCAAATTCATACTACAAATAATACCTTTCGTATTTTCATTCACATTTATTACATTCCTTCATGGATTTATATGAATAAGAAATTTACTTCCATGGGTATATGAATATCTGGACTTAGTGATCCTAAAAATGATATTGAAATATACTTGAATCCATTAATTGATGAGTTAAAGGAGCTTTGGATTGTTGGTGTTCAATAATATGATGCATTTAGAAAGTAGTACATTATGTTTCGTGCATATTTATTATAGACACTAAATTATTTCCCTACTTACAAAATGATTTATGGTTGGAGTAAAAATGAGAAATTATCCTACACAAGTTTTAAGAAAATACACATTTCTATAGATTAAATTTTCGATTAAATTTAAGCTTCATAGGGTATCAATAATTTCTACTGATGGATCATCCATATAGGAAAAATCATAGATAGTTATACAATGACACCAAGATAGAATAAGTACCTCTATGAATGACGGTGAATGGTATTATTAAATAACTTTATGATTTTAATTATGTTCTTGAAAAAATTCAATAAAATATCCGAAAGATAAAGCAAGTTAATTAAAATTACAATAGTAATTAGAGAAAGAAAATTATATTCTTCAAGATTCTATATTGGTCATAAAATTTATTGCATCATTGTTTTAATTTAATTCATATCAATAAAAACATTTGTGAGATGTTAATTTCTAATATTTAAAATTTCAAATGAAAAAAAATAATAATTTGAGGTTATGTCATGATTGGAAGGATTGGGGTACAAGAGCAAGACTCCACCCTGAGTTAATTGGTCAAAATAAGTGGAAAGTCCTTTTCCTATTATTCGATGAAAAATGCAGACAAAAAAATATTAAGGTTTTGGAATGTTTGATGGTTCCTTAGGGTTATTCAAGTAACATTTCCAAAAGAATACATACACAATATGTGAATATAAAATCTCTTAAAACCCATGGCTACCATGTCTTTTTTACATTAGTTGATTACTATTTCTATTTGACATTTTTGTTCACATAATGTTAGAGTTGCTGTGATTATGTTATGTTATTATTATGAGGACATTTGGAGAAAAATTTCCCAACATCACTTTTTACATGTTTGTTACATATAATTGTTCATCTTCCCATAAAAGTTCTTTCTAGTGGTCTTATTTTGAGTTAGTGGATGTATCTGATAGAAATAATTATGTTTACATTGAAATATTATGTGAGAAATAAATATAATCATGAAGTATTTATTGTGAAATTCTATTTATCACAAGAATGCATGGATTTATGTTCATCGTATGTGGATTACACCAATACAAGGTCTAATCGACTAATGAGAACTGGTGGTGAGCAATATGATCCCATTGAACCTACATTTATTTCACTTCCCCAAACTGGGGGGTATTCAGATAGTACTCATTGTGTACATTAAGTAGGGATGTATGTTAAATGGTTCATCGTACAATATTATACAACTTTGGTGTGCTTTATGATTACATCAATTACGTAAACTAATATATATGCATTTTTTATTGTTTGATTTCTTCATATCTGTTGCCATTTCAAAGATTTCATTTTTTTAGAGATCATTTAGAAATTATAAAAAGGACACATCATTATCTATCTATTAATAGGAAATAAAAATTTCACAATAATTAATTTACTTCTTAGTTAAAGTCCAAGGTAATGGATTTTTTCCCTCATAACATAATCACAAGTATCTGTTTAATATTTAATGTTGGTATATTTCTGGTTTTAAATTTACTAATGAATGATGTATTAGATGAAATAAGAGTGTTTTACATTAGCCCAAAAAAAGTGGTATGTTATTTTAAGGAAATGGATGTCAATAGATTTAAATTCATTATAAATAGTTGTGCAACAAAAATGAAAATATAGAATGATAGTTTCATAATAAGCGTTACAATATATTGTTATGTTAGTGCATCAAAAAAGAAACCATGATCATAAAATATATCATATTATGGGGCTATTGAAAGAATCATTTTATTATGTTACTATGCACATGGTCGGGTATGGGTGATGAAATGAAAGTGATTGGTTTAAATGACATGACAAGGCATGCTTATTGAAAACTATTGATTTAGAGTGATTGAAATGAATTGCCAGATTCATTCTAATGAACCTTATATTCTTGAATCACAATCTAGACATGTTTTTTATCTAACTGACCCATTAAAAACAATTTTGTGTTATTTTTCATGTCATTCCTAGACATATTTTTGATGAAGGAGTGGATGATAATGATGTTGTGGATAAAGCTGCCTGTATTTATTCGAATGTTTAATTTAATGAAACAGATGATTTAATTGTTAGAATATATTGTGAATTATAAATTGTAATAGAGAACAAATAGTTTTGGAAAATATTTAATTATTTACTTGATATTATTGTAATATTGTATGTTTTTAGAAAATTTCATACATGATATCAAATTAACTGGTATTTTCCCATGCAATTTCAGAAGATATGATGTGTTTTTTTAATTATGTGTTGATTATGAATTAAAATAAACGTACATTAAACTATAAATAATATTTTTTATATATAAAATACTGATTTTTTATTTTCTTGGAATATTATTTTTGATGATAAGTGGATTCCATAAATATTACTACAAATGTATTGGTCATGTGCACAACATAAAATATGAAATGTTGGGTGGATGATTATTGACATTGCATTAGAATGAATTTAGAGATGATATTTAATTTATAAAATTATGACAGAGTTATAATTTGTGTAAACTAGGAGTAGGATTCCATAATTAATTCTTTTTAAAACTTTACTTTTTTCTACTTAGTTCAACCTTAGAAAAATGAGAAAAAAGGTTAAAATTAGCAGTCAAATTTTAAATTCTATAAAAAAATAAAAAGTGAAGAAAAAATCTTGGGTAACCTTACTAGAGAAAATCTAGGAGATTATATTTTGTAGTACACATTGAAAAAAATTTAAAATCTTGTCAAAAAGAGTAAAATACCTCTCTTTAATTGATAGAGATTATGTGATTGAAGAGAGATTCAAAACCTATAATAATAAGGTGATCATATTTTTGTTACCAATTATTCTAGACATTATAATGTAAAATCAATATCATGGTTTTAATGAATATCTTCATAAGTTTACAAAGACACACTAGAGGTAAATAAAAAAATATAGATAAATAAGAATAATAATGATTAGTAGTGAGGCCACTTAGCCAAACCAATAATAAAAGGTGGTGGTATTTACTATTAAAACTATAATAATGAATATGATCTACAAATTTAGGTGAAATATTCTCTTCAATTTAAATTATATGATTAATAGATTCTACAATTCTAAAATGATATTTATTTTCTAGAACCAATCAAGATTGATCAACATGTGTAACAAACCAATTTGTACTCCATAAATTTAGAACAAATTACCCAGGAAGAACCCATTTAAACAACTATATAACTGACCTGTATGAGTCACATAAGGATTACTATAAGATTGAAAATTTATAGAAAATTTCCCCTTTATTAGTCCTTAAAAATAATCTATCATTGTGGAAGCATGTTGGAGTAGCTGGTTTTCAATGTAAATTTTAAAGAAATCCAGAATTTATAGAATCATTAGAGTCCATGTTTCGTAATGTCATGGAAACCAAACATAGTAAAATTAACACAAATTATACCATGAAACATTCACAATATTTCTCATATATACTACCATTCCAAATAAAGTTATCGATGTAATTCTAAATCCTCTTCAACAAATCCTTAGACTATTTTTAGATAAGAAAACCATATGTAAAAAATGATATAATCATTGAATTAACAAGACAAAATTAGCCTAAATGGGATAAGGACTTACCCGTATAAATACCAAGTTAAATAATTTTGACACATTAAAATGTTTTGAAATAGAACTTATAAAACATTTTCCCTAATATATACCCACATTGGTTAGGAGAAACAGTCATATTTGAAATATCAACCAATCTCGTTTCCCCCACATTACTAATGATATTTTTAAAGGTATTACCAAAACAAATGGGTCTTTATCTAATCAATTCCATAGAATTGTCTCTCTTAGGGGTAAGGATATTAAACCAAGAGTTAGTATATGGAGGAAAAAACTCTATTCTGAAAAAGAATTGAGTGACTTGGGTGATCTCAATATGCCTAAAATCCAAAAATCCTGTGAAAAAACTATTATTATAATAATCTAGACTAACTAAACCATCACAATTAAAGAAGATAAAACCTTTTTAATATCTTATCTATTGAAAAATTTGTAAGAAATGAATTTTCATATCAGTGAAACGTTGATCAAATTCATCCTTCGGAACTATTTCATCAATATCTAGACCTTGCAGGTTAAAAAGATAATTGATGTTTCTGACTAGAGAATTGGATATATCCCCCTTAATATTAATTGTGTCTCCACCAAAGATGTTAGAATATATCTATTTTTATAATTCCTATTATTCTCCAAATATTAAATAATTCATAGTTAATATTACCATATTTTATAAACATAAAATGAATTTTCTTCAGAAAAAATTTTCTCCTTGGTATTGAGTAGACATTAAAACATAGTAAGAAGTTAAATTTATTCATTTTAAAAATTCGCAAGAGTGATTAATGTATTATAAAATTGTAAATGGTCATCCAAATCCTTTCTGATATCAACCTCTAGATTATAGAATTTACTTTTCCCTATCCCCTAAGAGAGTATTTGAATTTTTTAATTTTAAATACTAAATCATTGAATGATTTTTTGTTCAATATTAAATTTTCATTCATGGTAAACTGTGCCCCCACATTCCGTAAAACTGAGCCAAGAAATGTTTAATCTAAAGGGAAAATGGGATATTCTATTAGATGAATTAATATAGAAAATCTAATGAGATTTATCTGAATTTATCAATGGAAGAGTAGTTCATGTAAGACAATGCCCAATATCATTCCCCTTATGAAACTAATAATCTCTAAACATTCTAAGTTTTTAAATGAAATTTACACCAATCGAAGAATGATCAATGTTGTTCAAAATGTATCTCATTGATTTATGTTTCGGTTGTGTTATTAAACATTTGAATTTTCTATATTTCTCTTAGAATATTCTTTAAAATTTCTAGGTCAACATGTCTGATTAAAATGATGTTAGGAGAGAAATAATATAGAAAAATGAACAAAATATAAGATATTTAGGCATGTCTCATCTTTTCACCACTGTAAGAACAATTTATGATTGAATATTAAGTTCATTAATATTATTTATCTTGTTATTGTTAATTTTATTTTATCATCCATGTTATTTTAGTCTACATCTTCTATGAGACGGTTGGATTATGCTACAGAGGCTAATGGTATGGCAGGGGTACTAGTACGACTGATTCTACGGATCAGCTTACCACTATGGCACTTCAGTCACAAAGATATCATTTAGTTCAGCCTCCATACTAGGAGGTTGTCCCCCAATTATTCCATCTATATATTTTCTATACCCACATTTTCTATATCATTTTCTACCCACACCTACATAAGAAGGTAGTTATCAGGCTCTCATCCCTCCTTATTAACCATTCACATCATCCCCTGCACAAGGCACTGCTCCACTATATATCCCACCATCATATATATATTCATATCCACCCTTATATGTATAGGTCCATCCATATAGTTTTACATCCATTTATAAAATTATCATCATCGACTATACAGTGTACTCCCACAGTAGATATCCCACCTTCCATAGAGGCTACTCCCCCTCCTCTAATCTTAGCACTTCAATGTCCAGTAGATCCACCATCTACTGGTATGTTTTTAAACATTAATAATAGTTATTAATGAAGAAAAATATATATATTATTTTCCTTTATGAATTACTTTTCATGATTAACTATATCCTCCACCAAATGATTATTCTATAAAAAAATGTGAGAGTTCTAGAATCATCACACGCAGATCATGGTTCAATACAATGAGTATAGTGATATAATTTGAAAAAATGGTAAGGAATGTAAAAGTATTATGGGAACACTTTCTAAAGAGATCACTATAATTCTCATTAAACCAATAAGTATAAGAGAGGATGGAGAATAAATAAAGAACATTTCTTTGGTTGAGATTTGGGTAAGTAATGTTAATCAACATTAATATATATAAATTTATAATATTTTCTTAAAAAATCCCAATAAAAATTCAATATAATTTTCAACATGTAAAAAATATCAAGGCTACAAGGTTAATAGAATTATCTGATATGTGGTGAGCATAAAAGTATGGCTTGTATATTGGTTTTAAAGAGAGAGTTGATAAATATCTTAAAGAATTACCAATCATTCATGATTGGCAAATATCACAATACTGAGAGATGATTGACTATTAAAAGATCCCAGAGTTTATAATATTAGTTAAATTTTTATATATAATCATTTTTTTATTTTAATTATATTTAAGTATAAATTACTGATTTTATTTATGTTTATGGAATTATATAATTTCGTGTTCATATGAGAAATTAGACATAAATAAAATAAATAAGAGTGAAATGAAATACATTCATACTCTTGGACACACTTCACTCCATGATCATGAGAAATCATAGGTAATTTAACATTTAAAATATTCAAATGGGCTTCCATTATTCTTTTATGATTTATGGATTATATAAAAAATCCAGTCTTTTATTAAAAAAATTCAAATGGGCTTATAATGTTTCTTTATTTCTATATTTCTCCAAATAATGGAATTGAATATCAAGGGTCATGTTACTCATTATACCTTATTTTGTAATATCTATAAATGAAGAGATGGTAGTGTGGTAAATAGTGACACTCAAGAGATGATTGTAAGTATATATTAATATCATTTATTCTGAACGAATTTAATTGTTTATGTTATTCAATTATTTTAATTTATGGTATATTACATTAAATAGAATTCTTTGGGGACATTGAAACAATAATAACCTAACAATTTGGTCCAGAATGATCAAATGTATCATGTATTAGGCAGATGAGAGTCAGGGAAGAGTGTGTTTTCTACATGGGAAGAAGATTGTACCATATAGATATTGGTCTTCCGAAAAAATTTCTTTGAGTACTAGTTATATTATGGTTACAATGGGACAAATTAATTATATAATAGAACTAGAAAAAGTATCTAAAAACCATATCAAAAAGACGAAGAATAAGAGACTCATTATCAAATCACAATAAATGAACATATAATAAAATATAAGTTTGATAATTCTTTTATAAGTCCACCGGAATCTATTGTATAAATGTTGCTTGATTTATTTCAATGTGTTCTATTTATGTAGATCCCTCTACTATTGTTGGTATTGGTGCTGGTTTTTGTGTTGATGTTGATGTTGATGTTGATGATGATGCGAATGTCGGTGGTGGTGATGATACTGGTGGTGTGAGAGGTGGTGATCGTATTTCTATAGGATGTATGTATGAGGTTTATCATTATTCTAATGATACTGATATTGAGGATCAATTTTGATGTAAAATCTATTTTTGGATTGTTTATATGTTGAATTTTATTATGCTGTTATGTTTTACTACTGTTGTATTGAATTGTATTTTGGTGTGTCTTTCTATTTCTACATCTATTTAATTATTGTATTATGTTTTCTGTTTCTTTTGTAGTTAAGTTTTATTATTCTTAAATTGAGGTTTATCCTCCTCCTCCAACACAGCCAACGCACCTGAACATAGATGTTTCTATAAGGAAACCACCTCCCTACCTTCTTCTCCGGTATGCCTCTGATGGTATTTGTAATAAATTTTTGAACCAGTTTTTTCTCCTTTTTCTACACTTAATATGATAAATGTTTTCTATATAAACTATTTCTCATGTTACTTTTGTGAGTAGACCATGCATTAGTGATACTTTGAGGCCTTCCATGAGTGGGACCCACATGAGCGACCCCTACCCTTTCTGAGAACCATACTCCTCCCACTCATAGTCATTCTTCATCCTTCATCCACATGCTTTTATTGCAACATACTCATTTTTTATGAATAATCCTCTAGTTAATAGTAAGTTCTATTTCATTTTTATTTTCTCATATTTGATTCATGTATTTAGTTTTTCCTTTGGCATGATTTTTTTCTAATTAGGTTGCGCAATATCATGATGCTTTCCTTGAAAAGTGAATATGATTAATTCATATTTTTAATGATTTTGGTTCTATCATTGCATGACTTTGAATCATATTTCTTATTTCCTGCTCTTATACTTTAATCTGGTTATTAGTACAAGATTATGATTTATTTCAAGAGAGGCACGTGTAATCACATAGATAATAACATATTTTCCTTTTTTATCTCTTTATTCATTTTATAACTTCTCCAATGTTGGAATTTCATTAAAAATATGAGGTTTTATATTTTTAAAATTTACTTGTGTTTTGATTTGCATTTTGGGAACATAAAAGTTACTTTAGTTAAATTTTATTGTTGATAATTAATGACACTTACAGTTATTTTAGTATATTATATACATTCGATGAATGTATTTTCTTACTTTTTTGTATGATTAAAATTCGATATATCAATATTGAAAAGTGGGTTGCATCTATTGGAAAAAAAATTAATTTTATATTAATTTATATACATTTAATTATTTTATATGATATGTGATATTAATTTTTTTCATAAATTGTAAAATAATATTTTGGGATTTTTTTGTATAATAACATTTAGATTATACATCAAGGTTGAAAAATAGAAACTTTGAAATATTTTCTTAAAGCAAGTGGTTATAACGTTGCAAAATATTATAAAATGGTTTCACTCAAATTTCTATAATTTGTAACATTATTTATAATATTTTAGCTTTTACATAAAACACTGAGTCTTACTCAGTCTCATAAGTATGAGAAAACACTATATGGTTGGTCTATTTTCTTGAATTTAATCCCGTTAAATTTTTCAGTTTCCATTAAATTCATTTTATTTTGAGAAAATTTAAATTTTACAAGTTATAATGTCATGAAAAAAATGGAAATGAGTGTTGTGACATTTTACATCTTACCATGGAAGACTATCCCACTTTCATATCTTATCACTTTATTTCCACATCCATTTTTCATTAGGTGTGCTAATACTATGTCTAATTATTCAATTGATATTTCTATTAAAATTTTTGATGTTTATACTTTATCTGAATTATTTTTTAATATGGTGTAGAATTTATAAAGAATGAAAATTGTAAAATCATTTTTCTCACAATTTCCCCTTTGCTTCTATATAGAAAGTTTATCAGAAGAAAATTTCATGTTAAGTGGCATTATCAATATATTGTTGATGTCATTTTATTCAATGATACATATATATATTCTCTATTAAATAAGTAAACTTAATATTAAATAAAATGTTCATGATTATCATATGATATTCTATTCCCTTGAATAAATTTATTTCCCCACTATAGTACACATATGAAAGCTATGTTTCCTTTAAATTTTCACTCCAACCCTTTTTCTAATACAAAATTTCCAGTAGTATTTTATCGTTTAGAATTTGTTGCTAAATCTATGTATTCAGTGTTTTTTTATTTCCTATTTGTTCTATAAAAGTCTTTTTAGGAAAAAGGTTTTTTAATGTTTTCTTTTTTTTTTTGAAAAACTCACAAGGTATTGTTTGAGTATTGATGTAAGGAAAATTATAATCTAGGCACTGCAATGTTTTTTTGGACTATTATGTTTTTAAATAATTATAATATAGTAATTCATTTGATAGTAATTACCGTAGTTTTTAGAAGTTATTAAAAAATTTATGCTAATGTCACTTATATGTTGGTTTTAGCTAGGTGAAAATGCAATACTGGTAATGTCCCGTCTTGTTTGTAAATAGAGTGGTGGTGTGAACAATATCCCTTTTTTATATGGTATATTCACTTACTCTATAGGTTATATTTTTTCACCATTACCTACTCATTCATCTTATGTGACTTTATTGTACAACACATTTCTAATATTGCTAGAAATAAAACCTTAGTGCTTCATATTCTTGAATTCAATGTCATTAATGGGTGTTCCAATGCTATAAATAATCTTGAAATATAGGTGATAAAAGATTTTTTATTATATTATCCACAATTATTTGTACCACAGTGTTTATGCCTAAATTTTTATATGCTCTAGGAATTCATGATTCTCCCTATTGAAGAATCTACATTCAAAGAATCCATGAAGATGTGTGTCAAAGTGTATCATCGCATAAAGGTGTTATCTTGTAGTTGTTTCATATTTCACTTTATCCCTAAGAAAATATTAATTTACAGATTTGGTTTTTATCTATTTCCAGGTTGTTATTAAGAGAAGGTATGGTCAAGATGAAACTAATGTAGGCGATGAAGGTGGATTTGCTTCTAATATCTAGGTTTTCTATGACTCTCCAGGACTCGGTGAATCAGTTTTGAAAAAGTTCTGTAATAGTGATCCTTTCAACATTATTCTCTAGTTACCTATTGCATGTTTTTTCATTGAATCATTTCTCATTTTAGGTGAAAAAGTATTCATGTATTTTTTAAATAATGTTTTTAGCATTGAATTTTTTTACCCCCCCCCCCCCCTAAAATTTATATTAAAACAAATATGGTCTTTAATTATTAAAGGCAACCATAGTAAAATATGTATATGCTAGAAAATTTTTCACATTCCATCATGGACAACCGCTAAGATAGTGGTCAGACAAGTGGGTCACATGAACACAAGCGCATCTCCTCAAATGCTAGAGGTAGCTGGCTAGTAGTAAGGGCCTTGGGTAAGTATGTGGGGAGACTATACCCTCATAGGATAATTTATAAATTAGAGGAGAAAAATATATATACCCAGGAACGGAATCATAGAGAAAAATTAGATAGTAGTAGAAGTGAATAAATGAACCAATGGAATAAAAAACAACCGTGGAAGCTGAATAGTCCTAACAGATACCATGACTTTGTCAATGTATGATGCCAAAAGTAAAAAAATCAAAGTGTAGTGGTATGGGGTACAAACATCGACTGAATTCATTCAAAACTACCAAAGGACCAAATATAAATTGCCACACAACATCTTGAACAAGTCTTAGTACTCTATCCCCAAGCTCCGTCCATAATAGAAAAGTAATCAAGTATCGGGAGCGACATGAATCCCTGAATCCATACATGCGAAAAAAGTATATGTGGGTACCAAATGGTGACCGAGCAGGGTGTGAGAAATAATCTCGATAGACTGGAACCCACAGTGTCTAGACCTTTCCATTTCATGTTTTAGAAAAATAATACAGTTCCATACACATAATAAATTCAAAAAACATAAATAAATAAAAAATTACTGTAACTTGGTCCAGGTTCCCAAGCGAACACTCATCCCATACCACCTACTTCAGCCTAAGACATAAGTCGGAATGAGATACCTAGTAATGAAGAATATATATATATATATATATATATATATATATATATATCAAGGCCATAGTAGTATTACAGACTAAAAAAATGGAATACCCCTAAGCTTGTGCTTTGTCTTGGGGTCTAATCCGTATGTCAAAACCCAGCACACTAAAGGCATAAGAGAAGTATCACAAAGCGTAAAGAAACTCTATGCAGTATCAATAAAATATCTCTTTTATTTATATTAAAATTGAAAATTTTAGATGTGGAGTCTAAGCCCATCCTGAAGGTATCACATAATACATCAAATCAATTATATCCAATTCCAAAAGCTCGTCCAAGGTGGTCCTTTCGAAAGTCCAAGTATTACTTGTGGATAGTAACTATGAGCCTGTCCCAAGTATCTCGTCTAAGGGACCATGTATCAGATGAGGTTGGGAATAGGAATTTTTCCAATGGCTCCATCATATGTTTCCTAATAAGGAACCGATGTTACCCATTAGTATAGAATCCCAAGGAAAGCCCTTGTCTGGTGAGACTAAAAAATCTTTTTCCAAGTATGTGGTGTTGTAACCTATCGAGAATAGAGAGTCCAATTATGGGTTCTTTATATAGGACCCATGTTCTCTCGTTGACCTAAGATTATTTAAAATAATTACAGAGGCATGTATATATATCACATAGTAGCATTCATGATTTTAGTCATCTAATTAAACATTTAATGCCAAAATTACCAATTATTCGAGCCCAATAGTCATGACTAAGAATATTAACAAATTATTAAATAGAACAGGAACTTATCATTGAAAGAAGAGGCAATGAAATTTAATAATGGTAAAACACAACACAAATTATTTAAACAATTATTTAGTAAAAAACTTTATGTAAAACCAACTTCATAGTTTATAATTCAACCTATATAATTTATTCAATTTAAAACTTGAACCCAAATTTTTGTGCATGCACATGTACATAATAATTTATAGACTCAAGGTCATAGGTAAAATAGGAAAATTATGTCAAATCACCCAAAGGGGTGTCCAACGATATGGAACCAACCTTATAAGGGTTTCACCTAAAACCAAGGTCACAAGGATCAAGGAAAACAATTTAATTAAATTAATACGAATTATAAGGGGGTCGCCAGTAGGCACTGATGAGCAGCATAATGATGTGGATTAAATGATGAAATGAAAAGATCGGATAGAATAAATATGAACTACCTCGAAGTTGTAGTATATCCCACACCCTCATACAAACTTTTATTTTACCAAAAAATAGAAGAATTGGAGGATTTGAAAAAAAACCCAATTTCAGGTAAAAACCTTCAATGAAAAATAGAATAACGAAGAGTGGATGAAACTAAAATATTATTGGGGAAAAATATTAGCCTTACTGATATATTTATAGTGCTTCTGATGATGTTCAAAATGGAGAAGAATTAGAGGTGTAGTATGCCACTGAAGCGGCGATGGGGGGTGGCACACCACCTAGAGAGGAGGGATGCGTAATGCATATAAGAGGGAGAGAAGAGAGGGGGAGAGAGAAAATAAAAGGAAAGAATTAGAGGAGAGAAAAAGATAAATAATGATAGATAAAATAAAATAAAATAAAAATAAAAGGGAAGGAGAAAAGAAAATAATAATAATAATGGGTAAGCTCATTTTTAAATATTTTCACTTTTCTTATATTCACTAGTTATTTTATTATTTATTTTTATTCCATTTTCATTTATTTTGATTTATTCAAATTTATCTTATTTATTTTAATCCTTTTTAATTACTTTTAACTTGAAACAATGTGCTAGGTTATGGTGGATTATTATGCATAATCCCACACGACCATGAAAAAATATATTTGTTATACATGTACATACATACATATGTATTTAACACATATATTATTTTTACCAAAATAAAAATAAAAATAATAATAACAATATTTTATTATAATAATAATTATTATTATTAAATCTATGTCATAATTATAATCATAAATAATTCAAGCAAAACTTTCATTTAAAGTGTGAAGGTAATAAATTAACCACTCAATAGCATTTATGTGGGGCAATTAATAATGTTTTATCTAACCCAACAATAAATATCCACCAATATATATAAATATATTATATATATAAACATATGTATATACATATATATACACCCACACATGTATATATATACATATTAATATTTAATCCACACACATATATATACATTATATATACACACACAAAGGTTTCTGTCCCAATCTAATTATAATAATAACAATAATTAAAATTATTATTATTTAATACAACTAATCAATGACACCATTAAAAATTTAACAACAATAACCATTAAAAGGGGAATGTAGTAATTAAATTAATACTAATTACATGTTTATATTTAATTGGAAAAATTAATAATATCAAAATTATTACATTATCCAATTTTCATTTACACCGTAACACAATTTATAAATTTTGGAAGAATATTTTCTTTTTTTTCAACGCAAATATAAATTTTAATAATACAATTATTATTATTATTTCTAACTACCCAATAAAATATTTATAAACCAATTCAATTATCTTCATATACAATCTAACCAAATTTATAACACTCAAAAAAGTTATACCCAACATCTGTGACCTAACATCGGTCTCATATTTCTCATACAATGCACCGTTTATGAGAAATTAAGTATTTATTACCTAAAAAATGGAATAATAAATTAATTAAAAATGAAGATAGTATTATCACATGTGAGGATACCAAACACTCGAAACACGTCAAAGTTATACCCAGCCTAGTGTAAACCTAGTGTTTTGGACCTAACAGTGTTCTCATATTTCTTATAAGGCGCATTTTTTGGAGTTATTTCAATTTTTTTGGAAAAAACACATGCTAATATAAATAAAATATATTTATTATTTTTATTATATCGATGTCGAGGGTCTACAGGCCTTGGAATCCTATGATTACTCATCATCTAACATTGAAAATATTTCAAATAATATTTTACATTATAAAAGAAGGATTTTACCCACTAGTAAAGCCATAGCAAACACAAGTATTGAAAAATTAAAATTTTCACACCAAAATACAAGTAGTTTATTAACAAAGTGGGTTTTTGTTACCATTTAAAAATAAGGATGTTACAACCTCACCACCATAGAACATCTCATCCTCGAGAATCCTTTATGAACAATGAAAATATCATCGGACCTACAGGGGTTGTGAAGTATCTCTTAGATAGTCGTGTTGATTTTCCAAATGCCCAACGCACTATTAATCATTGATTAAGAAAGAAACACTTAATCCATTAAGATCATAAACAAAACATATTTTTTCCAACCAAAACATTTGAATAGCACTTATACAAACCCGTTTAGCTAGAGGCATGAGCATGCTGTTGTCTATGGAAATAAATAACAGGTGGTGCACTTGACCATATGTTTCAAGCTTTTAAAGGCGGGGTTAATTTTGAACAATGATGGGACCACCATCAGAATTTTCCTAAACACACACCACTTTGTATTCAACCAATGCTCCAGGGGTGATTTGCTTTAAAATAACGAACCCAATTACTTCTAGGTTCATATTGGGGACCCCATCGTAAAGAAACAATTTAATTTCAGATCAACCAAACTAAAATTGTTGTGAAAGCTTTCTAAGAAGATATTTCAAACCTTTAAACCACACCCTCCCTAACCCAACGATGTGCTTCACTGAGAGTCCACTTAAACAAGACCAAAAAATTTTAATGTTTTAGCTTGGTGTAAAATTGACACTCTCTTAGTGTATCAAGGACATAGTCAAGATAGGTGACCTGCACATTATTTAAAGACGAGTACACTAAGAGTATTAGAACATTACCAAGAAGTTTAGTCAAACCATTGTTTGTTGACTTCCCCGGTAAGAAGCTCAGCATCACCTACCAACATACCACCATTAACCGATCACCCAACCTTTACTTCCTGATTAATTTCCATGATCATTCAAGAGTAACCAAAAATTCCTCCTATGACCAATGGTGTTTCTAAAAGGTTGCATACACCACCAACAACACCTATGTCGAGATGGTGAGAAAGCACTGACAATTAAATAATAAAACCAACATGATTCTCGCAAACTCAAGAGTTTCTTAGTTATCTATAGAACGGATAGAAAAGCTACAAAAACGTGTGCTAAGTCAGAACCACCATTAACGCAAATGTTTAAATGACTGTCATGAAAATCAAAAACCAAATTGACCAGTGTGTCAAAACACCTGAGTATCTAAAATTCATCCCAAGCATTGGGACCAACATGATTGCTTCATGCCAAGGGAACTCTACCTTAGAGATGACCAAGACCATACCCAACAATTCAAGTCTCAACAATCTGACCAAACTCAACTAGTTTGTTACATCATTAAACACTCGATGGGAACCGTGTACGTAAACAAATGCTACCTTTAGGTTCAAAAAGCAATACAAAACATACTAAATAATATCTATAAGTTGTCCTCCCTATTAATTCAAGCATTAGATGGTCTTTACCAGTGCTTTAATCCATCTTTTTATTACCCCATATAACTATTGACATTGACGATGCCATATCAGGGTCGTCCATCAATGACGTAGTTGAAAGGATCAAGTGACCTACTAAGCAGCTAACCATGCCCAAGTCTTGTCTAACTAGTTAAAACTGATCATTACAAGATGTTCATGCCTGTATCAAAGTCCAATAAAAAAATTTCCACCCATTCTAACACGGGTTTCATTCTATGAAAGGGGTCTGACTAGGGACAACGACTCGTAAACAACACCAAATGGTAGAAAACACATAGCATTATCATGGTTTTTATGATTAAAGGGTGTTATCGATCATGGGCTAGGACCTTTACAAAAACTCAAGAGTCAACCCTATCACTAGGTCACACTAAACAAAAATCACTCAACTCAAAAGTCTACCATCAATACATTGCTAAAAAGAGAGGAAGCTTGAGGAATACACCTACGGTTCCATTCTAAGGAAACATAAAGGATAAAAGCTCATTATACCCTTTAAAAATGGTTTAAACAAAGGACACTATTTAGGGATCTATTTTAAGGTCATTACATTTATTCACATTTAAATCATTAAATATATAAAATATTTAATTCAAAACATTAATTACAATTTCAAAATAAAAACACTAGGCATTTGGTTTTAACCAATTACCCAAGGGAAAAATCAAGAAAGTTATTTCAAACATCCTTTTTAACATTATAAATTCATATACATCCCATATTTGTGAGGAAATTGGAAAAAATAGATCCTTTTTAAGTTATATAATGTAAGGCGCACTATGAGGCCCCTTTGATCCAACTTGGGTTCATCAGAATGAAACCCAATAGAAGTTGTGTAATTATTCACGTTTCAAAAAAACCTATAGTGGGTTATCACATAAGAACCATTCCTCAATTGACCCACTTGGGTCTAGTTGATAGTTCATTTTAAATTAAAGTTTAATAACCTTTATATTTAAAAATATTTCATAATATAACATGCACATGTTCAATAGTCCAATGATATGAGAATCTATTTACCAAACCATAAAGTTCTCATACACTTTACATATTTGAATTTGGCTCCCATTTTAATCATAAAAATTCCATTTATCCCATGCCATCAATTACATATTTAAAACAAATTTAAGCATGTCGCTACAAGCAACTAACACATAGAAACATGATAGAATTAAAGAAGCATGGAATAATAGACAAGGAATTCATGATAAGAAGTCAAGAAACATGGAATATAAACTGTTAATCATGTTATAAAATCTAGCATGGCATAGCACTCAAACAATACAATCAAAACAAAAAGCACCCTACATATGAAACTACATGGCATGGAACATGCATAGCATGGAATATAAATGTCATGGAACATACATGACATGTAAATTATCTATGTGCCTAACATGATGCATTTAATGATTTATCCTTGTTGTACCACGCCAAGGGTAAGATACTATAAAACTCATAAATCAGTAAGTAGTGATAAAATACACCAATCACTCTCAGTCAAATCAAATTCAACTATAATATTGAACATTAAGAACAACAATCTCAGCCCTGGATACTTGGTCATTTCCCTATATATGTGGTGATCAATCCCAAGAACGACTATTTACTAAGTGCTGACACATTCCTAGTCTTATGTATACTATCCCAAAATAGTAAGACCAAAGGAAAAAAATACCTCCTCTATTTCTGATTTGTATCATCCCGGACTGGCTCAAATATAAGACCGTGGCTGGACCAGTGGGTCACATAACCTCAAGAACATCTCCTCAAATGTCGGAGGCCACCGACTAACATTGAGGGCCTTGGGTAAGTCCATGGGGAGAGTATTCCCTCATATGATATGGTATAAAATAGTGTAAAATAATATATGTAACATATAGAAGAAGCATAGAGAAAAATAAGACAACAACAGAAGTAAGTAAATGACCCAAAGGAATAAACAATAACTACAAAAGATGAATAGTCATAATAGATATCATGATGATGTCAATTTATGATACCAAAAGTAAATAAATAAAAGTGTAAGGGTATGTGGTACAAGCATAGACTATATGATAAAAAACTACCAAAATACCAAATATAAAATGTGATAGGAAATCTCAATCAATTCATGGTCCTCTTCCCCCAAGCTCCATCCAAAATAGTAAAGCAATCAAGCATCGGAAGTGACATGCTTCTCAGAATCCATACCTGCGACAATAAAGTATACTTGGGTACAAAATGGTTCTCGAGAAGGGTGTGATATATAATTTCAGTAGGTCAGAAACGATAGTGTCTAGACCATTACATTTCATACAATACACAAATAAAAGAGTTTCATACACATATTAAATCCAAGCAACTTAAAAAATAAAAATAATAATGTAACTTGGTCTAAGTTCCCAAGAGGACACCCATCCCATACCACCAGATTATGCCTAA
Source organism: Viscum album (assembly GCA_963277665.1). Lineage (NCBI taxonomy): Eukaryota > Viridiplantae > Streptophyta > Magnoliopsida > Santalales > Viscaceae > Viscum > Viscum album. Next base: position 1,085,721,667 of record OY728151.1, read on the forward strand.
GCTTGAAGATTGAATGAGATTCCTGGTAAAGAATAATAAATTTATATATAGCAAGAATAGAGTAATATTATAGACCAAAGAAAAGGGAAAACCCCCGAGCTTTTGATTTGGCTTGGGGTCTAACCCATATGTGATAACCAGGAACACTAAAGTCAAAAGAGAAGTGTCACAAAGAAAAAGAAAACTCTATGTAGTATCAATAAAACATCTCCTGCATTTATACTAAAACTGATAATTTTAGAGGTGGAGCCTAAGATCCTCATGAAGGTATCACTATGGTATATACAATCAATTATATCCAAGGTCATGAGCCCAACCAAGGTGGTCCTTTCGAAATTATAAGTATCGCTTGTGGATGGTAATTATGAGTCTATCCTGGGTAACGTACGTAAGGGACTGAGTATCATCCAAGGATTTGTGTAGCTGGATCCGTCCTTGGTTTCCACTTACGGAACCGGTGTCACCAATTAGTATAGTAAAATATCCTAGGGAAATCCCTTTCTTGGAAAGCTTAAAACATCGCTTTCCCTTTGTGTTGTGTTGTAAACTATCGATCACAGAGGGTCTAATTGTAGCCTATTAATACATGACTCATTTTCTCTCCCCGACATAAGTTTATTTAAAACAACAAGATATATATATATATATATATATATATATATCACATAGTAGAATTCAGGATTTCATCCATTTAATTAATTACTTAATGCCACGCTTACCAATTATTCATGACTAATAGTCACAACTAATAATATTAACACAATATAAAAGAGAACTATGAAATTATTAGTGAAAGTGGAGGAAACCTTATTTAATAATGGTAAAACATGACAATACTTATACAAACAATTATTTAGGAAAAAACTACAAGGAAAACCAACTTCATGGTTTATTATTCATCCTAAATAATTTATTCAATTTAAGATTTAAAACTAAATTATTTCACATGCACATGTAATTAGTAATTTAAAGACTCAAGGAGATAGGTAAAATAGGTCAATTATGTTGTAACAACCAAAGGGGTGTCTAATTATAGGGAAACAACATAAGAACAGGTTTTTTCTTAAACAAAGGTCACAAGGATAAAGGCAAACCATTTAATTAAATTAATACATATTATTAGGGTTTCGCCAATATGAACCAACCAGTGGAATCATGGTGTTAATTTAACAAAGAAGAATAATGGTGGGAATGATTAAAGATGCACCACTTCATAGTCATAGTATATCCCATGCCCTGCGAAAACCATGGATTTGACATAAAATAGAATAAATTGAATGATTAAACAAAAACCCCAATTTCAGATAAAAACCTTCTAAGAAAGGTCGTGCGAAGGAGATTCGATAAAACTCAAATATTATTTGTGTATAAGTTTATCCTTACTGATATATTTATATAACTTTTGATGGCATTGAAAATAGAGAAGAATCGAAGGTGTAGTAGGCTTCTGAAGTGGCAATGGTGGGTGGTGCACCGCCTGGATAGGAGGGGGTTATGCATAAGAGAGGGGGAGAAGAGAGGAGGGAAAAAATAGAAATAAAGGAAATAAATATAGTATAGAAAAGAAAAAAAATGAAAAAATGAAAAATAAAATAAAATAAGAAAAATGGAAAGAGAAAAGAATATGAAAAAATAAAAACGGGTAATCCCATTTTTAATTATTTTCACTTTTCTTCTCACTCTTTTTTATTTTAGTATTTATTTTTATTACTTTTTCATTTTTTTTATTTCTTTAAACTTTTATTATTTATTTTTATCCTTTTTAATTACTTTTAACTTGAAACATTGTTCTAGGGAATGGTGTATTATTCTGGATAATCACGTGAAACCCTGAAAAAATTTATTTGTTGCACAAGTACAAACATACATATGTATTTAACAGATGTATTTTTTTTCCCAAACTAATACTAATAATAATAATAATAAATAATAATAATTTATTGTTATTATTATTAAATCCTGGTCATAATTTTCATCCTAATTAATTAAATCTAAACTTTCATTAAAAGTGTGAAGTTAATAAATCAACCATGCAATAACATTTATGTGGGACAATGAATAATGTTTTATCCAACCCAACAATAAATATTCACCCATATATATATATACATTATATATATATACATTTGTATATGCATATGTACACACACATGTATATATATATATGTGTGTGTGTGTGTGTGTTTAATCCACACACATATATATATACATTATATATATATACACCATGGTTTTTGTTACAATAAAATAACAATAGAAATTATTAAAGTTATTATTATTTAATACAGCTCATCAATGACACTATTTCCAATTTAAAAACAACAACCATTAAAAGGGGATAATGGTTATTAAATTAATTATGATTGCACATTTTTATTTAATTAGCCAAATTAATAATATCACAATTATTTCATTCCCCACTTATTATTTGCATTGCAACACAATTTATTAATTTCATAAATATATTTTCTATTTTTTCAACGCAAACAAATAATTTTAAGAATAAAATTATTATTATTATTTCTAATTTCCCAACAAAATATTTATAATCCAATTAAATATTCTTCGGATGTGATCTAACATAACGGCTGGCGCTCTCAAAAGATATACCCGACCTATGGTAAACCCCATGAATCAGACCTAACGGTAATGTAAAATTTCTCATATGATGTACCATTTATGAAAAATTAGTTATTTATTATATAAAAAATGGAATAATAAATTAATTTAAAATATAGATGGTATTATCATGTGTGAGGTTACCAAACACCCAATGCACATCAATGTTATGCTCTTCCTAGGGTAAACTTGGTATTCCGGACCTAACGGTGGTCTCATATTTTCTATAAGGTGCGTCGTTTTGGAGTTATCTCATTTTCTAGGAAGAAATTACACTCATAAGAATACAATATATTTAATGTTTTTATTCTATCGACATCAAGGGTCTATGAGACATAGAATCCCACACCAAATCAATATCTGACTCTGAAAATATTTCAAAGAATATTTCAAAGTGCTAAAAAAATATTTCACCCAATAGTAAAGCTATAATAAACTCAATTATTGAAAAATTAAATTTTTCACACCAAATAATTTTAATTTAAAATGAAATTGGGGTTTTGTTATCATTTAATAGTGAATTTTTATTCCCCCTAAAATGTGTAGGAAAACAAATATGGTCTTGAATTATTGGGGAAAACCATAGAAAAAGATGGATATGTTGGAAAAGTATGTTTTTGTCTTTATGGGTCTAGTATCAATGGTGATATTTATTTAAATTTATTTATTTATATTTTGTATTGAGATATAATCTGCCATAGATATCATGAAAATGTCCCAAATATGTTGATTTCTTACATAAATATTAAATTATGATATAATATCATTATATTTCATTTAGAATACAATATCATGATATCCACATCATTCCTGTAATGTATCCACATAATTCCTATAGAGTATCAACATAATTTCTATATTTCTTCATTCCACATTATTCATATATAGTATGAATATAGTTTATACATATATGAATACAATTTACTCATATGAGTTATTAATTTTGTTTCCAATAGAATTATGTAATGTAATTTTCCAACATATTTATGAAAATGAATTATGTAGTTGAAAAAATATATAATAACTATAATTAAAATTATTTTAGGTATATTTGTTTCTTTAAATTATACGAGGTACATTCTAAAACATTATATTCTCCTAACCTGAAATTTTACGCATTTTCAATGTCTTAGCGTATCTCTTCCTCTTTTTTCCCAATTAACATCTTATTATTTATAACTTCTTATATTGAAATATATTGTATTATCACTATATGATGACCATTTCTCTACTATTACTCACACTAGATGTATCATATACATATATAATCCATTATTTACTACTTTAGTGAAATTTTTACACTACATTATTCACTTTGTTACTTATCATCAAGAATGTATTTATATATACTATATTGGCACTTATATGTTTCCTTTCATAATAGTGAATTTAAAATATTTATTAAATTTACCATATATCTTTATATGGGAACTTAAATTTGAATTCATGGGATAACATTGATTAGGAATACACATATTTACATGGGTTTTTATTGTTCTAGTGATTCTAATATTGAGGTATATTTCAAATTTAAATTTTATTCTGGGTTTATGCATTGAATATTATCATATAGCTTTGTTCTATTCTGATGATATTGATATTGAAATTTTATATTTTTTATATTTTTTTCATGATCAGAGGATATCAATTATGGTATCATAATCTTTATGAAATGAACACTAAAGAATGATCTTGTTACATGATTAATAGAAATAAAATAAAATCCCACATAACTAATATGAAATGTTAATGTAGTAAAAGAGGGATATATCCAATTTTCTTGGATCTCCCTAAAGAGTATAATAAAAAGGACATGAAACAACAACATTTCATGCAACAAAAACAATAAGAAAAATTATTTTTTAATAAAAATCCAAAAACCCCTTAGAATAATATGTATAAAATATAGTGATATATTTTAAGGATAATACTCCCGATCATAGTTTGACACTTTTTCCAGCCCTAAACCTTGACAAATAATCCTTTTAACCACATGAATATGAATTCTAACATTTCATTATCTTAAACATAAAAGTATATTAACTCATGCATCCCATGATCAAGGAGTCTACACTCTACATAGATCATATATTTATTGAATAACATATAACTTATATTAAATTTTATATATAGTGATGTTATCCATTTAGCCATGATTATTATGCCACTATATAGTGTTATAGTAAACCAATTACCATCCACCTAAAATGATACCAATCCATAAGTTGGAAATCACACATGCTCATAATATACCACCCTCCTCCTCTAATAAGTGATTTTATAGAAATGTATCACATTGGAAAAAAATCATTTTTTGCCACATATTTATATAATACAAGTTGAAAAACAACTATTTTATATTATTTATATATTTAAGTAGACCTGTTCTTGATAAAGTACTGTGAGAAATGAAAGTAAGTATATATTTTCTTGAAAAACAACTATTTTTATATTATATATTCAAGAAGGAATGTTCTTGATCAACTACTATGATCGATCTGAGTAAGTATATATTCAAGATGGTGTATTTGTTATTATCTTAATATATTTAATTCTATAACTACTATTTTTTCTAATAGGTATTCACTTGATAAAATACTATTTTTTGCATAGGTATCAATTCTTGAAAAATAATACTTGTTGATATACAACTATTATATGTTGGGGGGTTGGAAATTATATTTATTAATCAGCAATAATTTTTCAAAATATTCTATGCTTTTTGAACCAGTCTTATTATACCACACTATGACTTGGGTTCATTAGGGTAAATTCAAGTGTTTCATAGTTTCTTAGTCTCTTTAATGCATTTAATAATGATAAATGGATCTTCTTGTAGACCCATTATAGGGGAAACCTGAAGTTTAATTTTTATAATTACATGATTCATGCCCTTGAATAAGATTTTAATAATGTTTTTGAAATTATATGAGTGATCTACAGGAACTAATGTTATTTTTCATTCTTGAAAATTGTAAATCTTATCTTAATTAGGGATTCCTAAAATTTACAAAGATTCTTTTAATTAGGAATATTTCAAGGAGTTTTTATGCCTAAATTTTTTATTATTTCCAAATAAATGTCAATAATTATTGAAATGAATTAAGAAATATTATTTTGGTTGCATTGTTATTAATAGAATTTCTTCAATTGCAGTTGGTATTTGTGGTGAGTATTATATTCCATGATATATATTCTTTTCTTGTTATTTATTTCATGCATGATTATATTTATTATTTATTTCTCACTATGTCTCTCTCACACATGGATGTACAAGAGTTTTCTACTTTAATATTGTTGAAAGTAATTCAATTTCATGTTTTAATTGAAATAATATTATTCCCATATAGATGGTAGTGGCGTGGGTCTACATTCTAACTGTAAAATGTTTATGATTAAGTGTTCTAGGATCAATAATATTCACATGTTATGTATTACGGTTCATTTGACACAACTTGTTGAAAACTATTTATAGCATTAATCACTTATGGTATGTAGTTAGAAAAAATAAGTGGTGTTTTTTCTGTTCCTGAAAAAGATACTTTCACTTAAATGATGAATTTAATTAAGGAAATAATAAGAGGGGAGTGCAGAGGAATAATTTTAAAAGAAAACATATATCTTGTTCCAATTCTTCCATGTATTTATGTGTGAGATAATGTTATTGAAATTACATAACCCTCTTAATGAATATGAAAAACATCAAATTTAAAATAATGATATACTAACATTAAACCCTTGCACTATGATATGAAATCCTGGTGAATGTAACAAAGTACAAGTGATGTTGTTTTGTATATGTAATGGAATATACTTTTTGTCAAAATATTAGAAATAGTTATTTTATTATATAGGTTGTCATGCATATTTTTAGATATCCTTAATTCCCTTCATGGTTAGTATTGTAACATATCATTTCAATGATCTAATGATATTGCACATTTCTATGGACTGTCATTACTATTTTAGTAATTTTTCACAATGAACCTCTGTAAAAACTTTTAATTTATGTGGATACTAAACTACAACATGCGATTAATGAGCTATCTCATGAAGTTTCTAAGAAACATGTATCCATTGATGAAGATTTGGTGGTTCAACCATCAGATGGATTCTAATTCCACCACCCAAAAATTGTTCTCACACTGATTCAAAAAATATTTTTCCAAAAATATTTTTATTTGTATTTCTTTTTCTTGATATTCGTAAATAGATTATTTTACTTCATTCATTTTTTTTTATTAAAAAAACATGGTTACAACTGATTTACGATTTCAATATGGATTTGAATCATGAATTATGGGAAAAGTTAGGTTCATTATTTGTATATTTTTTATAATGTAAGATCATACTGTTAATTTCCTTATAATTTGGGAATTTTGTTCATTTTAAGTGAATTTTTAACATTTTTCAAAGAATTTATTCAGTTTTCCTGTAGTTACATCACCCTCCCACTCAATGCCATTGTGACTCGGGTAAATAATTTAGGTATCCAAGAATTATATGATATGAAATTAAGAACCCCCCACCATAATTTTGTTCTTTTTGTTGTGAAATTAATATGGTAACTTTATTGAAGAGGTAAATATTTGAAGAACACATCCAGTAAGGGCTTGTGGGTTGGGTCCAGATGTCCAGAAGGAACCATGTTTTCTGAATTGATAGTGTGAATGGTGGAACAAGCCAAGTGAGTCCATGATGGGGACATTGAAATGGATATGTTGGTTCATATAAATTAGAATTATATATCTTTGGGGATTATTTTTATCTTTGATGTAATCTCATTGATGGATTATATGTGGAAAATATAAATATTTTCTTTTTTCATGTTACAAATGAACTTTAGGAAACTAATGATAAGCTTTGTACATGCTAAGATTCCATGATTGTTTATAGAAAGTGAACGCTACAACCACAATTTAAAACCATGGCTATATCTCATGTTCCACAGTGGAAATAGGGGATATAGTTCTAATGACATGGTTTCCAACTTGGCACTAGAAATATAGCCACAGATTAAATCTATGGTTGTACATTCAATGGAATAATCTGTAGCTATAGTTCCAAACTATGGTTATAGTTCTAGTTCCATTCTAGAAACCATGGATATATGTTTATATCCACAGTTAAAAGCATGGTTATAACTTTATTACCATGGATTCAAACCATTATTATGACCCTATATCCATGTTTTCAAACAATGGCTAGAGTTGTAGTCCTATTTTAAAGCCAATCGCAGTCTGGTTTCCATAAACCATGGCTATTACCTATATCCATGGTTTATGACCTATATTCAGGTTATAAATTGTGTATATATGATAAATGTCTAGTAGTGAAAGGAAACCACTTCATGAGAATTAAGAAAATATTCCTAAACAACTATGAAAACCCACAATTAAGAATTTGTGCTTCATATAAGTCTTGAAACTACCCACTGATTCCATACACATTCCAATGATCACTAGCCACTTATTACTTAACACAGTCTACTAAATAGATACACGTTACACTAGGTATTGGGAGTTTACAAAACCTAAATCTAATTTATAAACAATGAATAACACCCAAACCCTTAATAAAATAACATTAATATAATTTAGAACCAATTTAAAAATAAATCATTCAACATAAAAAGAGTGTCTTAAATTATATCATCAGACCTAATCATTACAAAAAAATTATTATCTTATCTACCATGATCACTCAATAACTACCCCTATATTCAAGGGGATATAGAGAAGGAATGGGAAGTTTTAGATATTGAAAATATTAAAGAGAATTAAATAATAACTTTAGTATAAGAATTTTCCAGCATAGCCTCACCTCACCCTCTTACTCTTTTGAATGGAAGTGGAAACTCTTATTTATAGAGAAATTGTGTGGAAAATTTCCCTCCAGTTTCTATACTCCAAAAGTTTGAACATATTTTCCCAAGTAAATTTACAAATATTGGAAAGTTTTCTTTTATATTGTTTCTATTATTCAAGTTATATTTTGTTTCCCAAAATTTTATATCCATAAGATATTTTTGGAAGAGGATGTGTTTGAATTATTAGACTCCACATTTTCTATATAAAAATAATCTTCATCTTCCTCCATTATTACGTGTGAATAAACTACCTTAATGAAAAAAAATATCTTGGGAATTTAATTTTCATAAATAGATATGAGTCTTATTTCAGTTACAACTAGAATAACCTCATTATATTTCTTTTATCCTAAGATATGATACAATTATTGAATTGTGGTAAAATCTATCATCCCAAAAATCTATCTGTATTGATTGATTTATTTAGGTCCCATAGAGTTTGAATCATTACTTGGACTAGTTGATGGGAATGAAGCACAAAGACAAGGAGTACAATAAAAAATAATATTAAAATTTCAAGATATTAATAAAATGTTAAGGATGAAATATCAAAGTGATAAAAATAGTTAAAATTATAGAATTATGAAATTTCCACAATAATGGCCAAAATTCACCAAAAATAAAAAAAATGATACAATTTAGAATAAAGTGAAAAATTTTTGGGGTTAAAATATTTAGATACATATGAAAAATAATTAAAAAATATTATTTTTATCAGAATCACATTTTAAATGAACATTTTAATTCATCATATTCTATTATAATAAATATAAATTCTAATCACAAAAAATGATGCATTCTAATATTTCATTGAAATAGTACTATATATTTTATTTATTTATTATAGGTAAATGGGATTAAAAGAAACCCAAATATAGAAACACCCTTGGAATCCTCAAGGGGTCAAGTCTTATCCCTCCATAAGAAATGGAAAGTACACTATAGACCTATTTTATTATACATGATGGCCGGAAAGCCCATTGACCCTAAGTCCATTACATGACCCAAAGGACTTGTGGCTTGAAGATCCTATATGCTTCATAAAGGCCTAATGGATAATCCTACATCATGAGTTTTCACCATATGAATGTCTTATCACCCCATAACGGTAGTCATCGAACCATCACCAATCTTAATTCTGCACTTTCCACCAAGAATTGATACATCATGATCCACTATGGTACACCATGGAATGGAAACCCTAAAACCAGAAAAACCATGAAAGAAGAGGGTCAGATGATAGGTGCTAGTACAACCAAGTCTATTTCAATTCACCCACCCAATGATTCGTTGTGTGGTTTTATACTACATTGCCTACCTGGCATGTTGCATCATTTGACTGGTCCCCAAATGATAATCACTATTTGGAAACTCATATGTCCCACATTATAAATACATGGGGATAGGTGGATAGTTTATGGGTATCATCTTACCCTTCCCTATTTCAAGGCTACCCACCAAGTGACACCTACGTGTAGCCATGTTGCATCCCCTACTTGTTGAGTTGAGCATTTTTTTTGTCCTGCCACGTCACTTACTATCCATAAATGGTGTCTTGAAGGCCATGATGTCCCAAAGGTCTATAAACCATATAACCAGTTATACCTCATAGAATCCCATTGTGTGTGAAATATATTAAATATATTACCCATTATAACACAATATGAAACTAGTTAATTCAATTTATAATAAAAGATAAAACATGTACCATAAAATATGTAAAAATATTCAATAAAGCTATAATATTGTACTTCTATGGATCATAATAAAAAATAAATGAAAAATATATGACGTTAATTGCTATTATAAATAAAACAAAAATAAATGGAATATACATGTTATAAAAACAAGGATAAGTATATAAATGATTTTAAGTGTTATAATGCAGTGTATATATAAGATGAAATATGACCGTTAGAATCTGAATATTGTAATAGTAATATTACCATTATACAAACATGTATAAAATAAAATACTTAAAAGAATTTAAAAATAATTTCCTTAATATATAATAATAATTAATATTATGTAATGGGAATTAGTATAATTGTATACAAATGCCTTAGAAAATAAATAATATAAAAGAAGAAAATGTTTCTAAATTTTTAGTTCCAAACACATGATTTTGATATACAATAAGAATTATATTTAAAAAAATAAATTCTTATATTAAAAAAAATTATTTTCATAAATAGAGCTTTAAATTTGGAATCGTCATTTCAAAATTATAAAATAGTGATTTTTTATAATTTTCTAAGATAGTCAATTTTTTCATTAAATGTTAGAATATGGTAAGAAAATATGGTATGTATTATGAAATGATAATGATCTAAAAATGATTTAATAATTAATATATGAGAATCCACAACCAAATAAAAGTTATTTATTTAATATAATTTATATTATTGAATTTAAATGATTTTTCCAACCTAAAAATTACATTAAAAAGTCTATAATGAATATTAAGGTTCTAAAATTATATTCCCATAGAAAAAGTAATAAGAAATCATTTATTTTTGTTTAAAAAAAATAATGTATAAATCACCATGTCTAAAATTTCAAAAAATAAAAAATAAAACCATGGGTAAGAAAATGGTTTTGCATTTTCCACAACCTATATTTCTAATCCATATGTTTGAAAACTAATAAAAACCCCCCATTTTCTATAAGTACCCACCCATTATCCCTTTAATCATAATATACAATCCTTTGAGTACTAATATACACTCATTTTATCTCTCAAAATTCTCACAATATAGTCCTAAGGTTTTACAACACTCATATTAAGATTTAAAAAGGTGAATTTCGAAGTAAGGTTTTCTAATCTTCCTATTTCCATTTAAATTAAAATATTTTTGTTTTAATATCATTTAATCTGATTTTTATATACATCCATCCTTGTAATTATATGGAATTATCTACAATTTTATATATTTCTAATGAGATATTACTTATTACCTCTCATTATATCCTTTAACTAAGCCTCTATTATTCTTATGTAAGGGTTCCTAACTTCTTCTCTGCCTTATTTTAAAAACCCGTCCATTTCTTTTTATTTTTAATATGAAATGTTATTTTTTTTATTTATTGTTATAAATTAATTATTATATTTTCAATGAGATATCACCATTCCCTCTCATTATACTACATTCATATGCTATTATAATACTCATTATTTCTCCTAGCTGTAAAATCGTACTAAAATTTTATTAAATTGTATGTGATTTTATAGAAATGGAATCACTATTTAGACTCAAAAATGTGGATGTAGGCTCTGTATTAGGTTCACCTAGGGATAAAAACCATTAAAAAGTATGTTAGGTATTAACTCATTCTTTAATTGGTACAAATCAAGTGGGACTAACTGCGCACTTGTTTTAACACTATCAAGGGATTTGATTTAGATGATACATATACTCTTTATAAACCATTATTTAGTATTTTAACATATAATTTCATTGGTATACTACTATTTTAAATTATTCAACACAATGACTTCATCCAATTGTTATTCTTCTTCCATGAAATTTCTCTACACCACTACTTTATTTTCCTTATTTTAATAAGGTCACTTTTCATAGTGTTCTGAATAAACTATTTATATATAGATATTTTTTGAATATATAGTCAGGATTTATATATGGGGCTCCCTAGGGAATATATTGATATGTATGTTTTGTCCATTATTTTTATATAATGGATGAATTAGACTTATTACATGTTGGGTGGGGACTTATATTATATAGAACCTCACTGAATTGGTGGGCCTCATGAGACAAAATATCTTGGGTAGTTGTTGTATACCTTATCCATTTATGTATGATGTTTTGGAACAATGAATTTGTGATATGTTTATGATATCTGATATTATGTATTCTACCACTATTGGATTATTTTTCGTTATCCTTGTGTTTATTTATTTTTATGTTTCCCATTGATATATTATTCTTGTGGTTTCATTTGTTATGGAATTATTATATTCAATTATTCCTTCCATATTATGTATTCCATTCTTATGTTATTTAAGCTTACACTATAGACTACCCCTTACTAACAATTTGAGATCCCCCCTTTATATTCTTTTCCTTTTTTTCTAGGAAATCATGAAGATTACTATGTGTGTCATATGGACTTGAGAGTAGAAATAAAATTTTTTTTATATATTCAAATGATTTATCATAATTTTTCAATGTAATTTAATGTTCATTTATGCATCTACATTATGAGACTACTAAACTGTGGGATCCTATGCACTGTGATGTATGTATTTTTTACTAATGTAATAAAATAAACATTTAATCTAGGTTACTAGAGTCGGTTTGTTAAATATATTATTTACTATAAATCCCCTTTATCCATTACGAAGGGTTATATAAAATCATGTATAATGGTATATCCTTCCTGAGCATCAAGAGATTCAAGTGATCCATGGATATCCTAGAAGAAAGTATCATTTGGAAGCTTCTTTGTGATCTCAATCAAATTCATATAGATGATCCAGTTCAAGAGAGGAATATATGTCATTATAAATTTATTCTTTTTTTAATCCAATAAATATGAGAGATTTTATTATTTTAGGATTCACTTTAATGTTTTTTATGATGTGTTTAGATAATTTTCATCCCCTCTAAATCCCAAAAATTGAGACAAATCCATTTATATTATGTTTGTGTTGATCATTTGAATGAATAAAAAAATACAAAATATTATTTTACAGGTTATATTCTATGGTTCATGTAAAAATGGAGTGTTTTACCATTTTTCTTAACCATGGATTTGTGATCTTTGAAATGAGTTTTTTTCTTATTCTAGTTAAATACATTGAATATATATTGTGAAATGGTCATTATAAGTGATATAATAAATTAATGAAAATATAGTATCATTTTTTACTCATCTATGTCATAGTTAACCAATCACTAGGTCATGGAGGCCTTGAACACATGGATTGACCATAGAATAGATGATGTTACCAAGTTGTTTTGGGGATTCCAAAGTCTCATCTGAATTTCCCTTCCTAAATAAAATATTTTTGAAAAAACTACATATCGAAAATTCCTTCTGTGACTTGAAATTCCTTCCCAAAACAATCACAATGGTATGACTATAAATATTAAAATAACATAAAATTTTGAAAAATTATCATATTTTTACCCATTAAAAGAGTTATACCCAGGGAACACTTTGTCATAGCAACAATATATTTTCCAAAAAATATTAATGGAAGTTGGTTTTTTCGGGCATAAAATAAATATGAGGGGGAGTTTAAATCATAACAAAAAAAATTGGTAGATGTTCTCTAGGTTTAAATTGGAATTACATGGTTAAAATAAAGTGAAATATAAAATTGGTTATATTTATTTTTTATTAGATCATAAATGTAAATATAAAAATGTTTATATTATTAACCTAACTTGAAACATGTCTGATTTATGTAAATAGTTTTATAATATATGAAATGTTTATTATTTAATAATAAAAATATTCATAAAGGTCACACATTTTTAAAATTTTAAGGTCTTCATATTAAAACAATATAAATGAAAAAAATAAAAAGTTAATATAGTATAAATGTAAAATTTTCATGTTTATCCATGGTTAAATAATAAAGTGTTTGTAATTTATTAATGAATTGTTAATAAATTTTTACCTTTTGTCTAAATTTATGATTTATTTATTTATTTATTTATTTTTTGTCTTTATTATTCATATATATATAAGGTTATATTGTGAATTGTTAAGTGTTAATTAATTTAATGTGTTTAATCTTTTTTTGTAATTATCATATATGCATTTAAGTAGTTACATGCTAGGTATAACAATTGATTCAGTTTTATTATAACTTAAATTTGGATTTCATTGGGTTATGATATAGAATATAAGGGTTAATTATAGTTTATACATATTATTTGTAAAAATTATGATTAAATTGAGGACTCTATTAAGTAATTAACTTAACCATAGGGACTTTGGGTCAAATTTCTCACTGGCCCAAAGGTTTATTCTTTGTCTTCAAAAGTGGGAGTTGGTTAACTCTTTCTCTATAATTACTCTAATGGGGATTATTGATTCTATATAATTTTAGGCCATTATATGAATGGTTTTAATGAACCGAATTCTTGTGATGTATATAGATATTTATGAATACGGTTGGCTCTTAATGTCGTTAGTAACACAATCTATGAGTTATTTAAAGAGTTTCACATCAATATGGTTTGAACATGTTGATTTGGGGGAATTAATATGAGTTTGAAACTAAATCATTATAATCATGGATACTTTTAAATGGAATTCATAAATAAGATGGTGAGATTATATCCCCTTTAAAATATTAATTGTTTGATTTATTCCAAAGAAAATACTTATCAATACCTCGATCATCCAATTGGGTAGGTCATACCTGCCTGACAATTATTTTTTTTATTAAGAAAACACTTTTGTGGGAAAAGTGAGAAACCAAAAGTTCAACAAAGCAGCCAAACAAACCCAGAAAAACACCAGAAAGAGCAGAAACTACCACATACAAGCAACAACAACACCACCATCCCTAAGATAGACACTCGACGATCCCATGCAAGCATGGTACCTCCTGATGTTGTCATCCCTCCGAATCAGCCATGTCCAGAATGACCTTCCAAGGAAATGGTAGAGTGCTCTAGCCCGATGAGGAAGCCCCGACTGCACTTCCCAAGTCAAACCGGGGGCGAAACCTCATAAGAAAAGGAAATGTTACCAAAACACAACCTTAGCCTATTATTGCTTTCTTCCCTGTAGAGATTCCAGTGTAATATCCATACCTTATCCCCAGGATCTTCTCCAATAACATCTTCCAAATAGTTCTCCATTTTGTCCCAAGTGCAGATATATTCCTCTTTGCTGATTTTCTTGTCATTGAAGCCTCTCATTAATATCAAGTCTTGTTTGTCAATCCACTTTGCCTGTTCGTGATCGACTTCCACTCTTACCGCCCTTCCCATCATGTCAGCCTCTTCCTGTGGAATGTCCACATACAGGAACTCCTCTACCATATCCTCCTCGGAACTAAGGATGGGTTCCTTTCTAGTCCCTATCTTCCCCGTAGAGATGTCCATTTCATCTATGTTCCCCTTGCTTAAAGCCTGATTCACCTCATTGGACATTGTCACCGGTAGTTTCTTCACAGAGCGGGTCTCTAATGGAGGGGGAAGCAAGGAGTAATCTTTTTTCCCCTTCTTCTTTCTACAACTCATACTATTCTTTTGAGTTGGAACCCCCTCAATCACCTGATCCGATTCGGCTCTGTTGACTCCCTTCGAATCAGCCACACCACCCCCAGACTGGCTAGCCATCATTCTGTGGGAAATGCCACAATTAGTTATATCACCTTCGTTCTGTTGATGGAAAGGTATTGGCTCATCTTCCCCAGCCTGGTCCACTACAACATCCGGATTTTCCAGTAAAGCAAAACGGTTTGGTGAACAAGGAATAGCCTCATCCACCCCAACCTTAATTAGACTTGTTGAGGTGTTCTGGTCTGGCATTTCAGGCTCACCCAAGCCTTGTTGAAGCTCATGACCCCTGCTCATATACTGGAGATTACATTCCTCATTCATGTCCCGGCCCTGTATATTGATTGCAGAATCAAGGATCAGTTTATTCTGCTTGCCATTCTCCCGGTTGGCCGATCCAGAAACCTCTAGAGGGGTAGACACCACATCCCCTGATATGGTCTCCTTTCTCCCATATTCATTCACTTCCACCTGTACTCCTATCAATGGAACATCCACCTCCCCTGACAGCACCCCCTGAACCATCGGCTCAAAGTCCCCAACTGATTTGGAGGGAGCGTGAAAACCTTGAAGCCTGCCTACAGGTGAATACTGATCGCTACCTTTCACGGTACCCATGGTGACCACTTCTCCTTCCGAGGGAACACCTGCTGGTACATCTGGCACATCAAAGCTTCTACCACCCCTGAGTCTCCTTCGACAGCCATATTCATCATGGCCCTGCTTGTGACAAAAGGAGCAGAAAGGGATCCAGGATTCATAGACTATTGGTTGAGCGTACCTGTACTCTTCTTCAATTACAATCCAGACAATCTCCGGAGGCACTTTTGCAACGTCCATTTCCACGCATATTCTAGCCGAAAAGGGGTGAGACATGGAAGCTGTTCTTTGATCACTACATAAAAAACGCCCTATCGAGTTGCCTATCGATCTCAATAATCCAATATTCTGAAATGGCAGAGGAAGTCCAGGCAATTGAATCCAAATTGCTGTGTGAGACGAGTCACGGTTCATGTGCGCCTCAAATGACCAGCGCAGTAAGTGGAATTGGAGGCCACAGAAAGGAATCCTCTTTCGCGACCAAGCCATTCCCAAATCTTCCTCATCCACAAATAAAATAAGGAATTGACGCGGTCCCAGTATACTTACAAGCGCACGGTGTTTCAAACCCCACTCCGAGTTTATTGCTTTGTCGAAGTGCTCCACCAGCGGTCGCCGCTTCGTAAACCTCACAATTAGCGCCGAGGAGAGTAAAGCTGAAGCTTCATGGAATTCCTTCACTGAGACCGGGACAATAGGCTGTCTAGAAACGCACCCAGGAACCTTCGGAGCAACGTCGATTGCGGGGAGGAAGAAACCCGCGTCCGGCGAGGGTCCAAAGCAGTCCCTACCTCGCGGTCGCGCAACTCTTGAGGCAGGAGTTGGAGACGAAGGCCCCTCCCCCCTGATGGGGGAAGGGGCCACGGCGGCCGCCATCGTCGTAGGGTTAGCGGATCGCCCTCGCTGCGGTCATCATCGCCGTAGGGTTAGCGGATCGTTGTTTTTTTCATGGGTAGGTCATACCCAAACTAGGTGTCCCTGGATTATCTTTTGTAAGGAAATAATATAATGATGTGACAATAAATGTTAGGTGCCTTATTTTTTGGCATGCGATTTAGGTCACAATTAGATAGTAAACTATTACCATTAGAATACCGTATAAATGAGTTGAGCGGGTGTAATGGCCAGGACCATCCTGGTCCATTACATTATCAAATTGTGGTGTTTGGAGTGTCATGGACACTATCGGTGAGTCAGGATGGCGTCGGTGTCGGTGGCAGGGTGTCGTCTTTCTTGTCACTTATTGGTGTCTCACCGATCAGTGTCACACCCAAATGGTGACGTTGTGGGGTGTCGATTTTCCATTCCAGTTTCCATCCCATAATGTCTCTTTTAAAGTGGTTTAAGATCGTTTTATGTCATGTAAAGGATATCTTAAATCCCCTAAGAGTGGGGAGACCCTTGACTCACCAAAATGTGTGGCCTTTTAATCAGTTTTACAACCTTTTTCACATTTTTAGTTACACCCATATTATTCATTTTTCTTGGTTTAAATGTATCATATCAACTCTCCACCATGTGATGGTCTATCTCACTATCTCTGAGGTAATTATTAAATATCAATTATTTTTAATGTGTGAAACTGCCTAGTGGTATGGTCAAACCACGATCTAATTTTCAATCACGTCAAGATTACACATGCCATAACTCTAGGATCGATCCTTTTATCACACCAAGATCTTCTTCTTCCTTGGTCTCTTTCATTTCCCTTGGTTCACTAATAAAGCTCTGTTTTTCTTGATCATCTTGTGATTGAATGATAGTAACATGGAAACTGATTAATCACATAAAATTGGTTGATTAAATGGATTCTCGATGAAAAAGAATCCTTATGTGATCACTCCAGTTAACCAAATGGAATTAAGTAATAACATTGGTTGAATTTGAATTTACCCCTTTTTGTGGGTGTAGTTATGTGTTATGGTTGGGTTTTTGTGGATTGTATGGAATAGTTGAGCAGTGGGACTATGGTTTTTTCCATGGTTGTGGGATGATTGTGGAATAGATGAACTTGTATGCCGTGTAAACTACCCTTGGTGGTGTTGTGGCCATGGGATAAACTTTTACGGCATTGGTGCAACGTGTTTTAGTGGTGTTGTGCAGTGGGACTACAACTTAGATTTCTGTCTATGTTGGGTTTCATAGGCTTCTTATTTTCCTGGTCGTATTTTAATATTTAAATGGAATCAATTGAACATGATAACGTGAAAGGGTATAATGGGGAACTGTTTTTCAAAAATGGGTTGTTTTCTGGTTGTGGATGTTGTGTATTTGTGCATGTAGGGGTAGAAGCAAGAGTGGTTGTGTGTGGGATGGTTCTTGGTTTCGAGACCCTTAGTTTGGGATGATTACTTGATTACCTACATGTATAAATTTTAGTTTTTTTGTTTCTTATATGCACACCACCTATGTTTATCACTTCATGTCAAACACCCCCATTTCATGGGGGAGGGTTTTTTCCAACATTTTTATGAGTGGCTGGTTATTAGCTCCTTTCTACTCCCTCTCCCAGACATCCTAAATTATTTTGGTAGGTTGTGATGGCTTGAGGTTTATTATAGCCCAAGACTCATGGTGCAGGGTGTGTCGTGGTAGGTTGGCCCAAGTGTGTGTGGGAAGGTTTGTTTCTAAAGTTTCTTCAGGGTGAGTCCTAGGTGTTTTCAGGCAAGAGATATGGTTATTGTTTCCCATGTGTTTTCAGGATGATTCATATGTATCTATGGGAAGTAATTGTTGTGGTGGTGGCCTAAGTGTCTGCGGGTAAGAAGTGTGGTTGTGGTGGACTAGGTGTCTGTCAGTAGGATGTGTGGTTGTGGTGGCCCATGTGTTTGTAGGCAGGATAAAGGTATGGTTGGGATGGACCATATGGTTGTTGTTGGGGGTGGTAGTGGGACTGTTGTGGGATTTCTGGTGGAGGTCTAATGTGTAGGATGTTCTAAATAACACGTGGGAAAGTGGTGTGGGGTATCCAAATATTGATGTCCTATTACTATTACTTTACCTGACTTGTGTTATTTGGGTAGTGTGCCTTAGTGAGGCTGGGTGATTAGTTTCCTTGATAGGTGGATTTGTTTCTTCTGTCTTCATAGGGACATTATTATGTTCCCCCACTTGTGTAAGAGTGACTTTGGTTTCCCTACCGAGTATACTTATATACTCACCCTACGTATATAACACGACTTTCATGTTTCTAGGATGACTTTGAGGACTATTCCATACCTAACTAGGTCGGCCATCAGGGTAGCAGTCATTACTACTTTTCCTTTTCTTTTGGTACTCTCCTTCAGAGCTTTCTTGTACTTTTTATTGTTTTTACTTTTAAACATACATGTGGGGGTAGATTTTGGTTTTCCTTTTTCCTTTAGTGTCTAGAGTTGTTTGGATTTACCACCTTATCTCTTGATCATTTTTCAAAAAAAGGTAATTCCTTCCATACTATATGACATTTCATGCCCTTAGTTCTAGTCTCTACCCCAGGGCCTACTGAAGGTGGGACTCATGGGTCATTATCTTGTCTTCTTCTTAAGAAGGGAAGGTCATGACACACTGTTGTCCCTTCCCTCATCTGGATGAAGGTGGGTCGTGACAAAGTGGTATTATAGGTAGGTTGATAGATAGGATAGAGTTTGTAGATAGTCACTATGAGTATTTTAAGGGAAGGTAGGGAAAAAATGTTAGGTAACCTTGGTACGTGACATAGGATAGGAAAGAAAGGCTAGGACATGGTATTTTAAGGCCCCCCATGATCCAAAACAAGGAATCTGATCCTACTGAATGACCAATTGAGGCTACATTGATTGTAGGGTAGAGACCCTAGAAAAGTTACAAGCATCATAATGGCATGTGTTATTTCATGAATTGGAGTGTATTGGAGAAATATATATAAAAATAATTAAAAATATCCTTAGCAAATTTCTTACTACTATGGCATAAGAATTCCTTATTTATGTTACAGTTATGGCACCCAGACGTCCTCTACGAGTGGTACAAGAGGTTGAGGCCTAGTGGGTTGATCTAGTTGATTAGCAGAGGGATGATAGAGAGGAGGAGGATGACCAGTGGTAGAAGCTCCTTTGTTCTTTCTAGCGGTAGAATCTGGGAAATTATGAGGGTTGTTCACAGAAATAGAGATAGAGAGTTGGATCGAGGTGCTGGTGATCGGTTTTAGCTGGAACTAGGCTCTGACAGAGTACTAGGTTCCTCTGGAAGTAAGCCAGATGCGAGGGGCGGTGGGTCAGTGGTGGACCCTTTACCTCAGGGAGAAGAAGAAGACGGATGGCTCACGAACTGACATTGAGAAAGAGTTCTGGGCGGAATTACATTCATCCATGATGAAGTCCAAGAAAAAGTAGGAGTTTCTCTCCCTTCAGTAAGGGAGTTTGTTGGTAAGGTAGATGGGGATCAAGTTCAAGGATCTCCTATGTTTTTCTCAGGATCTCTTTTTGGATGAGGATTTGTGGGCAAGACGCTTAGAGGAGGCACTCCAACCTTCTCTTTGGTATGTTGTTATGCTCCTTTACTATACCTATATATATGTAAGTTTAGAATAAGGACTAAATAGGGGATATGGTGCACACGCTGGGAGGTATGCCGTGAGAGGGGATCTGGCTGAGTTCATCAATGGGGAAGGTCGTCAACAGTAGATCTATAGTGATGAAACCTTCTAGGTTTTGACTAGGGGGAGTAGTCCTCAGCAGTTTCAGTTCTGATCTACTAGTCCTTGCCCTTTCACCATGGGCTCGGGACTGACGTTATTTTCTTGTGGATGTTTTGGCCACATCCAGAGTCAGTGCCTAGTTAGATCTTAGTACATTGGGGGTGGCTAGGTTTAGGACCCACCTCAGTAGCAGCAGTTTCCTACCAGAATTTTTTAGCAGCAACAACATGCCCCTACCCCTCTGAGAGCAGAATTTTATAGAGGTGGCCGACCTCAGGGTACTCCTCAAGGACCTTGACTGGGGTTTGGTCGAGGAGGTGGATGATAGCAAAGGGGAAGAGGAGCTGGCCATGGGTATTTTTAAACCATAGAAGTAGCAGTTCCAGTGGGGTCGGATGTTGTTTGAGGTTCGATTAGTCTGTTTAGTACACTTTCTTGTGCCTTGTTTGATTCTGGAGCTTCACAATCCTTTGTTTTGCTTATTATATCCCATGAAATGGAGGTCAGACTAGCCTATTTAATTTTTTTTAGGATGTAAACTGATGTGGGGGCCGCATTAGTCTGGTGGGGATATTCTTCTTCTATGAATTAAGCCATTCGATGTCATCATAGTCATCCATTGGCTATTTTTCGTGCACTCTATTATTGACTGATTCTGGAAAAGAGTTCTGTTCTCAGATATGGGAGACCTACATGTTGATTTTGTTAGAGAGAGGAGACTCCAAGAGGTAAATGGGAGCATGGAGACCCTTCATTCTTTGTTATCTAAGATATTAGTTAAATTAGATGACTTAAAGATGGTGAAAGTTTTGAGTATTATCAGTGAGTTCCTAGATGTCTTCCCTGAAGAGGTTGAGACACTACCACCTCAACCTAATGTTTAGTTCAGAATAGACTTAAAACCTGGTGGCCATTAAATTTCGATGGATCCCTCTCGGATTGAGCCTTATGAGTTGTGGGAGTTACAGATTCAGGTTGATGACTTGATGAAGAAGGGTTTTATTCGACCAAGTGTGTCATTGTGAGGTGCTCCAGTCATGTTTTAGAATAAGGAAAATGGTGGTCTCAGGCTATGGATAGACTACTGGAGACTAAATCAGGTGATGGTCAAGAACTGTTACCCCCTCACTAAGATCGACATCTTTTTTACCAGTTGAAGGAGGTGGTTGGTTCTCTAAGATTTACCTGTGGTCTGGATATCACTAGATGAGGGTGAAGGATGGTGACATCCTAAACACTACCTTCAGGTACAGGTATGGGAACTTTTTGTTCATGGTCATGTCTTTCTTCATTATTAATTCACCATCTATAGTCATGGGACACATGAACTATGTTTTCCATGAGTATCTAGAGAGGTTCGTCGTCGTGTTCATAGATGACATCTTGGTCTACTCATGATCTGAGGAGGACCACAGTAAGCACCTCAAGACATATTTGGAGGTCCTCCGACACCACCAGATCTATGGGAAGTTATCCAAGTGAAAGTTCTAGACATGAGAGGTGGACTTCCTTGGACCCGTGGTGTCCTAGCATGGAATATTAGTGGACCCAACGAAGGTAAAAGTAGTTGTTTCTTGGGTATCACCCAATAACATGGTTGAGGATCATAGTTTTTGGGGTCTGTAAGGTTACTACCGGAGGTTTGTACTTGTATTCTCTCACGTTGTGACTCCATTGATGTCTTTATCCAATAAAGACTAGTATTTTTTATGGGGTGAGCCGCACCAGGAAGATTTCACTTATCTGAAATGGAATCTGGTCATTTCCCTAGTGGTGAGGTTTCCAAAGGAAGGGGGGATGTTCGAAGTGTTATGTGATGCTTCTGGTCTAGGGTTGGGGTGTGTGTTGATGCATATGTAGGGAGTGATCACTTATGGGTCTAGCTAGTTACTTCCCAATGAATGTAACTATTCTACCCATGACCTATATCTTACAGTGGTGGGGTTCACACTGAAGTTTTGGTGGAATTACTTCATCGGGGAATGATTTGTGGTCTTCACATTTCACAAAAGCTTATGGTATGTCTTCTCCCAGTGAGACATGAACTTGCAGCATTGGAGGTGGATGGAGTTTCATCATTACTATGACTTCGATATCTCCTACACCTTGGGAAAGGGGAACATTGTGTCTAATTACTTGAGCAGTAAGTCATGGAGGGAAGTGGTTTGGAATTATGTGAATGCTTGGAGAGCAATGGAGGAGTTGGTTTCCTTGCACCTATATGCATGGGTGGATGGTAGTTGAGGTTGTCAGTTTCAGATAACAGTAAAGAACTCTCTGATGTGATAGGTGGGGGAGTCTCAGTGGGGGGAATCAAATAACAAAGTGTTTTATGATCACATTGACTAGGTAAATTCTATGGAAGGATGGTCAGAAGATGGTCAAAATCAGATTCTTTTCTGCAGGAAGTTGTTTGTCCCAGAGACGATGGATGAGAGAGTTCTTTGTGAGTTCCATAGATCTTCATTAGAGGTACACCTAAGAGTTTCCAAGATGTATCGAGGCATTAGGTAATATTTTTGGTGGCCTGGGGTAAAGCGGGAAGTGGCTGAGTTTGTGGTAAGGTGCCTAGTGTGTCATCAGGTGAAGGCTGAACACCGTGTTCTTGGAGGTTTGTTTCAACCTTTAGATGTTTCCGAGTTGAAATAGGATGATATCTCGATGGATTAATTCACAGGACTAGCAAGGGCTGACGGGTCTTATGCTGCCATCTTGGTAGTGGTGGAACGATTGAAGAAATTAGATTACATCTTTGAGGTTAAGGGGTCAAGTGCAGTGGATGCCTTAGAACAGAGGTATGTGGGTGAAATAGTGTGGTTACATGGAATTCCAAGGTCTATTTTCTTGGATCAGGATACATGGTTTACCTCATGAGTCTGGAGGGGATTACAACATGTATTTGGCACCCAGCTATACCTTAGAACTTCTTTCCATTCTCATATAGATGGGAAGACCGAGAAGACCACTCATATGTTTGAGGATATTCTACGGGCATGTTTTCTAAAATTTAGAGGATTGTGGGTATGACACTTTCCTCTGGTATAGTTTTACGACAAAAATATATATCACTCTACCATTGACATGGAACCATTTGAAGCCTTATACTAAAGACTATTTTGTTTACCCATGTGCTAGACGAAGGTTGGGGAGGCAGGTGTTCTTGGACCAAAGGTAGTGCAGAGCACAACAGAGAAGGTTCATCTTGTGAGTAAGAGGATGAAGGTGGCTCAACATTGGAATAAGTCGTACTTTGATCATAGGATGAGGCCCTTGGAGTTCGAGGTTGGATATTATGTGTTCTTGAAGGTTTCCCTTTGATGTGGGAAGCAAAGGTTTGGTAAGGGCAGAAAGCTCTCTCCTAGGTTCATCAGGCCTCTAAATGTGTTGGGGTGAGTTGGTGAGGTGGAATATCAGCTAGTGTTGCTACCCCAGTTTTAGAAGATCTGTAACGTCTTTCATGTCTCTCAGCTTCGTTAGTATCTACATAATGAATCACATGTCTTTGAATGGGGAGGGTTGTATGTCGAGGGCGACGTGACGTTCATGGAGCAACTGGTAATAATCTAGGATCATAAGGTGAAGGTGATTTTTGGATGGACCATTCCTTCGGTTTTTTTGTGTAGGCATGATGGATTCAAGGAGAGTACTTTGGAGAAATAATCACATATGTTTTCCTAGTATCGAGAGCTATTTTGAATTTTTTCTGAGTTTTCTTTGATGTTTTTACTTTTGTGCATTATTGTGATGTAATGCTTCAACTTGTTGACTATGAGATGGGATGTTTCCATTGCACTCTGAATTTTTATGAAAAGTTCCAATGTGTGGGGAAGGAAATCCCTAATTCCTAATAAAGAAGAATTAGTGAGGATGTGATTAATCTGGTGTGAGCGAGTTAGTGCCACCCAAAATGGATATTATCTTGAAATTGAAGAAATAAATACTTAATCCATGTGTTAGGGTAATGTGATGTTTGAGGTTCGTGTGAATGTTTGGGGTGAAAGATATCAGGAAGTGTTCTTGAATTTCATGGTTTTATTACTACTTTCGAGCAACTCCTGATGGCTTATCCCTGATAGGTATCTTATGAGGTGGTTGTTCGGACCCACACTTCCTCAGGTTTAGTCTTGAATCTCTAGGACGAGAATAGTTTAAGAGGTATTTAATGTAATGGTTAGGACCTTCCTGGTCCATTAAATTGTCAAATTCTAGTGTTTGTGGTGTTCTAGACACCATTGGTGAGTCAGGAGGGCGTTTTTTTAGTGGAAGGTTGTCAACGTGGTGTCACCTATTAGTGACGCACCCAAATGGTGTCGTCATGTGGTGTGAGGTTTCCTTTCCAGTTTCCCTCCCCTAATTTTCTTTTAAGTTTTAATGCCTCTTTTAAAGTGTTTTAGGATCATTTTAAGGATAGTAAATGATATATTAAATCCCCTAAGAGCAGGGAATCCCTTGAAATACCAAAATGTGTGGACTTTAAATATGTTTCACAACCTTTGTTGTGTTTCCAATTATGCCCTTGTTATGAATTTTTATCAGTTTAAATGTAACCTATCAACTCTCCACTGCGTGTTGGTCTATCACATTTTCTCTGAGGGAATTATTAAGTATCAATTAATTCCAACGTGTTCAACCGCCCAGCCGTGTGGTCAAACCACAATCCCCTTTTCATGCACTTCGAGATTTCATATCCCATAACTCTAGGATTGGGCCTTCTATCACACTGTGACCTTCTTCTTCCTTGGTCTCTTTCTTTTACCTTGGTTCACTTTGAGTCCCTCTTCCATAGATGAGTCATGCCTGCGTGAGATCCCTCCTTTTCAGCTCCTCTTGGAGTTTCCTGTCACACAACCCTTGTTCTTGGAGAAAGGAGACAACTTTGATCCTTTACCATCCAGGTAGTGTTTCTTCCTTCGTCTATCTTTATTGTGCGTCATAGAAGGCGGGTATTATGATGTTCCCTTAGGACGTAGATGAAACCAAATTTAACAAAGATAATAAATATACTTTTAAAGAATTAAGGGGTGGGAAATATTATCATTTTTTTGTATTTTAACTTCATTTATATATAGTGAATTGTATGGGATCATGTCCGTTGATAATCATGGTCGTTGGTGGTCCTCTATTTCCCACCAATGATGCTCTATTTTTCTGGATGATCTTGTGATTGAATGACTGTGACATGGAAACTAATTAATCATTTAAACATGGTTGATTAAATGTATGCCTGATGAATGATGACCCTTAAGTGATCACCCCATTTAACCAAATGGAATTAAGGAACTGTTTTGGCTGAATCATAATTTTCCCATGTTTGGGGGGTGTAGTTATGTGTTGTGTGTTGTGGTTGGGTTTTTATGGCTTGTGTGGAATGGTTGAGAATTGGGACTCTGGTTTGACCCATGTTTATGGGCTGATTGTGGAATAGATTAACTTATATTCAGTAGAAACTTCCCTTGGTTGTGTTCTGGTTATGGGAAGAACTTGTATAGTGTGACTGCAATGAGTTTTAGTTGTGTTGTGCAGTGGGACCGAAACTTGGTTATCTTGCTATGTTGGGTTGGTTATGTAGGTTAGTTTTCAAGTGGTAATTTAATATTTAAATGGAATCACTTGAACATGATAACATGAACAGGTAAAATGGGGAACTGTTTTCCAGAAATGGGTTGTGCTCTAGTTGTGGTTGTTGGGTATTTGTGCATGTAGGGGTAGTAGAAATAGTTGTTGTGTGTGGGATGGTTTTGGGTTTCATGACCCTTAGGTTGGGATGAGTGACTAATTACCTATGTGCATAAATTTTAGTTCTTGTGTTTCTTATACACACCCCACCTTTGTGTATAACTTCATTCCAAACACCCCCATTTAATGAGAGAGGGTGTTTTCCAAACATTCCTATGGGTGGCTAGTTATTAGCTACTTTATGATCCCTCTCCCATAAAACCCAAGTTATTTGTGAAAGATGTGACAACCTAAGGTTTATTATAGGCCAAGACTCTTTGGGAAGGGTGTGTCATGGTAGTTTGGCATAGGTGTGTGTGGGAAGGTGTGTTTACCAAGTGTCTTCAGGATGAGGCCCATGTGTTTTTAGGTGGGAGGTGCGGTTATTGTTTCCCATGTGTTTTCGGGATGAGGAACAGGTGTGTGCAGGAAGGAAGTGTGGTCGTGGTGGTCTAGGTGTATATGGGTAGGAAGTGTGGTTGTGGTGTCCCATGTGTCTTCAAGTAGGATTTGAGGTTGTGGTGGCCCAAGTGTTTGCGGGTGGGATAAATGTGTGGTTGGTATGGACCATGTGGTTATTGTTGGGGTGGAAGTGGGACTGTAGTGGGATTTGTGGGGGTTGTCTGATGTATAGGATGTTCTAAATAACCAGTGCGAAAGTTGTGTGGGGTACCCAGATATCGATGTTCTATTACAATTACTTTACATAACTTGTGTTATTTGGGGAGTATTCCTTGGTGAGGTTGGGTGATTAGTTTCCTTGATATGTTTCTTGGTTTCTGCTTTCCTCATAGGGACATTAGTATTTTCCCCAACTTTTTCATGAGTGACTTTGTTTTCCCTACGGATTATACTTGTATACTCACCCTACGTATATAAATCTACTTTTTGGTTTCCAAGAGGACTTTGAGGACCGTTTCAGACCTTACTAGCTCGGGCGTTGGGGGCAGTTGATGTTGCTTCTTTTCTTTTTCTTTTGGTACCCTCCTTCAGAATATTCGTGTACTTTGTATTGTTTTCACTTTTGAACGTGCTCATGGGGATGGATTTTTGTTTTCCATTTTTTCCTTTAGTGTTCAGAGTTGTTTGGATTTACAACCTTATCTCCAAATCATTGGAAAAAAAGGATAATTCCTTCCATACTATGTGAGATTTCATGCCCTTTGTGCTAGTTTCCACCCTAGGGCCTACCGAAGGCAGGACTCATGGGTCATTATCTTGTTTTCTTATTGAGGAAGGAAGGGTGGGGCACTCTACAAATCCCTTCCCTCATCTTGCTGAATATGGGTAGTGACAGTGAATCTATATAATAGATTAGGATAAAGATTCATTCATTCAACTATCCAAGATCCATGTGTGATATGATTGACATTATTGTCTACCAGATATATTCATGGATTATGTTAAAATATTAACTAGGATGGTTTATTATGGAATATTAATTTTATACCACTAATGGATGAAATGTAAAATTAAATGGGGTCATAATTTTAGTGGGATAATATTTAATAAAGGTCTTTATTAAACAAATATAAAAAAAGATAATCATCTAATAAAATATTCTATTATAGATAAATGCTATAATATTTATTCAATATGACATTGAGATCATTACTGGGGAAATAAAATCATAATTAAAAAACTATTCAACTAGTGTGATAAACTGGTAATCTTCCCTAAGATGTAAAACTAAATATGTTAAATAAAAACCTTCATGAGTAACCATACATTCTAGAATGGTTTTCACAATATGAATTAGTTACATAAAAGTTTATCATTTTAAAAAAATTATAATAGATGTGTTGGGTATGACATGTCCATGTTCTGGTGTTTTATTTACAAAACAAAGGGGTTAATTTTTAAACCAAAAAAAGAGGAAAAGTTCATTTATAATTCACAATATGTTTCCCCTTATATCAATTAAATGTTTTTAAACATAAATGTGGCATTATAGGAGGGAAAATAATTCCATGGGATTGAATTTTTTTATAATACCCAAAGTGGGTTGAGAATACTTATGAAAACTATATCAGGTATTGGTGTTATAGAAACAATTATTCAATTTTTAAGGGTATATGATGCCAAATGTAAATTTTACCAATTTTTTAAATATACAAGAGTTTAAAATAGGAGTACTAATTGATTGATCCTGTATTTTTCAATCAAATATTTTATAATTGGTTCCTATAATAGATTTTCAGAATGATAAGTGTATTTCAAGATCATAAAAATATAAAATAGTATATTTATAATTATCTCATTTTGATTATGTAATAATAAATATTTTTTTATTAATAAATAATTTGTATGAACAATTTGATGGGATTATTTTGATATACATGGATTATGATTCAACAAACACTATAACATATTTGAAAATTGGATTAAAGGAAAAGTTTATTTATATAGGATAAAGGATTTTAACCAAGTTCTATTTAAAAAAATAGGAAAAACAATTCCCATCCCCCAGTTGTGGCATAATTTATTGAATAAATATTCTTTTTAAAATATTTATTATAACACTTAAAATACATTATATAGTTAAGATGTTAAATATTCTCAGTAAAGGAAATAAGTTTCATTTCCCAATATAAAAGAATTTTGGTATCTTATCATGATATTATGTAAAGAATTTAGCTTTTAAAAGTCTAGTGGGAGTATATTTGGACTTATATATGTTTAGTTTCAATAAATAAAATATTATGTTTGTAAAAATTTAATGATAATGTCACTTAATATCCTAAAATATTTTAGGGTATTTAATAACAGGAAAATGTAAATATTAGTATTTATACTCCAATATGATCTCAAATAAAAAAATTAATAGAAAATTTCCATTATTATGGTGATTAAATTATAGAGTTTTAAGTATACAATAACATTTATTAACATTATAAAATTGGATGTTGTGACGTAAAGGATTTTGAATGCTATGTTCAAAGACTTGAACATTAGGAATATGATTCCTATGTCTCATTTTTATTCAAAAAATCATTTTTTATAGATTTTATTCACTAAATGGATTTAGTGGGAGATTTTTTACTAGATATTCACATAAAGAGGTCTCAAGAATTACATAGAGATGTAATGAGATTTAAAAACCCTAAAAAGTGTAGCAAACATTAGGCCTCTCTAGAGGTCTGTCACACGGGATATGATTAGATCGTCTCTTATATATAGATTTTTTATAATTCTTAATGTAGTTTGAGAATATAAATGTATTATGTTAAGAAAAATAGTCTCCAATTTATCATTCTTTTATGATTTTTGCATATATTTGGAGATGTGAAATAAAAATTGGCCTCTCAAAGTATAATTTTTTTTATCCCTAACCAATTTTAATTTTTATGTTTTATAGTTTGTGTTGAATTGTTTGGTTAGTGTGGGTTGGTTTTTTGTATATAGATATAATATTTTCTCATGAGACATAAAATGAGTTTTATATGGTAGATAATCCACTAAGTATAGAACATGGAGTACCATACACTATGTCGTTGGTATACTAGGGGAGCATGTTTCATATTAAATCCTCATACCTAAGGTTAGAAAAAAAACTTAATATGATAACCTTTATAATTTGATTCCCTTATTACTAAATTCTTGAGTCTTAACTAATCAGGGAACGGTTGGATATATTGTGGATCATGTCATTGAATATGGCTTAACCAAAATGTGATCTTTAATTTTATATGAAAAGTATGACATTTGGGACCTTGATTGAGATATATTGAGGAAGTGTATAACCATACCTATATAATTTTCTTTGATGTTTTTCATGACCAGGCCCACTAGGGTCCAAACTATGACTGCCCAAAGCTCATCTCCCATAATCCAGGGGTTGGCGACCAGCCCTGAGTAGGCAAATCCCACACATGGGAGGCATTAGCCTAATGTACCTATATCAATTCATATATCTCCAAACCCATACAATGATAAAGTGTAAAACAACTAAAACCAATTCATGAATACATTATGATCCCACAAAATAGTATGATAGAAAAGTATTGAAAGCAAAAAAAGGTCCAAATACAACCCCAACCAAATCTGTAGAGAGACCATCCTACTCCACAGGTGAGGACTATTATCAAATATTACCCAAAAAACCCCTCGTTATATCAAGATCAAACTACACTCCACCTACTCCCTTTTCTCCTAGGATATCATCAAATGGGTCTTCGTTTTCATAAGACACAACACATTCAACTAGATCCCATGAAGGGGTGAATATAACAATACATAGTAGGAAAACCTAAAAACACCAAACATGAATCATTAAGAAAAGTAAACTCATTATAGTAATAAAATAATGATTTGAAATAAGAGACTCTAGATATACTCTGGAAGTAAATCATGCTACCAGCATGTCAGAACCCACTACAATTCATACAATTCTTCCCAAAGAAATTCTCATTCCAAGATAATTCAGTCCATGGACCATGTCATCACTGGAGACATTCATCCAAGAGGTCTAGATAATTAGGCACCATCCAAGAAAGCTCACTAGTCCCAGAATACCCTGATACTCAGATAGGGGTTCACACCTAAGACTGTTGGGGGAGACCACAAAACAAATATAGATCAACCAGCTATGTAGGGGATTGTATGACAATGATATTGAAAACCCTACTAGTATGAAATTCAATGTGGAGGATCAATTCTCTACTCAATAATTTCATGTCTATTCCACAAATCCCACCTAGGGTATAAATATGAGGATAACACTCCAATCTCACAAAGGGACACTACATACTCTATCAGAGACTAGTCCTCTAAAGGGGATCAAAATCATTGAAATGAGGATGTAATACCACATTGTACCCTCCAGGGAATGGACTAAGGGAACACACTCGACCAAGAATGGTACATACTGAAGAAATGAAGGGATAAAGTCCCTCAAAAGGGGTATACGGTGTGTATTGGAGGTACACAACATGTGTATCCAACCCCCATCCTACCAATGTGGTGCTACTTCATAAGACATAGAACTATCTAAATACATGGAATGTAGGAACAATACAAAGTGTGTAAAGATCACTCAAAACCTTCCTGATTTCATTTTACCATACCCATATACCACTAGTCGTGCCCATGTACCAACCCATGTACACTTGGTCAGGCATGTGTACAACTGGTTGTGCTCATGTACTTGGTCTACCCATGTTTTTGTATCCACTGAGATACACTCCAAGCTTCCAACACATGTCAGACAGCCTATCACAAGGTCACATGGTTTATGAAATTTTACTCTATGGGAAAACCCTAGCACTACACAGGGGGGTCCGACACGATGTGTATCATAGGATTACATGCTATGTAATCCTGAATTTCCAAGATCTCATGGGTTCATTCCATGTTATTATCTATGTCACCAAGGCCTCTGTTCTTACTGAAATCTACAGATATGGGGTCATCTAAGACTTTAGTCATCTGGGATCATAGATTTGGGCATGGAATCTACTTTGGAACTCCCACTCAAATCATTCGTAGCCACCCCATAAAAACAATGATGAATGGGTATTAAAAATCTATTATGATCCACCTCCAATCATCCTTTTTTGTTTTCTCACCTTGAACATACCCTCAATCGTGAACCGAACCAGTGGTATTGATCTGTTGCATCAAATAATAGTCACGAACGATTGATTACTGAGTATTCATCGAAACATGGTCCAAATAAATTTCCCATGATTAATGTACATTTAAAGGGAGGTTAAATCCATAGGCCTTTAAATTTGAGGAATAAAACTTAATCCATTTCCATTCTTCCTCAATCACTTTTCTTAGAAATAGACACATATAGAGGGAAAAAATAAATAAACAAGTATAAATCCATCAATTTAATCTACCATCAATGAATTAATCAATTATTTTTCATGGAATGGATCTATGTTTAACTAGGATAAAAGAACAAGATTTTATTTCACAAAAAACTTCATACCTTTATTTTGGGTCAATCACTGATAAAGAGTGGTCTTGCATCATTGTCGTTGGCAAGATTCACACGTTCCTTTGTCCCAATAGTCTTAAATATTGATCTAATCTTGAATTTATACCGATAACACTCTCTAACAGTATCTCTAGGTCTCCATGGTTTAGCGGCCAACCCTAATACATATCTATAACATTTCATTTATAAAAGATCTTGGTTGTTTTGTCAAAAAATAAATAAAATAAATAAATAAAATTATTTATTTTATTCATTTGGGATCAGGATTGTTTTGAAAAAAACCTATGTTGACAAAGGTTATGTCATGCCTAGGGTAAAACCCATGCCATTAATAGAATTGTGCTCTTGATTTTCTGATCTGCTCCCTTGTTTATGAGTATTCCTCTTTTTCATTGAAATTGTTTTCACATGATATTTAAAATAATTAATATATTAGAAACATTTATTTTGAACTTAATGGGCCTTGGAATTTCACAACAACATAGTGTATAGATATGAAAATAATCTATATAATATCAAAAAATAATACATCAAAAATCAGATTTGTTATATTCTACCCACCATAGGACTTTTCTTTCTGAAATGAGAAAAATCTACTCAAAAAGATGAGGGTACTGGGAATGCATCTGGGTCTTTTACTCTCAGGTGCTCTCCAAAAGATTAATATGCTACCAGCTAACAAGAACTAGGGGAATATATTAGCCACAAAGTATTCTCTATTTTTTATCCTCGATATCCACTAGGTACTCAACAAAGGTAGCTCCATCTAAGATATACAATTTTCACCAATTTATAACATGTGATAGGACATACACATACCTCCTCAGATGTGACACATGGAAGGCACCACATACCTGATATAACTAAAATGGTAGAGATAGGTGATATTCCACCTCTATAACTCTATATAGTCTTGTAAAAGAGCCAATTAATCCTAGAGATAACTTTAATCCTTATCCAAAACTCCAGAATCCACATCGAGGTGAGGTGATCAAGAACACATGGTCTCCCTCCTCAAACTCCATTGGTTTTCATCATCAGTCCTCAAAAGACTTATAATGGATATATGAAGTTACCATCATCTCTTGGATGAAATTCACCTTCTCTATAGTATCTCATAATAAATATAGTCCCATGAGTACTTAATCCCCTAGATTAGTCCAACCAAGTGGTGACCTATAGGGTCTCCCATAAAAGGCCTTGAATGAAGACATATAAATGATAAAATAATATTTTTTGTTGTATTCAAACTCCATAAATGATATATGATCTTCCCAAATATGTACAAATCAAAAATTAAATCCCACAACATGTCTTACAAGACTTAAATGGTCTACTTAGTATAGCCATTAGTCTGGGGGTGAAACGTTGTGCTCAAGAATAATTGATTCCTAAAGGAATCCTGAAATCATATCCATAATTATGATGTAAAATTATTATCATAGACTAAAACTATATTTTAGGGATCTCTATGGATTTAGGATATCTCCATCATGTACAAGAATCCCAATATCTCTACTAAACTCTGTTCTCAAATGCCTATGAAGTGGACCAACTTGGTGATCCGTTCTATGATCACCCTTATGAAATCATGTCCCCTAGATGTATGTGGTAACCCCACATAAATTCCAAGGATATATAATCCTAATTCCACTCTAGTACCTCAATGTGTTTATATAAAACACCTATAACCTGGTGCTCATCCTTCACTTGCTGGGAAGTGAGGAATTGAGAGACACTCTGCAACATAAATGTTCATTCTTTGACACCAAAACTGACATCAAAGGTCCTGGTAAAAGATTTCCACATATGGATATAAAAACAAAGTATCCCTATCATGATATAAAATATAATGGGTAACAACCATCAACTATAAACATGAATAATCATAATTGTACACTATGGAAAACTTCAATGAGGCTAACTACTCTGATTACTCAACCAACATCTAAGAACAAGATATCCTAATGTGAGTGTCTGCAACCATGTTCCCCTTACTAGGAGTATATAAAATCTCAAATTAATAGTCTCATATGGAATCTATCAATAGCCTATGACTCAATTTTTGATTATTTTAAGAGAATA
Source organism: Viscum album (assembly GCA_963277665.1). Classification (NCBI taxonomy): domain Eukaryota; kingdom Viridiplantae; phylum Streptophyta; class Magnoliopsida; order Santalales; family Viscaceae; genus Viscum; species Viscum album. Next base: position 1,085,756,427 of record OY728151.1, read on the forward strand.
TATACTTGAGACGCTTATGGTCATATTAGAAGATAAACCACTCACCCATCAGGTAGTGTCACCACATCTTCAGTTCAAAGACCTCCACTGCTATCACAAGATCATGGGTCATGTATTTCCTTTTATGTGGTATCAACTAACAAGAAAGATACATAATAACAACCAATATATGCATCAGAACACACCCAAACCTAGTCCCTAATGAATAGAAGAACACTACGTACTTGACAACCTTCTATAGGAATCTCAAGATGAGATAACTTATCAACCAACACCTCAACTTCTAAAATCGCTGGTGTCACATCTCTATCCACCCAAAAGGATTCCCCTTCTAGGTAAAATATTTTGATGGTGCTTCCACTATAAAAATTGTGTAAAAACCTCTGATAGTACGCAGCCAACTGAAGGAAACTCCACACCTCATTAAAACTCTTGTTTGGATCCCAGGAAAGTACTACCTAAACCTTTATTGGGGGAAAAATAACTCCTTCCCTTGAGATAAAGTGTACCATGAAGTGGAAATATCTAATCTATAATTGACACTTCGAGAGGTTCCCATAAAATTTTATCTCTTAGAGTGTGTATAGGTTCATCTTCAAATGTCTCACTTACTCCTCCTTAGATTTCAAGTACATTATGATATTTTCCATTAAGGCTACCACAAACTGGTGAAAGAAAGGTTGAAATATCAAGTTCATGAGTCCCATATATACTATAGGGGAATTTGTCACACTAAAGGTCATTTTCAAATACTCATAGCAACCATAGTGACATCTAAATAATATATTTTGTAAATTCTCATCCCATAATCATTGCTGGTGTTTTCCAGATCTAATCATAATATTTAAAAATCAACACACCCCTCCCAAATGATTAAATTGTTTTTTGATCCTTAGTAGTGGATACGTATTCTTCATGGTCACTAGTTTCAAGCATTATTAACTTATAGATAACCTCAAGCTCCAATTCTCCTTCTTGGAGAACAACTTTGAGGATACTCAAGGGAAAACACTGGGTCTTAAAAATATCTTCTTTTTAAAGCCCTAAAAATTCTCCCTAAGCTCCTGAAGAACTATAAAATCCATCTAATATGGTGGTAAAAATATCAGGGTCATCCTAGGGTGTAACTAAATACTAAGTTATAACTCATGGTAGGGAGTTAATCCTAGAATATCCTTAAGAAAGATGAACTTTTACTCTTCTACAAGCATAATGAATGGTTATCACATGTCATATATTACTGCAAAATTCATTCTGGATAACTGGTGAGTGATTGGATGTACTCTCCTATAACAAAGGACATCTTTCTCCATGAAGGTTTCCTTTTCTCCCATAAAGAAAAAACTTATCCCATAACTGTGTATACATCACATCCACCTCCTAAAACTATTGATTTTGGCATGAATTGTGGATATCTAGTCCATAACTAAAATGAAATCATATATCCTCATCATTTTTAAAAAGAGATATCATACAAATTTTTCTCTTCAATGTATCAGATTTCACTATTGGTAAAAGATCAATATCATTGATTCACCACCTGTTGGAGTCTATAACCATAGGGTTCGAGCCAATGGATCAATTGGAACATCTATGTCTCAAACCAGAGAAGTGTTAAGAATTAATTGACTCACACCTATGTCTATCAATACTATAAATAAATTATAAAGTACATAGATTCTATATTGTATCATCCCTAGAGCCTCAAAGTTATAGGACTCTATAGCCTTCAGTTGTCCTCATCCATGACCACTATCTCTTTAATCCTAGTGTGGACAACCAAGGTGTGGTGGTGATAAAAGGTCAAACCACCAACCACCTACTACTACTTTTCTATCCCCTATACCAAGTATCTATTCCTATGGACCACCATACACCTACCTTTTCCTTTGCCTCAGTGGTCTCTCAACCATCTATCAATCATCTCTATGACAGGTTGTGCAATCTTGAGCCATATTTCCCATACTCTTATAGAAGAAACATAACATCTCTCTATCAACTAACTCAAGGAATTCTGAGAGACCTTTACCACTGACCTTGTATACTAGTATCACCTCCTAAAGGGCCAAACATGATTGGATCCCTACGAATCTCATCTGATACCTGCTATCAAGGTATCAGCTTATGGGTGACCACTACCAGCAACCACTGTCAATTCCTTCTCTTCCAAGAAGAACTCCACCACTTAGGCCCACTCAAGCACCCTGATATAGGTTTTAATTAATAAGGATACCATTGAATCCTAACATCCCATTTTAATCTCTATATAATGGTCTATTCTTCAAAAAATAAATCTTGAAACAGATCCATGGAGTATGGAAAAATATCAGTAATACTCACTCAATACTCCTCCATGGTCAAAATGTCATGTTGTAGATGCAGAAACTTCTGTATGCGCATTGAATACAACATATCCAGATAAACCTCCTTCTTGAAAAAATTCTCAAATTATGACTATGAGAGAGTTGTCTCTTCATGTGACCAAATCACTATAATCTACCATCTCCTAGGAGATCCCTAAATAATACTCTCTATAAGGACCTCCATCTAGTCTATATGCATCCTTAAAAGGTATAAAACTTATGTTAATTCCTCTATCCAATCCTTATCCACCTGGAGTTTTTCTTACCCCAAAACCTAGGAGGTCGCTACCTCTTTAACTCATGTGGTGCACTCAACCTAAATGAATCCTCTACTGGAACTGTCTTCACTAGCTAATTCTCAATAGGTGGTGTTATTTATGCTAAAGAACCCATAGGTTATATCTCTGGTATAGGCCCATGTACTGAAGATGCATCACTCAGTAGATCATCATCATGATCACATAGTGGAATCCTAGTTGGATGTCTTCCTGGAGGCATCCTAAAATAAACAAAATGTACCATTATCAAAGAGTATATCGAGGGATATTACACAAGTAGTACATGGAAACAAAAATTCATTCCTATATGATTAATGTAGCAATGTTTTACCCACAACCAATGTCTACATGTACTGATTTGAGAAGAATTTGTTCAAATTCATGGTGTATTGATACGTTGGCCACCACACTAACACTATAGTCCCTATCTATAAATACAAACTTCAAACACTTAAAACTATTATCCCAAATGAATCTCATAGAATTTGGTCCTAAGGTATAATTTTATGCTTTGGTACAACTCTGTCACAACTCAACCATCTAGGGTCTAAATAATTAGTACCCCAAGAGTGCCTCTAATAGGCCAAGAACTGGTGACTAGCATCGAGTAGTAATATCCAACACATCGGGGTCATTATCCAAATGTGAATAAACAAACACAAATATCCTTTCACATAAAATGTGAAAACCTTAAAAAACCAAAACCAATGAATGAAGACATCTATGACCACACAACAGAGTACAATGGAAAATTACTAAAATCTAAAAAGGGCCCAAAAACAAGACAAACCAAAATTGTGTAGAGTCCAACATGCTCCAAGAGTGAGGAAAATGATCAAATGAAACTCGAAAAACACCTCGGTCTATCAAGATAAATCTTTGATCCACTTACTTCCTATCCTCCCAAGACATTTTAAAATGGGGTTTTTTTCTTCCTAAGACATGATAGGTGTCGGAAAATTCCATGCATGGTTGAGTATGAAAATACCCTACCAGACACCATGAAAACACCAAACATGAATCATCATGAAAATTAAGTTCATTAGAGTAATACAGTTCTAAATAGAAATAATAAAACCTTGATATTATTATGAAGGACACCGCTCCACTAGGTGAATACAACCAAATTTTATCCAAAAGATTCTTCTCTAAGTAATTATTGTTCCGAAATAATTCACTCCACAAGCCATTCCATCACCTAAGAAACTCATCCAACAGTTCATGTTCATTAAGTACCACATAAGAAATCCAACTGGTCATAGAGGACCCTAATACACATATAGGGGGTCATACCCAAGACCACTGGGGGACACCACAAACCCAATCTGGATCAACCCGCTATGTAGGGGATCATATTTGAATGATACCACAATACCTACTAATGTATCCTATTAGATGGAGGATTGATTACTTTATCATGGTGGAAACATTGATTCCACAAATCCCACCTTAGTTATATAGATGATAGAGGATAACACCCTAGTTTCAAAGAGAGACACCATGAACTCTATATAAGAATAATCCTCAATATGGGATCACAATAATAATATGTGTACGTAATACCACATTATACCATCAAGTTAATGGTTGAAGAGAATACACTCAACCAATACTTGTCTGGACTGAATAAATGAAGGGTTATATACACCCTCAAAGTGGGTACAAGACATGTATAGTGGGTACACAGTGTGTCCAGACAACCCCTTTCCTACACGTGTGGTTCTGCCCTGCAAAACATGTAAATAATCACATACAAGGAATGTAGGAATAATACATGGCATGTAACGATTTCCCAGCACCATCCATGATCTATTTTCCCAGGCCTGTGTAGTATTGTCCATGACTATTTACCAACCCATGTTCACCTGGTTGTGATAATGTACACCTAGCCATGCATATTTAATTGGAATTCATGTGTCCATGTATCCCCCGAGATACACACCTAGCCACGAACATGTGTCACACAACATGTGGCAGGGTCACATGGGGTGTGATACTTAATATCGTGGGAAAGCCCTATCACCGCACAGTGGGGTCCGACACGACATGTAAAACTGGAGCACGCACTGTGTATCCTATGATTTTTTAGATCCTATGAGTTCTCCTACAAACTATTTTCTACATCGATGGAGCCTCTTTTCTCAATGGAATTTATAGATATGTGACATCCAAGCCTCTTATCATTGAATATTATAGATATGGTCTTCAAATCCGCTCGAGAAATGCTCACTCACATCTTCTGTAGCTACACTATCGAAACTGGGATGAACAGGTACCACATATCTATGTTGATCCACATGCAATCATCCTGAATCATTGTCTCACCTCGATCATACCCTTGATCATGAACCACACCAATGGTATCAATCCATTTCATAGAATAATGGTCATGTAATGACGGGATACTAGGTATTTCTCAAACCATGGGCCAAAGATATTATCTACAATGAATATGCAAAGAACGGGAGGGGGAGAAATCCATAAGACATAAAATGTGAGAAATGATCCTCAACCTTCCTTCATTCATCCTCGATCCATTTTGAAAGAGATACATAAACAAGGATGGATAAAATCAATGAACAAGAATAAATCCATCAATTTAATCTACTATCGATGTGAAAATAAATTCTTGCTCATAGAATTGATCCTCATTCAACTAGGATAAAATAATGTGATGGAATTGAAAAAAATACATCCTTCTTGGATTTTGGATCAATCACTGATGAATAACTATCAGGCATTGTTATTATTGGTGATATCCACATGTTCCATTGGCACACCGGTCATTGATCCAAATCTTATCTGGCTTCGTCTTCCACGAATGCTCTCTAGTAGTCTCTCTAGGCATCCCTGGTTTAGTGGCCGACCCTGATACATCTTTATAGCTATGTATTTATAGAAAATATCGATTGTTGCATCAAAATAAATAAAATTTATTTATTTATTTATTTATTTTATTCATTTTATTCATTTTCACCCATGATATATTTTTCACAAACAACTCAACCCTTTAAAATGTTATATCATGTATATGGTAAAACCCACAATTTGAACTTAACAATTCCATAATATTTCTAATTCAAACCCATGATTGGGATTTATTCCACTTTTTTAGGGAAAATACATGTGCACGATATTTAAAAATTTTAATTAAATTCAAACATTTATTTTTGGATCATCGAACCTCATAATCTTACATCACCTTAGTGCCTAGATCCAAAAATAATCTATATAATATCAAAAAATAATACATTGAGAATCAGAGCCATTAAAATGTTCTTATCCATTTGGATAAGAAGAATGTGATGTGTTTATCCTCTTAGATAAATGATAATTGATTCATTAATCAACATAGTTTTTCTATACTCAGAGAATCCATAATGTATAATTAGGTTGTATAGTATTGGCATCCTTCATGTACTAGGATCACTCAATTACTACGAAAAATGGATTATATGATTATGCATACATGAATATTTTATAACTAATAAATAGAGATATGAAGATACATGTGTTTGATAGAGATTACACCAGATCCCATTATATGTTGAGTAGAATTGATGCTTTTATAGAAGAATATATTTGATTGAATTTATAGATTTGATAATTCATTATTTTTTTCAATCATAGAAACAAAATTTAGGTCTTACTTTATACTTTTAAAAATGATTATCATGTTTATAAAACATTTAGAGCTACTCCAAAAGTGTTTAAGATGATATCAAGAATAAATCCTTGATGGATTTTCCTAAAGTTTTTTCATATGATGTGACATGTTGCGAAAAGTAATAGAGGACTTTTTTTAAATGGTTTTTGGCTATAATATCACAAGTTGTTAAATATAATGTGACATAATGTGAAAGTTTGTAATGTCCATGAAGATTTTTTAAAAGTGGGAGATTTTTAGAATTATACACTAAAATTCAGACCAAGGAAGGGTGGTTTAAAATACATCAGGGCCTATCCATATATTCATCACAACATAATATAATACATTATACTATATTGGTTATGCATGTTATTATTTTATTATGTAAAAACATATGGAATGACCATTTTCTCGATATCCATACTATCATACATATTCGGTTCATCATGAGATGGTGATATTGAGATTATAGAATTTTATACCTAGTTTTTTCAATATTAAACAATCAATTTTGAGGAGTGAGAAAGAATAAAATTATTTATAACATTAAGTGATATTTATAAAATGATTCATGAATATATAGTCTGACATATGAGTTCTCAAGGCCTATGTAATGATTGTTTAATACTCACCGATTTTGGGAGTATTATTATGTTTGGTGACACATATTATAAATCATTTAGGTAAAAACTATTAACTCTTGTTTTTTATCATTTAATAATGGATTAAAACACATTGAATAAGGAATATCCTTCTCATGTTTTGGGATAATCATATGAAATGTAGATACCCCAATGAAAGGATTTATTTTTATTCTTATTTGTGTTATTACTATAATTTTTATTAATTATTCCCATTGATAGATAAAGGTATACCATTTTATCTTAATTATTTTATCAAATCAAGTACATATTGAATATTTTGTTATTTTAGGTTTTGGTTCAATGTTATTCTAATATGTTTGTTGTAACATCCTTTTATAGTTTCAGGTATTCCTAAACCATGTTGTGTTAAATTATTATTACATTAAATGGGGAAAATGATTCATCCGGGAAAATTTGATTTTTTGTTAAACATGTTGAAAAATGTTAAAACACCTAATTAACATTCCATAATTTCCAATTAAATATTTTCTTGAGTTAAACACTGAGTAAGTATGAGTTTTCGAGGCCCGCAAAAGCTCAGAGAAGATGGAATAAAATTATTAAAGTGAATATATTAAGTTCATACTTATTATTCAAAATATTTGATTAACTCAAAAACGGTCCATAAAATGAGAAGTTTGATACCACCATTATGTCTGAAATATGGTTTTTATCCTAGGAGGGGTATAACATTTGAAGGAACCAGACTTTTGGATGTCTCGCTCATGAGATAACGTTTTTAAATAATATTTAATATATTTTTTAATAAAAATTAAATATCTCCCAAATGGTGTGTCTTATGGGAAATCTGAGGCCACTAATGGGTTTGGAATGAAGGTATTACCCTAGATAAGGTATAACAATTGTTTTCATCGGGTGTTGGGATTACTCGATTGCAAAAGTAATTTTTTTTATTTAAATTAGTTATTTATTCAGATTTTAATTAATAAATCATTAATATCTCCCAAATAGTGTATCCTATGAGAAATATTAAACCACCTTTGTGTCCTAAATGATATGTTTACCCTAGAAAAGGTATAATTTTCATGAGCAATGAGCGTTTGGTCATGTTGCACACAAATTTAAAGATATTTAACAATTGTATTAAATGAATAATTTTATTATTCCCATTTAATTATTAATTTAATTCATAAAAATCATGGTACTGTTCAATCATCTTCAACTTCACGCTTAAACTCCATTTTAATGCAAAGGGGGCTTCAAAACCTTCGGTTTCGGATCATTTTCAACCTTTTCAATTATCAATGCATTAATAGGGTGAAATTAAACAATCCAAACTTAGTTTTCAGATGATTCATTCATTAAATTGGGTGTTCCATTTTGAGTTATTTATTGATTCATTTTTTTAGGTATTAAATATTATAACCATAAAATCCTTATATTGGGTTGTTTCTTTCATTTTCTCACAGTTTTGGAACCCCTCAAAGTGAGACTATAAACATTGTTCATCCGGAGTCCTTAAATTTCGGCGTGCAACAACTTCTCACGCTCCCTCACATTGGTTTGTATATTTTTTAATTTTTTTTGTTTTGATTTATTTAATTTCTTTAATTTAATTTCTTCATTTTCTTCCTCCATCAAATTTCCAGAAAATATATATATATATATTTAAACCCAAGTTATATCTTAATAGTTTATGTGAGATTATAATAAGATGTGTGTGTGTGTGTGTACATAGTATATATAAACATATATTTTTATAATCACATCATGTACTTAGGGATAATTTATTTAGATATATTTATTAACATATGATTTCATGAATTATCAAAGTGAAATTATTGAATATTTTATCACTGGATAAATGCAATGTTTTGTTAAACGACAATTGCATTATCAAAGGATAGTTTGACATATATATACATATATATATATACATATATATATACATATATATATACATATACATAGATATATACATATATGTATATATATATATGATTATATATATATAAGTAATTCAACTTCTTTTCTCTAATTAATTTAGTGATAAAAATTATCAAATGTTGTTTATTAGATTATCATCTGTAATATTCCTGAAGATAGTTTTTGCAAATTTATCAAATACCAATTGCATGGAAATATCAAAAATGATTGTTATACATATATTAGGAAAGAATAATTAATATAATAATCAAATGATAATTTTGAGATTATCAAATTTTGATTATTAATATTATTAAAATGATAATTGTGAGCTTATCAAAAGATAATCAAAGAACTATCAAAAAATAATTTCTTGAACTTATAGAGATATTTGTTAAAAGGATTGTAAAGGATAATTACTTGAAATTATCAAAAGGATAGTTATTGAAGAATTTATCACTAGATAAATGCAAAGCCTTATTAAAACAATAACTGTGAGTTTATCAAAGATAATTAATCTAATGAATAATCACAAGCGCATGCATTGATATAGAGCCAAAACTGAAAAATTTTCTATGAAAGATAAATATTATCACATGTTATAATATATTTATATTTTGAAACTTATCCTGGTGACATAAATCATCATCACATGTGATAATTTAAAACATTAATCCAAAGATTATCCCAGAGACATAAAATGTAATCGCATGTAATATTTTATTCAATGATTTGAAATTATCCATGAGGGATAAAATAATATTATCACATATAATATTTTAATCCATAATTGGAAAATTATTCAGGAGAGAGAAAATGTCATCGCATGTGATATTTTATTTTCTTTTTAAATAAAATGGTGGGTTTTGGATTTAGGAACCCTTAATGAATGTTGAGCTTTTTTGTGATGTCGATTATGATAATAATGTCATGAAGAGGCATATTAAACCACATGGGGTGGTTTATCATTGTTGTTGGAATCGATGACCTTGAGGTAGGTGGTTCCGTTCTAATTAGCCAAATTGATTATCCCTGTATTGCTTGATTTTTTTCAATTGCTGATTTAAATTCAATTGCTCAAATTTTCTTTCAGTTAAATTGATAAAACCACGATTCTAGTGAATCAAGATATTTTAAATGGTTTTGGCATGTAAATTTGGAAAAACCCCTATTCTATTGAATTGGGTGTGTTAATGGAAATTGGGTGATTTAAATTGTTTAATTTAAAATGTGGATTTTATGGAAATGATTTCAATTAAATTATTGAATTTAATTGTGGAAATAAATTGTGTAATGATGGAATTGGTTTTGAATGGATTTCAAACTCATGAAGATGGATTAAAATAATTTGATAGAAACCCAATGGTTTTATCTAATGGAAAGTCATGTTTTTGAATAAAACCTGTTTTTGTTTTAAATGGAAAGGAATTGACATTTTTGAAATTGAAGAGTGGGATTTATAATATTTTAAGCAGTATTAAAATAGTTCTCCCATCATGTAAGAGAACATGCAAGACTTAGGTATTTAGTGAGTTATTTGGATACACTCTACGCTATGACAACGTTCTGAAACATACTTGAGGCGGGTCAGATCCTCGATGGGTAGGTGATGAGTCCCCTTTGGGAAGTGTCATAGGGATGTGTGTATACAAATTTTTCTGAGTTCACATAAGGAATTTGAAATTCTATAGCTGGTTAATACTATCGTACCTTTTGGAAGATGACCATGTTGCTCGCTTGTTTATTTATATTTGAGATATAAATGTATGCCAATTATTTTGAACTGCTTTACATGCCTACTGAATTTATATAAACTATTTTATATAAATGTTTTACATAAGCCATTGTTTTAGAAATAATACATCATTTTTAAAGCCTTTGATTAAAATAGTCATTTCCATCATTTGAAAATGTATAGCATGATTTTTTTAAATATTCTTTTTTAAATTTCCAAACTCATTTATTTGAATATTGAAAGATTTTATTTGGATATTATATATTTGGCATCTATTATCGAATATTTGGTGGTATTCTACTAGGATTAGGCTCACACCCTACTTTTTCCTTCGGGTGTTTGTAGACAATCTTCTTCTAGGTTCGAGCAAAGGGAAGGGCTCTCTTGGAGGTGGATCCAGTTACTGAGCTTTGGTCTTGGTGAGTTGTGTCCTTAGGGACCTTGGGGCTGTTTTCCCAATTTAGTACTTTGCATTTTATTCCTCTTTGTATTTTGGTATATATATATATATATATATATACATGTATATATATACATAGTATATATATACATATATTTTGATAATCACATCTTGTGCTTAGGGAAAATTTATTTAGATAAATTTATTAACGTATGATTTCATGAATTGTCAAAGTGCAATTATGGAATATTTTAGGACTAGATAAATATAGAGTTCTATTAAACAACAATTGAATTATCAAAGGATATTTTGATATATATATAAACATATATATGTGTGTGTGGAATTCATATTTTGTATCTGTTATGGAAACTTTGGTGGTATTCTATTGGGCTTAGGCTCACACCCTACTTTTGACTTTGGGTATTTGTAGACTATATTCTTCCAGGTTTGAGAAAAGGGAAGGGATATCTTGGAGGTGGATCCAGCTATTGATCTTGTTCTTGGTGAGTTGTGTCCTTAGGGAGCTTGGGGTTGTTTTCCCATTTTAGTACTTTGGCTTTTATTCCTCTTTGTATTTTGGTACACTACTCTCGGTGGAGTTTTTTTGTTATGTATACTGTCTTGTTTCTTTTATTCCGTATTATTGGTGGAAGAATCGTTCCCACTTGCATGTTGTGTGATACAAGGTGCTAGTCATCGTCCCATGGGGATCGGGAATGCCCTTCGGGCTATGTCAGGGCCGGCTCGGTTATCGGGTTACCTGGGTACCCAAACTAGTTCGTGAAAAAATTGTATCAGCGGGAGGTTAAGCATCTTTCCTTGATGACAGTATGCATTTGAGTATTCTTGTCAGGACTTATGAGGCAGCTGTGAATGAGTGTCTAGCCAGCTCTCACTGCAATGAACCTTAAGTCACCAGGGGTGGTTAGGGAAAGGCATCTTATGGATTATTTCTAGTGTTTTCCCTATTTTGATTTAGATTGACTGAAATAAAAATCATGTATATTCTACAAGTTGGGATCAGGTTTCCCTCATTGCTATGTACAAGAATTATCTAATGTATTTCTTACTGTCTGCTGATGTTTTGTAAAATCATGTCTCTGAGAAGCCGTGTGAATCAGATCTTGGAAAGGGATACTGCTGAAACTCAGTGAGAGAATCCTCCTATGTACCTGAGCCTAATTGAGAAGATCGTGTGTACTGTCCAAGCTTTCGGGAAGGCACCACCATCAGTCTCCATTCAGGCTCTAGTTGTGGAACCTGGGGGGGAATGCTCTTCCAAATTATTCTCCAGAGTTCTTTCATCAGAAACCACATGTTTTCAAAGGTTCCATTGATCCTCAACATGCTGAGGAATGGTCAGTAGGATTGAGCATCTGTTTGAGTTCTTGGAGCCACTAGATGAGATCATAGTGAAATATTACACCTTTGTGTTGGAGGGACCAATCAGAAGATGGTGGGATATGATAGTGATGGAAGAGAAACAAGGGGGCTTATAGTGGAAGGACTTCAATGTTCTTTTCACTGGACACTTCTATCCATAGTCAATGGTGTTGTCCAAGGCTGTGGAGTTTCTCAATCGTAAAAAGGATGATAGAACTATGGCTCCTACATATGTTTAGTGCACTTGTGGTGTTCTTCCATAACTTTTCTACTCCACCTAAAGGCACGAGATCATCAGAACCTTCAAAAATTGCAGAGCAATCAAATGCTTCATGTACAAAAGAGTTCCATCCATAGGCATCCAGAATGAAGATTCTTCATGCAGTTAAATAGTCTCTAGAGAAGGCTAATACATGTCCAATAACCATATTAGGTATCATTACTATATATTTATCTTTGGTGGCAACACTTGATATCGGCGCATCTTACTTTTTTATTTTAATCTATATCCTTAATCTTCTTAATCTTTCTATGGAGCTTTTATCTTGTGAAATGGATATTACTACACCCCTTAGTTTGAAGAGAGAGTGTGGTCGTTGTAGTCCTTCTTCTGTATTCTCTATATCAGATGTCTATTTTTCATGGAGTTTTCTTGTACTCGATATGAAACCTCGTGAATTCAAGATGGATTGAATTATTGCCAATAAAGCCCGGATTGATTGTTTTCTTCGACGGGTCTACCGTTATACACCCAATGGTGTGCCTCTTTTATTTTACGGAGAATTAAACCTATGGTCGATCAAAGTTGGACCTTCTTATATGGAGTTGGGGAAAGTGATATCAGTGTTTAATTTTGATCTCGAGCGAGATTATTTCGGTGGTGATCTCCCTCTAGTTGTCTTTGAGTTTCCCTCCATTTTTCCTTCTATTTTTTTTGGTTTACCACCAGTAATAGAGGTTGAGTTTTCCATTGACTTGATGCCAGTACTCAACCAGTTTCTTTTCCCTCTTAAAAATGGCTCCAATAGAACTGGAAGAACTAATTTCCCAGATGGATGATCTTCTTGAGAAATAATTTATTCACCCAAGTGTGTCACTTTTGGTGGTTCTGGTTCTCTCTGCCATGAAGGCTGATGGTTCTCTAATATATTCTCTTCTCGAGATGATTCTTTAGGACTATAAGGTTGTTGATGAAATATGTAACTATTAGAGACTCTCTTTATGGTGGGGAGACTGATTCCCAATGGTTGTTCTCCAAATAGGGTGCTCTGTGTTATTAGAATTTTTATGTTCCACCATTAGCGAAAAGAGAGAATATAATGGATGATTTCCTTTTTTTAATGGGTTGTGAACCCAATAAGCACTATGACGTTCAACAACTTGAAGAAGTAGTTTTGGAGACCATGTATTCACGAAGGTTTCACCCTGGTTGGGTAATCGACGGCTTGGGAGGCAAGGGAAGCTTGCTCCTTGTTTTTTGGGATATTTTGAGGTTGTTGATTATGCGAGGAATTTTTTTTTACCATTTTGCATTACCACTAAAAATAACGTTGATACATAATGTGTTTCATGTATCACAGATTTGAAATCATTTATCTGACCCATCTCATATTCTAAGTTGGCATGATCTTGAAGTTGAACTTGTTTTATCTGTGATTGAATGACTAATCATGGTTGTTGATTCTGAGACCAAGGTACTTCATGGGAGGATGATACCTCATGTCCATATGATATGGAAGCATGATTCTAATTCTCTTGAGACTATAGAGAGGGAGGAACTGATGAAATAATAGTGGCCTTGTCTATTGACGTGGTTCTTCGTAGGCATTCTGGGGACAGAAAGTACCTATGGGGGTGGTTGTAACATCCTGTTACTATTTCAGGTATTCCTATACCATCTTGTATTAAATTATTTTTATGTTAAATGGGGAAAATGATTTATCAGTGAAATGTTTCATTTTTTTAAACACATCGCAAAATCTTAAAACGCCTAATTAACACTCCACAGTTTTCAATTACATATTTTATGAGTTAAACACTAAGTATGTATGAGTTTTCAAGCCCTGAAAAATCTTGGAAAATATGGAATAAAATTATTAAATAGAATATATTAAGTGTGCACTTTTTATTCAAAATATTTGAATAACTCCAAAATGGACCATTATATGTGAAATTTGAGTCCATGGTTATGTACCAAATATGGTGTTTACCATATTAGGGGTATAAAATTCGAAGGCGTCGGACTTTTGGATGTCTCACTCGTGAGATAATGTTTTTAAATAATATTTAATATATCATTTATTAAAAATTAAATATCTCCAAAATAGTGTTTTGTATGAAAAATCTGAGACCACCAATGGGTCCGGAATTAGGGGTTTACCCTAGAAAAGATATAACATTTGTTCAGATTGGGTGTTTGGATGCCTCGCTCGTACAAATAATTTTTTTTATTTTAATTAATTATTTATTACTATTTTTAATTAAAAAATTATTAATATCTCCAAAATAGTGTGTCCTATGAGAAATCAGAGACCACCATTCAGTCTGAAATGATCTGTTTACCCTAGACAAGTTATAATCTTCATGAGCAATGAGCATTTGGTCATGTTGTACACAAATTTAAATATATTTAACAATTGTTTTAAATGAATAATTTTATTATTCCCATTTGATTATCAATTTAATCCATAAAAATCATGGTACTGTTCAATCATCTTCAACTTCATGCCGAAACTCCATTTTAATGCATATGGTGTTTCAAAACCTTCAGTTTTGGATCGTTTTCAACCGTTTCAATTATTAACACATTAATTGGGTGGAATTAGACGATCCAAACTTTGTTTTCGGATGATTCAATCATTAAATCAGTTGTTCCATTTTGAGTTATTTATTGCTACATTTTTTGGGGTATTAAATATTAAAACCATAAAATCCTTAGATTGTGTTGTTTATTTCATTTTTTCATGGCTTTGGAACCCCTAAAAGTGTGACTATAAACTTTGTTCATCTGGAGTCCTTCAATTCCGGTGTGCAAAAACATCTCATGCCCCCTCATGTTGGTTTGTTTATTTTTTAATTTTTTTCATTTTGAATTATTTAATTTCACTAATTTATTTTCTTCATTTTCTTCCTCTATCAAAATTTCAGAAAAGATATATATATTTAAACCCAAGTTATATCATAATAGTTTACGTGAGATTATGAAAAGATATATATATATTTATATGTATGTTAGTATATGTATATATATACATAGTATATATATATATATTGATAATCACATCGTGTGCTTAGGGATAATTTATTTAGATGAATTTTTTAACGTATGATTTCATGAATTATCAAAGTGCAATTATTGAATATTTTATCACTAGATAAATGAAAAGTTTTATTAAACGAAAATTGCATTATCAAAAGATATTTTGACATATATATATACATATATATATATATATACATATATACATATATACATATACATATGTATATGTATATATAAATATGCAGAATTCGACTTCTTTTCTCTAATTAATTTAGTGATGACAATTATCAAAAAAAAATTATCAGATTATCATATATAATATTCCTGAAGATAGTTATTTTTAATTTATCGAAGACCAATTGCAAGGAAATATCAAAAATTATTATTCTACATATATTATCAAAGGATAATTAATATAATAATCAACTGATAATTTTGATATTATCAAAGGTTTATTATTAATATTATTAAAATGATAATTATGAGCTTATCAAAAGATAATAAAAGGACGATCAAAAAAGAATTTCATGGAATTATCGAGATAATTGTTAAAATGATTGTAAAGGATAATTACTTGAAATTATCAAAAGGATAGTTTTTGAAGAATTTATCACTAGATAAATGCAAAGTCTTATTAAAATGATAATTGTGAGTTTATCAAAGATAATTATTCTAATGAATAATCACAAGCGCGTGTGTAGATATAGCGATAAAACAGAAATTTTTTCCAGGAAAGATAAATATTATCACATGTGATAATATATTTATATTTTGAAATATATCCTGGTGAGAGAAATTATCATTACATGTGTTAATTTAAAACATTAATCTAGAGATTATCTAGGAGAGATAAAATATAATCGCATGTAATATTTTATTCGATAATTTGAAATTATCCATGAGGGATAAAATAATATCATCGCATATAATATTTTAATCCATAATTGGAAAATTATTCAAGAGAGAGAAACTATCATAGCATGTGATATTTTATTTTCTTTTGAAATAAAATGGTGGGTTTTGGATTTAGGAACCCTTAATGAATGTTGATCTTTTGTGTGATGACAATTATGATAATAAGGTCATGAAGAGGCATATTGAACCACATGGGCTGGTTTATCCTTGTTGTTGGCATCGACGACGTTGAGGTAGGTGGTGTTATTCCGATTATCCAAATTGATATTCCTTGTATTTCATGATTTATTTCAATTGCTTATTTAAATTCAATTGCTCAAATTTTCTTTCAATTAAATTTATAAAACTCTGATTCCGGTGAATCAATATATTTGAAATTGTTTTGTCATGAAAATTTGGAAAACACCCAATTCTATTGAATTGGGTGTGTTTATAGAAATTGGGTGATTTAAATTGTTAATTTAAAATGTGGATTTTATGGAAATGATTTCAATTAAATTGTTGAATTAAATTGTGGAAATAAATTATGTAATGATGAAATTGATTTTGAATGGATTTCAAACACATGAAAATATCTTAAAATGATTTGATAGAAACCCAATGGTCTTATCTTGTGGAAAGGCATGTTTTTGAATAAAACCTGTTTTTGTTTTAAATAGAAAACAATTGACATTTTTGAAATGGAAGAATTGGATTGATCATATTTTAAGAAGTATTAAATGATTTCGCCCATCATGTAAGAGCACATGAAAGCCTAAGTTTGTTAGTGAGTTATTTGGATACACTTTACGCTACAACAACATTCTAAAACATACTTGCGGCGGGTCACATCCCCGATGGGTTGGTGACGAGTCTCCTTTTTCCAGTGTTATAGGGATGTGTGTATACACATTTAGCTAAGTTCACATAGAGTGTGTGGAATCCTATAGTAGGTTAATATTATCATAAATTTTGGAAAATGGCCATGTTGCTCACTTGTTTTTTTATATTTCAGATATAAATGTATGCCAATTATTTTGAACTGCTTTACATGTCTGCTGAATTTATATAAACTGTTTAATATAAGTGTTTTACATAAACCATTGTTTTAGAAATAATCTATCATTTGTAAATCCTTTTATTAAAATATTTATTTCCATCATTTGAAAATGTAATGCATGATTTTTTAAAATATGATTTTTAAATTTTCAAACTCATTTATTTGAAAATTGAAAGCTTTTATTTGGATATTCTATATTTGGAATCTGTTATCGAATCTTTGGTGGCATCGTACTAGGATTAGTCTCACACCCTAATTTTTCCTTCAGGTGTTTTTAAACTATCTTCTTCTAGGTTCGAGCAAAGGGAAGGGGTATCTTGGAGGTGGGTCTAGCTATTGAGCTTTGGTCTTGGTGAGTTGTGTCCTTAGGGACTTTGGGGTTGTTTCCCCATTTTAGTACTTTGGGTTCTATGCCTCTTTGTATTTTGGTATATATATATACATAGTATATATATACATATATTTTGATAATCACATCTTGTGCTTAGGGAAAATTTATTTAGATAAATTTATTAACATATGATTTCATGAATTATCAAAGTGCAATGATTGAATATTTTATCACTAGATAAATACAGAGTTTAATTAAAGAACAATTGAATTATCAATGGATATTTTGACATATATAAACATATATATGTGTGTGTGTGTGTGTGTGGAATTCATATTTGGCATCTGTTATGGAATCTTTGGTGGTATTCTACTAGGCTTAGGCTCACACCCTGCTTTTGCCTTCGGGTATTTGTAGACTATCTTATTCCAGGTTTGAGAAAAGGGAAGGGATCTCTTGGAGGTGCATCCAGATGTTGAGCTTTGTTCTTGGTGAGTTGTTTCCTTAAGGAGCTTGGGGTTATTTTCCCATTTTAGTACTTTGGCTTTTATGCCTCTCTGTATTCTGGTACATTACTCTCAGTGGAGTTTCTTTTTGTTATGCATACTGTCTTGTTTCTTTTCTTCTTTATTGTTGGTGGAAGAATCATTCCCACTTACATGTTGTGTGATGCCAGGTGCTAGTCACCGACCCATGGGGATCGGGAATGCCCTTCGGGCTATGTCAGGGCTGGCTCGATTATCGGGTTACATGGGTACCCAAACTAGTTCGTGACAAAATGGTATCAGCAGGAGGTTAAGCATCTTGCCCGGATGATAGTATGAATTTGAGTATTCTTGTCAGGAATTATGAGGCTGTTGTGAATGAGTGTCTAGCCAGCTCTCACTACAATGAACCTTAAGTCACCAGGGGTGGTTAGAGAAAGGCATCTTATGGATTAGTTCTAGTCTTTTCCCTATTTTTATTTGGATTGAGTGAAATAAAAATCATTTATGTTATACCAGTTGGGATCAGGATTCCCTCATTGCTATGTACGAGCATTATCTAATGTATTTCTTATTGTCTGCTGATGTTTTGTAACATCATGCCTCTGAGAATCCATATGAATCGGATCTAGGAAGGGGAAACTACTGAACCTCAGTGAGTGAATCCTCCTATATACCCGAGCCTAATTGAGAAGATTGTGTGTACTTCCCAAGCTTTCAAGAAGGCATAACAACCAGTCTCCATTGAGGCTCTAGTTGTGGAACCTGGGGGGGGGAATGCTCTTCCAAATTGTTATCAAGAGTTCTTTCATCAGAAACCACCTGTTTTCAAAGGATCCACTTATCCTCAACATGCTGAGGAATGGTTGGCAGGATTGATCATCTGTTTGAGTTCTTTGAGCCACTAGACGTGATCATAGTGAACTATTACACCTTTGTGCTGGAGGTACCAAGAAGGAGACGGTGGGATACGACAGTGATAGAAGAGAAACATGGGGGATTAGAGTGGAAGGACTTCAATGTTCTTTTCACTGTACACTTATATCTATAGTCAATGGTGTTCTCCAAGGTTGTGGAGTTTTTCAATCTTGAGAAGGCTGACCGAACTGTGGATCCTACAGATGTTTAGGGAACTTGTAGAAGTTCTGCCATAACTTTTCTACTCCACATAAAGGCACGAGATCATCATAACCTTCAAAAAATACGGACCAATCAAAAGCTTCACGTACAAAAGAGTTCCAGCCATAGGCATCCAGAATGAAGATTATTCACGCAGTGAAAGAGTCTCTATAGAAATATAATACATGTACAATGACCATAATAGGTATCATTACTATAGCTTCGTCTTTGGTGACAACACTTTTTAATACCGGTGCATCTTACTTGTTTACTTTAATCTATATCCTTAATCCTTTTAATCTTTCTATGGAGATTTTATCTTGTGCAATGGATATTACTACACCCCTTAGTGAAAAGAGAGAGTGTAGTCTCTATAGTCCTTCATGTGTATTCTCTATATCACATGTCGAATTTTCATGGAGTTTTCTCATACTCGACATGAAACCTCTTGACTTCACATTCGGGATGGATTGAATTATTTCCAATAAAGCTCGAATTGATTGTTATCTTTGACGGGTCTACCTTACTACACCCAATGGTGTGCCTCTAGTATTCTAAGGATAATTAAACATAACATCGAGCAAAGTTGGACCTTCTTATATGGAGTTGGGTAAAGTGATATCAGTGTTTAATTTTGATCTCGAGCGAGATTCTTTGGGTGGTGATCTCCCTCTAGTTGTCTTTGAGTTTCCCTATGTTTTTCCTTCCGGTTTTTTTGGTTTACCACCAGTAAGAAAAATTGAGTTTTCCATTGACTTGATGAAAGTAATCAACCAGTTTCTTTTCCCTCTTAAAAAATGCATGCAATTGAACTGAAAGAACTAATTTCTCATATGGACGATCTTCTTGAGAAAGAATTTATTCACCCAAGTGTGTCACTTTTGGCAGTTCTGGTTCTCTCTACCATGAAGGCTGATGGTTCTCTAACATATTCTCTTCTCGAGATGATTATTTAGGAATATAAGGTTGTTGAAAAATTCAGTAAGTATTAGAGACTCTCTTTATGGTGGGGAGACTGATGCCCAGTGGTTGATCTCCAAATAGGGTGTTCTGTGTTATCAGAATTTTTATCTTCCACCCTTAGCGACAAGAGAGGATATAATGGAGTATTTCCTTTTTTTAAATGGTTTGTGCACCCAAGAAGCACTATTATGTTCAACAACTTGAATAATTAGTTTTGGAGTCCATGTATTCATGAAGGTTTCACCCTGGTTGGGTAATCGATGGCTTGGGAGGCAAGGGAAGCTTGCTCCTTATTTTGTGGGATCTTTTGAGGTTGTTGATTATTCGAGTACAGTTTTTTTACCATTTTGAATTACCACTCCAAATAACATTGATACTTAATGTGTTTCAGGTATCACATCTTCGAAATCATTTATCTGACCCATCTCATATTCTGATTTGGCGTGATCTTGAAGTGGAACTTGTTTTATCTGTGATTGAACAAAAAATCATGGTTGTTGATTCTAAGACCAAGGTACTTAATGGGGGGAAGATACCTCATGTCCATATTATATGGAAGCATGATTCTAATTCTCATGAGATGAGAGAGAGGGAGGAACTGATGACAAAATAGTGGCCTTGTCTATTGACGTGGTTCTTCGTAGGCTTTCTGGGGATAGAAAGTACCCATTGTGGGGTGGTTGTAACATCCTGTTACTGTTTCAAGTATTCCTAAACGATATTGTATTAAATTATTTTTACCTTAAATGGGGAAAATAATTTATGGGTGAAAAGATTCATTTTTTTTAAACACATCGCAAAATTTTAATGCACCTAATTAACACTCCATAGTTTTCAATTAAATATTTTCTGAGTTAAACACTGAGTAAGTATGAGTTTTCAAGGACCGAAAAATCATGGAAAAGATGGAATAAAATTACTAAAAAGAATATAATAAGTGCACACTTTTTATTCAAAATATTTGAATAACTCCAAAACGGTCCATCATATGAGAAATTTGAGGCCACTGTTATGTACGAAATATAGTGTTTACCCTATGATGGGTATAACATTCGAAGGCGTCGGACTTTTGGATGTCTCACTCGTGAGATAAAGTTTTTAAATAATAATTAATATATTATTTATTAAAAATTAAATTTATCCCAAACAGTTTGTTGTATGGGAAATCTGAGACCACCAATGGCTCCAGAATTAGGGTTTTACCCTAGATAAGGTATAACATTTGTTCACATTGGTTGTTTGGATGAATCGCTCCCAAAAATAATTTTTTTATTTTAATTAATTATTTATTACAATTTTTAATTAAGAAATTATTAATATCTTCCAAACAGTGTGTCCTATGAGAAATAAGAGGCCACTATTGTGTCTAAAATGATCTTTTTTACCCAAGATAAGTTATAATTTTCATGAGCAATGAGTGTTTGGTCATGTTTCACACAAATTTAAATATATTTAACAATTGTATTAAATGAATAATTTTATTATTCCCATTTAATTATTAATTTAATTCATAAAAATCATGGTACTGTTCAATCATCTTCAACTTCATGCCGAAACTCCATTTTAATGCATATGGGGTTTCAAAACTTTCAGTTTTGGATCATTTTCAACTGTTTAAATTATCAACGCATTAATTGGGTGGAATTAAACGATCCAAACATAGTTTTTAGTTGATTCATTCATTAAATCAAGTTTTCCATTTTGAGTTATTTATTACTATGTTTTTTGGGGTATTAAATATTAGAACCATAAAATCCTTAGATTGGGTTGTTTCTTTTATTTCTTTCATGGCTTTGGAATCCCTCAAAGTGCGACTATAAACTTTGTTCATGCAGAGTCCTTCAATTCTGGTGTGCGACAACTTCTCATTCCCCTTCATGTTGGTTTGTTTATTTTTTAATTTTTGTCATTTTTATTTCTTAAATTTCATTAATTTATTTTCCTCATTTTCTTCCTCTATCAAAATTCTAGAAAAAAATATATATTTAAATGCAATTTATATCTTAATAGTTTATGTGAGATTGTCAAAAGATATATATATATATATGTGTGTGTGTGTGTATATATATATATACATAGTATATATATATATATTGATAATTACATCGTGTGCTTAGGGATAATTTATTTAGATGAATTTATTAACATATGATTTCATGAATTACCAAAGTGCAATTATTGAATATTTTATCACTGGATAAATGAAAAGTTTTATTAAACGACAATTGCATTATCAAAAGATATTTTGACATATATATATACATATATATATACATAAATATAAACATATACATATATATATACATATATATATATACATATACATATATATATATATATATGCGTAATTCGACTTATTTTCTCTAATTAATTTAGTGATAAAAATTATCAAATGTTTTTTATCAGATTATCATATTTAATACTCTTGAAGATAGTTATTGTGAATTTATCAAAGACCAATTGCATGGAAATATAAAAAATTATTATTTTACATATA
The DNA here is from genome assembly GCA_963277665.1 of Viscum album. Classification (NCBI taxonomy): domain Eukaryota; kingdom Viridiplantae; phylum Streptophyta; class Magnoliopsida; order Santalales; family Viscaceae; genus Viscum; species Viscum album. The sequence goes on from OY728151.1 coordinate 1,085,779,380, forward strand.
TTATCAAAGGATAATTAATATAATAATCAAATGAAAATTTTGATATTATCAAAGGTTGATTATTAATATTATTAAAATGATAATTGTGAGCTTATCAAAAGATAATCAAAGAACTATCAAAAAATAATTTCATACAATTATAGAGATAATTGTTAAAATGACTGTGAAGGATAATTACTTGAAATTATCAAATGGATAGTTGTTGAAGAATATATCACTAGATAAATGCAAAGTCTTATTAAAATGATAATTGTGATTTTATCAAAGATAATTATTCTAATGAACAATCACAATCGCATGTGTAGATAGAGAGACAAAACTGAAAAATTTTCCATAGAAGATAAATATTATCACATGTGATTGTATATTTATATTTTGAAACTTATCCTCATGAGATAAATTATCATCGCATGTGATAATTTAAAACATTAATCCAAATATTATCCAGGAGAGATAAAATGTAATCGCATGTAATAGTTTTTTCGATAATTTGAAATTATCCATGAGGGATAAAATAATATCATCACATATAATATTTTAATCCATAATTGGAAAATTATTTAGAAGAGAGAAACTATCATAGCATGTGATATTTTATTTTCTTTTGAAATAAAATGGTGGGGTTTGGATTTAGGAACCCTTAATGAATGTTGATCTTTTGTGTGATGACAATTATGGTAATAGGGTCATGAAGAGGCGTATTGAACCACATGGGGTCATTTATCCTTACTGTTGGCATCGATGACCTTGAGATAGGTGGTTCTGTTCTGATTATCCAAATTGATTTTCCTTGTATTTCTTGATTTATTTCAATTTTTGATTTAAATTAAATTTCTCAAATTTTCTTTCAATTAAATTTATAAAACCTTGATTCCAGTGAATCAATATTTTTGAAATGTTTTTGGCATAGAGATTTGGAAAACCCCCAATTCTATTGAATTGGGTGTGTTTGTGGAAATTGGGTTATTTAAATTGTTTAATTTAAACTGTGGATTTTATGGAAATGATTTCAATTAAATTGTTGAATTTAATTGTGGAAATAAATTGTGTAATAATGGAATTGGTTTTGAATGGATTTCAAACTCATGAAAATGGATTAAAAAGATTCAATAGAAACCCAATGGTCTTATCTTGTGGAAAGGCATGTTCTTGAATAAAACCTATTTTTGTTTTAAATAGAAAACAATTGAAATTTTTGAAATAGAAGAATTTGATTGATCATATTTTAAGTAGTCTTAAAATATTTCTCCCATCATTTAAGAGCACATGAAAGCCTTAGTTTGTTAGTGAGTTATTTGGATACACTTCACGCTACGACAACATTCTAAAACATACTTGCGGTGGGTCACATCCCTGATGGGTTGGTAACGAGTCTCCTTTGGCCAGTGTCATAGGGATGTGTGTATACACATTTTGCTGAGTTCACATAGACAGTGTGGAATCCTATATCTGGGTAATACTATCCTACATTTTGGAAAATGACCATGTTGCTCGCTTATTTGTTTATATTTGAGATATAAATGTATGCCAATTCTTTTGAAATGCTTTACATGCCTGCTGAATTTATATAATCTGTTTTATATAAATGTTTTACATAAACCATTGTTTTAGAAATAATCCATCATTTGTAAATCCTTTGATTAAAATATTTATTTCCATCATTAGAAAATGTTTATCATGATTTTTTTAAATATGATTTTTAAATTTTCAAACTCATTTATTTGAAAATTGAAATCTTTTATTTGGATATTCTATATTTGGCAGCTGTTATCGAATATTTGGTGGTATTATACTAGGCTTAGGCTCACACCCTACTTTTTCCATCAAGTGTTTGTAGACTATCTTCTTCTAGGTTCGAGCAAAGGGAAGGTCTCTCTTGGAGGTGGATCCAACTATTGAGCTTTGGTCTTGGTGAGTTTTGTTTTTAGGGACCTTGGGATTGTTTTCCCATTTTAGTACTTTGGATTTTATGACTCTTTGTATTTTGGTATATATATATATATGTATATATATACATAGTATATATATACATATATTTTGATAATCACATCTTGTGCTTCGGGAAAATTTATTTAGATAAATTTATTAACGTATGATTTCATGAATTATCAAAGTGAAATTATTGAATATTTTATCACTAGATAAATACAGAGTTTTATTAAACAACAATTGAATTGTCAAAGGATATTCTAAAATATATAAAAAAATATATATGTGTGTGTGTGTGTGTGGAATTCATTTTTTTCATCTCTTATGGAATCTTTGGTGGTATTCTATTGGTCTTAGGCTCACACCCTACTTTTGCCTTCGGGTATTTGTAGACTATCTTATTCCAGGTTTGAGCAAAGGGAAGGGATCTCTTGGAGGTGGATCCAGCTGTTGAGATTTGTTCTTGGTTAGTTGTTCCTTAGAGATCTTGGGGTTGTTTTCCCATTTAAGTACTTTGGCTTTTATGCCTCTTTGTATTCTGGTACACTACTCTCAGTGGATTTTTTTGGTATGCATACTGTCTTGTTTATTTTCTTCTATATTGTTGGTGGAAGGATCGTTCCCACTTGCATGTTGTGTGATGCCAGATTCTAGTCGCCGACCCATGGGGACCAGGAATTCCCTTCGGGCTATGTCAGGGCTTGCTCAGTTATCGGGTTTCCTGGGGTACCTGAACTAGTTCATGACAAAATGGTATCAGTAGGAGGTTAAGAATCTTGCCTTGATGACAGTATGAATTTCAGTATTCTTGTCGGGACTTGTGAGGCAGTCGTGAATGAGTGTCTAGCCATCTCTCACAGCAATGAACCTTAAGGCACCATGGGTGGTTAGGGAAAGGCATCTCATGGATTAGTTCTAGTCTTTTCCCTATTTTGATTTGGATTGAGTGAAATCAAAAGCATGTATGTTCTACTAGTTGGGATCAGGATTCCCTCATTGCTATATACAAGAATTATCTAATGTATTTGTTATTGTCTAGTGATGTTTTGTAACATCATTCCTCTGAGAAGATGTGTGAATTGGATCTAGTAAGGGGATACTACAGAACCTCAGTGAGCGGATCCTCCTATGTACCCGAGCCTAATTGAGAAGATTTTTTGTATTGTCCAGGCTTTCAGGCAGGCACCACCACCAGTCTCCATTCAGGCTCTAGTTGTGGCAACTGGGGGGAATGCTCTTTAAAATTATTCTCAAGAGTCCTCTCATCAGAAACCACCTGTTTTCAAAGGCTCGACTGATCCTCAACATGTTGAGGAATGGTTGGAAGGATTGAGCATCTGTTTGAGTTCTTGGAGCCATTAGATGAGATCATAGTAAAGTATTCCACCTTTATGTTGGAGGGACCATGCAGGAGACAGTGGGATATGATAGTGATGGAAGAGAAACATGGGGGATTATAGTGGAAGGACTTCAATGTTCTTTTCACTGGACACTTATATCCATAGTCAATGGTGTTGGCCAAGGCTGTGAGGTTTTTCAATCTTGATAAGGCTGACAGAACTGTGGCTCCTAAAGATGTTTTGGGCACTTGTATAAGTTCCGCCATAACTTTTCTACTGCACATAAAGGCACGAGATCATCAGAACCTTTAAAAACTATAGAGCAATCAAATGCTTCACATACAAAACAGTTCCAGCCATAGGCATCCGGAATGAAGATTCTTCATGCGGTGAAAGAGTCTCTAGAGAAAGCTAATACATGTCCAATGACCATAATAGGTATTATTACTATAGCTTCATCTTTAGTGACAACACTTTTTGATATCGGTGTATCTTACATGTTTATTTTAATATGTATCCTTAATCTTCTTAATCTTTTTATGGTGATTTTATCTTGTGCAATGGATATTACTACACCCTTTAGTGAGAAGAGAGAGTGTAGTCTCTATAGTCCTTCTTATGTATGCTCTATATCAGATGTCTAGTTTTCATGGAGTTTTCTCGTACTCGAAATGAAACCTCATGAAGTCATATTCATGATGGATTGAATTATTAGCAATAAATCCTGATTTGATTGTTATCTTCGACGGGTCTACCTTACTACACCCAATGGTGTGCCTCTTTTCTTTTAAGGATAATTAAACCTAAGGTAAAGCAAATTTGGACCTTCTTATATGGAGTTGGAGAAAGTGATATCAGTGTTTAATTTTGATCAAAAGAAATATTCTTTGGGTGGTGATCGCCCTCTAGTTTTCATTGAGTTTCCCTCCGTTTTTCCTTCTGGTTTTTATGGTCTACCACCAGAAAGAGAGGTTGATTTTTCCATTGACTTGATGCCAGTACTCAACCAGTTTTTTTTCCATATTAAAAAATGGCTCCAATGGAACTGAAAGAACTAATTTACCAGATGGACAATCTTCTTGAGAAATAATTTATTCACCCAAGTGTGTCACTTTTGGTGGTTCTGGTTCTCTCTGCCATGAATACTGATAGTTCTCTAACATATTCTCTTCCTGAGAGGATTCTTTAGGAATATAAGGTTGTTGACGAATTATGTAAGTATTAGAGACTCTCTTTATGGTGGGGAGACTGATTCCTAGTGGTTGTTCTCCAAATAGTGTGTTATGTGTTATCAGAATTTTTATGTTCCACAATTAGAGACAAGAGAGGATATAATGGAGAATTTCCTTTTTTTTAAAATGGGATGTGCACCCAGGAAGCACTATGATGTTAAACAACTTGAAGAAGTAGTTTTGGAGACCATGTACTAATGAAGGTTTCACCCTAGTTGGGTAATCGATGGCTTGGGAGGTAAGGGAAGCTTGCTCCTTGTTTTGGGGGATCTTTTGAGGTTTTTTATTATGTAAGGAAAGTTTTTTTTACTATTTTTAATTACCACTACAAATAACGTTGATACATAATGTTTTTCATGTATCACAGCTTCGAAATCATTTATCTGGCCCATCTCATGTTCTGAGTTGGAATAATCTTGAATTGGAACTTGTTTTATCTGTGATTGAATGACTAATCATGGTTGTTGATTCTGAGACCAAGGTAATTCATGGGAGGACAATACCTCATGTCCATATGATAAGGAAGTATGATTCTAATTCTCATGAGATGAGAGAGAGGGAGGAACTGATGACATAATAGTGTCCTTGTCTATTGATGTGGTTCTTCGTAGGCTTTCTGGGGACAGAAAGTAACTATGGTGGGGAGGTTGTAACATCTTGTTACTGTTTCAGGTATTCCTAAACAATCTTTTGTTAAATTATTTTTACGTTAAATAGGTAAAATGATTTATCAATGAAAATTATCATTTTTTTAAACACATTGTGAAATGGTAAAATTCCTAATTAACACTCCATAGTTTTCAATTAAATATTTTCTGAGTTAAACACTGAGTAAGTATGAGTTTTTTGAGGCCCGAAAAATCTTGAAAAATATGGAATAAAATTATTAAATAGAATATATTAAGTGCGCACTATTTATTCAAAATATTTGAATAACTCCAAAATGGTCCATCATATGAGAAATTTGAGACCATGGTTATGTATGAAATATGGTGTTTACCCTATGAGGGGTATAACATTCAAAGGCGTCGGACTTTTGGATGTCTCTCTCGTGAGATAAATTTTTTAAATAATATTTAATATATTATTTATTGAAAATTAAATATCTCCCAAACAGTTTGTTTTATGGGAAATCTGAGACCACCAATGGGTCCGGAATTAGGGGTTTACCCTAGATAAGGTATAACGTTTGTTCTCATTGGGTGTTTGGATTCCTCACTCGCAAAAATAATTTTTTTCATTTTAATATATTATTTATTACGATTTTTAATTAAAAAATTATTAATATCTCCCAAATAGTGCGTCCTTTGAGAAATCAGAGACCAGCGTTGGGTCTGAAATGATCCGTTTACCCTATACAAGTTATAATTTTTATGAGCAACGAGCATTTGGTCATGTTGCACACAAATTTAAATATATTTAACAATTGTATCAAATGAATAATTTTATTATTCCCATTTAATTGTTAATTTAATTCATAAAAATCATGGTATTGTTCAATCATCTTCATCTTCATGCCGAAACTCCATTTTAACGCATAGAGGGTTTCAAAACCTTCATTTTTGGATCGTTTTCAACCGTTTCAATTATCAACGCATTAATTGGGTGGAATTAAATGATCCAAACTTAGTTTTCAGATGATTCATTCATTAAATCGGGTGTTCCATTTTGAGTTATTTATTGCTGCGTTTTTTTTGGTATTAAATATTAGAACCAAAAAATCCTTAGATTGGGTTGTTTCTTTCATTTTTTTCATGACTTTGGAACCCCTCAAAGTGTGACTATAAACTTTGTTCATCCGAAGTCCTTCAATTCCGGTGTGCGAAAACTTCTCATGCCCCCTCACGTTGGTTTGTTTATTTTTTTATTTTTTTTAATTTTTATTTATTTTCTTTATTTTCTTTATTTTCTTTATTTTCTTCCTCTATCAAAATTCCAGAAAAAAAATATATTTAAACCCAAGTTATATCTTAATAGTTTATGTGAGATTATCAAAAGATATATATATATATATATGTATATGTATATATATATATGTACATAGTATATATATATAAATATATATTGATAATCACATCGTGTGCTTAGGGATAATTTATTTAGATGAATTTATTAACGTATGATTTCATGAATTATCAAAAGTGCAATTATTGAATATTTTATCACTCGATAAATGCAAAGTTTTTATTAAATGACAATTCATTATCAAAAGATATTTTGACATATATATATGTATATATAAATATGCGGAATTTTTCTTCGTTTCTTTAATTAATTTAGTGATAAAATTTATTAAATGTTTTTATCAAATTATCATATATAATATTCCTGAAGATAGTTATTGTGAATTTATCAAAGACCAATTGCATGGAAATATCAAAAATGATTATTTTACATATATTATCAAAGGATAATTAATATAATAATCAATTTGTTATTTTGATGATATCAAAGGTTGATTATTAATATTATTAAAATGATAATTGTGATCTTATCAAAAGATAATCAAAGAACTATCAAAAAATAATTTCATGCAATTATCGAGGTAATGTGTTAAAATGATTGTAAAGGATAATTACTTGAAATTATAAAAAGGATAGTTATTGAAGAATTTATCACTAGATAAGTGCAAAGTCTTATTAAAATGATAATTGTGAGTTTATCAAAGATAATTATTCTAATGAGTAATCACAAGCGCCTGTGTAGATATAGCGATAAAACTAAAAAAAAAATTCCATGAAATATAAATGATTATCACATGAGATAATATATTTATATTTTGAAACTTATCCCGGTGAGATAAATTATCATCGCATGTGATAATTTAAAACATTAATCCAGAGATTATCTATGAGAGATAAAATGTAATCGTATGTAATATTTTATTCGATACTTTGAAATTATCCATGAGGGATAAAATAATATCATCACATATAATATTTTAATCCATAATTGGAAAATTATTCAGGAGAGAGAAACTATCATATCATGTGATATTTTATTTTCTTTTGAAATAAAATGGTGGGTTTTGGATTTTGGAACCCTTAATGAATGTTGATATTTCGTGTGATGAAAATTATGATAATAAGGTCATGAAGAGGCGTATTGACCCATATGGGGTGGTTTATCCGTACTGTTGGCATCGATGACCTTGAAGTAGGTGGTTCTTTTCTGATTATCCAAATTGATTTTTCCTTGTATTTCTTAATTTATTTCAATTGCTGATTTCAATTCAATTGCTCATATTTTCCTTCAATTAAATTTATAAAACCCTGATTCCAGTGAATCAAGATATTTTAAATGGGTTTGGTATGGAAATTTAGAAAACTCCCAATTCTATTGAATTAGGTGTGTTTATGGAAATTGGGTGATTTAAATTGTTTAATTTAAACTGTTGATTTTATGGAAATTATTTTAACTAAATTGTTGAATTTAATTGTGGAAATAAATTGTGTAATGATGGAATTGGTTTTGAATGGATTTGAAACTCAAGAAAATGGCGAAAAATGATTTGATAGAATCCCAATGGTCTTATCTTGTGGGAAGGCATGCTTTTGAGTAAAACCTATTTTGGTTTTAAGTAGAAAACAATTGACATTTTTGAAATTGAATAATTGGATTGATCGTATTTTAAGAAGTCTTAAAATATTTCACCCATCATGTAAGAGAACATGAAATCCATAGTTTGTTAGTGAGTTATTTGGATACACTTTACGCTACGACAACGTTCTAAAACATACTTGCGGTGGGTCACATCCCCAATGGGTTGGTGATGAGTCTCCTTCGACTAGTGTCATAGGGATATGTGTATACACCTTTTTATGAGTTCACATAGAGAGTGTGGAATCCTATAGCTGGTTAATACTGTCGTTCCTTTTGTAAAATGACCATGTTTCTCACTTGATTATTTATATTTGAGATATAAATTTATTCCAATTATTTGAAATTATTTACATTCCTACTGAATTTATATAAACTATTTTATATAAAATTTTTACATAAACCATTGTTTTAGAAATAATCCATCATTTGTAAATCCATTGATTAAAATATTTATTTCCATTATTTGAAAATGTATAGCATGATTTTTTTAAATAGGATTTTTAAATTTTCAAACTAATATATTTGAAAATTGAAAGCTTCTATTTGGATATTCTATATTTGGCATCTATTATCGAATCATTGGTGGTATCCTACTGGGCTTAGGCTCACACCCTACATTTGCCTTCAGGTGTTTCTAGACTATCTTCCTCTAGGTTTGAGAAACTTTAAGGGATCTCTTGGAGGTGGATCCAGCTATTGAGATTTGGTCTTGGTGATTTGTGTCCTTAGGGACCTTGGGGTTGTCTTCCCATTTTAGTATTTCAGCTTTTATGCCTCTTTGTATTCTGGTACATTACTCCCAGTGGAGTTTTTTTTGTTATTCATACTGTCTTGTTTCTTTTCTTCCTTATTGTTGGTGGAAAAATCGTTCCCACTTGCATGTTGCATAATGACAGGTTCTAGTCGCCGACCCGTGGGGATCGGGGATGCCCTTTGGGCTATGTCAGGGTCGGCTCAGTTATCAGGTTACCAGGGTACCCGAGCTAGTTTGTGAAATTTTTATTAGATTTATCCCCTATTAAACTCAATATATAGATGTTTTAATATAAATAATTTAAACTTTCATTCTTTATGTAATTTAAATTTCATTTACATTTACCTTGAGATTGGGTAATTGTTAATCTGGAATTTGGAAAGTATTATTGTATAATTTTTTTAAAAAATCGTCTACAAGTTAACCAATTTGATTTTTAATGTTTTTTTACTAGAAAAAGTGAATGAGTAAAGTTCTTTAACAACACCTTCTTTTGGTTTCTATGAATGTTCTGTTCGTTCCTAAATTGGGATTTCCTTGAGATTGTAAGAGGATGAAAACCAGGGGGAGCCGTAGGGATTATCCTTTTAAAAGAGGGTGAAAATGGATTTTTTTAGGATTTAACTCCAAACATGAACATATTAGAATTTCTTTAAAGATTAATAATGTATTTGAGGTACTTCTCTATCACACCTCAATCTTATATAGTCTTTACAATCTATATTTTAGGTAGGATATAAAGGATCATTGTAGTTTGGATTAGAATTTATTATAAACTGACCTTTATCTGAGAGGTTCGTTTTCTACTAATAAATGATTCATTGGTCTGAAATAGAATAAAATACTTTAATATATCCTCCTATAATATTAGATAAGTATCAATAGGATTATAATATGAGGTGTAAATTCTAAAAATGTTGACAAGTCTAGGGAATTGAGATTTAGGGGAAGGAGAGTTTGGGGATTTGGTAGCCAGTGAAAAAAATATGTGTCTTGTTAGATCACTCATCCACTTATTTATGTTATCTTGTTTTACATGATAAATCTCAGGATCTTATATCGATTGAGTAGGTTCTTGAGTATGGTATTTTTATTCATTTATATAAATACTTCTTATGAGATCCTATGTAGTAATTAGAGTTTAATCTACAAGAGCACCAATAATTTTAGCATCATTTAGGGTTAACTATATGACCAGAGAACCCTAATATCTGTATAAAATAAGAATATGGTTCGGTATTTTGCGGTATAGACAAGTATATTTAATTTTATTGAAATTATCACAATATTTATTGAGTGATTAATTTATGAGATGAATAATGACACTTTTTTTATTTAGATGAAGTTAAATATGTTGGGAATAATTTTTTTAGAAATAATTACTTCATTTTATTATAATAATTAATGGAATAAAGAAAGTGGAGGTAAAAGAACTTGGTAAAAAAATAATGAAATAGATAAATTTAAATTTTTTTGATTGAATCTATAGAAAAATAATATTTTTTATAGTAGAAAAAAATTCACCACATGGATCATGTGAAATAAATTTTTATGTATAAATAATAACATTGAAATAATACCACACTTGATTCAAATACATCGGCATGTTTTTCATGCCACCAGTGTTTCATATCTCAAAGGATACCATTTATTAGCACTCTAAATCATCCACATGTACTCCATTAATCATTTGGTCATTATTTATATAATTTCTATGTGTTATCACAAAAGATTAAAAATATTTATGATTCTTTTTTGGTCATGGGAAGAATTACATATCAATTCTTGAGATGAAATCAATTGTTATTGTTCTTCCTCTCATTTATCAATATAAAATTTGAGAGAGAACATGAGATTAATCTAGATTCATTTAATAGGTTATCCCTATTATTTTTAGGATAAAACCAGGTTTTTATACTTTAAGTTAAGGTTTACTTTATTTTTACATTATCCCCTTATGGAACATAGAACATAAAACAACCCCATTTATTCATTAATAACATATTCAACTCATTATAACATTTATTAATATTGCATCACCCACTTATGAAAATATCATATGTAACATGATAAGACAAAAACCATTAACATGGATCATTCCTCTTTAATATGTTTAATAAACATTGAATAAATAATATTCATTCGAAAAACTAATTTTATTATATTCAAATTTTATACTTAAATAACATGTGAATATCTTGAAGAATAAATTCATTTCTAATTATTATAAACTGTAATAAAATAAATTTGAATTTCTTAAATATTTACTTATGATCATTCATAATTGGATTTTCATTGGTCCATGAATGTGGGTCTCACTTCATCCCAAAATCTAATTCATCTGAATTAGCCGAACTTATAGATACACTTTATGTGGGAACCTTTAATGTATTATCTCAATAGCAGTGAGGCCTACTAATAGACCAAGATCAGTATCATAAAACATATCTTAAACCCTAAAGTCATAAGGATAAGTCGTAGTTATGAAAACATTCCATAAATATTTATTTTTTAATATATTATAAAGAAATATGAATACTATGTGTTATAGTTAATTCATTCTTTATATATATTTATTTGAAAGTATTGGATAGACATACATTCATCTACCATGTATAATGATTTAGTAAAGGAACTATCATCTTAATAAAATGGTTATATATATCTTATTCCTATATTAATAAGTAACAAATCCTATCTTGATCATTCAATTAATTCCATGCCTAATGATGCACCTGATACAACATACGTTTCCACAAACATAAAGTATCATATATTTCATCATACATAAAAGTACTTGATTGAATGATGAACATTTTAATTTTCTCATGTTGAGAGACAAATACACATTCTCATATATAGGAACATCCAATGAAACCTAAAACATGTACAAATACAATTAATCATACACTTCTTTTGATATCTTATACTCTATATCCCCAAATAATAACTTCATGAAAAGAACTATCGATTTTTATGAACCCCCAATACCTAATAGTTAGATATCATCTATGTCCAGTCAAAATAATGTATATTTACCACAAGACATATGTTTTAAATTATTATAATAGTATATTGAGGTTATCATTATTGTTAGGAACTACTATAACCTTTTTATATGATACTTAATCAAATGAAATTAACATATAAATAGTTTATATAGAAGTAATAACACTATTTTGGAAAAAATCATATATAACTTAAATTGTATACATTATGAACTAATAAAAAATTAATACTCTAGTTAGTTATAGGGAACCCACTATCTAAATAATATCATATAAACAAGAGCTAACTTGATAACTATAAAATTTTTATCCCTTATAGGATATCTATGCATCCACTGAGTAATGAATCTATGCACTGACACCTCCACATATGAATTTTTGCCTACTTTGATTTTTTGGTATTCGTCTAGTTTAAAAGAGATGAGTTCTACAATTATATACATTATCCACTCCCATTAAATTGAATCCATAGTTTCAGTACTGACACAGTCATATTATCAAAATATTAAACATTTTTAAAATAAAACACTTGTATGGTATAATTAAAAGATATAGAATAAAATTATTTTTATATTACTTATTTACTTTCATCAAAATATATAGTATACTAGTTTTTTTATAATTGGATGCTATTAGATATAATTATCATCTACTGTTTATTTACTTGTCCGGATTATGATACTAGTTCATATGGATATTTTAGAAGGATAGTTATATATCCCCCTGATAACTAGAACCCCTTCATCTCAAATTACTAAGAACATGTATCTTGAACTTTCTAAAGTATTATTGGATAATTCTGATTATTTTCTTTTATAGTTCTCCATGATTTATTTGATATTTTTCTAGCATGATTTGGGTATTAGAAATATCAAATCTAGTTCATATTAGGATATGTGTGATAAATCCCATCACTAATGAGTATGGATTTCTACTCATTATCTCAATCTCCATTTATGTCATAAACTCATTGTCTTAGAGTTAGGTATACCATGTGCAACAGGAAAAAATTCACTCTTGAATTATTTTAAATTTTAATTTTCAATACATTTCCATTTTAATGTGATTTGAATTAGTCTATGTAACCTTATAGATAAATATAATTAGATCTTGTTTTATAAAATTTGGGTTTCTACTTTAAGACATTATTAGAGAAAATTTTCAAATAAATCTCAAGGACAATAATAATATCTATTTTCCATCTGTTATCAATATATATCACTTCAAAAACTATAGTGATCCCTCTAACCATTCGTATAAACATGAACAATAATCCTTCCATGATTCAATGGACACTTTTACTGATAAGTGGATCCCTATAGATTAAATAATATATTATATAATGTTAATGTCACAAAACCTTATGTCCATATATTATAAAAATTTTATAAGTTACTTTATAGGAATGTGGTTTTGATATTAAACCATCAAATATAATAATCATGGTAATCTATTATGTAAATTTTAATCCAAATGTATTTCAATATCCCTATTGGTGAAAATGAATATAAATAGTCAAAACCTTAACTTATCTATAAAACATTAATAGTTTATATTCCTTTATAGGTATTCAATTTAACATCCATTTATAAATCTTTATTTAATATCCGTTTAGACCTTATAGATTTTACATCAATTGGATATACTACCATAAAATAGACTTGACTTTGTCAAATGGAATCTATTTTAGAATTCATATTCACTTAAAAATTTCATCTTTTTTTCATTTATTTTTTACTTATTGGATAAAGATTTATTATTAATAATTAATAATATTTAACATCTAACTTAATGATTAAAAAAACATCACTCTTTAGTTTTTGACATTCCTAAATAGCATGTGTCTTTCGAAAATTCTTTTCCAATAAATCCTAAGTAAAATTTTCCTATGGTAACTACATGTGAATCTCATGACTTAAATTTATAAAACTATATATATTTCTCCCCTCATATCAAATGGATATGAGCTCCATTATTATAGAAATATAACATTTCACTTGACCATCACTTTTTGATTTTATGGATTTATTTAATATCCATAATAACAAAAAATAATACATAGAGATGCGTGTTATATTTCTTAATTTTAGTTTATTGGTTTAATTATCACTAAAAAACGTTTAACATCTTTAACTCATGAGTTTTTTATATATTTTTTTTTATTTATATTGAAACTCGTATAAAATTCTATTTTTTATTTTAGTTATCATATGGTTAAGTGTAAATGTCACTATTTTCAAATCATATCTCAAAACAAATGATAGAATATTGTAACAAATCATAATTGATTACACCATGATAAATAAAGTGAAATTACCCTTTTTATAAAAATCATTATTATCATGTGTATAAGGAAATGTCAGTTTAGGAATAATATCCACATAATATTTAATGATTCCTGAAAGCTTGGTTAGGATATTCTTCAATCACTCACCAAAATCTTCTATTATATTATTAGAAAGTTAATTTTATTCATCAACTTTTTATTCAAAAAACCTATTAAAGTATTCTCATTTTTTATTCATGAAATAGATGTCCATATCTATTGATCATATCATCAATATTTATGAATTGTGAAATTTTATGCCTTTGTTCTACTAAAAATATTTTATATGCATCTCTTTGAACTAATTATTGAATCTTTGTGGATATATCACCCTTAATACCAAACATTTTATTGTTTATTATGACCTATAATAAAACGTGTTAATTACTATATAGTTTTATCTCAAATAGTCCAAACACCATTCTTGGTATATCTTTGACACTTATAACTTTGTTTTAGTTGAACAAGTATTATATTTCTAAAATTGTGTATTGTTTGAGTCTTCTATGTTATATTCATATTTGATTACCAATATAGGATATATTTTATTCATATATAATCAAAAAACTATTCAAGTATGGTATACCATAAAATCTCATAATTCCAAACCTGAAATAAAATAACATTGTGTCTAAAATTAACATTAAGATTATATTTTTATTAAAGAAATAAATAATAATAGTTTTCAAATATAATGGTGTGTCCACTAGAAATGTTAAGTTGTGATCTTCTCTAGAATATTTTAGAGTGAAACTCCATCATTAAATTTAATATTTATTTCAAATATTATAATCATTCTTAATTTGTTTAGTCTTTTTATTTGGATTCAAATGTGTGAATCATAAATTTTATTTAATATCTAATATGAAAATTGGAAATATTACATGCTATAATGAATATTCCATAAGTGGAATATTTTATTTTCTTTCAATTAAATTAATTTCTATTTCTATTATAATGTAATTTCTTTTCATATGAAAATAAAATTACTTCTTGTCTGATGCTCCCCCTATTTGTCTTTGGTTTCTTGAAAGAATGTTGCAAATTTGAAATTATTGTTTTACTTTCTATGGTTATTTCCTATTTTCATTTCTTTTTTCACCATAATAACTATTTATTTATTTTTATTTAGGTTTTTATCAACTTATAAAACCTTATCCAAAGTAAATTTAAGTGATTTATCCATATTTTTCATTTTATAGTTCTTAAAAAAATTGGAGAAATTGAGTGATAATAATTAGAGAATAAAATTTATTGAAATATTTTTATTCAACATCAATCCAATATTTTTTTAATTCATTAATGTACTCTATAATCTTGAGTACATGTGTACCAACCATGATTATATCTTCCAAATTACACTTTCTCAGTGTATTGATATTATTATATATTTCTTTCCTTACTTTATATTCAATAAACTTATTTTATATGAGACAAAATGTTCCACACATCCATGTACTTTCATTACTTTCACAACTCATTAGTAATTGATTTTAACATTATGACATAAACATTAAATAAATTATTCACGAGTCTCATGTTGGAATCCTTTTAAACCTCACTCACTTATTGAGGTGGATCAACATGTAGTGGGGACTCTATAGTATGAATCTCCTTTCATGTCATAGTATTTTTTGTAAGTGTCTATAACATTCTATTAATTTTGTATTAGTGATAAAATTTTTATTTTACAATAATGATCATATGTATTTCATGATATTACACTCCATTTTATCTATAGAATAATTGTTAATAGAATATTAATTTTATCATAATTATTGATTGTTTAAAAAGTTCAAATTTATTAAGCTTAAATGTCTCACACTACTTTATTAAAATCCCAATAACCCTAAAATATTGGAATTTTTAATATTCGTTTTCTTGAATATTCTTGAGGAAAAGATCTATAAAACCTCTCCTACTAGTCCAATGTTTCGGGTTCACCACTATATTGAGAGTTTAAAGATATTTTTTGGTTGAAAAATTTCATTAACCTATACATCCATGATATTTCGAGTGGAGAACTCCAAGGTATGGATATTATACTATATATATATTTTTTTAAGGTAGTTTTTTGGCCGACAAACTACATTAACTCACACCATATTCTGACTTATCAATGCATTCCTACTCTATAAACAATTAGATCATCTAACCTAGTCTCACCAATGGAACTCTCTCAGAAACTATGATACCATAGAGGGTCCAATTTATATTATCAGAGCTCGATAAAAACCATCCCTCATCCCTCAATAACATACCTAGGATTTCCATGAAGTTAGAAATATAAGGTGAGAAATCAAATAATACATATATAAAATCATAAAATAAATCTCACCTCACCTACAACTCACTCTCAAAAAATACCCAACCACATCATTTATATCATAATAATAATCAATACCCCCTCTAGGTTCACAATCAATATCAAATAAAGGGTATGTCAAGAGGGTCTCATACACACACACACACACACCAAGAAACACAATTTAAAAATTCCAAATATTCCATACTAGAATCCCATCTCAATATTCCAATCTATTTTTTATCATTTGATATTATATTTTAAATAATTATTTAAAATAAATACATTAAAAATAGATCATAATACTTCTTTCAAAACCATTCCTTTTAAGAAACTGCTTCATGACTCAGGTCAAAAGAATATTAAAACATAAAACCATTTCCTTTAAAAATATCAATAAAACAAAACCATATATATTTATTTTTTGACCCAAACAAGTTCATATACCTTTAAAATTCCATTGTCATTCAAACAAGTTATTTAAACTATTTCAAAAACATTTATGATTTAAAAATCAATTGAAAACCCAAAACCCTTTAAGACCACCCTTTAATCCATGTGATAAACCAATCCAAATAATTTATAAAATTAAATTGGATTTAATATATATATGAATAATTTAAAAAGTATAATTTTTAGAAATATCAAGCAACAAATTACATGATAAATATAGGAAACACACAAAATCACCTACCTCGATTTAGAATCAATCAAGAAAAAAGGCATCACCTTCTATGGAGAGCATTGAAATAAATAACGAAATATATCCCTAAATCACTTAACACCCAAATACTTTAATTAAATCCATCACAAAAATTAAATATCAACCCCCATAGTGGGTAGGGTTTTTGTAAGAATATGAGACTAAGAGGAATGAGAAAAAAAAGGAGAAGGAGAAGAACAAAGGAAACATACGATTTTACCTTGATAAATTTATTAGAATCGATGAAGGGAAATCCAAAGATATTGATAATAGAGGAGTATAGGATCTCCCCTCATCCACCATGGCTTGGTCAGATAATAGGGGAAATAAGGGGGTATAATGACTTAATGGTCGATGGGGGTAAAATCATAAAAATAGAAACAATGAAAATTTTGGAAAAATCATTCACGAAATGAGCCAATGATTCAAAAAATGAATTTTTACCCCTTGAAAATATCATGTGTTGAACCCCATATTCATAGGGTGAAATACACTAATAAGAATACCCTTGTAAATGTGAGTACTGGTTTTTGTTGTGAACCTATGATTCATGGAATGAACTACTGCAGTTTTATACCTACAACTTTCTAGGCCCTCCCAAACCACCCTAAAACATCATGAAATCCCAAAAAATCCAGAAAAAACATCAAAAATAAATTTAATATACCAAAATAGTAACATAATGTGTAAAAAATTATCCACTATGCAAATTTATACCCCCATAATATCTTCATAAAAGTAGACAACACTATAAGGTAATTCAATTAAAAATCACACTTTGAGGTAGATGGACTAGGAAACAACCATAGGGGGTCTTAAAGAATAAAACTATCAACAAAACCAAATCCATTGAACCCATAGGTCAAATACACAAAAAAATATTATCATATCTAAATTCAACATAGCTATATATAAGTACCACCCAACTTATGGGAAATATTGACCGAACATAGGTCTCCACGAAATTTAAAATTTACCTAAAATTTTTAAACAAAAGGAGAGACAACCCAAAAAATAAAAAAATTAAAATTGAGAATGAATCTCCAAAAAGTACCCAAGAATAAACCAATTATATCATTTATAAAAAATATTAAAAAAATGCTATAAATCCCAAGGAAAATATGACCTAAAGGAAACTCAATCCCTAAAAAATAAAAAATACAACCAATATCAATGATACAAATCATCCCAAAAATCCATGAATAATAATTCATTATCGTAGCTAAAGAGGAAACAACATGGGCTCTAGACCCTCAATCATAGTACTCTAGTGGGTAAAATAGTACCTCAAACTCAAAGATCCATCAAGCATGGACCTAGAAAAACTAGAACTATTAATATCTCATCCTCCTGAAGGCTACACCTTTCCTAGATACCCCAATACTGGACCCAAGGTCTCCCATGTTAAAATCATCAAGAATCCATCCTAAATTAATACTCATTATAATAAAACACAGGTATTTTAAGAGAATGAATCCCAAAATCAAAATATACCCACAACGTGAAATCCATGGCTATCCATAAGACATTGATTCATAAAATCCCTAGAAGAAAGATCCCCCAAAAATCAAACATAAAAACAACCACTAAAAAAATAAAAAATCCCCCAAGAAAATACCCACAATACTTGACTACCAAATCTATAATCCAAATCCAAACATGTTAAAAAGAAACACAAATAATTATCAACCAATCCACTAGTTCAAAAAACCCTAGACCATCATATAGATATGGGGGAAACTAACCCGAAAAGTCTTAAAGAGAATATAGAGTCCAAGATCTACCACTCTACTTGGAGTTTGGAAAGATTCGTCCCACAAAAGAACCACTCCTAAATGATAGGGGGTCAATCCTAAATATCATCCAACCAAAACAAATTTTTACTCTTATTTAAATACTTCATGGGAGGATGTTTTTAAATAATCCAAAACATGGACTCGATTAGTTCGTGTTCCTTAAAAAAATTACAATGACACATAAACTAAAATAATATCAAAACATAACTAAACTAATTTAATTTCTCAAAACACATTGTTTCATTTGGGATTCCCAAAAAAACAAACTTTAAAAAAATTCCTCACTTTATTTACAAAACCATTCACATAAATAATTTAGGTTAAACATATTATAAAACCACATTACTTGAGAAACTTATACACTATTTTATTTCAAACCCCACACCATTGTTTTCAAAACATTTAAAAAGAAACTTTTTATTTACAAATAATATTCAAATTTTCATTTTGAAATAAATTTAATTAAAAAAAATTAATAAAATAAATTAAAAGATCCCATGAAGGTAAAAACAATCATAAAATTTCTTTTCCCCTACTAAAAAATGGGTTTCTTAAGACATAAGATTGGATAAAAGGAAAATTTAAACATAGAACTATAAATATTACTGAAAACAAAGATAAAAAATATCAGTTACACAATAAAAAAACCCCTTAATTAGAATAAAACTAATGGTAAGAACCATTGGGATCATATTCTAAGGAAAGGGATACAAAACGAAAACCTAAGATAATAAATGACATTCTGCATTGTTTTTCCACAATGGCTAGTAAACTATTCACCAACTATGTGATGGGTTAGGGAATGGTTCTTAGACCATATATATAAGGTCTACATGGGTTATTAGACCATGTATTTTAATCATAAAACCTTGGTTCTCTCAACAATTTTTCCTTTCAAACTCAAGGAGACCTCCAAAATCATGAGCATACTCATCAGGGGTCAAAGGATTATCATCACATATTAAAAGTCCATCAAAACATCGAAACTTTCAACTACAAATTAAGATTCAAACCCTAACTTTCCATGTATACACAATTTTCATCATGAGTGTTGGAAATAAAACACCCTTCTATGATCTAACTATTTATTATATACAATGTTCATAGTCTTTATTCTACCCATATACATCCCCAAATAAAAAAGGGCATTTTTGACACCATTTTTTCATGAAGCAACCCAGGTCACCCCTAATCTAGGCACTCGAACCAACCTGTGAAATTCCCAAGAAAAATTTTTGATCAACCTAGGATGGAAATTAGTGATAGTGTATCAATTTAGTCATGTGGTAATTATTTTACTCTTAAAATCCAATAATAACATAATTCATATTCTACCGATATCCAATGTGACCCATCTTTTGGTCGGGTTTCTATGTCATCAAATAAGCAGAAAGAAATAATTAGAAAAAAATAAGTATAAAGATACAAATAGATTATGAATTAATGTTAAATAAATTGAATCATAAACTGAAAAATAAATAATTAATTACATCACATAAATATAAGAGAGCTATTCAGGCCATTCAGGGCGATATACAAGCACCCCAATATAAAAAAATGAAATTTGTTACCATCAACACCCATGTGATAGTGACCCTGATCCACATCCCCATCCAACCATCACCAAATAACCCAAACACAAAATATGAGGAAGTTATATCCAATTAACCAAAAAAATAAACCATAATATATGTATACATCAAATGATGAATGCATAGTGTGGGAAAAATCGAGCTCAGTATGATCAGGATAAGGATTTTGTGCCATTATTTTCAAAAAACAATATAATTATGCAAGTTTAAAATAAAAATAATTTTTTTTGTTTTTTTATACATAAATACATAAAATAAAACATCACATTAATTATAATTTATAAACATTCTTTTATTTTTCTTTTAAATAAAAACAATCACTTCAAAAAAAATTTAGGCCATACCTATTTTATTAAAAATACACATCTCAAATAAACTTTTGAAATCAATTTGTAAATAAAAAATTTAAAATATCTTTAGAATAATTTTAATAAAACAAGTGAATGAACTAATAATAAATAAAAAACACTAAGGCATGACCTCCCTAAGAAATAAAAATAGATCATGGTTCTATAGAAGTCAATCGAACATGGGAACATAAAAGAAAGAACTTTTCCTATGGAGTATCACGAAGTATCGTGAGAAATTACTAAACATATCATGAGACAATCCTAGACATACTCATGTGTAACCATATAGAATTCTATCAATGCATTCCAAGTGTATAAAAAATCATCTACTCTAACCTATAATCATAGATGGTACTCCTATATGCCCTTAAATAACATAGTTATATAGTTTATCTCATCAAGAATATATAGAAAAAATATCTCATTCCTCATCCCTCAAAAAGTTTAATAGGTTTCCCATGATGTTATCAATAGGAGATTATTAATAAGATAATCCATATATAAAAGGAGAACATAAATATCACCTCACTTCTAACTCCCTTATAAGAAATAATACCAATCAAATCATTAATATCATAAAAAAATATCCCTCTTAATTTTTATAATCCATATCAAATAAGGGGGATCTATAGGGTTATAAGAGGCCTATTGTGGGGCCCTCTAAAAAAATTGAACATGAATGATTGTAGTAATAATATACATGGGTTGTCTATAGAGAGGAAAGTGTTATAGATTCCATCTACTTTTTTGGAAAGAGTGAAGGAGAATGATTGGATTTAAATTAAATTTAAAAATAAGTTAAATAACCTTAGATATCTCCATAACATTCCAATTAAATCATTATCCAATTTTTTACTCCCAAATTTTCTCACTAATCAAGTGAACTTTCACTTGATTACCTCACCTAGAAATTCTGGTTTAATCAATATGATGTAATTACCTCTATAATATCCAATCTACCCTATCCAAGTAAATAGAGATCATAAATTACCCTTAAGATAAATCATTAATCATGATTTCAAATAATAAATATGACTTATGTGGAATGTGTGTGTGATCCAATAAATTAAGGAAGGTGAATTAAAAATTAAATAAATTAGGAAATCTATTAATGTCTACCTAGTTTGAATAAATCTAGAGATATTAATATAAGATAATATTCTATTAGAATATAACATTAATTAATAGGTGATAAGGATAATCTTCTTGGATCATTCACTGATGTCTTAGTGTTTCATCACCGAAGTTATTATAGCAAAAAAATGTAAGAAAGTAGTAAATGGTAACTGATACTTAATTGAGTGATTATGGAAGAAGCCTCTTTTACTAAAGTGAATATTTCATAGTTTATAGAGTAATTACTAGAGTTATTCATTATTTCATTTCACATCACATGGTTAGAATGTTATTCTCCTTCAATGAACTTAACAATTATGAATTATTCCTCAAATTCATACACCAGTTTCCTCTTTTCAGATTTCTACTACATGAATAGGTTGATGGTTGAGATTATTATCAGTTAAATATTTCACCTGAAACATTACTTCCCAAAATAAAAATTATATTCCATTAAGAAGAATAATTGGGTGAAGTTCCCTGATTAATTGTGATCATGGTGGAAATTAGGTGAAACATTTACTGTCTTGTGTAGGGAGATGTATTTGATGAAGTTGATGCTTAAAAATGGGCATATGTAGGAAAGGGACTCAACAACACTATAATTGGTATTTTTGGTATATTAATAGGATGAGTTAGTAAGGTGGATTCAGGTCTAGTTGGTAAACTAATTTTGGCCCCATAACCAGCCATGAAAATTAGTGTACTTAGGTGTAATAGTCTTGATCCCATGTTTGTAAATAGATTTGAGCTAGATCATGCACTTGGGATGGGTTGATAGTTAATTTTTTCAATGTATTTTTTTATACACTAATTGGGTCAGAGAATGTAATTATTATGATTTAGAATAAGTTGGATTTAATTGTCAACGTGTTCTGGGAGAAATAGAGGCCCCCTCCATCTTTAATTTGGTACCCCAACTCTATACGCAGTGCATTGGCATCCAGATTGGTCTCAACTTCTTAGAGTCATTTTATCACAAAATAGGAAAGCATCCTTTTTAACATTAGTAGCTATTGAAATGGTAATTATCAAGTCCTTCCTCTCTCTTCAATGAAAATGATACACAAGGAGCACATGACTAGTGAAAAAATATTCTACATCTCCATACAAAGATCAAAATCAATTCATTTAGTTCCATTGAAGCCTAAATTTCCCTCATGAGTTCCTCCAAAATCTATTCAAGACAAAACATAAATAAAATCACCTTTATCATGAATCACAAATTTCAATATCCTATTCATCATAAATTCTTAAAGAATCTCAATAAAACATAAATATCCTTGAAATTTTGAATTCCAAATTTTAGTTTTCATCAGGAAGCTAGGTTTGGAGGTGAAATTATACTTCTGATAACTTATTGATTCTTCATTTGAGCTATCAAAGTTAATATACCATCATTATATGGAATATAGATGTATCATGGAAGATGGGTATCCAGATTGATTTTTATCAAAGGTTTAATGCCACATGTAATATGATTCATAGTAGCAAGAGCATGAAATTAGGATGACCATTGAAGTAGGAGCTTGACAGTATATGGGTATGTGAAAGATAATTTCTAGTAGTGATGATTTTCAAAAGTATAATAGTTGGAAGATTATTTAAGGAAAGAATTATGACTTACAGTATATGGATGAGGGAATTTTCAACATTAATTTTATTTCAATGTTGAAATTACATGGAAGAATAATTGTTATAATTCTCATGGGTGTTGGGTTCACATACATAATTTTCCTTTTCTTTTTTTATATCCAACTATAAAAATTAAAAAAACATATTTTTTAGTGCTTACCTAATAAAATTATGTACAGAAATAATATAACAATTAAAATTCAAAACTTAAATCCCTTGCATAATTTAAATCCAATATTAATTTTCAATTAATTATAAAATTAAAATCTACCTATTTTAATTAAATTTCCCAAATAACTATTAATTTTTAGTTTATCATTTTAAAATAAAATTCAAAAAAACATAGAATTAAATTTTACAATTTAAAATTCATTGTTATAAATCAAAATCACATCCATTTTTTTCAAAATCAATGAATTTATTTACAATAAATTTTAAAAATGAATAAATCAATAAATTTCAATATTTCAAGCCTTATTTGTGAAGTCTATAATTCAATAAATAAAACAATGAATTAAATATAAATTTTTTTATTTGATATAAAGCTTAAACTCCATGAAAATATATTAAATATCTCACAAATTATAGCTTTCATCACTCCCCCACACTCTAACTATTTCACTTCAAATAATTATATTGAAATAAACTATTTAAAAAGATATTTTTCTTGATTAGACCTAAATATTACATTCATAGAAGTATAAAATCATCAGACTATTGTTTGAATTATCATGTATCTTCTATGATTTTAATTAAATGCCACATTTCAATTCAATTAATATTTCCAATTCTATGAGTCGAAAAAATTATATTTAAGTGGAATAAATTTTTTAACAAAAATAAATTATATTGATCCCTTTATCCTAAGTTACATTAACTAAATTTATAATTTTAACTTAATTGATACAACTCAAAGGATATATTTATAAGTCAATTTCCCCTTTCTTCATTTAGTTACAATATTACACTCACATGAATGAATTCATTTTTTACTATTAAAAAAAAAATTATTTTTTTTCCCAATAATGTATGTTTGAGGAACTATGAAATATAACATAATTGATATATATAAATGGAATTTACCCACACACCTTGTTCCTAATGTCATAAATATTAACCATGGGATCTAAATTTCCTACATTACTCTAGTTTCAAAGGACTTATATCAATTTATTTTGTGTTTTCTCCCTAAGGTGTTATTTTTTTATAGAGTCCATGTTAACTCAGATTAGGATCTAAATTCTTGTGAAATAAAGTTATAATTATGATTCTATGAATATCTTTTCATTTTCATTCCTTTTCCTAGTTATAAGGACATATTTATTCTTTAAAATAGAGGTGAAATTCATTCATAAATCATCTACCTCTCATAGTTTTAGAACCGATAAAATACTTTAATTATTTCATGGGTATTTTAAATTGGTAGTAAATCATTGTAGTTCAATGTTATTTTATTTTGTTTATTTATTTATTTATTTACACTCAAAAAATATTCACAAAAACATGAAGAAAATATGTCCATATTTCTAAAATCATATTTTGTTTTTTAGGAGAGAGACTAAATGTAAAATAGAAAAAAAGGTATTTATATCATAAACAAATTTTCCTCTATTCACTAAAATCATATTAGACACAATTCCATTTAATTGTGGCATGAAAGTTTTTCAAAAAAGACAGAATTATAATTTAGTATCCAAAAAAATGTAAAAGAAACAGACATCCTGGACTTTCTTTTTTTCTTATGAAAGTATTGAGGAGTTTGGAATCCTCCAAGGGTTATTTCCAAAAAAATAAGCTATAGGAAATTCATCTTAAAAGGGTTTTATGATTTAGATCCCTTCATATTTATTGAACAAAATAGACAAATTTTACTCACTACGTAAGTTCTAGTATACTTAGATTAATTTTTTCTAGAAATAAGCTTCAGTATTGTGTAATATAACTAAACTTTATGTCTAATCTCGATGATTCTTTTCTGAATGAGTTTTTCATAGATATATTTGGACTTCTCCTTATACATTAGGGTGTTATTATGGTATTCCCTCCTCATTTTATTCAGTTACATAATGTAAAAATTCCTCTTCTCTCTAACCTTTCTAAACTCCATGTTAACTTTTTTGGTATCCTAATAGGATTTATGTTGTTTCTTGATAGATAAATCATGGTTTTTTAAGGAAATAATATCCCAAGTGGGATTGTAAAAAAGTTAATTCCAATTTATGTGGGTTTTTTAGTGATGATTTTAACTTATTTATATCTATACTTATAGTCTGAATAGGTAAGGTAGAGGTGTAAATTTCATTTTTGAGTAAATAATTTTAATACTTCTCATCAATATCATCAAGTTGTTCAAGGAATAAAACATATTCCAAATTTAACTGAATTTTAAAGGAATATTTATCAGTAAAATCATGATATTTTAAAGCCTTTTTACATATAATTCTATCATCCAATATTTTTATTTCTGCTTCATAGCAACATGTAAATTAAAAATGGTTTATTTTAAAAATAGTCTATTCCTCATGGAGATATTTTATTGAATCTATTATTTTGAAATTCATAGTCTGTGGCCAAAAATTCATAGATATTGTTCCTCAATTAGCATTCATATATTTTTAAAATTGTTTGGAAATTGTCTTCTAAGAATGATGGGGGAGTGATTCTTACTATTATCTGCCTCCATGTACGGAATGAGTAAATCATTAGGAAATAAAAAACCATGCACACCATTGAGAATATCTTTGAGTAAAACAACTAAGTAGGAAATGAATTGGTTATAAAGCTGAAAAACCACTTAGTTGGGTTTTATTTCTCCTATATGTATAGATGAATAAACTTAATAAGGCATTATATTAATTGATACTATTAATTAAAAAATGATTTGGAAAAATTAATTTACTCAATAGTTTAATAGGTAGTGAAGGTACCTAGATCTTGAAATTTTTGGGTTATTTGATGGGTTACAAGTGTTGATAAATTTTATTTCTAAAACATACCCTTTAATTACCTCATAATATTCTACTAATGGTTTAAATTTCTTTAATGAAAATTTTTTTCCTTGGATTTTGGAAGATGGCTTCCAGAAAATGGATTTTTATTTCCACCATCTTGGATATCTCTATAATCTCTTGTAGAATGTATCTTCACTGGTTCTCTTTATAGTTATTTCCAAAGTTAATGGAGGTTGGGGTTGATGTGGGTCTTCCATATTAGCCTTCTCTTTATTCTTCTTTAAAATGGGTGTTTCATTAGGTACATATTCTTTATGTTCTTTTCTATGGAAAACGTATTTAGGTTTGGTAGGTTTTCTACTTCAAACTTAATCTTGGGAGGGTAATTCTTCACTACTTTCCATTTCCTTACCGCAACTTAAATAAGTGAAACTAACATTCCCTTTGGGTTTATGAATATATTGGTCAATATTATTACCCGGTCCAAGTTTTTTCAATTCATCTATGGTAGTCATGATCTAGACATTTGACTTCACAATCTTTCATCAAGTCTCCCATTGAGAGTTCATAATATTTAATTGGTTTTTAACTTATATAAAGCTAAGAGTTCTTCCTATTAAAAGGAGGTGTTTGTAAATATATTTTTAGACCTTTATAAAATTTTGGTCTCTTGATTTTTTTGGTTTATATCTCTATATTAAGTGTTGGCAAACTAAATGTATCCTTGATCATATCTTGGTTACTGATGGTGTTGTATTTGGTACATGGAATCACTACATTCTTTCACCTATAATAAACCATTGGTATTGTGGTTCAAGTAATTAAAAAGTTTTAAGGTATAAGTGGAGTATTAGGTATATTCTTTATTACTTTTTTCAAACCCAACTATATCACCATAGAGATTAGTTATTCATTTTTTAATAAACTGGAGTTATAATCATTCCCCTCATATACTCTACTAGTTATAGTTCTTATGATGAATCGATGAGAGTTTTGGGTTATATTTAATATCACCTCTATGAATTTAGGAGGGGATTTTTCAATCATTTATTCTCTAGAGGAATAATCCAAAAGGTTTTGGTTTTTATCCATCAATACTTGGTAAAAATACTAATAAATTATTTTTTCATAGGGTTTGTGTGGGTAGGAGTTTTTTAATCTCTTAAATATTTCTAAAAATAGATAAAGGTTTTATAAACTTTGTTTTTTTAATTCATATATCTAATTCCTTACCTGGACACTCCATTATGTATGGAAATAATTTTAGAGGAATGTTATTTACAATTTATCCCTTGTGGTGATCTCTCTATTTTAGAGGTTATAGAAATATTCCATGGAAGATCCATCATGAGAAAAGGGAACAGACATTTAGTTGATTTAATCCTTGGTGGGTCCTATAAGTTTGAATCTATTGAATACATATCCAAATTATCATAGATACCCATTGATTTATTCTCCTAAAAAACTAAATTAAACTTATTTAAGTGGCCTATAATTCTAGTTTTATGTTCTTAATCGTATTGATCATTCATTTGAAATAGTCAGTTGTTATTGTTGTTGAAATTGGGTGCATGCAATTTTCTAAAATATTTATTCAATTTAGCTTGATTATCATCCATTATTTCAATTACTTGGGTTAATATAGTGGAATATTAAAATAAATAATAATAGTTGGTCAATTTAATTGTTAAAAAATATATTTTCATTTCTTCAATGATCGTTAAGGTTCTCATTTCGGCAAAACTAGTTTTGTTAACCTTTGGATCAAAACCAGTGAGGTGAGATAAAACAGATCTGGTAATTTATTGAAATAATTTAAAGAAAAAATAATACCCAAATACTAACCTCCTTAGTAATGGTTCAATGTTTGATCATAAACCTATCTTAAGTCTCCCATTAAAACAAATTTTCCACTGGAATCGGTTTTTGTTTAGAAAATAAAGTGTAACAGACATTTTTATGGTTTTTTATGGGATTGATGTGTGTAAAAGTGAATGATAATGATTGTTTTTAAATTTAATTATAAAATAAGTAACCTAATATCATATTTCTCAACACCTTTCTTTTCTAATCATTATTACATTTTTTTACATTGTTGTTTTCTATCTAATCAAGTGAAATATCACTTGATTACTCTCACCTAGAAATTTTGGTTTAATAAAATGAATGAAATGACCATTGAAACCTAAAATATGACCATGAATTTTGATCTAATATCACTAATTACCCTTAATTCAACCCACCACTCATGATCACAATAATTAAAGAGAACCTAAGTGGAATGTGTGTGTAATCTGGTGAAAAAGGGAAGATGAATTCAAAATATAATAAATAAGGAAATATCATAATTTATAAAAAGTTAAAATAAATATAGAGATATTTAAAGAAAAATATAATAGACTATTGAAATTTATAATTAATTAATATAATGATAAATATAATCTTCTTAGCTTGACCAATAATGGATTATTTTTCTATTACCAAAGATATTATAAGAAAAAAAGTGATAAATATTTGCATCCTCTTGATCGAGTGATTTTTAAAGAATCACAACTTAATTAAGTGAACATTTAATGTTTTTTAGAGGAATTATCATATTTCTTAAATATTTAATTATTTACCACATGATTATAATGACATTATCCTCTAAATAACCTAGAAATTCCAAATTATTCCTCAAATTCTGATCCTGGTTTCCTCTATTTAGATTATTTCAATGTTTATAGGTTGATGGTGGAGATTGGTATCACTTGAATATTATAACTAAAAAATTCATTCAAATGACCTATTTTATATGACTTATAAAATAATTGGATGGGTGAACATAGTGTAAATTAGTTAATGCATTAACAGGATCATGTGGGGAGATGCATGTGATAGAGCTAATTCTTGCAAATGGGACTATGTTGGAAAGGTATTTGACATCATTACAATTGGGATTCAAGGAGTATAAACTATATGATTAAATTTATCAAAATTGAATCTGGTTAGTGAACTTGTATTGTTCCAATATCTGGTCTTTAAAATTAGTTTACATAAGTGTATTATGTTGGGTCTTGGGTATGTAAATGGATTTGGTCTAGATCTTACACTTGGGCCTAAAAGTAAACAAATTTACTCGAATATATATATATGTGTGTGTGTGTGTGTGGCTATGTGTGATTCTTGGATTAGGGCATGGAGTTATTAGGCTTCAAAACAATTGAACTTCAATTATCTACCTAGTTTGGAAAAAATGGAGATCCCCTCTATCATTAATTTGAACCCCTAGAATTTTCTTGGCAGATTGAATTCTAGGTTTGTCTCAACTTCTCAAATGAATTTTATTGGTCATGAAGAAAATATTCTTTTCTAATTTATCGATTTTATCAATGTGAATGATCAAGGACATCCACCATATTCAATATCAATACTACATAATGAACAAACAACCAGGGAACCAATAGTCTATAAATTTATTTAAAGATCAAACTTAGTTCACTTGTCTCTATTAAATCTCATATTTACCTCCTCAGTTTCAGTGAATGAAATTAAAACCAAAACCTCAATCAGATCACCTTTAACATGAATGACCTATTTCAAAATCTTATTCTTTAGTAATTCTTGGAAATTATCATTCAAACATGACTATCCTCAACAAATCAAATTATAAATTTTTATTTTCATTGAGCATATAGGTTTGGTGGTGAAATCAATCTTACTATAACTTAGAGATTCTTCATTCAAAATTTTTGACAAACAAAAATTTTATAAATAAAATTCTATTTTGATTTAATACATTCCTTATTAAGAAATATAGTAATATAAAACATATGCACTACCTTCCATTTTTTGGGCCATTATAAAATATGTTCCTAATTTGTCTATTGGGATTAAATGAGTATTAAAAATTATAAAAATTGATAATATATTCATTCTATGGTATTCATTAAGTTTATAATATATAAAGGGTTTTCAAAAAATCTAATTGACATAGACGGAAGAAGTGATGACCTCCACTAGTAAGATCATACCTTATGAATCCCATTTATTAGATCATTTTCAGGGGATAGAATTATGGATATTTTTTATTAAACAAGCCCAAGATGATATTAAAATTTTAAAACTTGAGTGAATTAATTTCTAGGAGAAGTTCAATCTTATCGAGATCACCTCCCAAAAAATGATTGTCAAACCACTTCAAGAAAGTACCATCATCACACACTTTACCCTTAGGTAATATAGTGGTATAATAAGGGGTTGTGTATCTAGCACCTAGTGGAATGATTTTTTATTTTTTTCATTATAATAAAAAAATAATATATTTATCTCTTTATCATTATCACATCATATATGATTAAATAATTAGTTTCATAAAAATTAGATTCTAATATGGAGAAAGTAAAATTGTATTTTGTGGAAATATTAAGATTCAATAAAAACTAACTTTTTGAAAGATACATGAAGTTTTTAAATTAATTTTATTTTCATGAAATATTCTATATAAATAATATTTATTTAAAAAATAAATGATAATATAATTAAATGATGTATAATGTAATTTTTATAAGTGTAATATAGTGGTTTGTGTCATAAAAACTAGTGTTTTCTAATAAATAAGGATCATTATTTGAAATATTAAAATATTATATTTAGAAAATTATTTTGGTTAAAGGAATGTTATTTTCAAATTTAGTATGTAAAAATTATCCAATGGTAACTTTTTCATAATTTACTGAGACAACCATATTTTTTGGTAAAAATTAAATATAGTATAAATATATTATATCTATTATGACATAAAAATAGAATAGAATTTATTTAATAAATGATCTAAAGGTTATATATGACCAAAAATGTATTTATTTTTTAGAAAAAACTATTTTTAAAATTATTTGATAAATTTTACAAACTTTTAACATATCCTCAAAACCAATATTATATTTTATGGATTCAAAATAATTTATTTATGAGAATGAATCACTTTAACATCATCAACAGTTTTATTTTAAGGATTTTTTTAACAAATAAAATATTGAATAAACTCCTCTTTGGTAGAATCCATGTGAAAAAAAATAAAAGGTTTGTGGTTTTAATTTTTTATCACATGGAGTCCAAAACGTAAGTTTATAAATTAATAAATATTAACCCTCTTTTTTGAAAAAAATACTAACTAAAACTCCTATTCCCATTCACTAAAAAACATTTATCTTCAATTACCTATCCATATCCCTGTCTAAATCCCTCCAATAGTGTTATCAAACTCTTAATAAGATCCTTCTTTGATTTTAGAATCACCCTCTCAAGGTAAGGGATTCTCTCATCAACCTTTTTATTCAAGTACATTCTTTATACTAAGACTTTTTAATTTAAATGGTTTATGTTGTGATGTGTTTTTACATATCCCTATTTTCTACTTATTATCCCCAAGTAATTATATACCACATTTCACTCTCATTAAACCCTTTCATGAACCTTTGTGTACATCCTTTATGCTGTCGAAATTATCCTGTGATTTTCCATGTCAAACTATTGTGTTTTGAATACCAATCCCCATTTATACTTAAGGGTATTCACCAAGATGTACATATCCTTAATTTTTTTAGACACTCATGTATATAAACCACACTCCTTAATCAAGGGATTAAAATTGATGAAATAATTCCTTATGTTCTATGATCTATGTGGAACATAAATGCATGTGAAAGATATGGATGTGATGGGTTGATGCACAGTTATATAGCCCTCCAATAAATTGGATAATATTTTTTTCTTGTGATATACCATGTATGGTTCATCGAAAGTTATATTAAGAACAATATTTTATTATGTCTTTGAATTTTTCATTTATTGATGCTTATGATGTCATGATTTTTGTTATTGTTTAATTATTATATTAACTTGATGTTATCATCTTATATCAAGCATTGATATTCATTTTTATGATCCTAACCCTTTTATGTCACCTTAATATGACTCTTGATTACATATATTAATTTTATTGTGCCATACATTCATTAATCTCATACTAGTATTTATAGCTCACCCCTTTCTTATGTACATCCCTAGTTTATCCCATGAAATTTTTGAAGATCAATGGAATTATAAGGGATTGTTATAGAGTTTTAATTAATGTTATTATATAGTTATTGTAGGATATTTTTATTTGTATGAAAATACCCAAATAAACTAGGAATATTAATCCTTTTGGATTGTATTATGTGTATCGTTATGTATTAAATCCTGATTTAAAGTGTATAAAATTTATGAGTTGTTATAGTTGGTATCAGATTAAGGGTTGGTATTTTTGTGGATTAGGATTATAAATCCTTAGTAAAATTATTAAGGACAATAATAAACATAGTAAAAATACCTTAATTTTGGTCAGGTGTATAATGAGTGGCTTCCAAGAAACAAAATCTCTATCAGGAGACTACAATTTTATTTGGCTCTAACACAATTATACATAGGCGTAATATTCCTGAAAAGGGTGCATTGGTTAATAACTCGATCATCACCTCGTGTATGAAAAATTGGCCTTTTATTAACATTGTTTTTCACTATTTGGGGATATTTTTTGGTTAATTTACAAGATATTTACAAACCATTATGAAGGGAACAGAAATGCCTATAAAATTTTATGTTAGGAAATAGACTATGGATATCATGGATTGAAACCTATAAATTAATAGGTTGATTGATGTATGGAATTTATGAGTTATAAATTATTTTTTATTATTGTCACATTCATGTGTTTGATAGTTTGAAAATTCTCATCCTCGATTTTCTCTTTATTCTAGTCAATTATTGAAAATATGATGAACTAAGTCAAAAATAAATATAATAGGCAATATGATGAATGCCCGAATGATATGTCCAATCCAGTGGGAGTAGGAATAAATAATTTCATTACAATAATTACACAATTAAATAAAAATTTTATTAGAAACCTAAATCATTTAAAAACCCCACACCCCTCTAAGAAAGATCAAGTTTCAATTCAGAAGTTTATATGAAAAATGCCTCTGACATTTAGTAGATCTTTTTATCACTTAGTCATGGAAAAATGGATCAACTCTATTGAAAATATCATATTTTTTATTCAATTATCTAGGAAAAGGAAATTTATATTGAATGTATTATCACATATAGGGATAAAATAATAATGGACACTGAAGTGATGCCGTGGAAATAATTTAGAAAAATATTTTTTGATAAATATTTTCCTTGTACCCACTAAATGAAAATAGGGAGGTAGTTCCTTAGAATCAAGAAAATGGGTGAAGAAACCATTAGGGAGTGTGAAAAAAACATAAAAATAATTTCTTTATATGCCTCTAGATTTATAATTGAAACTAAATGTACGTTATTCCTCTTCTTTATTAGGAAAAAGATAAATCTATGAAAAGATTTAGTGATTCAAGACTTTGAGAACAATAAATAAATTGTGTGATGTTTTCTCAAATTAAAAATGGATATCAATTAATATCATGGGTCTATAGATATTAAGAATATAATAGAGTTTAATTCTAGTATAGTGATGTAGAAATAACAAGGTGGTATGAAATTAAAACATCCCACATGTAAAAAGTATGGGAATAAGTATCTCATAAATTGAATGAATGGGATGTGAAAATGTTTTAGGTGTGCCGAGGAGGGGAATCCAACTAATGAATTTTGATAGGATAAACCCACTAATGTGATGGGAGAAAAGAATTTTTTATTAAACTGTCATCCTATTGTTCAGTGTTTTAATTGCAAGTAACAAGGACAATATATGAATCATTTCACTAAGCCCGGTGTTGTTGAATATAATTGAAAATAACAACATCAATGGCCTAGATAGAAAGGCTAATTTTATTCTATGATAACTATTATGGTGTATATTAATAGTGAATTTTTAATAGGTACTCTTTTTTTCATTCAAGGATTAAAATTTTCCTATTTGATTCTAGTTATACACATTCATTCACGTCACAAAAGAATAGTATAATTATTCAAACAACATATCAAAACACAAAATTTGATTTATGGGCGAAAAGGAAAAATGGGAAAATTATTGCATCTCAAGTATATAAATCCTCCCATGTCAAAATTTGTGCATTGAATTTCCCAATTAACCTTTTTATGCTCCCATCAGTGGAATTTGATATTATTCTGGGTATGGGTTTTTTTATTTATATAGAGACTACATAAATTTCTATGAGAATGAAATTACCCTCTATATTAAGAGTATCCATATGATTCTAAAAATGTTTAAGGACGAGGATGAATATCCTTTGGAATCATAATATCAAACAGGGATATTATTTCTTTATGAGTAAGATCATCTTGATCAAATGATCAAGACTATGGAAGAGATCATCCTTGATGACATGCATATTATAAGAGAATATATTAATGTGTTTCCCAAATAATTTTATGGTCATAATCTTATATTAGAGGTAGATTTATCAGTAAAAAATTTACCTATAGATTTTAGAATATTCAAGAATACATATTGAATATCCATTATTAAACATGAAGAGAGAATGAAGCAACTAAAGGAGGATATGGATAAAGGGTTTATATAACCATGTTCTTCACCATGGGGTGCACTGATTCTTTTTTTTTAGGAAGAACCCTGGGTCAATGTAAATATTAATTAATTATCATGATATCAACATGATATTGATAAATAACATTCTTCCTCTACAAAAAATTTATGACTTATTCGACAAACTACATGGAGAATAATATGTAACAAACCGGACTGGGATGCCAACAAACATGGGACTAAAACAAATTCTCCACAAGGCTTAAAGGGTGTTCCTAATATCCACAGGCTATTTACAATAACTTGGGAATCACATAAATTTATTTTGGGATGGTTTTTTAGAAAACAGAGATACAACAGTATGATGAATAAATATATGAGCCAAAATGAATAATCCAATTGCATTCTAAATAGGACATAACCAACTACCATGATCCAAAAAAATTTCATATACATAAATAGAGCACATACAAACAAGTGGAACTATAAGGAAATAGAACTAAAAAAACAAAAGAAAAAAACAACCAACCAACCCAAGCCATGCCCAAACCACCACTATGTAACCTCTTATTTCTCACCACCAACCAACTCACCCCATGTTAGAAAATATGTACAATAATTATTCATTTGGGAACATAAATCATGAAATTATATAGGAGTGAGATAAAATTCTCATTAGTTCACCATAACCCATTGAAACAATTCTATATTCTTTATAAGGAAATTTAAAAATACTTGTTTGAAAATAAATCTAGAGAGTAATATTTACATATATACCAAGTGTGGAAATAAAAAATATTTCCATAATTCAACTTCGAAACATTTACCTTTGTTTTCCTAAACCACAAATAAAAATATTGAAAACAAATCATTTGAACTAATACTTATCTAAATTCCACACACACATATTTTATTTCTCAAAATCAATATACATCTTTTATTTAAATGAAACAACCCACATTTAAAACATTCCACAAGACATAGAAACCATTAATACTTGAAATTATATTTTTAAATCCAATTAAAACATCCACACAAGAGTATTTAAATTAAAAACTAGTTTTCCAACATATTTGAAAACTCAATTTTCTAAAGAAAATGATCCAACGCACTCACACGTGTCAATCACAATGAAGAAGGAACTAAGAAAAACATGTATATAATAATGAAAAATAAACAATAACAGTGTCATAGATATGAAAGCATGGGATATGATACAACAATAAATATATAAAACTCCCATCAATCACTAAATAATCAATGAAATGCATCATGAGATCTTCCCTATGATGTGTAATTTGTTGATTTACTTCACTCACTCAAACAGACCAACCTTTTAGCATGTATTTCATCCTAAAAACAACCCATATGAGTAGATTACATCATACATGTTGGATGGAACACCCCATATATCCCTATTTCATGCTATAGGGGCTACTAGTAGTGTGTGGCTCACTATTATATAAAATATCTATACTCCCACCTAGTATTTGGGTCCCATGAAAAAAAATAAGTGAGGTGTGGAAAAAACAAGACAAGAATAATACATAAGGAACAACCATAACTATCCTCACCCCTAACACCCAACAATTAATATTCCTAGTGACATAACATTCACTCATAATATAAATAATTGAATTCCCATACAAGGGGATAAAAAATTATCACATAGTTATCAAAAACCCATATAAAGGGTAAACAATAAAGGGGAAGTCAAGGGCTCCATTCACATACACAATTTGAAACAAAATTTCCAAGCTGACATTTAACACCAAAAACTGTCTTGGAATGTCAATAACTTTCACATTTCATAAATTAATTTCCAAACACCTTTTTTAAAATGATGGAAAACATATTATGATTTATAACATCTATAATTAACCCTTAATTGATGGATCTATTCTTTGAAAATACAAAACATTGTCGAAGGCCCTGGTTTCCATAAAAAATTTCATAAAATAAACTAAAATAATATTAAGTTGTTAAATTAAATTATCCTTTTCTTTTAAAATGTTTCATATATTCCCTTCAAAAAGGTCCTTCATCTTTGAAAAACTAAACAAGGTCGAAGGGACAACCTTTCTCAAACAATCCATTTAAATCAATCCAACAATAAATTTTACAATTGTTAAACCACAAACACACATTTAAAACCCCCATTTGAAATACATCAAAGCACCCATTAACAAACCAATTAGAGATAAAAAACCCCAATTTGAAACCAAATTGCCTTTAATACATTCCTTTAACTCATTTAAATCGAAACCATGGTTGAAATCCATTTCCCAACTTGAAAATCATTTTAAAATTTCCATAAATAATTTAATAAAAATTTTATCATAAAAAAACATTCCATTTCAAACATGAAAACATGGAATTTACACATAAAAAGAATAATCCTGAGGTCAAAACACCAATAAATTAATTCATATCACAAATGAGATATCACATATATTTATAATTTCATAAAAAGGGAAATTTTAAAGCACAAGCACATTGAAATTCCAAAAATGAAACAATTACATAGTAACATTTACATTAATCAAGTGGTAACCAAGCTGAAGCACCTAGAAATGTTTATCCTTCAATGGATACCACACCCATAGGATAAGAAATGGTTTATATAACTTCTACACAAAAAAATATCCATCAAATCCACTCAGAATGATAAAATTGAGCCACATGATATCTAGGGTGAATGGGGGAAACAAAATCCAATATAATGGAGGGAGAGAAAGAATAACAATAGAAATATAGGAATAAATCATCTCAAATATTCTTGTAGAACACCTAAGGAAGACAATAATACAAGGGTATGAATAAAATGGAGATCATCCCAAGATCATGAGGGTTGGATGACATAGGGGAAGATAAATGGGGGTTAAACCCCTTAAAATAGAGAGGATAACATGGTAGAACCTAAAAATTTATCACATAGATACGCTGCATGGTTTCGGATACATGTTATAAGGCCCTAGCCTTAAAACTTACTTAATCTTGAGTAATTATAAGATTACACATTGAGGATCTTTTCAGGATTAGAGTTTTACAAAATTAGATCATAAAACTTGCATTACATTCCACATATAAACAAAGTGGTTACATAGAGATATTATTCTTCATTCCCATCAATGGAAACACATTTAAAATAAAACATGGATTATTTCTTGACACTTCCTTGACACTATCATCATATCCTGTACCTTTCCCTTGACCTGTGAAAAACATTTCAAAAAAACTTGGGATGAGCATAAAAATATCAGTAAGGGATATAAAAATATGGAAAGGAAACATGGTTACATATATACATAAGAATGAAATCATACTTTACCCATAAAACATATGCACTTTAACATACCTCATCAAATCATGAATAAATCATAGAAATCATAAGACATAAAGGTAACTTGAGGCATTCATAACATCCTTACGTATGGAGTAACCCTCTTGGTTACGTTTGGAATACCCATTATAGTATATTCCCTAAATCTCTTTGTAGAAACCTTAACGTTTCACTCCTTCGCGTTACCCAATGCATTGGAGAGCTATATCGGGCTCACCCGCCCTTAGTCTATCACAGAACCACCCATCTTCATAATAATGCCCAAGAACCTCAACATTATCATATCACATAAAACATGCATAAAGGAAACATAACATTTCCACCTTTCAATCACAAGATATCAATACAACACATTGATATAAAAACATTATGAAAACCATTTTCAATACCAAAACAAAAGAAAAGTAAAACATTGTATTTATTTTTCTTTTAAAAAAAAGTATGGCTTGTAGAGGAAGCCGAAACTCAAATAATGGTCACGGTGGCCGAGAAGTCATTGTCGCCGCATACATACAACAAAAACACTCTCTTTTTTCATTTAGTAAACACTTCGTATAAAAAATATTCCTTTTGAATAAACGTAAAAGTCAAAGGGGTTTATACACCGTATAAAACAAGGTTGTGTATAAAATAAAATATGCCTCAATAAAAGGAGATTGAGACGAAGTCCCATACAAAGATCATTTTTTTAAATAAAATTGATCTATTATGTGTATTCACTATAATTACACATAAAGAAAGTAAAAATACATGATAGGAAATAATAATATCATGACGTAATTTGAAAGTAAGAGATTAACCCAAAGAATGGAAATTGGGTTAAGAAGTTCCCTTACCTCGGGTCCGACTTGACTCGATCGTTCTTTAATGTCCTGAGTAATAAACTTGAGTTAATTTCTACTTGATTAAGAACCTTTTTCAAGATCATTATTCCTTTTATATCACTTATTACCATGTCATGAACACTATGTAATTATTTAAGTTAATAATGGTCATTTTAACGATCATTGGTACTTGAGTCAAAAATAAACCCTTTATAATTACAAGTTGTTCATGTATCCATTATATCCAGAATTATAATCATTATGTATATATCATATATATCCAGTATATAAATGCATTTATAATATTACATAATCATTTAGATGTAAGAAATGAAATGCACCGTTCATGGAGACGGTAAGCCGTACGTACGCATGAACGCTACTTTCATTTCTATTTCGTATTTTATAGAATGGAATCATAATTATATAAAGGTATATTATAATTCCAGTATAATATCATATATAATATCATAGTTCCATCCTTTATACGTCCCACATATGGTATTTAACGAATCAAATCACTTTGAGGGGGCGGTAGTCCGCACTTCCTTAAATGAAGATATCGCGTTTACCCATAATGGAAACCATAAAGGTATGACCAAAAAGAAAAAAACAGAAGCTTAAGGAAAACATAAACATATTATATATGATATATAAATATAGTGACATCTTAATGGCCACATTTGAAGGTGTTAAAAGAATTTTGAACAATCATCGTTTCGGGAGGCATAAATTCACCATCCACGAAAACAGTATGTTCGTTAACCATTAGATGTAGGTGTGTGTAAGTGTAGCTAAAATCCTTATTATAAAAACATCCTAGTATATTGAGGATACTGTAGTTGTTACAAAAGAAAAGAATAAAAATATTTTATGGGGTTGGAGAAGCAAAATAAAACAAAAGGACTCAAAAGAAGACATTACCTTAAAATCGGGTAACTCCCTTTGGTTTGAGCTCAAAGGCGTCCTTGGGAAGACTTCTGCCCAAAGTGAAGCTTCAAGGAGTAAGAGAGGGAAGTGGAGAGACAAAATGGGCAGGGTTTGGCCGATAAAAAGGCTTTGGGAGTGTGGGTAAGGAGGTAGAGGTGGGGGCCTTTATAAGAGGAGAGGAGGGGCACTCTTGGAAAGTAAAGATAAGTTACATTATTTTAAAATGAGTTTCGGATTAAAAAGGTCCCAAATTGATATAATTCGAGGATAAGGTGATAAGGGTTCGAAATACACTCATCCAATTGGTTTTGGCCATGTTTAGGTCTTAGATTTTACAATATCTTTCCATTTTATTTAAATCGTTAAATAATGAGGTCATCGCTGCATCATCATGATGTCATAAATAATTTAATTTATTTAATATCTAAAAATTATAAAAAAAATACTATGATGTAGGAAATATTTTTATCTTTCTAATTAATATTTATAGTCAAACATTTGACTTCTATAACCCCATATAAAAAATTATTTAGTAACATAACTCATGTTTTTGTCATTTTTACTTTAACATTAAATAAAAAGTTATTTATGTCATTTCCCAACCAAAGTGGATCCATGGGGTCCCCAAGTTGTCCCATGGATTTTATTGGTCGGCCATGACACAACCAATGAGGGTAGGACATTTTTCAAGCTCATCTCATTTTATTAAAGCATTATTTTTACCTTAAACTACACTAATTACCTCTAATCGCGATTAAAATCTTAATAAGTTACTATTCACCAAAAAATTATTATAATCTCATTGAACCACATTTTACTTCTTAATGACAACCGTGGATGTCGGATTTTTGAAATTCAAAACACAATGATGGCAAAATTTCATTTAAACGGAAAAATCGGTTTTTATAAGTACCACTTAGTTGTTTCACTATTCATCAAAATATGATGTTTTTCAGAAAATTACCAAAAATTAATCCTAAGATATATTTGATATTCCGAATTCAAAAATGAAGTCTATTTTACAAAATTCAAAACATATAAGTCACATTAATTAATTTAATAATTAATTCCCGCTGTCATGACAAATAGCGTGTTTTTATGAAACAATAAGTATCAAAAGATTGACACTAGTTTAAGTCCAATTTCAAAGTGAATTTGATTACAATGGCCACCATTGGATAAAATGGTAAAAATATATTCTAATTTAACTTCAAAACCAATTAAAAAGGTAATCTAATCATATAAATAAATTATATTAAAAAGAGGTTTTGAATTAAAATACAACATTTTTCACTATTCATTAAAAAATGAACTTTATCGGAAAAATACCAAAAATTCACAC
Organism: Viscum album; assembly: GCA_963277665.1. Classification (NCBI taxonomy): domain Eukaryota; kingdom Viridiplantae; phylum Streptophyta; class Magnoliopsida; order Santalales; family Viscaceae; genus Viscum; species Viscum album. Next base: position 1,085,820,974 of record OY728151.1, read on the forward strand.
AAAGTAAATTTTGATATCCCAATCATAAATAATAATTTTATTTTGAAAAACATAGCTTATAAAATTGTCAAAAGATATATTTAAAAAGGGCTTGCCATCAAAAGTCAGTAAAACAATCTTTTAAGAATATTAGTGTATTCCATGCATAAGATTGTATTTATTTTCATTTTAAGCCTCTAAAACACTATCTTAATCATTAATAGACATAGATAAAAATATCTATTATTCATTACTTACTTGGGATGTTACATCCTTCCCCCCTTTAGAAAATTGTGTCCCCGCAATTTATTTACTTGTCGAATAAATGGGGGTACTTATCCCTCATTGCATTTTCAGATTCCCATGTTGCCTCTTCCATCATGTGGTTTTTCCACAAAACTTTTACCTGATTAATCACCTTATTCCGTAACACTTGCTCCCTATGGTCAAGAATCTGGACCGGTTGTTCCTCATAAGATAGGTTCTCTTCCAGCTGAACTACCTCTGGACTCAAAACATGAGATGGATCTGGCATATACTTTCTCAACATCGAAACGTGAAAAAAATTGTGTACATGAGATAAACTCGGAGGTAAAGCCACTCGGTATGCAAATGATCCAACTCTCTCCTGAATTTAATATGGTCTAATGAACCTTGGACACAACTTTCATTTCTTACCAAATCGCATCACACTTTTCCATGGTGAAACCTTGAGAAAAACATGATCACCTACCTCGAAAGATAGATCCTTCCTCCGGTTATCCGTATAACTCTTCTGCCTGCTCTGAGCTGTTCTCATGTGCTTCTGAATCAACTGAACTTTTTCTGCCATCTCTTCTACCAATTCTGGTCCCATCAACTTCCTTTCACCCACTTCATCCCAGAAAGCTGGAGTTCGACACCGCTTCCCATATAATTCCTGAAATGGTGCCATCTGTATACTGGAATGAAAACTGTTATTATATGAAAATTCAACCAAAGAAAGATGTTGGTCCCAACTTCCCTGATAATCCATAGAACAAGCTCGTAGCATATCCTACAAGGTCTGAATTGTTCATTCTGATTGCCCATCTGATTGAGGATGAAAAGCTGTACTAAAATTTAATTCAGTACCCAACGACTTCTGAAGGCCTTTCCAAAAGTTAGAAGTGAACCTAGGATCACGATCGGATACAATGGAGAGAGGAACTCCATGTAACCTGACTATCTCTTTATGATAAAGACGGAAAAGTTTATCTAGGGAAAAAGTATCTCGTATAGCAAGGAAATGAGAAGATTTGGTCAAGCGATCAACAATAACCCAGATTGCATTATTACCTCGAGATGTATTCAGTAATACCACAATAAAGGCCATGGATATATTCTCCCATTTCCACTCTGGCACTGGTAAAGGCTGAAGCATCCCTTTCGGTAACTGTCGCTCTGCTTTAACCTGTTGACATGTCAAACACTTCACAGTAAAATCAGCAATATCTCTTTTCATTCCATCCCACCAGTAATACTCCCTCAGATCTCTATACATCTTAGTACTGCCAGGATGAACTGAAAATGGAGAACTATGAGTTTCACATAACAACTCTCTCTTCAACTGTGAATCACAAGGCACACACAATCTCTTCCCAAATCTCAAAACTCAATCATTATCAATGTTGAATTAAGGCAACTTACCCTCTTGAACCAACTCTACCTTTTTCTGCAACTCACTGTCTTGCTTTTGTGCTTGCTTGATTCTGTCTGATAGAGATGATCTTACTGATACCTGAAACAAAACAGAAGAACTTCCTACACCAACAACTTCTATGCCAAAGTTCATCAAATCCTTAACCAAAGGATCACGTTCCAAACACAACATTGCTAATAAAGCATTACTTTTTCGACTCAAAGCATCAGCCACTTTATTTGATTTTCCTGGATGGTAATGAATTGTACAATCATAATCCTTGATTAATTCTAGCCATCTCCTTTGTCTCATGTTCAATTATTTCTGAGTGAATATATACTTTAAACTTTTGTGATCAGTATATATTTCACACTTTACTCCATACAAATGATGACTCCAAATTTTTAAAGCAAAAACAACAGCAGCTAATTCCAAATCATGTGTAGGGTAATTTACCTCATGAGTTTTCAACTGTCATGAAGAATAAGCAATTACCTGATCATTCTGCATTAGGACGCAACCAAGTCCTTTCAATGAAGCATCACTGTAGATAACAAACTCACCATTCCTGGAAGGTAGTGCCAAAACTGGAGCATTCACCAATCTTCTTTTCAATTCCTGAAAACAATCATCACATTCTTTTGCCCAGATAAACTTAACACCCTTCCGAGTTAGCTTAGTCATTGGACTAGATAACCGTGAAAAATTTCTAACAAACCTTCGGTAATATCCTGCCAAACCAAGGAAGCTACGAATCTCAGTTACATTTGTGGGTCTTGGCCAGTCTTCCACAACTTTTGTTTTTGCAGGATCAACAGTTATCCCATATTTAGAAACAATGTGACCAAGGAAAGAAATTTGTTGTAACCAAAACTCTCACTTGCTAAATTTTCCATATAGTTTCTTTTCTTTTAAGGTTTTCAAGATAACCCTTAAATGACTTTCATGCTCCTCTTTACTTTTAGAAAACGCCAAAATATCATCGATGAAAACAACCAACATTTTTCACCTGAGCCAACTGAGCCCTCACTGCAAAAAACTATTTAGTTCTGATTCTGACCATCTCAGGATACTAATTTGAAAGTCATTTCCTTTTGTATTCCTTGCTAGAAATGTTTTTCTATTTCCTCTATGAAAAGCCATTCTGAACAAACATGTCTTAGATGAAGCAACATGGTAATCTTCAAATACTATATCACTTCAATTTGACCATAAAAAAAAAATTGGATAATCATTTAATATAATTCTAACTCCTAAAGTTATCTAAACCGACCTCTAATACCAACTATAAGGCCCCAGCCTTAAACCTTACTTAATCTTGAGTTATTACAAGATTACACATTGAGGATCTTTTCGGGTTTAGAGTTTTAGAGAATTATATCATAAAAATTGCATTACATTCCACATATAAACAAAGTGGTTACATAATGATAGTATTCTTCATTCCCATTAATGGAAACACATTTAAAATAGAACATGGATTATTTCTTGACACTTCCTTGACACTATCATCATATCATGTACCTTTCCCTTGACCTGTGAAAAACATTTCAAAAAAACTTGGGATGAGCATAAAAAGCTCAGTAAGGGATATAAAAATATGGAAAGGAAACATGGGTACATATATACATAAAAATGAAATCATACATTACCCATAAAACATATGCACTTTAACATACCTCATCAAATCATGAATAAATCATAGAAATCATAATACATAAAGGTAACTTGAGGCATTCATAACATCCTTACGTAGGGAGTAACCCTCTTGGTTATGTTTGGAATACCCATCATAGTATATTCCCTAAATCTCTTCAGAGAAACCTTAACGTTTCACTCCTTCGTGTTACCCAATGCATTGGAGAGCTATATCGGTCTCACCCGCCCATAGTCTATCACGGAACCACCCGTCTTCATAATAATGCCCAAGAACCTCAACATAATCGTATCACATAAAACATGCATAAAGGAAACATAAAATTTCCTCCTTTCAATCACAAGATATCAATACAACATATTGATATAAAAACATTATGAAAACCATTTTCAATACTAAAATAAAAGAAAAGTAAAACATGGTATTTATTTTTCTTTTAAAAAAAGTATGGCTTGTAGAGGAAGCCAAAACTCAAATAATGGTCACGGCGGCGGAGAAGTCGTTGTCGCTGCATATGTATGACAAAAAAATTCTCTTTTTTCATTTAGTAAACGCTTCGTATAAAAAATATTCCTTTTTAATAAATGTAAAAGTCAAAGGGGTTTATACACCATATAAAAGAAGGTTGTGTATAAAACAAAATATGCCTCAATGAAAGGAGATTGAGACGAAGTCCCATACAAAGATCATTTTTTTAAATAAAATTGATCTATTATGTGTATTCACTATAATTACACATAAAGAAAGTACAAATACATGATAGGACATAATAATATCATGATTTAATTTGAAAGTAGGAGATTAACCCAAAGAATGGAAATTGGGTTAAGAAGTTCCCTTACCTCGGGTCCGACTTGACTCGATCGTTATTTAATGTCCTGAGTAATAAGCTTGAGTTAATTTCTAATTTCATAAGAACCTTTTTCAAGTTCATTATTCCTTTTATATCACTTATTACCATGTCAGGAACACTATGTAATTATTTAAGTTACTAACGGTCATTTTAACGATCATTGGTACTTGAGTCAAAAATAAACCCTTTATAATTACAAGTTGTTCATGTATCCATTATATCCAGAATTATAATAATTATTTATATATCATATATATCCAGTATATACATGCATTTATAATATTACATAATCATTTAGAGGTAAGAAATGAAATGCACCGTTCATGGAGACGGTAAGCCGTACGTACGCATGAAAGCTACTTTCATTTCTATTTCGTATTTTATAGAATGGAATCAGAATTATATAAAGGTATATTATAATTCCAGTATAATATCATATATAATATCATAGTTCCATCCTTTATACGTCCCACATATGGTATTTAACGAATCAAATCACTTTGAGGGGGCGGTAGTCCGCACTTCCTTAAATGAAGATATCGCGTTTACCCATAATGGAAACCATAAAGGTATGAAAAAAAAGAAAAAAACAGAAGCTTAAGGAAAACATAAACATATTATATATCATATATAAATATATTTAAATCTTAATTGCCACCTTTGAATGTGTTAAAGGAATGTTGAACAATCATTGTTTCGGGAGGCATAAATTCACCATCCACGGAAACAGTATGTTCGTTAACAATTAGATGTAGGTGTGTGTACGTGTAGCTAGAATCCTTATTATAACAACATCCTAGTATATTTAGGATACTGTATTTGTTACAAAAGAAAAGAATAAAATGATTTTAGGGGGTTGGAGAAGCAAAATAAAACAAATGGACTCAAAAGAAGACATTACCTTAAAATCAGGTAACTCCCTTTGGTTTGAGCTCAAAGGCTTACTTGGGAAGAATTATGCCCAAAGTTAGGCTTCAAGGAGTAAGAGAGGGAAGTGGAGAGACACAATGGTCAGGGGTTGGCCGATCCAAAGGCTTTGGGAGTGTGGGTAAGGAGGTAGAGGTGGGGGCCTTTTATAAGAGGAGAGGAGGGGCACTCTTGGAAAGTAAAGATAAGTTACATTATTTTAAAATGAGTTTCGGATTCAAAAGGTCCCACCTTGATATATTTCTAGTATAAGGTGATAAGGGTTCGAAATCCACTCATCCAATTGGTTTTGGCCATGTGTAGGTCTTAGATGTTACATTATCTTTCCATTTTATTTAAATCGTTAAATAATGAGGTCATCGCTGCATCATCATGATGTCATAAATAATTTAATTTATTTAATGTCTAAAAATTATAAAAAAAATACTATGATGTAGGAAATAATATTATATTTCTAATGAATATTTATAGTCAAAAATATGACTTGTATTACCCCATATAAAAAGTGTTTTAGTAACCTAACTCATGTTTGTGTCATTTTTACTTTAACATTAAATAAAAAGTTATTTATGTAATTTCCCAACCAAAGTGGATCCATGGGGTCCTCAAGTGGCCCCATGGCTTGTCTTGGTCGGCCATGACACAACCAATGAGGGTAGTACATGTGTCAAGCTCATCTCATTTTATTAAAGCATTATTTTTACCTTAAACTACACTAATTACCTCTAATCGTGATTAAAAACTTAATAAGTTACTATTCACCAAAAAATTATTATAATCTCATTTAACAACATTTTACTTATTAATTACAACCATGGATATCGGATTTTTGAAATTAAAAACACAAAGATGGCAAATTTTCATTTAAACGGAAAAATCTGTTTTTTTTAAGTACCACTTAGTGGTTTCACTATTCATCAAAAATTGATGTTTTTCAGAAAATTACCAAAAATTCACCCTAAGCTATATTTGATATTCCGAATTCAAAAATTAAGTCTATTTTACAAAATTCAAAACATATAAGTCACATTAATTAATTTAATAATTAATTCCCGATGTCATGACAAATAGCGTGTTTTTATGAAACAATAAGTATCAAAAGATTGACACTAGTTTAAGTCCAATTTCAAAGTGAAATTGATTCCAATGCCCACCATTGGATAAAATGGTAAAAATATATTCTAATTTCACTTCAAAACCAATTCAAAAGTTAATCTAATCATATAAATAAATTAGATTAAAAAGTGGTTTTGAATTAAAATACAACAGTTTTAACTATTCATTAAAAAATGAACTTTATCGGAAAAATACCAAAAATTCACACAAAATAAATTTTGATGTCCCAATCATAAATAATAATTTTATTTTGACAAAAATAGCTTATAAAATTGTCAAAAGATATATTTAAAAAGGGTTTGCCATCAAAAGGCAGTAAAACATTCTTTTAAGAATATTAGTGTATTCCATGCATAAGATTGTATTTATTTTCATTTTAAGCCTATAAAACACTATCTTAATCATTAATATACATAGATAAAAATATCTATTATTCATTACTTACTTGGTATTTTACACATGTTTTACCAAACTATGCCCTGGTCACTACCAAGGACAATCACCATCTCCCATAGTTACTCATAAGTGGCCATATTGTTAGAGAAAATAGTAGGACTCACTCTAGAACCACCCCAAGCCTCATAGAGCCTCCTAGGGTTCCCCACATGGTTCGAAATACCATGTAGAAGTTGTGAAAATTGATCTATAAAAAATCATAGAGCCTACCGCATTCTTGTCGTACAGTTTAACAAACCATGCAAAATTCATGTGCTACACCAAAGACACACTAATTACTATGTACATTTTCTCCTAGGGGTATAATGGTCTGTACTTAACCATGTGAAACCCATGATGACAAACCATTCAAATTTCAAAATGAACTAAAAAGGATCCTTGTGATGGGAGGCCACATGGTTTCCCTTTAACTATGGACCTTAACTATACACATAAAAAAAACATTAAAAATTTCCAAGTACCAAGCTAGAACGCTAAGAAAAATCAAACTAATCCTCCACTTGACCATAGAGCACAAAAATATCAACCCCCTAACATAGGGGGTGTCGTAAACTTTCCACAATGCCACTTTCTACCCCCAAGAAAGTCTTGTTCAAAATGAGTGATAAAGAAATGGAAGATACTAAAAATAACTAACCAAATGAACTACTCAACATGGCTCCAACTCGAGTCTAATAATCGATATCCTCTAAATTATCAAACTGGTCAACCATAAAATACCAAACACCTCCAAAAATAAATAGGATGAGAACCTATAACAAGAATTCCTATAAATCATGGGTTACCTAACACGGACTCCCCACTATTTAAAATTCCCCCAAAATGGTATCCACACCATTTAGAGTTCATATAACATGGTGGAACAAAAGAAAAACTACATATAACATATCCTCAAATAGGTGAGAAGCTAGGTGATAAAGGCTCTGTCAACCACATACACTTCCAAACCTAATGTAAGAAGAACAACCACAAAGAGCCTCAAAATAATGACAAGAGCACCCACCATGGAACATAAAATTCACAAATAAATATTTGACATTGGTTCCATAGTACCAAATTCTATGTACTTTTTGATAACTTGTAATAATTTTTTTAATATTAATAAAATCCTTATCACATCATGATTTATGTTATCTGTGACATTGTATTTGATAATGTCCTAAGAGTAGTTTTCACACTAAAAGAACATAGTAGTTCCCCTCTATGATGGGAACCCAAAAGTTCCATGATAATATTCTTAAATATATGTTCTATATCCAAATGAAATCATTTGAGGGACATAAATGAAACATGATATCAGGGTGGGATACACATAGGACATTGAGTCACCTTATCATGGTGTACTCCCTTGGTAATATCTAGTGTTGTATATTAGAGAATGATACTTGCCCGTAGGAAATCCACATTTATATGTTTCATTGGATGTTTCTATTTGAGTATTATTGTATTTATCTTTAGATATTACTATTATTATTAATGAGTATTATAATTCATGTACTTTTATGTATTCATGAAACCTTTAATGAAAAATGTTATCAGTAAGGTAGGATGCATTGGCTAATTCATGAATAATATTTCATTAATGAATAATGTGAGAAAGGATTTTTTCCTTATGTAATTTAACATAAGTTGATATCTTATTCCATTTGATGGATATTATATATCCTATATAAATCTATCATCATGGTTATCTATAAGCATGTTCGACTTCCAGAACTTAAAATAAAGAGACATCGAGCGCATAGGTTGATGGAACCAGTATACGACATGATTGATTAGAGGTATCATGATAAGGGGATTATATAACATAGTGAGAACCAGTATGAGGTATTATGTCCTTACAAAATTAACTTATTTCTATATGGGTTCCATTACATGTTTCTAGATGCTAACATTGGACTTTGGGATTCTTCTTCTGCTGCCATAGAGAAAGAGACCTAGAAGTTCACACACTCAGTGTATCTAGAATCTCAATTAAATAATATATTATTAATTTATTATTTAACAAGTTCAATAAATATTATTCCCATATAGGTTTTAATAATTATTTATGTATTTTTATCACATATATTCTATCACCAATTATTATAGAGAATATTAAGTGATCGAAAAATTTAATAAATATTTACTTTCTATTTAGTAGATAAAATATTTATTTATTTATAAGAGAATAATTCAATGATATTTAATTATTAAATAAATATTCATTATTTTAGGCCCAATAAATATTTCGGAGGAATGGTTGACCGAGTTTAATGGTCCAGTGAGAAAAGATATATATTGAATATTATTTGATTAAATAATATTTAATTTAATTCTTAAGTTTAGAACATGTCAAGAAATATTAATATTATTTTTATTATTATTGAAAATGGATTCTATTGGAATTAAATAAATTATAAAGGATACTTGTGAAATTATTTATTTCTAAACCTAGTGGCATATAAGCCAGATTATATTAATTTTCAAGAGAGATAATTCATTTATTTGGTTGTGCACAATTAAATCCATAGAATCCTCTCGAAGCCCTAGAGAGCTCTATTCTCCAATAAAACTCCCAATAAAAGTGAGTGATCCTCCACTACCTTCCACTCTCAAGTAAAGAGAGATAAAATAAAATCCTTTAGAAGAGATTCTCGAGGCAATCAAAGTTTAATGATGGAAGTGAAAGATATATGGTGCAAGAACCTGGAGATTCCTACAGTGACAGTTTAAGATTTTTCGAACATGTGTGGATCACCGCTAGAGGAAATTTAATAATGATTCATAAAATTTAATGATGTAAGAACATAGATCTATTTCCATAACCATCAACAGAAAAAGAATTTCATACAAGGTAATTTTGTTAATTTCTTAAATTAATTATAAATAATATGTTATGATCTGTCACTTTGGTTCCAACATTTTATACATTGTATGTATTCTTTGATTCAATTTAATTTATCACAATGTTTATGGTTATGTAAATATTTCTTTTATCATTGATAATAATAAAAATAAAAGTATTTCTTGACACATCACGCACTTTGGCTGTTCATGGAACCTTAAAGTGGTATCAGAGCAGGTCGCATGATTATTTGTAGTTATTTAAAGATCATTTAATGATTTAATCATTTTTAATTTAGTTTTCAATTCCAACTTAATAATTTTTAAATCATCATTTTGTGATATTCTTATTACTCTTCATTTCTCATAAATATAACCAAACAGATTAATTTTATGAATGAAATAAATTTGAAGATCTCATCTAGAGGTGCCGACGAATCTAGCTACATAACACAGAAGTACAAATTGCGTACTTGAAGTTACACATCATGTAATAGTTTTTAATGAACAAATAATTAATTTATAATTCATTAAAGTAATATTAATTTATTACACATGATGAATTAAATTATACACAATTCCTTGGCCATGCTATCATGGTGTATGGTTAGCTGAAGTACACACTGTGTAACTTATGTACACAATGTGTAGTCATTAGTAATAGACGTTTTGTGAATCATCTTACATGGCCTATATGACTAGTGATCATATAAATTATATTCCACACATTGTGTAGCCTATATACACACCCTTTTCTCCAATACCTTTCATGGCATGGTTACATGTCAAGTCCTTTGTCATGTGTCTCGAATAGACAGTGAGAATAGTACATGTCGTGTAGATGGCTTGTACACAAAGTGAACATATACCAAATAACACAAAATTGAAAATTAATTTATTATAATATATAAACCATATAATCATATGTTTTTGTGTGTTCATTAAGTTTATATGAGATTCAATGTGATAGGTTTTCATATATATAAATTCTGAATTAATTTCTATATAATGTTTGGATCTATATATCATGTAAATTCATATTAAAATTTTTACTCTACACATTGAAGAATTACATAATACATTAAAAAAGAGTAGTGTAAACTATGTGATCATTATATTGATAGTAAAGTTAATGATATTACTTGATAATTTGTGTATACCACATGTCATAGGAGTTAATAATATATTATTATAATACACGTTGGGTAGTTTAAACAATTTCTCACTGTGTTACCTCTAAGGTAAATTTTCTATTATATATAATTAATTTTAAATAAATTTATATAATTTTTTAAAAATTATGACAGATGAGAATCTGAAATATATTTGGATGAGAATTAAGATAAAATAATTGAATAATTAAATAAGATAACTAATCGATTCAAAAGTTATTTATCTTAAATAATAATTAGTAATAATTGAATACTAATTTTTTTAAATGTATAATTCTATCCATGTATATGGATGACCATGAGATTAGACTAAATTATTATATGTGATTTTTTCCATAAATTTATTACTAAATTACATTTTTGTCATGTGTTTCATCTCTCTTCTTATTATGCAAGGTTATGTGCTCCCATGGTTTCTTTTATGTAATATGTTTCTCCTTAGTTGTGTAAGAGAAAAGTAATATATAATGAATGGAGCTCCCAAGATAGTGGAGGCAGTTCAAGTTTGGATCTGAGGTGAAACCAATCCATGCGAGATACATGGGTGGATAGGTGGAGAGTTGAAACACGAAACTTAATTGGTTCAAGGTTTTTTCCCCTAGGTCTACTCATATTTTAGAATATTCTAGATAAAATAACCATTATTAAATACTCAACATCATACCACTTTATTATTTTATTTCTATAAGATGAATGGTTATTTCATTATGGATGTTTTTCATGATGACAAAAATTAATGAATTAATAATCATTCAACATAAAACTAAAATAAATTGGCATATGTGTAAATATTATCTATGACATAGTTAATCACTTAAGTAAATACATGTAATATTAATAAGAATGTAATAAAGATAATAATTGTAAATTTACAAATAAATATAAAACACTTAATTTTATATCTTAAGTCAGAATATCCTTCCACTGCATTAGTTAAAATCAAACCACATTTCAAAGTGCTTGGTTAGTCAAATTTGGGGTGATTTCAATTATTGGGGAATTATAACCTGAATTTTGGGGTTGAATTCACTTAGTTTGCATAAAGGGTTGACTTCCAAAGTAGTCTTGATGTAACTGAGAGGCAAGGCTTGAGAAAATACAATTTAAGGATTTTAGGATTTGGGAGTTCACTCAACAGATCATGGAACTATGAGTTAATACTGTTATCATTTGGAATGGCTACCTAAAATGCTAAAAATTACTTGACCATCAAAAGTTGGGGTGGTGAGAAGGGGAATATGGATCCTTTCCACTAGAATGTCTAGCCAATGGGATATTTCAAATCTAGTGGTGTAGGTAATGTGTTTCAATAAAATAGTGGGATATTAATAAATATAATATTTATTTATTTCTCTAAATTTTATCAAATAAAGTAATAAATCTCTTATCATATTATTTTTAGAAACAGTAATAAAAATGAATTCAAACATATAACATTAATCCATGCTTGAGATGGATAACCTTCTCACCGGCACAAATTCACAAGAGTGGTAATGGTGCTTGTGTGTTATCCTACACCATGAAAGGAAATTATATGTCCTGGAAGAACCTATTATTGATGTGCCTAGTAATGAGGCTAGTGGGGAAGATTTATATATCTATAAGAAACGTTTTAATTATGCAATAATTGTTTAGTTTTTTATGCTATCATACATGAATAATGAGATTGTGAAGCAACATGAGGACATGGATACATATATCATTATGCCTTATCTTTGGGATATCTATCATGAGAAGGCAATACAAGAGAGATAAAAGATCTCCAATTATTTGTTTAAAACTAATATTGGAGAGTCTCTACTATTTGGTCCTCATGTATGAAAGGTTATTTGCTATGTTTAATTCTTATACATCTTAGGGATTAAATTCCCAGATGAGTTACACATATATCTCATACTTTCCTTACTATCCAATACCTTTTATAATATCATTTTTAATTATAACATGATCAATAATGAGAAGAGAATTTTGAGAATTTTTAATCCAATTATCTAAGTGGATAAGGATGTGAGATATGAAAAACCTACAATACATATGGTGAATAAGAAAAATATGAACACAGAGAATAAGACCAAAACACATAAAAATTCTAAATCTCCTGAGCATCATCCTTCCAAAATGTGGAAGACCCATGGGAATGGAATGTAAAATGAGGTATTATTTTTATCATCTGGAAAGAAAGGAAATTAGAAGAGAAACTACATCTATAAGTAATGGGAATATAAATGTGAATTCATTATCTAGTGTAGTATTTACAATATCTACACATTGGATATTAGATACAACATGTGGTTCTCACATCTATATCCAAATGTAGGAAACAAGTAGATTCTTAAATATTTATAGAGTATAGGTGGATTTACAAGCTTCTAATAGTGAGAGGTTAGCTTCTCTAGACATTGGTGATGACCACCCTTCATTGCCAAAATGAATTATGTTGGTTTTAAGGGATTTTTATTATGTACCAACTATTACCCAGAACACAATTTCTATATCATACCTAGATGCAGATAGTTTTATTTTCAGGTTTAGAAATACAATTTTTTTATTTCATAAGTACAACATATGTTATGGTAATACACATTCAAATAATGGTATTTATGTATTAAATTAAAAAAAACAAGTATTGGAAATATATAATGAATCATGTTCGCATAACTCATATAACACCCAGCAATGGCACAACCATCTTGGTCATGTAAAGGAGAAGCATTTAAAAAATATTTATCAAGATTTCTATTTAGAAACTTATGATATAAAACCACTTGAAATATTTCATGCATGTTTATAAGGAAAAATGAAAAATTACAATTTAATGGACAAGGTGAAAGTGTTATAGAGATTTTAGGATTGGTACACAGTGATGTGTGTAGACCATTTCCAATAGAAGTTAGAGGTGGGTATTCTTACTTTATAACTTTTACTGATGACTTAAGTAGATATGGATATGTCTACTTGATGAGTTATAAGTTTGATTCATTTGATAAATTCAATGAATTCATGAATTAATTAGATAATCAACTTGGAAAGAAGATAAAGAAGCTTCGATTTGATCAAGGTAGTGAATATATTTACCACGATTTTGTTAACTATTTATGGGTGTTTGGGATTTTATCTCAACTAAATCTACCTTAAAAACACATTGTAATGGTGTTATTGAAAAGAAGAACTATACTTTGTTATACATGGTAAGGTCAATAATGAGCCAGGAAGATCTTATATTATTTTATTGGGGATATTAGTTACAATTTCTAGTATATACACTACATGGAGTACCGAAGAAAGGGGAAAATGGAATTCCCTTTGAGTAATTGAGTGAAGGAAACTTGTTTTGTTTCATATAATTGTATGGGGTTTCAAGGAACGTGTTAAAGAATTCTTAGGAAACCAACTAGAACCTTAGCGAAAAAGTGTCTCTTTATAGGGGATCCTAAGAAAACAAAGAGATACTTCATATAAAACCCCTCAGATAAGAAAGTTTATATCACCAGAAAATCTATATTTCTTGAGATGGATAACATCCTAAAAAATTATAGTGGGTTAAATATTTAATTTGATGATGTTGATGCTCCAGATATACAAGAGTTGAAAAAGGAACATATTTCATAGTTCCACATGGAAGAAGTAGTTCCTAAAACATAATTAATATATAGGGGAACTTGAGAAAAAATATAATAAAAAATATATGGTGTTCTATTCACCAAATATTTTGACTCATTATTGGTAAATAATGATGAACATATCTCCTAAAAAGAGAAAGTAGAGAGCTCAAAAGCTACAAGATGGAATGAATCCATGAATTCTAAAATGGATTTCATGTATTAGAACCATGTCTGGGATTTGGTTGATGTTCTAGTCGATGTAAACCCCATTGGGTGAAAAGGTTATTTAAGAGAAAACTAGACATGGAATTTAGAGTAAATAACTATAAATCAAGGCTAGTTTCTAAAGGGTTTAAATAGATTCATGGAATTTACTATGATTAGACCTTTTCACCATTTTCCATGTTTAAATCCATTATAATTCAACTTTATATTGAAACTTAAAATGACTATGAAATTTACCAAATGGATGTAAAAATTTCTTTCCATAATTGGAACCTTCAGAAAGATATCTATATGACTAAACTAGAAGGGTTTGTAACTCCAGGTGATTGAAAAAATATTTTCAAGTTATAGAGATCCATTTATGGATTGAATAAAGCATCGAGGTCAAGTAACATTCAATTTAATGAATCTATAAAATAATTTGGTATCATTAATAATGAATGTGATCCATGTGTTTATAATAGGTTTAGTGGGGATGCAATCATTATCCAAGTAGTATATGTTGATGATATATTACTTATTTGAAATGACAAAATCGTTCTATAGTATGTTAAGGACTGGTTAAACAAGTGTTTCTCAATGAAGGATATAGGTGAAGCAGACTATATTCTAGGGATCAAGATAATTTTCGATTGATCCAAGAGGCTTATTGGACTATGTCAAAGTGCATAAATTGACTAGATACTAAATATATTCATTATGGAACTATCCAATAGGGTATTGGTTTCAGTTTCACATGGTATAAATATTTATATGAAAATGTGTCCTCATACAAAATAAGATAAAGATATAATGAGTATGTTCCCATATGCTTCACTGATAGGATAAATCATGTATTTCATGTTATGTACTAGACTTGATGTTGGTTATGCATTAAGCATGGTAGGTAGATATCCTACAGATCCTAGAGAAAAACATTGGTCTTCTGTTAAGGTTTTCCTCTAGTATCTAAGAAGAACTAAGTATATATTTCTGGTTTATATAGGAGACAAGGAACTAGTCATTAGGGGTTATACTAATTACAGTTTTCAAACATATCATAAATGTTTTAAGTCACGTTTAGGATATGTTTTCAGTCTCAAAGAAAGGGTTGTGATCTGTAATATTTCAAATCATCTAGTTTTTATAAATTCTACAGTGGATTCCAAGTATATAGAAGCTTATTATGTAACCATTTAATCCATTTGGATACGAATAATTATCCTAGATCTTGATGTGTTACCTATAAGTAAACACCATATCGTGTTGTATTGTGATAATACTACAGCAGTGGCTCTTGAAAAAGTGTCAATGTCATACCAACGTAAAATGAACATATTTAGGAAGTATCACCTATTGATGGATTTTTCTTAGAGGGGAGAATTAGTTATAAGATAAGTTTCCACAGAATAAAACTTGGTGTAAAACCTTGCTAAATGCATATCATGGTAAAATCATGAATATCATGTAAGATCTAGAGGACTGAAGAAAATTAGAAGTTGGATCTAGTGAAAGTTGGATTATATTGGAGTAGGTTCCCTAGAACCAACTTATATTTACTTTAAAATAATATATATTATTTGTTTTTAATATTATTAAACTCCTTATGACATCATGATTTTTCTTATGCATGACATAGTACGTGATAATTTTCTAAGAGTATCTATTACACTAAAAGGTCATAGCATTTACCTACTATGATGAGAATTGAGAATTACCCTACCATTATTATTAAATATATATTCTATAGTTAGATTAAATCATTTTTGTGACACAAATGAGGTAGGATATCAAGGGTGTAGACTCATGCGACTTTGAGGAACCTTATCATGGTGTATGCCCTCGGTAATATCCAGTGTATGATATTATGAGAATGAGACCCACCAGTTGGAAATCCTCATTTATATGTCTCATTGGATGTTCTTATCTTTGTAAATGTATATTTATTCTTTAACTTTAGTATTATTATTAATGAGTATTATAATTCATGTGCATTTATTTATTGAATAAAACAATGATGATATGTGTTTTCTTCATGGTAGGATGTGTTGGCTGCGTTATTAGTAATATTTCATTAATTAATAATGAGATAAATTCTTTCCCCTTATGTTATTAAATAGAAGTTTATATCTCATGACCTTTGATTAAAATGATATATATTAAATAAATCCATCTCCAAAGTGTTATATAGGTTAGTTCAATTTTTAGAAATTCAAAGAAAGAGACATCGAGAATATAGGTTGATGGTACTAGCATGCAAACCAATTGATTACATATATCATGATAGATAGATTATATTACATGAGTGATCATATGATTTATTACGTCATTGAAACATTAACTTCTTTTTCAATGGGTGGTTTTGAATGTTTCTAGATTCTAACCTTATACTATAGTCTTCTTTACCTAATTCAACTGAGAAAGAGAGGTCACCCACTAAGTGTATCCAGAATCTCAGTTAAATAATATATTATTTATTTATTATTTAAAAAATTGAATAAATATTATTCCTATAAGTGGTATACTAATTATTAATTTTTTCTTGATTTCATATATCTCATCACCAGTTATTTGAGAGAATATTATGTGAGTGGAATATTTAATACATATTTAATTTTTATTTAGTGGATATAAAATTTATTTATTTATTTTAAAATAATTTAGTAATATTTATTTATTAAATATATATTCATTATTCAAGTATTGATAAATATTTTGGAGGAATAGAAGATTGAGTTTAATGGTCTGGTGAGAAATAATATATATTGAGTATTATTTGGTTAAATAATATTTAATTTAGTTTTTGAGTTCAGAAAAATCCAATAAATAATAATAAAATTATTATTATACACATGGTGTTTCATAGGGATTTAATAAATAATAAATTTAACTTTTATAATTATTTATTTCTAACCCATGAAATATATAAATACAATTATAATATTTTTCAAGACATCTAATTCATTTATTTTATTATGAACAATGAAATCCATAGGATCCTCTTGAAACCCTAGAGAGATACCTTATCTAATACTGATCACAATAATAGAAGGTGTAAATCCTTCACCTTTCACTCTTGATTCAATAGATATCAAATAGAATCCTTTTGAATCAATTTTTGGGGCAATTAATGGAGAATGATGCAAGCAATATGATATGTCGTTCTAGCACCCAAATATTTCTATGACAACATTTGTAGATTTTTGGGAAATTTGTGGATCACCACTAGATAGAATCTAATATTGATTACTACTACTAAAAAATAGTATTATTTAGATATTTTTTCAGATACATCAACATAGAAAGAGTTTCACACAAATAATTCTTTAATTGATTAAATTAACTATAAATAATATGTGGTGATAATTCTCATTATTTCTAATGTTTTATCTATTTTTTGTATTATTTGATTAAATTATGTTGATCATGGAATTTATCATAGTGTAAATCTCGGATTAATCATCAAACATGACAAAAAGTAAATTGGGGCATAACCCATCACATGCTTCCGTTGTGCCCAGAACCTTCAAACATAGGGTCAATACTGGATCACCCTCATATGGTTCATCCTTAATAAGGTCCACATCTAATCACCAGGTAGTATAACACACTCATAAAGTGTATGTCTATCCTAGTTACCCAATCGTGCAACCCAAGTCATTTCTAAAGTCTAAAAAATGACCACATCAATGGCTCAACAAAGGAACGGGTGTAATCAAAACTCTCAAGGAAGGTTCACCAAAACAACGAGGCTCCACAAATGACAGTCACAAACAACCAAAATAGGAAAATAAAACTAAAAAAATCTAATTCCACCCATCAAAAAATAACAATAGGAAAGCATGTGAAAGGAACATCTCAAAAATGGAAAACATGTAAAAAATGTAATCATACTTGTCGAATCAATAAGGCTAAGGTCAAAAATTCAAATTAAAGAGTCCCAAAACAACCAAACCATCTTCAAAAAGGACCAATCCTAAGTCTTATTCCCAAAAAAACATGATTAAAAAACAACCCTCATTAAATAGAAGAGGAACCAACAACTCACACTAATTTGGATAAAACAGTATAACAAGATCTCAAACCCTTTCACACAAGGTGCTTTAGTTGTCTAATGAGAGTTGAGGGTCACCTCAATCTCTTCCGAACATGTCCTTTCATTAATGTTTGATGAAGGTTCCATGTTCAACACTCCACTTGGATTCTGGGTAGGCTCTAGAACCTAATAATCCGTTTTAACCATTATGGGGGATATCAACAATAGAGTCCATAACTACCTCGAGTCATTTTCCAAAGAGAACCTAGAATGACTCCTACACAGAAAAGGAATCAAAACCAAAATATAAATCCCTCAAGCAAGGAACAACATAAAAAAATCATAATAATCCTTTATTTTGAAAACCAGACTTTTAATATGGAAATTTTAAATCACGCTCCACCAAGGTGCACACCAAAAGTATAAACTATAATAAATTTTAAAACAAAATAGCCTTGGTGGAACACACAAAATTCCCATACATGTAAACCCACAAAATTATGTTCAAAATATAATTTTAATCTAAAAAAATTATCAAAAAATTATTATAAAAACCTATTTCCATTTTAAAAAACACTTTTAAAACTTTTTTGAAAAAGAAATTTCTTTTGGATCATTATAAATACCACAAGGGAAACCAATTATTTATAAAACATAAGAAAATCCATGGGAATTATCTCTTCCCACCCATTTATAAACCATGTTTATAAATAATGATTTTCACAAAACCATTTCTATTTTCCAAAACAAGGTATTAAAATCCAAGAAAATCAAGGAACTACACAATAATCCAAATAAGAATCACAAAAACAACATCCCAAAAGGAAAAAAAACACTCCTCATTCTATATCCTACAAATGGAAACCACATTTAGAGAAATATATAATAATATGGATCCCAAATAGAAAAACAAAGGAGAAATTGTGTTATTCATACCTTGACCACCACGGTTTGGGAGACTAAGTATCAACTAGGAAACAAACTCTATAAGGAAGGCTGACTCAGCCACAAGGTCACCACACGATTTCCCCAACTGTGTGAGCTAATTGTGTAGCCTGAGTTCCCTTCCACTCCACCATATAACCAAAAAAGAGATACCTAATATCATATACACAATAAAATGGGGCCTATGTAATGATAATAACATTTAATTAGATAAAAAAGAGGTCAAATTCATAATTTTAAACCCAGCTTTCCTTCGTAAATTGTGGTTCAAAGTGAGAAAGAGTTAGCTAGGCACCCCCATACCTCTCAAGATCCAAAAACCATAATCTCATTTTTACTAGGATATCCACAAGTAACAAGTGATATAAAATAAAGGCTTTAGCTCTCACCAAATGACCCAATCCCCCTCTTTGTTACCATTTTATAATGAACTGTCCCAGGCTTCCACTGAACACAACATGTGACCCAATTCTCCACAAGGACCAAAGGATGTTCTCGATCCCCAGGCTGGACACAAGAACATGGGAATCATATAAAATATTTTGGTAATATTTTTTTCTCAAAAATAGAGATACAATAGTGGAATAAATTAATACATTATCCAAAATGAATAATCAAGATGCATTCCAAACATTTCATAACCCACTACCATGATTTAACCCATTTTAATATAAATAAATAGATCATCTAAAAATAATGGGAACTAGAGGGAAATATAACTAAATAAAAAATTCAACAAAATAACTTGACATAATCCTGAAACACCATGATGTAACCTTTGGTTTCTCACCACTTTCCAACTCACCCCACATCATCCATGAAAAATAAGAAGTATCCAATTGAGAACCTGGATGCTAAAATGATATAGGCATGAGTTAAAAAACCCAAAAGGTCACCAAAACCCACTAAAAAAATTAAATATGTTTCAAAAGGTAATTCATCAATACGAGTTTGAAAATAATGATATAAAGTAATATTTATATATATATTATTTATGGAAATCAAAAATATTTCCATAATTCAGCTTGAAAACATTTCCCTCTATTTTCCAAAACAAAATAGAAACATTTTGAAAAAAATAACCACCAAACTAATCCATTTCCAATATCTGCATTCATGTTTTTCATTTCACAAAAACAACGCACGTTTTTTTAGATGAATCAACCCACTTTAAAAACATTCCCCAGAATGAAGACACCATTTAAACCAAAAACCTATTTTGAAATCCACTTTGAACCACCCACGAAAGGGTATTGAAATTAAAAATAGATTTTCCAACATATTTTAAAACTAAATTTTCTAAATAAATGACCCAAAACACTCACAAAGTATAATCACAACAAATAGGAACCAGGAACCACATGAAAATAAAAATGAAAAATAAACAAGAACGTTGCCACAATAATGAAATCAGGGGATATAATACAGTAAGAACTACATCAAACTCACATTAATCACTATCCAATCAATAAAATGTGTCTTGGTATCTACCCTATGAGCTATAATGTGCATAAATCCTAGACTCTCTCAAATGTACCAACTTTCTACAACATGTTGCATCCTAATGAAAACCCATCCGAGTAAATTGCACTGGCCTCATTTGATAGAACACCTGATATATAACTATTTAATACTAAAGTGGACACAAATAATGTATGAATACTTAGTGTAGCTAATATCTATACTCCTACCTAGTATCTATGTTCCCATGACCAATACAAATAAAGTTAGGCATAGCATAAAAAATACAAGGCCAACACAAAAGGAACAACAATAACTACCAACACAACCAACACACGATTATTAATATCCCCAATTATATAAAATGCACTCAGGATATAAACAAGAACATTCTCACATAAGGGGAGAAACAATCATCACATAGAGATCAAAAACCCACACAAATAGTGAACAAGAGAAGGGTGATCAAGGGTTCCAATCACATTCTCCTTTTAAAATGAAATGTTCTAAATGATACTTAAAAAAATTACTTGGAATGTCAAACCCAATAAAATTTTATAATATAATTTTCAAAAAATAATTGTAAAATGATATAAAACACCCAATCATTTAAAACATCTCAATGTCACCCTTACCCAGGGGCTCTCTTCTTTTAAAATCCAAAACATCTCCAAATTCCCTCATTTCTATAAAAAAAATCATAAACTGCAATTAATTAATTTTATTTGGTTCAATTAATTCATCTATTTCTTATAAAACATTTCAAATCTACCATTAAATAAGGGTCTTCCTCTTTTAAAACTAAAACATGGCTGATGGGCCATCCTTTTTCAAACAAACCATTTAAATAAATATGACAAGTCATTTTATAAAGGTTAAACCACACACAAAAATTTAAAACCACCATTTCAAATACTACCAATAAACCCATTAAAGACCATTTAGATTTAAATACCTCAATTTGAAACCAAATTACCTTTAAAACATTTCATCCACTCCGTAAACATATTAACACTATTGAAACCAATTTCCTAACTAGAAAGCAACTTAAAAATAACTATAATTCATATAAAAATCCCAGAATAACAAAAAAATTCCATTTCAAACATAAAATAATTAAATTTACAAAAAAAACCAATTATGATAAGCTCAAAACACCAAGAAATGGCTTCAAATCACCATATAGATATCACAGATATTTTTGTATTCCTCAAAATGAAAATTAAAAATAACAAGAACATTAGAAGTCCAAAATTAAATGATTTCATAGTAATTCCTACCACAATAAAGATGAAACTGAGCTGAAGTACCTCAAAACATGTCTCCTTCAATAGTGACCACATCGAAGGGACAAGGAATGGTGTCTATAACCCCTAGACACTAAAATACCCATCATTAAATCCATGCAGAACCCTAAAATCAAGCCACATTTTAATAGGGTTTTATGGGAGAAACCAAGTCCAATATAATTGAGGGTGATAAGGAATAATGAGCTAAATAATGGAATAAATCAACTCAAATACTCTTGTAAAACACCAAAGGAAGACATGGATCCAAGGGGAGGAAGAAAAAGGAGCTCCCTCTAGGCTCCCTAGGTCAGATGATGTAGGTAATATAAATGGGAGTGTAACCCCTTAAAATTGAGAGGGGGAAATGATAGAAACCCAAAATTTAAATACTTAGTCTAGTTGTATGGTTTGGATATATGGTTTACCAAGATTTTTATAAACTGTGTGAAGGAAATTGTATAGTCCAAGAAACACCTCACACGGTTTCACCTAATAGAATAGATGGGTAGCAAAAACTGTGTGCCTCACTCCAGAACAACCCTAAGCCACACACAACCTCTTGGGGTTCCCTGTATAGTTATAAACACTATGAAGAATCCATTTGAATGACTCTATCAAAAATCACAAATCCTACCACATACTTGATTCTTATTTTAACAAACCATGAAAAATTCATGTGTCACACCACATACACAACAAGGACGCCACATGGTTTCTCCAAAGGGTGGCATAGATTGGAATTAATTGTGTATAAATCATGATGAAAACCCATGCATAGTTCAAAATTATCTGAAAAGTGTACTCATGTAGGGAAAAATCACGATTTACCCCTAAATATTCATATAAGGAAAACCACAAAAGTTTCTAATATTTAATCTGTAACTCCATAGAAACACAAAGCGGTCCTCTACTTCACCAAATAACACCATAAAATCAACCCTATGACATGGGGTGTCACAAAATATTTCTCTAATGTGGATCTTTGGTTAGGATATTATCAAGTAAAGATAATGAAGGTGGATATCCCTAAGACCGCATTTGATACAATGTATGAGAACTATAAGATCATAGTGTTTTAATTTGAAATCACTAATTATCTATCTATATTTACAAACATAATAAATAAAGTCTTTATGTCTTACCTAGATTAATTTTTGGTAGTCTTTATATAAGATATTCTTACCTAGTCCAAAATAAAAGAGTAATATGTGGAGCATTTGAATTATATATTTCAGGCCTTGTGAAATGAAAAGTTGTATGAAAAGTATATAAATTGATGGTTTTAGATGGTGTAAGTATCATTCCAAGATAATGTTATCATTAGAAAAGGGATATATATGTGTGGATCCTTTGAATATAGAGGAAATAGAAGGGTAACCCAGACCGACATATGTGATGGAGATCTATATTTTCCTTGGATTAGATGGGTACTATTGTCGATTTGTGACAAGATTATCAGAATTTTCAATCCCACTAACCAAGCTAACTCAGAAGGGAGTGATTTTTTATAGACTAGTGAATGAAAGGAGATATTTAAAGAATTAAAAAATAGACTAATCACTACACTTATGCTCACATTACCCACCAATGGAAATAGATTTTTCATCTATAGTGATGATCCAAAAACATTCTTGGGTTGAGTACTCATACAAGATGACAAATTGATGTCTTATTTTTACCACCAATTAAATATTCATGAGTATAGCTACCCAACACATGATCTAGAATTGGTTGTAGTGATCTTCACATTGAAGAGTATAATACATTATCTCTATGGGGAGAAGTATGACATATATATGGATCATCAAATCATAAATTATATATTTAGACAAAATGAGATTAATATGAACCAATGAATGTGGTTATAGATAACTAAGTCTTATGACTATTCAATCCATTACCATCCTGGGAAGGAAAATAAAGTGGAATATTATATGAATATAAAGGATCCTCTAACCCTCTCCATGATGAGGATTGAAAGAGATCCAATATTCCAGGACATGCAAAAGATTTACATGGGAATCATAAAAGTAATATCATACAACCTTAATCAAATAACTTCTTAACCATCCAATATAGAGGGGAAAAAGGTGTCCCAAAAATATGATAAGGAGATACATATAATTTTAGTAATATTTCAGAGTTCATATGTGCTAAAAATAGAATCATATGGTTTGGAACCTGAATATGTGTCTCATAAAAACCAGAACTAAAGAGGGAGCTTTTAGATGATTCCAATAGGCCAACCTTCTCTATTAATCAAGTAATTACTAAGATATATAAATATATAAATAAAAACATTTTTTGGGATAACATTGAGAAGGAGATTATAGAATTTTTATGTTGATTCTTGGTATGCCAACAAGTTAAGGTTTAATGACATAAATCTAAGTGTATGATGAAACCATTTCCCATACCAGTATGAAAATGGGAAAAAATTACTATAAATTCCATTATAGGACTCCCCAAGACTTCTAAATACTATAATTCCATTTGGTGGTTTTAAAGCACCTTATAAAGTTAGCACAGTTCATTACTATCTAGGAATACTTATCTCTTGAAAAACATGACTAGATATACATAAGATCACTGGTAATACTATATAGAATACCACTACCTATTTAATTTGATCAAGATATGATGATTGGCTAGAGTTTTGGAGAATCATTCAGAAAGAGTTGGATAGAAATATGAGTGTTAATACTAATTATCACCCTTAGATGTATGGTAAATAAATACATCAACCCTAGTATCCCAGATCTGATGGTTACCTTATTACATAGGAACTAGATATAGGGTATCGTATCCTAAAGGACCAAATTGTTTGGTAGTATTTGTAATATAAATACACATTTTAATATCATATAGATTTTAAAAAATCAAATACAAAAAAAATAATTCTTTGAAAATTCCATTATTCTACACTGTGTATCCTAACATATCAATCATAAAACACTTCTTGGTATCTTGGGGAAAATTAAACATAAGAAATATGTGAGGTCAAATTCTCAGTAAGCGTAAGAATAATTTAGAAGATATCATGAATAAATAACAATAATCATTATGAAAAGGAAAATAACTAAAACTCATTCTATTAAATGAATATGATGAGCATAATATGGAAGAAAAAAATGATGATAAAATAAATCCATATTAACTAAAACATGATATTGAAACTTATTCATGGATATTATAACTAATAGATTAATAACATAAAGATTAATAACTGGTCTCATAATGAGGGAATTTATAATTTCATACATCTAAAACATAATATCAATACCTTTCGCAAGATAATTTAAATATGTTTGTAGAGCCCCATCTAATTTGGAAAACTAATTTGTTTTATGATACATGTCGATTCATCAAGGGGCTATCTATAATTAGGCCCCACCCATCACTTACTAATTCCAATTCATTCCCCCTATTAAAGGTGTGAAAATTAATCAAAATAAACATTCATATTGAAATAATGACATATGAAATGTTAATAATTACCCCAATCAAATAAACATAATCATAAACCATTCGAATTAATATAGTGAATGTTAAAAAAAAATTACATCCTCAATCAAAATAATAATAAACAATTAAAATAAATTATAAGTATGATATCAATAAAACATATCCCTAGTGTATCATAAGTACAATAAAGGGATGAAGTCTTCAATGAATATAAATACCATAAAAATTCCATTAAAACATTCTTGAGAAAAATAACCTTTTTAATTTGAAAATCACATTTTAAAAGAAAAAGTTCACAAATTTTTTTGAAAATTGTTATCTTTAAAAATAGCCTTTGAAAACTTGTAAGATAATATTTCCAGCATCGATTTGTCATGAAGGTGGAAATTTTCATTCAATTCATTCATGTTAAAACAAACATTCCTTTCATATTTTCAATGAAAGATGAACACCGATTATTTTGAAAATTACATTAAGATTCCTTTAAAAAAATAAAAAGTAAATATAGGTAATACTGTATTTAAAAAATAATTTGGAATTGGTTTAAAATATTTTTTGAAATGTTTTTAGAAAACATGGATTTTGATGAAAAAATATTTTTGACCAAAGAGAGAAATAATGTTTCATTTTCTTAAAAACATTATCTCAATCATTTTATATAAAAATGTATATAAAAGTGGTATTATTACTTGAGAATGTTCATGAATAAGTAGATAAAAATAAAATATACTGAATTTAATATATAAATATCAAATAATTCCCCCAGGGTAGTCTTTAACAATAAAAATCCTTAATAATGATAAGATTTCGAAATAAACCCTCATAACTTTGTTAACTCATGAATAATAAGAAACATGAAAGAAATAAAATCAAATGAAACATAAAATACCATAAATATAAATAACTTCATGATATAAAAAATCAAAAGGGGTAGTATATACACCACACAAATTAATAACTGGTGAATATAGGTTATTTCTCATAGAAGTAAAAGTGAGACAAGAAACCCTTACTTAAAGTCTTGACTTCATTAATACACATTAGAACCACTTTTATAAAAAATATAATTTTATTATACTTATATTATAGAAAATTTTATATATATATATATATATATATATATCATAACATATAATTATATACTTATGACCTTTTATTAAAAAAAATTACAATTCCATGTTAAGGTTATGCTTTGGGTAATAATTAATTTGTTTTTCACTTTTTATTTTATTTGGTATTTATAGTCCTACTACTTTGATAATGGTTAAAACATATCAAACAATTTAACCATGATAAAAATATAATATATATTAATTATATATTTATTTATTGTAATCCATAATATTTATAGGTTGAAAATGAAATACATTGTTTCTGGAGACGATAGGTCATACAGACGCATGAACGTTGTTTCCATTTTATCGATGGATGAAATGAAATAATGGTAAATAATATATTATAATTATAGAATAATTTTTATATCATATATATATATATATATATAATATTTTTTAAATTCACCCTAATTTCCTTCCATGCAAAGCATTTGTGAAAAACAAATCACATCACTTCATGATACGGTAGTCCACCGTACACACGAACGATGTTATCGTATCCCCCCATAGAATGAAAACAAAGAATTTATAGGTGATATAATAATTTTAGAAGTATAATTATGTTATATATATCATATATATTCATTTAATATATCTTTATCACCATTCAAGTAAAATAAAAAAATAATAAATATATATATAAATATTAAATCCATCATTATATCTAACTGTGAGAGGCAGTAATGAAAATTTAATAACATCTCTTCGCTAGATGGCAGTCTGTCGTACAAAGGAATGATGATTTTGTATAACATTTGATGGAAGTAGGGATGGATATAGGTTATGACATTAACATAATAAAATATAATTATATATTAAATATTATTTTCATTATTTTATAATATTTGGAAAATATTTAAAGGATTTATAATAAGTAAAACAAAAATGCATAGTTAAAAACATTACCTCTTCTTCAAAAATATCTTTAGATTTATCCTAAATACTTATGAAATTTGATTTATGATGTCAAAATGGAATATAGGATGTGGTGAGGGAATTAATTTAGTAATCCTCCATGTATTTTCTAAATAAAAGGGTTACATAAGTGTGAACAGGGGAGGATAGTGGGTGGCCTTTTATAAGTGAGGTGAGGGGCACACTTGTAATTTTTCAAAAGAGAAAGTTATACCCTCGTTTTTAATTGAAAAGAGGCTCTAAAAAGAAAAATACTAAAACCTTATTGGTTATAAGGTCATAATATTTCTATACAATGTTTTTCGGACATGTTTTTAGTCTATTTTACCCCTTATCTTTGTAGTTTAACCCCCTAGTATACCCATTTTCACCTTAACTAGAATATTTAATTTTTACTATTTTTAATTTCTATTATCGTAAAAAATTTATTTGACCTTATTTTATGATATAAATTATTATTATTAAAAATATTTAATCCATTTTTCTAAATTACATTCACATAAGTGGAAAACATAATTTATAATTAATTCCACAGATGTAATGAAAAAGTAATTTTCCAAATAGAAAAGATTCAAAAGTGTAAAACTATTCTTTCTCAAAATTATATATGATATGGATTACAGTGACATAAATTTGTTTTATAGATATATAACTTAACTAATTTTATTTTTAAACCCATATTAAAATAATTTCATAGTTTTAAAATTCATTTAAATAAATAGTAATTCTTAACAAAAACAATTGTTTTTTATATTCATTAAAAAATTTATCTTTTTAAGAAATAATAAAAAATTCACTCCATGATAATTTTTACATGATGATTTAGAAAATTAAGTTTATTTTTTCCAAAAAAATCTGAAATTGGAAAAAAATAATTCTAAAATAAGTGTACAAAAGGTGACAAAAATTATTTTTATAAAAATACAGTTTTAAGCATAAAATTAGATTTTTTATTATCTCTTGTCTATAAAACACATAAAATGGATGTTAAGAATTTTATTGAATATATAATATATAAATTGAATGAAAATAAATTTCCAAAAGTGTTTTTTTTAATTTATTGGGGTTAAACGCATTTGTGCACAAAAAATAGTTTTTCAAAAAAAATTATTTTTAAAAGGTTATTTTTTAAATTTATAATTAATTGGTCACTAAATAAATAATTTTACATACATATGTAAAAAATAAATTTTTATAATTTAATTAATCTTATTCATACCCATTATCCCAACATCTAGGTAATAAATATCATATTAAATAATAATATTTTATTAATATGTCAGGTTTTGTTTAAACTTGGTGTTGTGTGTAACACCAACAAAACTCAATGTTCCTTGTAGTGAATGATAAAATCTATTTTGTGTGAATTTTAAGATATGTAATAGATTTAATATATTTAATAATATTTATATCATAATGTATTAGGGTGTTACATTCTATTCTATGCTTGGTGTTGCGTTTTAGATACGCTATCAAATACGATGGTCTTATTTTAAAATCATGGGGTGTTGCATTCTACACCCCTAAATAAATTGTTTCCTCACAATCTAATCTATATTTCAGTAATCAATAGTTTTATATTTGAAAATACCATTCTTGAAATCCTACATAATGAAAAGTTTTAATAAAACATTATCTTGATAAGATGGGAAAGGAAGTATGAAGGTCATCCGGAATAACACATATTGGGCTTCCAAATAGAAGAACATTGGTGAAAAGTGAATATATAGAATGGAATAAAATCATAAATAATTATACATAGTGATAGATATGATTTATCATAAGAAACTGAGTGATGAATGTATATTTTAGGACCTCAAAACAATAAATTTTTTATGATTTAGAAAGGTCATTTTAATCATTAGATATGACATTAATAGGATAACATTTTTATTTGGAGATACTTTTCGTAAAGTTCAGGAATTATTTTAATATAATGATATATAATAACAAAAAATATGATTACTTGATTTATTTTTAATCATAATTCCATCCTTTGCTTGTACTTCATTTTTTACTCAAAAAAATTGAATATCCAAAAATGAATTTTTAATTCTTGGATCACTAAAATTATCTTTTAATGGATTATATGATCCATAAAAGAGTAACAATATATTAATAATATCTTTAATAAAACCAAAATGAATAAAATATTATCCAATAACACCCAAATATCAACTTAATCCATTCGATAAAATTTTAATCTTAAGGCTCATCCAAAATATTTCTGACCAAATTTAGAAGGAATGTAACTAAATCAAAATTATATTACCCAAACAACATAAAGTGGTTCTTAATGTCACATTCAAAATATGTGAACACCCTGATCACCATAAAACCTTAATGAAATTACAAATTCCTTCAAAAATTAAAATATAAAATTTTCTAATATATTCCATAAATCTAAACATGAAGTAAACCTTGAAAAAGATAACATAAACCATCAAATCACTAACCAATTTCAAATTCACCAATTCTATCCCATAAATACATATTTATCATTATTATTTAAACATAGATCACATGTTAATGGTTATCTTAATTAAATCATGTGGTTTATAAGAAGTTAAAATTTCCACTAAATCATTTTTCTTGTTCATTGCTACCATTTAAAATATGCTCTCAAATCCTTAAATAAAAATTACTATAGTAAAATACATATACATTTAATAATTATTATAACTATAATTTCATGGATAAAAATACTATTATAACATAATTCTTTAATCCAAACACAATAAAATTCATCATTCCACTTCTTATGTAGAAATAGCATAATCTTGACCTTGCTCCCTTAGCATGTTATGAGGTATATTCCTTTGAAGCATGGAACATTCATTTACGTAGTGCCCCATATCCTTATAGTTGAATATTTGAACATTACAAACCTATTTATTTCCTTTTAAATCATGATCATAGTCTTATTTCTCCCCAAACATATAGAAAAAACCTATTCCATTTAATAAATTACTATGATTTTTCTTTTCACAATTATCACATGTGGTAAAAACCTTATTTCCCTTATTCCCCTTATCTATTTTTTTCTCTTCTTTACTCTTCTTATATTTCTTCCTTTAAAAGACATAACACATAGAGATTTATTTCTCTATCTTGATAGAACCTGATACTATGTCCTCGTATGATGAGAATTTTTTGGAGAATTGTTTCCTTCAAAATATTGTCTTAATCCCATCAAAGAAATGATCATCCATACTCCTTGGATTACATTCATTAATATGGTTCCCATTACTTACTCTAGGTTTCATTTATATAAAAATTCATACACTATATTAGACCATAACATTATTTATCATAATATATAATCCCAAAACTATTAAAACAATTAATATAAATTGAAAATTTTATGCATGGAAAATCTCATAATCATAAACATGGTTTCATTGGGAATGTTTCCAAATAATAAAAAATATTTTCAAACCCTTCATAATGTTTTGTGAAATAAAATATGAATTATCCTAATAAAAACCCCTTGGAGTGTCAAAACTAGTGTGCATTAAGGCTCATTTTTATGTACCATGTAACACTCGAGTCAAACCTGATGCACCTTTTACATATTAATTACCCTACTTAAATATATACTAGAACCAAATACACTTATAGTATCTAAACACGAATATATTTCTAGGAAAAACCACATAACCTATATCTTACCAAAACATTAGGGTGTTTTCATATACTTATCCTCAATTTATATCATATTTTTATCTTCCCTAACCTATTTTTTCAAAAATCTATTTCCCGAGGTTTCTACTAAACCTCCCTCTAAGTCAAACTATAAATACTCTGACACTAGTATCCTAGAGTCTTTAGTCACTTTATTAGATTGGATATAGATACAAATTATCTCATCCCAAAGAAATGAATAGTTTATTAGTCTTGGTAAACTAGATACACAAATTAATTTTATATAAATTTTAAAACATTGAATATACAAAGTGTTTTCTTTGAGAACAATATTATTACCCATAGTGTATCCCAGCATATCAATCAAAAAACACTTCATGGTATCTTGGTGAAAATTAACCATAAAATAACGATGATCTCAGATTCTAAATAAGGGTGATAATATATTTGAATAAATCATGAATAAATAAAAATAATCAATATGGAATGTTAAATAACTGAGTTACAATCAGTTTAATCAATAAATTTAGCATAATATGTAATAAATAAAAGATGATCAAAAAATCCATATAAATAATCGCATGAACTCAAAACTTATCCATGGATATTATAAATAATAAAATAATCACATGTATTTGAATATATAATATCATAATGAAGGAATTCATAATATCATACATCTAATATATAATTTCAAAATCTTTCACAACAAAGTTTATATCATTGGGTAGAAACCAATCTAAATTGGCTAACTGAGTTGTCTCATGAGAACTATCGATACATCAAGGGGAAATATATAACTGAGATCCACCCATAACTCATTAATTCCAATGAATTACTCATATGAAATGGGTGAAGGCTAACCAATAAAAAATCATATTGAAAAAAATTAATACTCAACCAAATCAATCAAACATAATTATAAAGCATCCAGAATAATATGGTCTTTGTAATAAAATTGTACATACTTAGTCAAACTAATCATAAACCATCCAATGAAATAAAAAATATTATATCAAAACAACACATCCCTATTTATCATAGGTAAAACAAAGGTTTGATTCTATCAATGAATAGAAATTCCAAAAAAGGTCCACTAAAACATTCTTAT
Organism: Viscum album; assembly: GCA_963277665.1. NCBI lineage: Eukaryota > Viridiplantae > Streptophyta > Magnoliopsida > Santalales > Viscaceae > Viscum > Viscum album. Next base: position 1,085,853,408 of record OY728151.1, read on the forward strand.
GGAAAATAACCTTTGCACATTGAAAATAACTTTTTAAATTAGAAAGTTTAAAAATATTTTGAAAATGATTATCATTAAAAATAACCTTTTAAAACATGTAAAATAACATTTAAAACATTGAGTTCTCATGATGGTGTAAAATTTTGTCCATGTCATACATGTTAAAACAAATATTTCATCCACATTTTCGGTAAAATCCAAATGGTCCTTATTTAGAAAATAAAATGAATATTCCTTTCAAAAAAATTAAAAAAAGTAAAAATTGGGAAAACTTAATTGAATAAATAAATTTTTGAATTTTAAAAACAACTTTGAAAACATTTCTATAAAACATGGATTTTGTTGAAAATTTATTTTTGACCGAAAAGAGAACTAAAGTTGGGTTTTATTAAGAAAATTTTCTGAATAATTTTAAGTATAATAAAGTGGAAAATTTTACTACTACTTGAAAAAATTCATGAATTACCATATTATAAAAAAAAATTGAGTTTAATATTGAAATATAAAATAATTACCCCAAGGTAGACTTAAGAAAAATCAATCAACAATAATGACGAGATTGTGAAATAAACCCTTACCACATTGGTAACTTTTTAATTGTAAGAACCATGAAAGAAATAAATTAAAATGAGACTTCAAATACCATGAATTGAAATAAATTCATGATATAACATTTCAAATGTGGTATTATATACACCACATAGATGAATAAGTGGTGAATATGGTCTATGTATCATGGGAGTAAAAGTGAGACAAGAAGCCCTTAACTTAACTCTGAAATTCCATCAAACACATTCGAACCACATGTATAATAAAAATAATTTTATTATAAATCTATTAAATAAACATAATTATATATATATTCCAAATATTTATATTATTTTCACCTTTTATAACCCATTTATTAACAATTCCATGTTGAAGTTGTGTTTTAGGAAATAATTGCTTTGTTTTCGTGCATATTTTGATTTGGTGTTTTCGGTACTCTTAATTAAATCATGTTTAAATCATATAAAAAATAAAAAATGAAATAAATATAATATATATTCATTATATATGTATTTATAGTAATCCATAAATGTTATATAAATAAAATTAAATACATCATTCATGGATATGGTAGGTCATACGTACACCTGAACTTTGTTTCAATTTTCTCAACGTATTTAATAAAATAAAGGTAATTGATGTATAAACATTAGATAATATTTTTATGTAATATATATATAATATATTCATTAAATTTAAATTAATTACCTTTCATGCAAATCATTAGAAGAAAATGAATCACATCTCTTCGTGAGATTGTAGTTCACTGTACACATGAATGACGTTATCATATCCTCCACAGAATGGAAAGAAGTTATATATGATATAATAATTAAATAAATATAATTATGTTACATGTATCATATATATTAATTTAATCTATCATTTTTACTATTCATGTAAAACAGAAATAAAAAACCCCTTACATTGGTTCGTCGGGCGGTAGTTCACCATACAGACAAGTGATGTTATTTTTTTCCAATAGGTTAGGAGATAAGAAGTTATATGTTGTATTATACATAAATAGGTATAATAATATCAAAAATATCATATGAAAAATTAAATCCATCTTTATATTCAACTGTGAGAGGTGATGATGGATAACAAATAAGATATGTTCGTGTGGTGGTAGTCTTTCGTACACATGAATGATGAATTTGCATCCCATTTGATGGAAGTATATATAGATATAATTTATTAAATTAACATAATAAAAATTATTTATATAAAATATAATTTTTAATTATTTAACCATATTTTTAAATGATTTTAACAACCTATAATAAGAAGTAAATAAAAAATGCATAGTTAAAAACTTTACCTCTTCATAAGACAACCTCTTTAGGTTTAACTAAAAGGCTTCATAGATAGGATTTATAATATCAAAAATTAAAATATTATGTGGGTAGAAAGTTAAGTAATAAATTTATTCAGTTATAGGATGGACCAAAGGGTTTTGGAAGTGTGAAGAAGAGATGAGTGTGGTGGCCTTTTATAAGTGAGGTGAGTGGCGGACGTGTAATTTTTTAAAATAAAAAGATATACCTATGTTTTTTACCTGAAAAAAGGATCTAAAATGAGAAATTATATAATATTATATGTGAAAAGGTCAAAATATTGCCACAAAATGGGTTTTGGGCATTATTATAGGTCATTTACCCCTTATATGTTTAGTTTAAACCCCCAATAAACCCACTTTCACCTAAACTATGGTAATTCATTTTTACTATTGTTATTAATCATTATGGTAAGAAATTAAGTTGAAACCATTAAATAATATAAATTTTTCTGATTATAAATATTAAATCCAATTTTTAAAATAGCATTAACATAAGTAGTGAAATTGAATTTAAAATTAATCCTGAGAAAAGTTTATAAAGTTTTTATATAAAAAATAGATTTTAAATTGATTAAAATTAACTAAATTGGACTAATAAATATATAATTTAACTAATTTATTTTTTAAAACTATCTTAATTGTTTTGAAGTTTTTAAATTCTTTAAAATAAATGACAATTCTTTAAAAAATACTATTAATCTTAACTATTCATCGAAATTTTTATGTTTTCAGAAAATTCTAAAAAATTCACTCCAAGATAATTTTGAAACTCTTTATTAAAAAATTAATTTTAGTTTTTGAAATAAATTTTATAAAATTAAAAAAAATTAAATTAAGTGTATAAAATACAACTAAACTTATTTTTAGAAAAATATAATTTTTAAGTGTAAAATTGGATTTATTTTTATATACTATATAGAAAACACATAATAAGAATTTTAATAATTTTATTGATTATATAATATATAAATTTTATTAAAATATTTCACCAAAATTTATTTTTTAAATTTATTGGGGTAGAATGTATTTGTGCACCGAAAAATAGTTTTATAAAAAAATATTTTTTTTATTTTCAAACAGTTCTTATTTTTATTTATAATTAATTGTTAAGAAAATAATTAGTTTTATATAAATTTTTAAACCATATATTTTTATAATTTAATTAATTTAATTCATACCCACCATTCGAATGGCATGGTGATAAATATCATATTAAATAATCATATTTTAATATTATATCACATTTCATTTAAACTCGGTGTTTCATGTAACACAAGATAAACTCAATATTGAATGTTACACTAGATAAAATTTGTATTTTTTACATTTAAATCTATCTAGAAGATTTAATTTATTTAAAAATAAATATATCATAAAGTCTCAGGGTGTTACATTCTCTTATAATCTTAGGGTTGTGTGTCATATATGCTATCGAATATGATGTTCCTCTTTTAAAATCTTAGGTTGTTACATTTTCAGTCTAGGACAACCATACATACCCTATAGGATATTTTGATATCTTGTTAAATGTATTTACAAGTAAATTTTCTTCAACATCTTCCCCTAGTGGAGTTCTCATATAATAATACTTTCCATTCTATCCTTAAAATGGAACCTTTTGAGGATCTGTATGGGAAGAGATTTTGTACTCTAACTTGTTTGGATAAAGTTAGAGAGTGGAAGATGATGGAATCTAATATTATCCAAGAGATGAAAAAAAAGGTTCAAACCATTTAGTTTCATATTAAATCCTAGAAAAGTTGACAGAAAAGGTATGTATATAACCATCGATGAGACTTACAGTTTGAAGTTGGAGATAATGTGTTCATTCGTATATCACTATGGAAGAAATTTCGGAGGTTTTAGAAGAAGGGAATGCTTACTCCTGGATACATTTTCCCCTTTGATATCTTTGATCACATTATATCTCTGGACTATTGACTAGCACTCCCACCTAACCTATCATAAGCACATTACGTGTTCCAAGTCTCTCTCTTAAAGAATTATATACCAGAACCCTCACATGTACTGAATTGAGAAGTGGTACCATTAGAGAACAATATTTGATATGAGAAGAAATTGGGGAAGATATTAGATAATAGATACAAAGTTCTATGAAATAAGATAACTCACATGGTCAATATATAGTGGCGAAACAACAAGTTTGACGAATTAACTTAGGGACTATAAGAGGTGAAGAAAAATAAGTTTCCATATTTTTTAGTGTGTGTAAAGAAATTTGAAAGGTGAAATTTATCAATGGTTGAATAATTAAATGAACTAAAAAATTATAAGGGAAATTTCCTTTTGGTTGAATAAATTTATTTTTAAGAAATGTTTTTATATAAAACACCTTCACTACTTTTTATATTGTTAATTTGGACCAATATAAAATATGGCCATAATTTGGATATCATGATTGAATATTGTTAACCATCATAAATGGTGATAAAATAGTTGTTCTACAATTACTATTACAATTTTTATATATTAAGAGTTATAATTAAGTCTAATTGACACATATGTAAGAAATGGTGGCCTAAACTAGTAGGTTCATACCCTATAAACCCCATTTATTGGAGCTTATGAGAGAGATGGAATTATAAGTATTTTCCTAAGACTAAGCCAAATATAAGATTCCACAACTAAATCATGATCAAAATAATTTATGGGAGAAGTTAAATCTTATTGAGATCACCACCCAAAAAATGTTCACCAAACCACCCCAAGAAAGTACCACCATCACACACCTTATCAAATGGTATACGCTGGTGTAATAAAGGGTTATGTATCTAGACCATAGTAGTATGGTTTTTTTTTATTTTCTTTATAGTAAACTAATTATTATATTTATCACTTTTTCATTACTAATTCATATATGATTAAATAATTATTTTCATTAAAATTATATTTTGATATAATGAAAGTAAAATTGTAGTTTTAGAAAATATATAATTTCAATTAAAACACAATTTTTTATAAACCTAATAATTTTTTAAATAAATGTTATCTTCATAAAATATTATTATTAAATAATATTTATTTAAAAATAAATGATAATATAATTTAATTAAATCCAATATAATTTTAATAAGGGTTAAAAACGGTTACTTTCTTAAAATCAATTATTTTCAAGTAATTAAAATTTTTATTTAAAGGAATACATTCTAATTGTTTTTTTAAAAACTGTTAAAATATTTTTTTTTGAAATCGTCACATAAAAATTATCCAATGGTGTTTTTTATAATTTTCTAAGACAAAATATTTTATCAGTAAAAATTAAATACATTATAAATATATAGTTTTTATTCGGACATCATAATAGCACAAAAGAGTTATTATAATAAATTATATAAAGATAATCCATGACCAAAAATGTATTTACAGTTTTAAATAAAGTATTTCTCTATTTATTTATTTAATTTTACAAAACATTATTGAATTCTCCAAAACATATATTATATTTTAATGTTTTAAAATCAATTCTTTATAAACATGACTCACTTCCAGATCATCAATTGTATTATTTTAAGGTGTTCAGTTCTTATAGTAATAAAATATTTAATACCACTCCTCTTTGGTAGAAACCATAGTAAAACCCATGGTATGTTTTTGGTTTTTATTATTTTATCACTTAGAGTCCAAATCCTATGTTTAGAAATTAATAAAGAATTGCCCTCCCTTTTTATATAAATACCCACCCAAACTCCCATTAATGTTAACTCAAACCCCATTAAAAATTAATTATGCATCCCTCTCTCTCTCTAAATCCCTCAAAATTTGTTCCTAAGATATTAGGAAGCTTCTCTTAAGATTTTAGAAGCCACCTCTCAAGGTAAGGGATTCTCTCTTGTTTATTTTTCTTCAAGTAATTTATTTGTAATAATCCTTTTTATTTTCAGTATTTCTTATAGTAATGTGTTATTAAACATCCCATTGTTATCCTTGTGAATACTAAATAATGTGAGACTTCCTTTTAATCTCGTTAAGCTCTTCTATGAACCTTTATGTACACCTATTATGTTTCCAAAATTATCCTGTGATTTTCCATGCCAAATTTTGTGTTATGTATACCCATATGAATTTACACTCAAGGGAATTCACTTAGACGTACCTATCCATCATTTATTTGGGACTTCCATTTATAAAAACACACTCCTTAATCATGGGATTAAATATGATGAAAGACATCATTATGTTATATAATCGATGTGGCACACAAATGCATATACATGATATGAATATGATAGTTTGGCCTAGAATTATATATCCATATAATTCATTCGGTAATGTTTTAACTCTAGATATACAATGTATGGTTCATGAGAAGTTCACTGAATCACACTCTATTATGATTTATCATTGGTTTTTCTTGACTTATGCTTATGATTCTTGTTTTACATTTTTTCTACATTATTATGTTGCCCTGATGTTATCATCTTATATCATGAATCTATTTTTATGTTTATAATTGTCACCCTTTTGTGTCTCCAAGATATTATTATTAACTCACATTTATTACTTTCATAGTGTTATGCTTTGATTATTCCCTTACTTGTATTTATAGCTTAGCCTTTTCTTATGTACGTCTCTAGGTCATCCCATGCATTTTTAGAAGATTAACAGAATTATAATGGAATATTGTAAAGTTTTAATTAATGTCATTATATCCATGTTGAGATTTATTATGATATGTATCACATTACCCAAATATAGTAGTCATATTGATATTTTTCTATTGTATTATGTGTATCTATATGTACTAAATCCTGAGTTAAAGTGTATAAAATATATGGGGAGTCAAAAGATAACATATATCAAAAACCTATATTTTCTTCTAAAACTAATTATGTTCAATATTATTTAATCATTAAATGATATTAATAGACGTGGAGCATCATCAAAATGTTTTTTATCTTGAGGATTCATCGAAGAGTATTGGTTATTCGACTTCAATAATTATCCTAACTTCATCTCATGTTCTATTTCATATTGGATCATCCTAATCATTGTGTGAATCTAGTGGCTTTGTAAATAAAGAAGTTACAAGGATGAGGTTATGAATCAAGATGTAACATGGAAGATTGGTGTTTGATTTGGTCTTAATGGAAGGTTGAATGTCACAGGGAAGATGATTCATGGTAACAAGAGCATATAATCAAGATAACCATGAAATTAGGTGCTTCATGGTAACAGGGGATGTGCATGGTTGTATTGTGTGGTAGTTATTTTCAATAGTGCCATGGAATAATGGTTTCTTCAAATTAGTAGTTTTCTTCAGAGTAGGAGGAGGAGGGTATGGCCGAACAAGTTTTTATCTCATGGACATAGATGAATATAAGTATTTTATGTATTCTTCTAATGGGTGTAGGCTTCACGGTAATAACTTCCCTTTTCCATTTTAAAACTCCAACTATGAAGATAAAAAAATATTTTTTTAGTGCAAACCTAATCAAATTAAGTGCATAAGTAATAAAACAATTAAAATAAATATTTTAATCTCCTTTAATAATTTAAATCCATGATTAATTTAAAATTTATTTTAAAATTAAAATCAACCAATTTAAATTAGATTTTCTAAATTTCAATAAATTTTAATTTTGTAATTTTAAAAAACATTTTAAAATTCCCAAAGGAAATTTCACAATTTAAAATACGTAGTTCAAAATCAAAATAAAAATAATTTTTTTCAAAATAAATGAATTTATTCACCATTAACATCACAAATTAATGAATAAATAAAAATAAAAACTTCAATCCACATTTTTCATAAAGTATAAAATTTACCATAGAATTAAATATAAATTAATTAAATAGTATTTGAATTAATATTAGGATTAAATTAAATGAAAATAAATTAAAAATATAAAAAAATTATAACTCTCATCATAGGGCCTCTTACACACACAATGAACTCAAATTTATAAGTGCTAAAAACTTCTTAAAAAATCCTAACTCATTATGATCAATCATTTCCCATCATTTTATATTCTATTTGAAATGCTTCTTTAAAATCAACACATTGAAAACAACTCATAAAACTCATTTCAAAACCATTCCAATAAAAACACTTCTTGAGAACTCAACTTAAAACCCCATTAATATAGAAAAACTTTTACTTTATAACATTAATAAAACTAAACAAATTTTATTCATTCTATAACCCAAACTTGTATAAATACATTCAAAATACAAATTCCATTTAATCTAGTCGTTGAAACCATTTAGAAAACACTTAGAATTAAAAAAATACATTTGAAAACTAAAATACCTTGAAAACACCCTTTATTATTAGTTCTAAACCAATTCAAATTATTTATAAAATTTTACTTTCATTCATATATAAATATAATTTAACAAATTAAACACTTAAAAGATTAAGAAAAAAATGGAATGCTAAAGAAATGAAATGCCCAAAAAACATATCTCAAACAAGAATTGATCGATAAAAAATTTATTAACTTTAATGGTGAATTATAAAAATAATAAAATAACAACCTAAATAAATAATTAGACACCTAAATACTTAAATTAAATCCATAACAAACCCTAAATCACAACTCCTATGATGGGTTGGGTTTGAAGAAGAAGAGGGGACCAAGAGGAGTGGGAGAGTGAGGAAGAAAAAAATAAGAATCAAGGATATAGTGGAGTTTACCTTGAGAAATTTCATATAATTGATGAAGGAGAATTAGAAAATCTATAGAAGATTGTAGGATAGGATCTATCCTCTTGTTCATTAGCTTGATCAAAAAAGTTGGGGAAGAAGGGGGCCATGTCCTTAAATGCCAATGATTATAAAATCAAGGAATAAATAAATAAATAAAAATTAGGTAGACTCATTTATTATTTAAACCAATGATTCATGAAAAGAATGATATTATAATTAAAATTTTCATGGGATAATCCCCCAGTTCATGGGGTGAACTACACTGGGAATAACACTAAGGTCACTAGGAGGGCTAGTTCACGGTGTGAACCTATAGTTCACGACATGAACTACTATAAGTTCAAACTTAAAGCTTCTCAAGACTTCCAAAACCAATATAAAATATCATTAAATCCATAGGAACTCCAAAAATCACAAAAATAAAGTTAATATACCTCAAAAGTAACAAGAGTTGTTACAATGATAATGTTAGGTGCAGACTGATTTGTTTTTATCCCTATCTAAAATTTTGAAATGCATAAACTTGTTTTCATGTTCAAATACTTATTTGTGGACCTATTTTTGGTTAATACTTGTCTAAAATTTTATAATTTCATATTATTATTCTTTTACCAAATTTCTATGTTTATTCCACACTCTTATGCCATAACTTTATTCATATTCTATGTTTTCACAACTCAGGATTATTGTCTTATAACTCATGTTTTATGCCAAAATATTTATTCCATGTTTCTTGATTTATGGTCCATGTATTTTTTGGAATGATTATTTAAAGTTTTATAATTTAAATTTTATTATATTCTCATACTGAAAATCTCATATTATTCTCAATAATGATATTCAATTATTATTGCTTATATTTACCCTTATCAAGTATTTGAACTCACCCTTCTTATGTTGTCATTTCCCCTAGTTATGAAGAAGAGTATTATGTATGAAATTTATATATTGGTTTTGGTTGTTGATAATTTTATTGGTGATGTTGAAGACTTGTTTTGGAATAATATATTCTTGAAATAGTTGGAAAATTTTCTTTTGTATGAGAAACATACGGATTTTATTAGTTAATGGTATTTTAATAAATATCTAAAACTATAAGCATAAAAGGTATTTGATATACAAGTGAATGAACATTTATTTTTTATTTTTTATTTACGGATAGTTAAATTTCAGTCACTTCACTTGGTATCCAATATAGTATGTGAAGAATATGTTTTTAACACCAGATATGGGTTTTTGGTTTTAGGACATCTCAATCCTTGTTTATAAAGAGAGGACCCTCAAACTCCAAAGGCATTATACCACCTTATTCATGAAGATGAATGGTTAACTGTTATAAAGAGATCTTCAGCTATGAATTTTTAAAATCACACACACTCAATAGCTGGGTCTCCACCCTTTATATGGGATCCCTTAATTTAATGAAGGGAATCGAATTCAAACTTCCAATGCTTGAAAATTGACATAGGTTATGATAACGTATGATTTTTTTAGTTTAATAATGATTGAGAATTTAAATGATTTTTTTTAAAAGGGAAAAGCCCAGGATTATTATTAAGAAAAAAAGTTCAAAGAAGTACAAAAAGGGGAATGTAAACAGACAAACTTATATCTCTTTATCATGGACACCATGTTTTTTCCTCATCTTTTCCCCTATGATACGTTCTTTTTCTCTCATCTCGTTCCAAAGTTGGATGTTAATATGACCTCTTGTCCTGCCTCTGCCTCTTCCTCCACTAAAAGCTTCTTGAATCTCATTGGCTTGTTGAAGAAGTGATTCTACATCTTCATCAGAACTGACTTCTTGAGCCTCTTCCTTCCTCTTCATTTGGTCTTTCTTTTCTTTCTTCTTTTGACTTCAGTTTTTAGCTTGTTGCCATTCATCTTCCATTCCTTTCTTCTTCTGGTCTTCATTACCTGAAACTTCCTGCACATAAACAGTTTCCTGTAAAAAAGGAACTCTTTCCTCCTTACTAACATCAGGGTTTTTCCTCAAAGTTTCTGGAGTTCCATCCATGATAGGTGACACTAGATGAGTGTCCATAGAAGGAAGAACATTCTATCCAGCCTCCCCATGGAGAGATTCAGAAGCAGCAGTGCATTTCTTTGTGAAAACATTCAAAACAGGGGCAGCCAACGAAGAGGGTCTGTTCTGTATTGAGTCCAGAACAGTCTCCTTGGGAGACTGATCTGGTAAAGGAGAGGCCTGGACTTTTTCAGCTAATTATGAGATTCTTAAAACAGGATCAACACTCCTTGTAGAATCAGGTTCAAAAACAGGAGTATACATAGTATCAAGATTGATTTTTTGTGGCTGTTCTACATTTCTAGGACATGGAGGTTGCAAATCTGTGAGAACAGATTGCCCTTCTTCTACCATGGCAGCCCAAGATTTATTGGGAGGTAACATTGTGAAACCACTACTGGATATAAGCTAGAATCCATACACTCGATATTGTATATCTCTCATCTATCGTACACTACAATATATAGAAGTCATATGTTACGATATATTCATATTCATGCCTATATAATTGGATAAAACTCAGGGAATATCAGAAAATATGATATACCTAATTTTTATTCATATCCAATAATCTCTCACTTATAATAAAATCATATAATAACTTTATGAAAAACATTATAACTCATTATGAATCCATCTTAACACTTTTAGAAATGGTTTATCAAAATATCATCATTTTGGAATAAAAAAATTTCAAAAATATAATCCTTACTCTAAGGGATATCCATGATACCCTATGAGACATTATACCATTAACAAAAAATACAATATCCTGAATTTATAGATGTAATAAAATAGTGTCCTTTAGTAAAAAATCATACCCACTTAAGCTAAAAAGGGATCTAGTGTGATATCTATGAAACATTCTCATACATCGATATAAAAATATCTTACACTAGATATATCAAATATATTATATGTATGCCTATATAATCTCTTTGTCCATGACATCAATTGACTACTAGAAATGGAACATGTCAATCTAGTATAGGACATCTCATACATTCATTATTATCCAAAACACACAAACCAAATCAATGAATACATCACAAGTCATTCATCTTAAATATAAACACATTACATATAACTAATATATGTATATGAGTAAATCACATTTCACTCAACTAAGAATTTCCATTCATTTCCTGAGCCTAATTTAATCATGGGTCAAGATGTTTTTAACTCATCATACAAATGGAAAAATCCCATCTTGGTTGATCTCTAATAGATGAGATGATTTAAAACACAGCAAAACACCCCTAATTATCTAAGAATAAAGGATTACATAATAAAGGTATCTAATTAAGAATTTTACAACCTAATATTTTAATATATTACTTCCTTTAAATGATCTAAATGTGTCTAATAGATTTTTCCACATCCAACACTATACTTAAATGACAATGTGATATATTTAGAAAAAATAAAAATACATCAGTATGATCGGTAACACCTATCCATTTAATTATTCAGAAAAAAATGAGAAACTAATTTATTAAATAAATTTATAAATAAAATTAAGTCTTCTTTTAATATAAATAAAATTCAATTTATTTACACAAATTGACAAATAAGATTATTTATTGTTTGGAAAATTATTTTTATAGAAATTTTCTTTTTATGAGGAATACATTTATATTTCAATAAATGTATTATCTATGATGATAAATAATTTTTTATATAAATAATTAGTTAGAACAAATAGATTTATTAAATGATATGAAATAATAATAATAAGAGTTAATATTTGAAAATGTTTTTTCCAATAAAAATGTTTTTTCATTATATTTTATAGCTATATTAAAAATATATATTTACATATTTTATAACTAAAAATTAATAAAATGAACCTAATTTTTAATTCCATATATCAAAATTGACTTGGTATTAATTTTTTGGCTTTTTCTAAAATGGGTTTTTAGCTGAAAAATATGGTTTTCACAAAACATGTATTTTATATGAATTTATCATTATATAAGAATTATATCTAAGATTAAAAAACATTTTATTATATCATATACAAATCTATTTAATAAAATTATATATTGTAAAATATTCCTTGAACTTATAAAACCTATGTCAAATATTTTTAGAACAAAAGCAGTGTTACTTTAATAAAATATGTTTTTGGTATTTCTTTGAATCAAGTAATTTAAAGGTGTGATTTTGATTTTTATTTACATGGAAAACTTATATATTTTATTTAAAAAAATAAAAAAAAATCATGGGTATTGATAATTTTAAAAACTATGGATTCCACTTAAATTTTAATCTTAAAAATACACATTTTCTAAAACCTGTTTTTATGAGTTATGTGTAGTAATCATAAAGTTAAATTTTCAAACCCATAAATATTTTATTTAATGAAATTTTATCAAAATTTGAAATCATAAATTTAGAATTATTTAATTTGTTTTATATTAATTGTTTTCTTTAAAATTAATAACTAAGGTTAAACATTATTTACCAATGTAAAAGTAAATTAGTGTAAAACATTAAAAGTTAAAATAAAAAGACCTAAAACCCTAAAGGTGTATCCAAAATTCTTTATTGAGGTTAGTTATGACCCAATATCACTTTAATCTCATATTCTTTCTATATTTTTCCATTAAACATTGAAGAGTAAATTTACATTATTGAAAATGTAAGTGTTACTTCAAAAATCACTCTTCGCTTCACTTATAAAAATCTAACACTTATACCAATTAAAGTTTCACATTTTCATAGAATTTATCTTTAAAATATAAAATATTTATCCTAATATAACTCTATTTCACTTCCAAAATCCTTTGTTCAGTATTATTTAACATAAGTCCTTCATTTCAAAGGATAATTCCTAGAAAAAATTCATGTCCCGGATATGAGTGGCCACTTATTATTAGTTTTTCCTTCTTAATTTTTTATATCCTAACCTTATATAACCTTATTAGTATGATGAAATAAGTATAATTATTATAATAAAATGTCATTATATTAATCAAAAAATAATTATTCAATATTTTCCATCCACAAATATAACAAAAACACATCAATTGTGCATATGTGTGAACTACCACCTCCACGAAGCAATGTTGTTTTTTATTCATCACTTCCTCTTAAGGATAGTATAAAGGATATATTTGATGAATAAATATTATTTTTATGTCACAAATAAAAATTTTAAATTATCATTTTTTATATATCTTCATTTCATTCATTCATTGAAAAATGGCATTATTAATCGTGTGTACGGCGAACGACCATATCCACGAACAATGAATTTAATTTTTCATCACCTCCCATCATTAATGGTATATATAATAGATTTAATTATAATATATTATGTTTTTTAAAGGTTTAATATTCTTTATATATATAATTATCATTATCTAAATGCATCCCATTACTCATTAAATCATTATAACATGTTACCATTTAGGTTGATTTAACCATCTATATAAATGAAGTTATAACCATTGTGTCAAGAATGATTATGGGATGTCATGTAATGGTAATGTAATATAATAATTATTTATTTAATAATTTATAATTATTATTGAATTTTTTTGTTAATATTTAATATGTTTATTAATATATCATATTTTAATCGTTCAAAATGTCGAAAATGTGTTCATCATGATTTCTATTTTCAGAAGTCATATTCATGTATTCCATCTAATGTAAATGGGACCTAAGATATCATTATATAAAAAATTATTATTATATAGTTAATAATATTTGATGGATGAACTTTAAACCTCTTAGTGACAATAGATCATATCTTCATCAATTTTATATGAAATATAGAATAAACTTTTATAACACCTGATAATGAAAATAGATTATAATCAGTTAATATTTTTTTAATGTATCTTAATAAAATAATTATAAAACTTTTAGTATGTTTTTAAAAAATTTAGCATTTAAATTATTAAGATATTTATTTCTATTACAAATTACGTTAGAGAAAATTCATTTAAGAAGGAATTCAAGGTAAGGGTTTCCATCTCAAATTCCACTCTTTGAGACATGTTTTGTATTATGCACCTAATTTAATCCATATGGTGTATATACTACCTATATGAGATATCATATGAAATAATGTTATTTAAAGATAAATTAAAATACCTCTCTTTCATGGGGTTTTTATTTAATTTTTATTAAAACCATAAGGGTTTCATGTCTCAATTTCTACCCTTGGAGACATATTTCTTATTTTACACCTTGTTTTATTGAAAATGATGTATCTAATTTCACTTTAATATTTTGTATCATGATCCTCTCATTATTAATGAAATTTAGTTTTTCATTTAAAATTATATCCTTTAAAGGCTTTTGATTCAAATTTCTCTAATTTCATAATGATTTTATTAGTTTCAGTTCTAATTCTTTGATACATAATACATTGTGTGTGCCATGTTTTCTTTATATGGTGTATTTTATTCTCATGTATGTATTCTATTATAATTTTTTATTTATTTAATTCGATTTACTAGCTAAATCATGTTCACTTATTCAAGTTTATATTGATTCAGTTACTTCCTTAGTAGTGAGTATTTTTTGTAACTCAACTTTCATTCATTGAATTATGATCATTATTTTGACCTTATTACACATAAGTTGGGTAAAATATTCCCTTTTATTATTTTATGTGTTATTATATCAGTGTTTTCTAGGGATATACATTCCTAAAATATAAACCCTTTGATAATTTGTTATCACTTCTTAGGTTATGTTCTTTTTCAACCATCCACCTTCTGGATGGGTTATGATCACGTTATCCCTTTTATTTCCATGGGGAAAAGTATTGGTATACCATATAGTTTTATTCCAGTATGGATGATTATTAGAAATTGGATTATGTATTGTTTGACCAGATGGCTTCTTTCCTAGGATGGGTTATGATCATGTTATACCTTTTATTGATATGGGGAAAAGTATTGACATTCTGGATGATTAATAATTGTTAACATAGGTTGATCATTTATTGATGTTACATATTCTTGATTATATGGATAACCATGTTTTTATTCAGTTGGTTGTTCCTTTGGGGATGGTATTAAAGGTATTTTTAAATCTTGTTTTTTATGAATTGGACTTAATCATGTGGAATGTAGGGACTAGGAATTATATAGCCCCTTGATGCATTGATAGGTCTCTTGAGACAAAATATCTTGGATTTTTGTGTATACCTCTACTAATATTAGTATAATGTCTTGGAATGAGTTCATGAAAACTTGTTTTTAATTTCTAGTATTATGAATTATAGAAGTAAGAGATAGTTATTATTGATATCCTTGTTTTAATTTATTATCATGGATATGTGAAGATCTTAGTTTTAGTATATTGTGAAATTATTTATATTATTTATCATGCCATATTATTCATACCAGGGTTATGTTTTTTATAGAATTAGTTATATGTTCCCATTACTGGGAATTTGATCTAACTTGTTCTTACGTTTTCATCTACCCAGGTTATAAAGAAAATCATTACACATTAAATTTATAACAGGATATATTTAATAGTGAATTTTTTGGATATGTTAAATAATATTTATAGATTATGTAGTTTATTATATAGTTCAAAAAATATCAATTATTTGAAAAAAAAAATAAGGTATTTATTATTATATGTTTTTTTCTAATTCTCTAAATCTCTAAAACTAAAAGGTATTGGGAATTTATGTAATTAAATATTTATTTTAATTCATGTAAGTATTGGATAGTGATTTCTAGGAATTTAAACTTGGTATCTAAGACATCGTGAAAATTATGTGTTTATGGAACTAGATATGGTAGTGCGAATATGAGGTTCCACAGTTGGTATCAGAGGAATATTTAAATAATTTTTGAGATTATGATATTTTTTAAGATAATTTAAGGTTTTATTAGTTAAGTTTAATCATAATAGATAACCCATTGGGATAGTATAGATTTAATTATAAGGCAATAAAGAAAAAAAAATTGGAGATTCATATGAGATAAATTTAGTGAAAATATTATGAATAATTATAAGTATATGATGACTTCATGATGTTTTGGTAAAATAAATATTGTGTGGTTATTCTAAAAATTGAATCCTTATCTGGATTCTACAAGTGGATGTAGGCCCTGGAATAGATGTAACTGGGGTAATAACCCTTAAAAGGTAAGATTGGGTATTTACTCGATTGTCACCTGGGGGCATGAAAAAAAGGCCCAACTACACACCTAGTTTGAAACTAATAGTAGATATGATTTATTTAAAAACATTATTTTTACATTCCATAATTACAGATTTAACATGTTAATGGATTTAGTTAATGTAACATCCTAACCTGGGTTCCACATGTTGGTGCCCTGAGTCAGTTTGTTACGTGACATCAAGTCTGTCTCCATGTATGCCAGACACTTCCGACTAACAATGAAAGTCTAATATATAACATTTGATGAATTTACCTTTTTATTAATTTATCACAACAGGGGAAATAATTAAACAACCAAATGACATAACTAATAACCGGAATAGTATCAGTTTTACATGATGACTAAAGTAGGAAATACAGTAACCAAACCAAAATAAAAGATATGAAATTTTATATATGTGTCATGTATCAGCATCCAAAACCCAAAATAAATTCAAAATGGAAACTCCCAAACATATCTCGAAAAAAATCAATTCCTTTATCCATGATCTATCACAAATCATATATCTACCATGGGCATATTTCCCTTATCCAGTCTAATAAATATGAAGTCTATTCAGGTACTGATTTGGAAGCCTGAGTAGGGTGTGAGTACAACTCATTATTCCACAACCGAAGACATCTAAAACAATATCCAATCAATAATTTTGTATGAATTTGTATAAATAATAAACACAAGTGATAAAATAATAAGTTTACCAATTAAATTTTCCTTTAATTAACCACATAAATATCTAAAGATCACAATGACACCTGAACTGTCAATACCTACTTCTACCCATGTCGGAATATGATCTTTATCAGAGGGATATCACATATCACATAGCTCATGGGTTTTCATTTATCATTTCATTTAAATTTAATTTCATATATACATTGAAACATAGTTCAATGTGAACATTTAGGGCCTAGAACACCATGTTTATCACCCTATGGGATTTTGAATCATCATTCCATATCTCGCACCCCATTATTACTACATACGGTATTTTGAATCATTATTCCATGTACCACACATGTATATCAGTCAATTACATATGGGATTTTGAAGCATCAATCCATGTCCCACACACGTATGTCAATCAATCACATATGGGATTTTGAAACATTATTCTTTGTATCATACATTTATATCACATATATCACAACATCACATATATCACAATATCACATTTATCACAATATCACATACATCAGTGTTAAGCATCATTATCCATCTTATCAAACATTCTCATTAAAGTAACCCATTTCAATTATCAATTTTAATCATAGTTATTCACATTAATCACATGAAATAATATAAAAATTCATCACTATACCATTTATCAAAATTTAATCATATAAATCATTAACCCTTAAAGGTTAATCCAACCATCCCATAATTCCCATTAATTAATCAATTCTATATAACATCAATTAACCAATTACATATTCCCATTAATTAATTAACCAATTAATTAATACAATTAAATATATATTATTTACAAACATGGAAATTTACATTTTACAATTCCATACACACAATTATAATCAAGACTATGGGATTTTAAATTTAGACTACCTACCTCAAGATCATTAGAGAGCATTCGCCAAACAGAAATTCCCCAAATTGAAGCAGAATATTGAATTGCATAATGAAGAATGATATCTAGAACCAAAACCTAGATCCAAGATAAAAAAGAGTTATATCTATCAATAACTATATCCAACCCCATTCTAATGAGGAATAGAGCATTCATATTCTAATGTAAATAGAGACAATAGAAATAGGAAACCACACAGGATGAGATTTCATACCAATAGAGGTACAGATATATTAATATAGTCCTCAATTCATCAAGAACAAAATATGGAAGGCCTTTTAATCCATCTAGGAGCTCCCAGAAATGAAGTATTTAGGTTATTCTAAAACAATGTTGATTTTGGGTAAATACCAGGGCATTCAATATTTTAAAATAAATTTTTCTGATAAAACAATTTTGTGTGCATGGTTTCCCGAGAAGGGGTGCATGGTTTTCCAAACAGTGCACCCTAATCATGCACCTCACTTAAGGGCCAAACAATTAATACTTTAAGAGTGTATGATTTAAAAACCATGCACCAACAATGAAAATCCCTTTTTGGGGGGTTTGAACGGTTTCCTGGGGTAGGCCCACAGTTTTGGAAAACCACGTGTGAATCATGCACTACCCCTTCTTCCTAAAAAATTCCCAATTTTAACCTGAAACAATCCTAAAAAACTCAAACAAGATATACAAAAAAATGGTAAAAGAGTACCAAAAAAGATCCTAATACATCCTCAGAAAAGGTTCAGATCTTACAATCCCTCCCCCATAATAGATCATCCTTGATATGTACTCCCAAGCTTCTTTACGATTATGAGGTAAAAATATGAAGGCACTAAGCCCAAATATCTACTTCTCTCTCCCAAGATTCCTTCTGAATGCATCCATGTGGTCACAATACATGAACTATTTTCATGTTCTTTCCCTACAACCCTTTCTCACTATGATCCACAACACATATTAGATTCTCCTCAAAGGACACATCAGTCTCAAGATCAAAACAATCCACATTGATCACATGAGATTGTTCAAGGTGATACTGTCGAATTTGTGACACATAAAGAACATCATGTTTATCACTATATCTCTATAGAAGAGTCAATCGATACACCACTGGCCTGATTTTGCCCACAGACTCAAAATTTCTGACAGTCCTAGGTGCCAACTTTCTCTATCTCTAAATCCTATGGTGAACCAATCTAGGAGAAACCCAAATGAATACATGATCACTCATTTTAAACTCAATGGGTCATCAATGTCTATCTATATATGACTTCTTCAAACTTTGATCCACAAACATATGTTTCTAAATCATATGAACCTAATTTTATGTTTCTTGAATGATACTTGATCCCAATATCTATAACTATCCTGGATCCATCTCGTATAGAGGTTATCTGCATGGCCTACCATAAAGGGTCTTGTATGGTGATATATGAATATTTTCTTGATAACTATTGTTATATAAGAAATAAACATGTACTTAGGTATTATAATAGGACCCACCAAATCCTAGGACACATGATCATATCATATCCTCCCAAACATGTCTGGTATGTTCTAACTTCCCATATGTCAGTGGGTGGAAAGTTGTACTCAGTAATACCTGTGTACCAAGTTTCTTATGTAATCCCTACCAAACTCCCAAAGTAAAGCATGAGTCATGGTCTATAAATATACTTTGTGAAACACCATATAGATATAATATCTATTGAACATACAAGTCTCTTAATTGATTCATTGAGAAAGAATCCTGAATTGGAAAGAAATGTGATACTCTCTTAAATCAATCTACAATCACAAAAATATAATCATTCATTTATACATCCTTGGGAGACATTCAAAAAAATCTCGGGTAAATTCACCCCACTTACATTATAGAATGGGAAATGGTTATAGTAAACCACCAGGTCATTTATTCTCAACCTTCACCTAAGTGTAGGTGTATCATCATGTCATGAACCCTGCAATCTACTTTTTCATGTCTGACCACCAATACTGTATATGTAGTTCAAGGTACATTTTCATCAAAGCCAAATGCACTTACCACTTAGAGGAATGAAATTCATGAATTAGATCCTCTCATATACACACATACAAAAATATAAAAAGATGATCTCATCCTCATCTATGGTCTAGTCTGAAGGGGACTCCCCACATTCAAGGCATTCCCTCCAGGCCAAACACTAAATATCTTCATACTTACATTCTATGATTCGACTAAAAATTTTATAGTAAACTGACATTTATGTGACGGTTATTTTATTTTATCCCACATGGACCATAAAAAACATCTATTCTAGCAATCCCATCATCTTCCACCCAAAACTAGACTCCTAAAATTTCTGAGTCTGAGTTTTCCTCCTCAAAGAGTTAGTAAAACTATATATATTCATGGGTGTATATTCTATCTCTAAATATAATAACTACATATAATCAACCCATTTTCACTATATAATATTAAAATATCACTATAAAAATATATTCTCTAAGCTCTTTTAGTCAGAATACACAGTAAACATTTCACCCAACAGATAATGTCGCCAACACTTCAAAGAATAAACCACTACCGAAAACTCAAGGTCATGGTTAGGGTCATTCAATTCATGAGGCCTCAATTTTCCTAACCCATATGCCACAAATTTATGTACCTACATCAACACTACTCCATGTATTATTTTTGATGTATCAAAAAAACATTGTATACTCCTCCCCAAGCTTGGGTAGGATCAAAATTAAAGTGGTAGTTAACCTCTTATTCCACTCCTGGAAAGAATTATCACATGCTCCAAACCATTCATATTTAACTCCCTTCTTGGTTAAGACAAAAAGTGGTACTACCAAGTTGGAAAATTCTTGGATTAACCTCTGGTAAAATCCCTCTATCCCTAGAAAATTGTTGATATCAAAGGAATTATTGGGATTATCCCAAGAAAAAATTTCCTTCACATTCTCTAGGACCATTGACTCACCTTCCTTCGATATGATATAACCTAAAAAATATAATCTCAAAATATAGAATTGGAAGTTATATATCTTGGGATATATCTCATCAAATTATCTCTCAGTATACGTAGGTTGATGTCAAGATATTTGGAATGATCATCACGAGTCTTGAATTACCCTAATATTTCATCCAAAAAACAACTACAAATTGATCTAGGTATGGGTGGAATATTTGGTTCATCAATTCCATAAAACATTTTGGATAACTCTTTATCCTGAACAGTAACACAAAAACTCATAAAGTTCATACCTATTTTGAATTAAGTCTATCTTATATCAGAAGGTCAAACTCTCAATTGATGATACTCTGATCTCAAGTTAATCTTAGAGAACACCCAATATCCTATAAACTGGTAAATGATTTCATTGATATGTGGAAGAGGGTATTGGTTATTTACTATCATCTAATTTAACATCTAGTAGTCAACACATAAGTGAAAATTCCTGTTGGCCTTATTTGAAAACAAAACTGGAGAACCCAAAGGTGAAGTACTGGGATAGATGGATCCTTTATCCATCAACTCTTCTAGTTGAGTCTTAATCTTCTAAATCTCTATTGGTTCCATTATGTAAGGTGGAATGAAAACCCTCTTACTTCCAATAATTATATCAATCATAAACTCCACAACATTCTCATGTGGAAATCCTGATAAGTCTTTAGGAAACACATCCTCAAACTAGTTCACATCAAGTGGAAAGAAATTATACTTCACACCCCTATCATCCAATAATAGAATTGAAACCTTGTAAGTTTTCTCCCCTAGTTGCTGATGAAATAGAAATTCACGTCTCTCCTTGGTATCCCACTCTCTTCAATGAACATAATTTTCACCCTCATGATATGTAACTGTCACTCTCAACAATAACCGTCAATGTGGGATTGGTATACTTCAAACTAGTCCATACCCAAAATCAATTCAACACAAAACATGTTATGGATATGAAGATCCCATAGAAAATAGTACTCCCCAAACTCAAAAGAACATCCTTTTCACAAGAAGATGTATCTAGTTTGTACTTTCAAAGGTGAACTGGTCTTCATAACCCCACTCACAAACTCCACTCCTATGATCAAACCATTCAACATTTGAGAAAATATAAAAGAATGATAGGTACCAGTATTAAATAAGGAACCACAAAGAATATAATATACAATATTAGTACCTATAACTATTGATGGTCCAGCCTCACTATCCACTAGTGTATGATGAACTACATATAACTATCCTACCCATCTTCCTTGTGATGTAGTTTGAGTCGTTTGAGCTTTAACACTCTCTTAATACAGGTTCTATTTCCCAAAAGTACCATGTACACTTCATTGACCACCATTGATAGTAGAACTATAATGACCAAAATGATATAGGGTAGAAGATCTCCTTCTTAGACTCTAGTTCTATCTAGATGCTTTATCACTACCCATTTTTCATGGGTTCCTATACCGTTGTCGATTCCCCATTCTTCCACAATTTTGGAACTCTACTAGTGGTCAGGGACACTTTCTATGTATGTGAACCAGCCTACCGCACTAGTGGAAGATCACACAGGTAATGTATTGAGTAACTGGACCTTCCCCCAAATCACTCAACTTTCCCCTTCTCTAGTTAAAATTTTCATATCAATTTTCCCTACTCTCATAATACATACCACTTAGTTATATAAAAGATACCACATGTGTTCTATTGGAATCATCCTTTAGGTTCCCCTCAAATATGAGAGCCCTATTCACCACTTCTGAAAAAAATCTACCAAAATATGTTAACCTAGGACTTAATCTCACATATAATCCCATCCTAAAACTAGTTCACTATAGTATCCTCATACCCTGCTAAAGGTAGAAAAAATCATTGCAAATCAGTAAAGCATAATTCATAGTCTATTAAGGAAATTCCCCTCTGGTTCAACCATAGGAAATCAGTTTTCCACTTCTTCCTGAGTGTCTCAGGGTAAAAATGCTCCAAGAAATTATCTTAATAGTCCTTCTACTCTATATTATTCATCTATCCATCCCTATTCTAGATTTCCCACCAACACTTCACCTAACCACATAACATATAAGAATCCAGTTTGAGTATCTTCTCAGTATGAGTCTTCATTTGGTCAAGTATTATCTAGATAGAATCAATTCATAACTTCACTACCTCAGGTACACCTAATCCAATGAATGTAATAGGGTGATACAACTGGAACTCTTGTGTCATGTTGGACATAATTTTCACAACCCTCCATGGGTCTTTTTCCATAAACTTCAAAAACTGTGTAATGTTCTCTTGGAACAACTCTCCTACCTCAATGCTCAGAACTATCAAGGCCTCCGATTCCTCTACTAGAGAATAATTTTTAGCTATAAGAACCTAGTTTTTTGAATCAGGTCTAGATCCTTAAAATTTTGGTCTATTTTTTTATTTATGGACCTAAAATGAATTGTTAATGAGTTAGTAAAGGAATTAGAGGTTTTTAGGGATTTGTCGAAGCCCAGAACCCGGATTTTGGGAGAAAATGGCTTATCTCATAGTTAGATTGAACTGTGTGAGGAAGGATCAATGGTTATATTTAACCATGTAAGGTTGATTAGTGATCCACTGGAGGGTGTATGGTTTTCCCAAACTGTGGAAAATGGTATACACAACCATGTGAGAATATTTTTAATTTTGACAGTGGAGTTTTGTTTGGTTAGCGCATGATTTCCCTAACTGTGTGGCCAAACCATGTAGGTTCCCCCTTCCTATAGTTGACTATGCACATTTGGCACAAGGTTTGGCAAACCGTGCATCCAAACTGTGTGAAGAGTAATTTTGGGTGAAATGACCATTTTTCCTTTAAGTTACGTTTTAAATGAAACACTTCAACATATTTTTATTTTAATGATCAAAAGAACCATTTTCCTCCATTTTTTATGCCTAAAAAACTCCAATTATGGGAATCGACCTCGAGCATCCATCCAAAGTCTGATCAAGGCACCTTCTGTCTCATTGGAGCCACATAGGTACGTTATAAATTCCATTTTAATAATTCATCATTATTCTTCATGTGAATGAAGTTATTTAGATACAAGATCATATAACCTTTTTTCATGGTGTTGATCCATTCTTTATATCTACTCAAATCTTGGATGAGTTAGAGGCTGATACTCGATGAGGAGAGTCATACGAGTACCTGGTAGGTGGTCTATAACTCACACCTCATTATTTGGCATTTTGTAAATTGATGTGTGGGCATTTCGATTTAATTAGGCTTCATATATCAAATTTATATTACTTTATTATAGTTATTATAACTACATTCTAATACTCTCATTATGTATTTTATTAAATGTTGGTGGTTACATCCCCAATGCTTACCACCCCAAGTTCCTACTTAATCTCTTGGCTAGTGTCTGACATGTAACTAGTTCATTAATTAATTAAGTTCAAGTTTATATATTTAAGTCACATGAGGCATTTCCAAAACTTACATCACATCATGGTAGTAATATTAATGGTTCTAATATGTAATAAAAAACCTATATTTATATAAACAATAAAAGGTTCTATGATTGTAACCAAGGAAACCTAGACCCCAAGGGTCTCCAACTCAGTAGTAACTACTGCCTGGATAAGGGTAAGAGTGTAATATAAGGATCATTTTCCAATTAATTGTACAATAGTGTGATCTAACTGAGTCTAAAAAATGAATCCAAGGTAAAATGGAATAAGAAATGGCTAGGCCTAATGATTTAACCGAGGAACCTTTCTTTTATATAATCCATAAGAAAGGGGAGAGCTCAAATTTTTAGTAAGGGTAAACAAGGGAGATATATAATCCCAATCATGAGTATAAGGTTATGACAACGTGATCATAAAAATATAATATCATACTCTACATATCAAAGATCATATACATGAATCATGTAATAAATATTGGTAGTTCATAAGACATATATCATAAGATAATTAAGAGAATAAGTCATGAAATAATAACGTTGGAATAAGACGTGGAATTATTAAAAACACATAAGCATATATAGTTATTTCCATATCAGTCAAGGCATTGCGGAAAACACAATCTTAGTCGACAAATTCCTTTACTGAACCAGGTTCACACCCCATTCCAGCCATTTATTTTTTAACCAAGTTCATCCCTCGTTCCTGCCCTGTATTACTAAACTGGGTTCACCCCTCATTCCAGCCCTTTATTACAAAACTGTGTTCATCCCTCATTCCATCCCTGTATTTTTAAATTGAGTTCATTTCTCATTATAACCCTGTAATATTGAACCGAATTTATTTTTCATTCCAACCATGTCTATCTCCTGAGATATAAATCTTTACCCAATTCATTGGATGGAGATATAAGTCCCACCCATCTCATAGTGAAATCATACATAAATTTTCCAAAAATTTATAAATAATCATATCATAACCCATAAAATGAAATGGGTATTATAAAAATGTAATCATGTCATAACCTATATAAAAAATACTGGTTTCATAATAATTTCATCAAAACCATATCCTGTGAAAGAGAAATGGATTTCAACAATATATAAACTATGAAAGAGAAATGGGATTCATAAAGACCATGAAATTAATCATAACTCATTCATATAAAGGATATGAATGCAACCATTAGATCATTTCATATAAGGATGTAAGTAACATCTACATATGTCATCTTAGATGGAAAATAATTTTGAAATATGTTTCAAAAAAAATCATTTTGAAAATATCCTTTATTATTTGAAAAAGTCTTTGTAATTCATAAAACCATTTGAAAATAATTTTATTATAAAATATCTTGAAAACTTATAAAGAATACTTGAAATCATTTTCAAAACCTTTTTCCTTGAAATCTTATAAATTAAGAATCAAAATATTTTAAAAAACTTTTTCTTCAAAAACATTTTAAAAACCTATAAAGAATGATTGAAAAAAAAATTAAAACCATTTCTTTGTAAAAAAATTTAAAACATATAAATAATTCTTTAAAACATTTTTAAAACCATTTTCCTTCAAAACATATACAATAAGATTGAAAACATTTTCAAAACCATTTTCCTTGAAAACTAATAAAAGAAGATTTAAAATGTTTTGATAACCATTTTCCTTGAAAATGTATTTTAAAAACATTATTTTAAAAATTTAACTTTAAACATGAAAATAATGCTTCAAAAGGTTTATGGTAGATAAATATGTACATGTCATACGAGGTAAAAAATAACATTCCTTTTGCATCGTAAAAAGGATTGAAAATTGAATTGTTCGGAAAGCGGTATGATGATTCCATTGAAAAAATTTGTAAAATACAAAAAGGGTAAAAAATTATTTTAAATATTAAATGATAATGTGACAATGTTCTTGGAAACCCTTTTTCGAAATCATGGTTTTTAAGGAACATATATTTCTGACTGAAGAGAGGGTAATGTCGTGCTTTCTTAAAAATGATTTCTTAACTATCATATGTACCAAAGAGTGGAATAAATGGTACCAATTTATGAATAAATAATTAATAAAAAGAGGATAATAAAGTTCAGGAATTTTCTTAAGCGATGGGTCCTAATATTTTATTAAAGGAAGCATAAACATAAATAATCTCAAAAAGGAGTGAGATTGTTTCAATAAACTCTTATAACTTGGTAACAAGGGATCATACTCTCCATGTAAGAAAATAAAATTAATTCAAACATAAAATATCATTAAAATAATTAAATTCCTGATGTTACACATAAATATTAAGAATATACACCTCAAAAGATAATTTAGGTGCACAACAAAACATAAGTTCCAAAGAAAGAAAATTAAGGCAAAACTATTTCACCAATTTGGTAACTTTTGTAACATAATCCCCATGAAAAAAAAGATCAAAAAATAGATATGTGAATACCCATAAATTTACGTATTAGATATGTAGAATAAAATAATTTTTAGTACATACACCACACAAATGTAAATAGTGTCAAACATAGCATGTATCTCGTGGAAATAAAAAGTGAGATGAAATCCCCTTACCTTGTGTTTTGACTTTCATCATAATCATTAAAACCACTTGTATAATAAATTTAAATTTATTATAAAGATTAAAAATAAACATATTATTACATATAATACCATATACAGTTTGATTATGATCATATATTACCCACTTGATAATACTCCTATGTTATGGTTTCACTTCGTGTAATATTCACTTTATTATTCCCATGTGTCTTAATTTGTTATATATTCGGTACTTATCCTTTATATCATGATTTAAAAAATCTAAAACATGATATAAATAACATATATATATATATATATCCAGTATATATCTATTATAATTATCTATTTAATATATAAGTACAAAATTGAATACATCGTTCATAGAGACGGTATGTCGTATTTACGCATGAACGATGTTTCTGTTTTTATTGTCATATTAAAAGAAAGAAGAAAATGAAATATATGTATATATGTATAAAATTATTAAATTATATTTATTATATCATATATATCATATATAATCACTAAACCCAACCTTGATACATTCTATGTAGTGTATAAACAAATCATATTGCTTTGAGGGGGCAATAGTCCACACTTCCTCAAACGAAATTTTCATATTAACACAAAATGGAAAGTAAAATATATGTATTTTAAAAAAAATAAGATTAAATACATAATAAATAAAATATATGACATATATAAAAATATTTCCCATCATAATGTCTACAAAGAGAGGAAATAAGGAAAATTGAACAACCATCGTTTAGTGAGGCGGTAGTTCACCATACACGTAAACAGTATGTTTGTTACCAATTAAATGGAGGTGTGTGTAAGTGTAGGTCAACAAATTATCATAAAAAATACTATTATACTGATAATAAAGTTATTTTTATACAATAATGGAACAAATATAATGGAGGGGTGGAGGAGGAAACTAAAAGATAGGATGTGAGGGAAGACGTTACCTCTTAATCAGGTAACTCCTTTTGGATTGTGCCAAAAAGATTCCTTGGAAGAATTTATATACCAATGGAGGCTTAAATAAGGAAGGTATGGAATTTTAGAGGTTATTTTAGTAGATTTTGGGCGATCCGTTGGTCTTGAGAGGTGTGAGGAATTGGGAGTAAAGTATCCCTTTTTATAGCTGGGGAGGAATAACACTTCTAAATATTTGAACAGAGAATCCCACCCATGTTTTCCATTTTAAAATTGGATATAATAATGATAACAATTTGATAAAAGGGATTATAGGGTCTATATATGGCCATAAAATATATTTTTTACAAGTTTATAGGTCATTATGGGTCTTAAATTTATGGTGTACTCCTCAGTTAAGCTTAATTTTACTTTAATCGATGTAATTAATTTTAATTATGTTCACTAATAATTTTGGTAAAACATTAGGTTTAACTTATTATAAAATATAAAATATTATGATTCCAAATATGAAATCCATTTTTCTAAATTCCAATCATTGAATTTTCAGAAATTAATTTAAAATTAATCTCAATTATGGGACGACATTGCGGGTTTTTAAAGTAAAAATGATCAAAATTCATCTATGTTTTTATATCCAATTTCATTGTAAAATTGGTTACAATGACCTAAATTTTTTAATTGATAAAAAATAATCTAATTATAATTTTAAACAAACTTAAAATATAATTTAACCATACAAATAAATTAGATGAAAATCAGTTTTGAATTAAAATCCAGTATTTTTAAATATTCATTAAAAATGAATCCTCATAGAAAAATACCAAGAAATTATCATAAACTAATTTTTATATTTTTATTATAAATATAATGTCTATTTTAAAATATTAAATCTATTAACATTCAAAAATTGGGATTTAAAATGGGTTCTCTATTAAAAGACGTTAAAACTGCCTTTATAAAAAATTATAGTTTTTTATGCATAAATTTTGGTTTGTTCTTATCTTATGTACATAAAATATATTTGATGAATATAAAAATAATTATCGAATATACAAAATATATATTACATTAATGTCACTCACTAATTTTAATTAATTTAATTTATTATGTTAAAACAACTTTGTGACTCCAAAAAAATAATATTTTATTTTATATTAAATCGATTTTCATATTTATTTCTAATTAATTGGTAACTTATGAATTAATATAATATTTTTTTAACCAATATATTTTCATCAATTATTTAATATTGTTCATCACTACTAATTTAACTGCCAGTTTATAGTTTATTATATTAAATAATAATATTTTAATAATATGTTATTGTTTAGTAAAACTCGGTCATGTGTGTTATGAAATCCATCAAGGAAAGTCATTGTTGTGTATAATGAAAGCTAACCTTGGTGTTACATGTGGATAAAGATAAAACTTTTGTTGAATATCATGCATGATTAACTTAGTGGTGTGTATAACGCAATCCAAACATAGTGATGTAATATAAAATAAACTATTTGTAGTGTTATGTGAAATTAAAAATATCACAAAGGTTAAATTAATTCAAAAAAATCAAAAAAAAATCATAGGGCGCTACATTCTACCGCCCTTAAAATTAAATTCACCTTGAAATTCGTTAGGGTTATCAAATATATAATACTTGAAAGTTTAATTCATATAAACCCACATTGTAAAAATTGATATTAAAAAATCCCTTAAAAGGGAAAAGCTGGAACTATAACAGTTACACAAAGTAACATATAACTGAGTTTCCAGATAGGACTATATAGGTTGGGAGTTAAGATTGGACATGGAGGAAAAGTGTAAATATTTATATGGATTTATTTAGTTCAACAATCAAAAACAAGTGAGTGTTCAAATAAAAGGTGAGGGCCTCAAAGTCACAAATATGAGATGACTTAAAAGGCGACCAGCTCAATAAAATTAAGGTATTAAAACAAATCATTTTATTTTGATCATTATCCTAACATTGATAAATTCTTTTCGGGAACAAGAATATAAGGAAATATACTTAATTTATATAATTATAGAAACAAATTTTAATTTTTTTGTTTTGGTTTTAACTATTTCTAATTCATCCATTACTTTAAGAAATAGATGTCTAAAAATTAACTTTGATTCTCGAAGCGCTAAAATAAAATTTTAGTAGATACTAAGTCCCATAAATGAATGAAAAGTATAAATATTTATATGTAAATTTTAAATACCTAGAATTTCCATGTATTTTTTTTAAAATATATGGGAATTTTACGAGTCCACGAAAATTGACGGTGTGTGATTCTGAGGCCTGGAGTCCCCGGAATGAATTTCTGAACTTTTGTTCGGGTATGTTCAGTAAACGTGCGAGCTTGTTTTTTTAACTTTCAAAAAAGTGCTCGGAATTGAAATCTGAGGGTACCGTTGAACTCGCAGCACCGTTATTCACTTAAGAATACTTTCATCTCAACAAAATTTGGTCGAGGGTAAAAGTTAATATTTGGGTTTTTCATGGAAATAATAAAATAAAATTATCACATTTTATTTTATTTGTTGTAACCACCCTTGTGGATATTTCACATGTGGGGACCACCTAAACTAAAACCTCCCATGAGAGTTTATAGAGGTAGGCACCACTTACCCAAACCTCCCATGAGTGGTTATGGAGTTGGAGACCACCCGAGGTTTGAAACCTCTTGAACTCCCTATTAAGTGGGGAGAAACCTCTTGAGCTCCCCACGTAATTATGCCAACCCTCCCCATAATTTATTATGCCACCCATAAATTAATTAATTAAACCTTTTTGAAATTTTGCCTATATAATTTAATTTGAAAACATAAATTAAGAAGTTGGCTATATTTTCATTTTGGTTATAACTGGGGAAAAGGGTTTTCAAAGGGGAGAGCTTTGGAAAATTGAGGGAAAGCTCTCCAAAAAAGAACATCAATGTATGACTTTGACTTTCTTCCTCGGGACATCCTCTAGTGTGGAATGTCTTCAATCGAAGATTGTCTTTCCCTCCCCAATGACGTCGTCTCCTCCCTCACGATTTCCATCAATGAAAAATCAAAGGTAGGGGTTTATTTGTGTATGAATACTTTTCTCATGTTCTTCCCTTGAATTATTTTTCGAGATTGGGAATAAATCATTGCGGGAGGTTGAAAAGATTGACGTTCTTCTTAAAATTCTTATTGAGTCATATGCTACCACCCTAACGTGGAGGGTATGGGCCAAACAAACATGGCTCGACCCCTCCATAAATCTTGTGATGATTTTTGGTGTTGAACGCGACGAAGACGACAATGCAACAACACCCCCCATGGCCTCCTCCGCCTCGCGACCTCTACGCCCTCGCAGCACCCCCGTGGTCGAGGCACTCCATGACACCCACAGCCACCGCTCCCCGTGACTCCGCCACCTGTGGCCCCACCACACCGCCCATGGATTCCACCGTCTGGGTCGATCCACCATCGTCGACCGGGCCGAGCCGTCGTCACCGTCCACAGCACCACCACCGTTGTCTGCTGAGCAGCCGCCACCGTCCAGGCCGAGCCGCCGCTGCTGACCGGGCTGAGCGGCTGCCGCCATCTGTCGAGCCACTGTCGTCATCCTCGGAGTTGTCGCCGCCGTCCGCGAAGCCACCACTGTCGTCCACCGAGCCGCCGCCAAGCCGCCCCGGCCGCGCTACCCACGGCCTTTTGAGCCACTCCGGCCGAGCCACCTATGTCCTGGCTACTCCGGCTGAGTCGTCCTATGACCGCGCTTCCCCATGGTTGAGCCGCTCCGGCCGAGCCGCCCCACGGCTGAGCCGCTCCGGCTGAGCCACCCCACGGCCCCGAACCGCTCCGGCCAAGCCGCCCTATGGCCTCGCGTCATCCACAATCGAACCCACGCGGCCCCTCACGGCCTGCCGGACTGCCAAGCAGGCTGGGCTGCCCAGCACGGGCAGAGCCAGACCCAGCGGGCTGGGTCGAACCCAACGGGCTGGGCCAGACCCAGCGGGTCGGGCCGGATCAACCTAAACTGGGTCGGCCCAGGTCGAGTCGGGCCGAGTCAGACCGAACCCAGGCCCACTACTACCCATTTACTTTCTTTTGGGCATAACATTGGTACCAGATGTCCGTTTGATGAACTATCAGCGGTGCTGAAAATCTTGTAGTGAGACAGTCCCTTTGAGTATACCCCCACTAGAGTTTTGGATTAAGATGGGGAACGATCAGGTTGGATCAAGCACGAATCCAACCAGTCCCTTGGGACTAAAAGGCTAATAAATCACAGACCGATAGTATGATTGACATGCTGTTTATTGCGTTGATACCCCTATGGCGTGGTAGACCATTGAGATGCTTCTTAGTGGGACTTCGTGGCAGTTGGAGTATCGAACAGTAGCTTGTGGAGCGGATCCTCCCGGAGACGAGCGAGCATAGTGTGGGAACCAAGTAGATGGATAAGACTTGATGACTGCTGACCTTTTCGACTTGGAGTGACTTGAAAGGCCCAGTGGGGAGCACCTCTGTGTCACGCGGAAGATCCCTGGTGGGTAGCGCCTCTGTGTGACATGGCAGACCCACAGTACATGATAGGAGAAGTACCTCAGTAGGTCACGGTGGGGAGCTCCTCTGTGCCCTACGGCAAACCCACGGTACTCGACCAGAGGAGTACCTCAGCAAGTCACAAGAGGTACCACATCTGTGTGACGTGACAGACCCATGGTGGGGAGCGCCTATGTGTGACGTGACAGACCCACGTTACTCGACAAGAGGAGTACCTCAGCAGTCTAAGGTTTGTGGGAAGCGCCTCTCTGTGACACGACATGCCCACTATACTCGATAGAGGAGGGGATCTCTAGAAGCTGAGGTGTTCGACGATGTGACTGAGGATGTTACTTTTTAATACCCCTAGAATAAATCCAGGTGTGAGCTGAGTCAATATCGTTGTGTTTTTCCTCATGATTAAGATGTATTACTTGATAAATTAGGTATATGTATGGGTATATACCTAAGTAGGATTATCTATTGATTTCATAATTTTTGGTTTATCCTTGGTGGTTTTTGTGAGACCTTGAGGGTATCAGGGTCCCTACTAAGTATCTTTATACCCACCCCTGCACGGGTTATGCCTGCACTTTGTTATGTTTGGTGCAAACAAAAGACAACATTGATCGAGACTGAGGGTACCAGAACTAGATGGTGCCCGGAGGTGGACCTTACGACGAGTCGGTACATAAAGGAGACAGACGGATGTGGAGTGCTGAGGAGGCGATCTGTACCTACCCTTCATGTTGGAACCTTAGAGGATGACCTAGTAGTTGTTTTCCATTTTCTTCAGTTGTACTTGTACTTTCAGTTTCTTGTACCTTTACTATTGGGATTGTATTTCCGGCCCCCTTTACATTCAGCACTCTTTTGGTTATACAGTTTTCTTGTGTTCATATCATGTTGTGTGCTTGGTTACATGATTTTGTAGGTTATAAAGGCAATGTCTTCCTAGTTTTAGGGAAAACGCCTTTCGGTGCTAGTCGCCAGCCCCTGGCCTATAGAAGGCGGTCTTGGGGTAGTCATGGCACGGGCCCCAGGGGATGGGTCGTGACAAATTGGTATCAGAGGAGTTGGTTCTACCGTAGAACATAGGACTCTGATCTTTCTTTTTAACCGCAATAGTATTATGTGTAGTGAGTGTGGTTATCATTTTAGGGAATCCAGTTTTGGTTCGGTGGTTGACGTATCCATACACCTGGACCCTAACTTCTGATTTCTGACTTAGTGCACGAAAACACTAATTGCATGTGTGTTTTCTAAAGTATTCTTTGTGAACTATTTGAGTCATCTCACTAGGTATAAATTATTGACCGTGGTTCACCTGTTTCTTTTTAGGATGCCTCCACGCGGACAACCATCTAGGGTTCCGAGAGTTATATGAACTAATAGCCCACCATGCGACGAGGCCTCCGTGCAGGGATCTTTTCCAGTAGAGGCACCAAAGGAGGAACCAACGGTACAATTACCTGTTGGGCCACCGATGCCACTAGCACCAGCAGCAGAGAGTGCACGCCGCTTGAGTGTGTTTCATGAGTTTCAGCACCAGAGGTCACTCGGGTTCAGGGGAGAGACGGAACCATAAGCGACTGAGGATTGGATGGAGGCTATGGTGAGAGTTTTCTGACTGGTAGGGATACCAGCCGATCTCATGGTGGTCTTTGCCGCCAGCCTTCTATAGGTAGCAACGGGCAGATGGTGGAGCTTGATACTTTAGGTTCACGAAGAGGTGACGCTTCTCTGGGCAGACATCAAGATCCTGTTTTGGGTAGAGTTTGTTCCAGTGACTCTTATCATAGTTCACATTCTAAAGCTACCTCATCTGTAGTTGGTCATCATGATTGTAGCTCAGTATTCAATGAGGTTCATATACCTCTCACATTACTCCACCTATATGGTGCGTTCCCCTTTCTTTAGCGCCCAAACCTTTGATCAGGGGCTCAGGCAGGTGATCAGGGCTTCGATGATCTCACTCAGCATCCCGACGCATGCGGGGGTGTTAGGTAGAGCCCTCTTGGTGGAGAGTTTCCTTGCTGAGAAATCACTAGAAGCGAGACCCACTACCATTCGCCACATAGTGGAGTCTTTTAAAGGTGGTAGTAGGCAGAGGTCATAGATATCCAAGGGGACCAGACCTATAGGTAGATTACTACATGACTCAGGATCGGTTGTGCGGGGCACCCTAGGTGGAACCAGTTAGGCAAGGATCATGTAGTGTTACTCTTACTGTGGGCAGGATCACAAGGCTCATGACTATTCAACCTATAGTACAGATGATCAGCATAAGGTCGAAGGACCGCCCAGGCAGAGATAGAGGTTAGACTGAGGAGGTCTGCAGGGAGCATGCGGGCATGGCAGAGGAGTTGTCCATGTAGTTGGCGGTGGGAAACGATTCAATATATTACTGCCACAACCACCAGGAGGTCCACCCCGACCGCAGGGAGCAGGTGGACAGGGTAGATCTCAGCTCCAAGCAGCTGAGGTTTATGATCACAGCGCTCAAGAGTTGATATGAGGTATGATCTATGTCTACTCCAACTTAGCTTTAGTTCTTATAGACACAGGTTCCAGTCATTCTTTTATTTCCACTGCCCTCATTTGGAGATCGAATATTCCAACAGAACTGTTGGATCGATCCTTACAGCTAGAGACTCCTACGAGAGAAGATTCGATGATTACACACTGGTGACGATAGTGGGTGCTTACTCTTGGAGTCGAGAGATTCGGCTGGGATCTCCTAGTAGCGGCGTTTAGGCCTTACGACATCATCTTGGGTATGGACTGGTTATCTCTAGTCTATGCTTAGATTGACTGTATTAGGTATAAAGTGTAGTGTGTCTTCACAGATGGGACTAGGTTTACCTTCAATAGTGAGAAGGGAGCCTATGCACCGTAGGATGGACTTACCCAGAGGAGGGTGCAACCGATTACACATCAGTTGGCTAGCCTTACCCTCAGAGAAGTTCATGTGTGGAGTCTGAGTTATCATGTAGTGGTGGAACAGTACGCTGATGTCTTCCCCTATGATGTTCCAGGTCTACCTTTTCACAAAGAGGTGGACTTTTACATTTAATTGTACCTAGGTATGGAACCGATATCTACACAAGCATATCGGATGGCTCCCATGGAGCTTCACGAGCTACGGGTATAGCTAGAGGACTTGTAGGGGAAGGGATTCATCTGTCCAGTGTTTCTCCCTGGGAAGCCCCAATTTTGTTTGCCAAGAAGTCATATGGGAGCTTGAGGCTTTGTGTTGGCTATCAGTGCCTGAACCAGGTGACCATGAAGAACAAGTACCCACTTCAGAGGATTGAGGACCTCTTTGATCAGCTGAAGGGAGCACGGTGGTTCTCAAAGATAGACCTCAGATCAGGCTATCACCAGCTCAGATTACAAGATGAGGATGTGAAGAAGACGACCTTTAGGTGTCGATACAGCCATTGTGAGTTCTTGGTTATTCCATTCGGTGTAACCAATGCTCTAGTAGTGTTCATGGGACTCATGAACAGGATCTTTCAGCCATACCTTGATCGCTTTTTTTGTAGTCTTCGTCGATGACATTATGATCTACTCAGCTACTGAGGAGGAGCATGCCTATCATTTGTGGGTAGTACTAGACACACTCCGAGAGAACCAAATTCACGGTAATCTCTCGAAGTACCAGTTTTGGATCTGATAGGTTCACTTTCTAGGGCATGTCATATCGGAGGCTGGAGTTGTAGTGGATCCAGCGAAGATTGAGGTGGTACTTTCTTGGGAGCCACCTAGTAGTGTGACAGAGGTACGAAGTTTCCTGGGTTTGGATGGATATTACCAGAGTTTTGTGCCAGACTTCTCCAGAGTTGCAGCACCACTATCAACATTGATGAAGAAGGGTCAACCCTTCGTTTGGTCGAATAAATGCCAATGGAGTTTTTAGGAGATAAGGTAGATGCTGACTAGTGCCCCCATCTTGAAGCTTCTAGAGGAGGGCGTAGGGTATGTAGTTTACTACAACGCATCATGGACCAGACTCGGATGTGTCCTGATTTAGGAGTAAGTAGTGATCGCATATGGTTCTCAACACCTAAGACATCACGAGCAGAACTACGCTACCCATGACATGGAGTTAGCAGTAGTGGTCTTCACCTTAAAGATGTGGCGGCACTATCTAATGGGATAATGTTTTACAGTGTAATCTAATCACAAGAGTCTCAGGTATATATTCTCTTAGAAGGACCTAAACCTGAGACAGTGATGTTGAATTAAGTTCCTCCATGACTATGACTTCATGATAGTCTTTACACCTGGGAAGGTGAATGTTTTTGCAGATGCACTCAACAGGAGGTCTGGTATACAGCTTCTACGTGAGGCGACGGAGCTGGTGGCTACTTTACAGATATCCTTTGTGGAACTTGATGGAGAAAGTTTCCTTTAGTCTCTTACAGTCACTCCCCCACTTCTTCAGTGAGTTAGGGAGGTGCAGTGTGGGGACACGGACAACAAGACATGATGTGCTCAGATATCCACAGGGTAGGCACCTGATGGATTTTCTGAAGGTGGAGAGCATGTCATCCTCTTCAATGGACGTACCATGGTACCAGTGTCACTTAAAAAGGAAGTGTTGAGGGAGTTACACACTTCCCATATTTCGGTACATCCAGTAGTGGAGAAGATGTATTAGGATCTCCAATGATAGCACTGGTGGATGAAAAAGAAGAAAACAGGCAGAGCATCTTTCTCGGTGCCTCACTTGTCAGCAAGTGAAGGCAGAGAATCAGGTACCAGCAGGCTTGGTTAGGCCTTTAGAATTCCCAGAGTGGAAGTGGGATGGTAAATCCATAGACTTTATGAGAGGACTTCCATGTACATCTAGGGTACATGACTCTATATGGGTGATCGTCGACCGACTCACTAAGTCGACCAACATCCTATCGATCAGAGAGTAGGGTTCAGTAGAGATCTTGGGATGCCTCTATATGAAGGAGATTGCATGGATACATGGATTACCCTCTAAGATTGTCTATGATCATGTTGCACGTTTTACTTCCCGGCTATGGAAGGGGTTGCAGGAGGCTTTCGGGACGCAACTTTGTTTGAACACCACCTTCCATCCTCAAACGAATGGTCAGACTGAGTGGACCATTCAGACCCTTGAGGACATGTTGCATGCTTTTGTCCTCAACTTCGGTCGTAGTTGGGAGGTTCACTTACCTTTGGTCGAGTTTTAATAAAACAACATCTATCACTCCACCATTAGGATGGCACCATTCAAGGCGTTGTATGGGCAACCTTGTAGATCACCTTAGTGCTAGACTGGCCCAAGGGAGTCAGCACTAGTGGGACCAGAGATGGTTTAGGATACCACGAAGAAGGTGCAGATCATCTAGGAGCGGATGAAGACTACATAGAGTAGTAAGAAATCATATGCTGACAGGGGCTAGAGACCTATGGAGTTCAAGAATGGTGACCACATCTTTTTATAGGTCTCACCTCGACGAGGTTTGTGGAGATTTGGATGAGGCGGAAAGTTATCTCTGAGGTTCATCGGACTTTTTAGGTCCTCAGCAGAGTTGGCGAGGTGGCATACCGCTTACCACTTCCACCTCAGCTGCACTGGGTGCATGACATCTTCCATGTATCACAGCTGAAGAGATGTGTGCACAACCCTTCTCACATCATCTACCATGGTGAGTAGGACGTCGATGATGGTGTGACTTTTACGGAGGTCCTAGTATAGATTGAGGATCAATAGGAGTGGGTCCTTTGTGGATGGTCGATACGTTTGGTGCTCATTCGTTGGTAGCACGAGAACCTTCAGGAGAGAACATGGGAGCAGGAGGCTCAGATGCGTGCTCTGTACACCCACTTGTTCCCTTAGTTTGAGTTGTGGATTACAGGGATGTAAAGCCCTGAGGTGGGGATAATGTAAAGACCCGTAATTTCCAAGTAATTTTTTTAAAATATATGGGAATTTTACGAGTCCACGAAAATTGATGGCTCATGATTCCAAGGCCCAGAGTTCCCAGAAATAATTTCTGAACATTTCTTCGGGTATGTTTAGTTAACGTGCAAGTGGGTTTTTCTAACTTTTGAACCGGTGCTCGGAATTGAAATATGAGAGAATTATTGAACTTGCAACGCCAGTATTCACTTAAAAATACTTTTACTTCAACGACAGTTGGTTGAGGTTGAAAGTTAATTTTTGGGTTTTTCATGGAAATAATAAAATAAAATAATCACATTTTATTTTATTTGGTGTAACCACCCATCTGGATATTTCATAGGTGGGGACCACTTGAACTAAAATCTTCCATGAGAGGTTATAGAGGTGGGGACCACCTAGCCTAACCTCCCATGAGTGGTTATGGAGGTGGGGACCACCCGAGTTTTGAAACCTCTTGAACTCCCTATTAAGTGGGGAGAAACCTCTTGATCTCCCCACATAATTATGACAACCGTCCCCATATTTGATTATGCCACCCATAAATTTATTAATTAAACCTTTTTTAAATTGTGCCAACATAATTTAATTTGAAAACTTAAATTAAGAAGTTTGCTATATTTACATTTTTGGTGGAATTAGGAAAAGGGGTTGGAAAAGGGGAGAGCTTTGGAAAATTGGGGGAAAGTTCTCCAATGAAGAATGCTGACGCACGACTTCAACTTTTTTCCTCAGTACATCCCACAACATGGGACATCTTCAATCGACGATCATATTTCCCTCCCCAATGACATCGTCTCCTCCCTCGCTATCTCTGTCAATGAACAATCCAAGGTACGGTTTTATTTGTGTATGAATAATTTTCTCATGTTCTTCCCTTGAATTATTTTTCAGGATTGGGAATAAATCGTTGTGGGAGGTTGTAAAGCGTTATATTCTTCTTAAAGTTCTTGTTGAGCCACATACTACCACCCTAAAAAGGAGGGTATGGGGAAAACAAACATGGCCCGACCCCTCTACAAATCTTGTGATGATTTGTGATGTTGAATACGATGAAGGAGACAATACAACGACATCACCCCGTGGCCACCTCCGCCTCACGGCACCCCCACGGCAGAGCCACTCTGCGGCACCCCCGGCCACCATGCTCCGCGGATCCACTACCCGCGGCCCCACCGTGCCGCCCATGGCTGCCGCTATCTAGGACGATCCTTCGCCGCCGACTAGGCCAAGCTCCCGTCGTTGACCGCCGAGCCACTGTCGCCATCCATCGAGCCGTTGTCGTTGTTCGGGCCGAGCCGCCACCGTTGATTGGTCCAAGCTGTAGCCACCGTCCGCCGAGACGCTGCTGTCCCACCAAGCCACCGGCTGAGCTACGCCGGCAGCGCCACCCACGGCCTTTCGAGCCACTTTGGTCGAGCCATTCGTGGCTTCGCCGCTCCGGCCAAGCCACCCCGTGGCTAAGACGCTTCGACCGAGCCGCCCTGTGACTTCACGCCATCTGCGGTCGATCCACCACGGCCCCTTGTGGCCTTCAAGACTTCCCAGGGGTCCAGGCCACCAATCACGGGTCGGGTCGAACCCAGCAGGTTGGGCCGAGCCGCACTGTGGGCAGGGCCAGACCATACAGGTCGGGCTGGGTCGACCCAAACTGGGTTGGCCCAGGCTGAGCTGGGCCAGACCGGACCGAGGCCCACTACGACCCATTTACATTATTTTGGCCATAACTTTGAAACCAGACATCAGTTTGATGAACCGTCGGCGGCGCTGGAAATATTGGAGTGAGATGGTTCCTTTGAGTATAACCCCAATGTATTTTTAGATTAAGATGCGGAACGGTCAGGTTGGATCAAGCATGAATCCAACTGGGCCCCTGGGACTAAAGGGATAATAACTCACAGATTGGGCATCCGATTGACGTGTCATCTATTGAATTGAGACCCCTATGATGTGGCGGACCTTTGAGATTCTTCTTCATGGGTATTAGGGGCAGTTGGAGTGTTGACCAGTAGCTTGTGAAGCGGATCCTCCCAGAGATGAGCGAGCATAGTGAGAGAACCCAGTAGTTGGCTGAGACTTGACGACTATTGACCTTTTCGACTTGGACTGACTTGACAAGACCAGTGGGGAGCGCCTCTATGTGACACGGCAGACCCATGGTGGGGAGCGCCTCTGTATGACACGACAGACCCATGGTACACGATAGGAGAAGTACCTCAGCAGGCCAAGGTGCAGAGCGCCTCTGTATGACATGGCAGACCCATGGTACTCGACTAGAGGAGTACCTCACCAAGTGACGAGGGTGAGCGCCTCTATGTGACGTGGAAGACCCATGGTTGGGAGCGCCTCTGTGTGACATGGCAAACCCACGGTACTCGACAGAAGGAGTACCTCAGCAGTCCAAGGTTTTTGAGAAGCACCTCTGGGTGATGTGGTGGGCCCACTATACTCGATAGAGGAGAGGATCTTCAGCATTCAAGGTGTTCGATGATGTGACTGGGGATGTTACTTGTTACTACCCCTAGAATAAATCCTAGTGTGAGCTGAGTGAGTATCTCTGTTTTTTTTTCTCATGATTGAGATGGATTACTTGATAACTTAGGTATATGTATGGGCATATACCTATGTAGGGTTATCTGTTGATTTCATACTTTGTGGTTTATCCTTGGTGGTTTTTGTGAGACCTTGAGGGTCTCGAGGTCCCTACTGAGTATCGTTATACACACCCATGCATAGGATATTCCCGCACTTCATTGTGTTTGGTGCAGACGACAGACAGCGTTGATTGAGACTAAGGGTACCAGGACTAGATGGTGCCTGGAGGTGAACCTTACAACGAGTCAGTACACGTAGAAGACGGCCGGACGTGGAGTGATAAGGAAGCGATCTGTACCTACCCTTCAGGTAGGAACCTTGGAGGATGACCCAGTAGCTGTTTTCCTTTTTCATCAGTTGTACTTCTAATTTCAGTTTCTTGTACCTTTACTGTTGGGCTTGTATTTTTGGCCCCCTTTACTTTCAGAACTCTTTTGGTTATATAGTTTGCTTGTGTTCGTGTCTTGTTGTGTGCTTGGTTATGTGAGTTTGCAGGATATAAAGGTAATTCCTTTTCAGTTTTAGGGCAAACACCTTTCGGTGCTAGTCATCATCCCCTGGCCTATGGAAGGCGGGCTTGGGGTAGTCACGGCCCAGGCCCCGGGGGACGGTTCATGACATAAGTATTCTTACAAATCAATATGGTTAATACATTAATATCTAAACATAAAATGTATCATTATTTTTCCATCATAAATAATTATTCATAAAAAATTATTATACATTAACAGGGACATCATTTATGCTAGTGGTAGGCGTGAAACACTTATCATCCTTCAGTCATAAGTTAAAGACCCATATAATTTCTAGACTTGATTTGTCATCACCCGACATACATGATGATCTTTTCTAAAACTTCAGTAATATAAATTCCAAAATAAATAATATGGACATCCTTGAAATAAGTTTAATCAATAAATAGCCTTCTAACCATGGTTTTCAATACAAAATCAGTGACTAAATAATTCCAAAAAAGGTTAACATAGAATTTTCATAACTG
This sequence comes from Viscum album, assembly GCA_963277665.1. Taxonomy (NCBI): domain Eukaryota; kingdom Viridiplantae; phylum Streptophyta; class Magnoliopsida; order Santalales; family Viscaceae; genus Viscum; species Viscum album. Next base: position 1,085,895,673 of record OY728151.1, read on the forward strand.
TTTAACCCTACAAACCTTATAAAAGAATAAAATAAAAAACTTTAGAAATAAAGTCATGAAATTAGATTAAAATTGATTCCCCTGTATATTAGAAATTATCACTTGGTTTTCACATTCCAAACATGTGAATACCCCCATCATATATTCTCATGAAACATAGTAATAACCTAAATTACCATAAATCCTTATTGAAAACATGAATGATTCCTTATTCAATGTATATTGGATTTATTCAATAAATCCAAAAAGTTGTAAACTTTATCCATGATAGTAAAAACTACTTTTCAACAAGTTTATAATTAGTTACACGGTAATAAAAACCATCCACTTTACTTATTCATCCCATATATCATTATCCAAACAAAATTATCATAACATAAGGAAAATATTAAGGGTTATCTTCCCCTTAATCATGTTCTTTCCATGGAAATAACCTTACTATTATATCACTTTTCTATTCCATCATAACCATTCAATGTGTTCTTGTAAATCTGTAGCGAAAAACATAAACTGAACAATCCTTATATATTTCACCTTTCATATAACATACTTAATAAATCCAAATACAGAAAATAATTTATTATTCCACTTTATCCTTATTCTATTATCAAGGATACCTAATACTATTACAAAATACCTCATTCCATTCATATTTCAGCAGTATTCTCTTCATCATCATCATTATAACCATTACTTGTACCACCTTTTTGATCCTCTTCAAGATCTTTACTTTCAGGACATTGAGTTTCATAATGACCATTTACTCTAAATTTAGAACACTTAACCTTCAATTATGTATTAGGGAGGCCAACATTCTCATATATTTCATTGACTGAACTATTAACTTTTCTCTTGTAGTAACTTTCTTTGTGTCCTTGTCAAACTATCTTCTTGTTCTTATAAGGCATTCACTTAGGTGATTATTTCCAAGTTATTGACACAAAGGAAACTTAATCTTTTTCCACTATAGTGTCCATTACCCAAAATCTCAGAAAACTCCTTCTTTATCATCCTTGGTGATTCTAAGATTTGGTTAAGGTACATGTTGTTAATCATGTTCCGTGAAAACTGCTTAAGAATGATCACAAAATCTCCCACTCTAGTGATCATCCCACTTGGATGCTCATCAGTAAATCTACAATCACATTCAATGTTAATCTAGTTCCTTCCATATCCCTCCATTGACTAAAACTATAATCTTAGTGTGATAATTACTTATCATATAATAAAACCACATATTCATGAAAATAATTACTTATAGGAAGTCCAAATCATGACACATTCCTTAATCTATGACACCCTAGGTTCATCCAAGGTTTTTCATATCCAACTTATATTTAAATCCTTCATAACAGTTCATGATGAGTTTTTGAATTCCCAAATCATATCTCCCAGGAGTTTCAAACTCGGTGTGCATCAGGGCCCATTTTCATGTACTAAATTACCCCGAGTGAGACCCAAAACATCTTGTCGGAGTTGTTACCCCAAGGTACATCTATGCTAGAGCCATGTCCACTTGTATTATCTAGATAGGGATGTATTTCTAAGAAACCACTCACTCTGTCCTTTACCAAAATTCAAGGACATTTTCATAAATGTTAACTCATTCATATACTTATCCTTAGAGACAAATCTAGACATATACTTATAAATATACCTCAGGATCTCACTAAAGTTTTCTCATCCTAGATTCTAAAGGTTGACTAAAAATTTCCTTTGATACCCAATATTGTTAACCATGATTAACATACAAGGATATTATACTATTTTAGATGAATATACAACACATTAAAATAATATATTCCTGAGGACCATAATAGTTTTGTGTCTTTGGAAACATGGAAACAAAATATTCTATCCAGGTAAAAGATCTTCAACATCTCCCATAAATATCTCCACCTTTATTACTTCTACTTAAAACCTTTCTTCATAACCTAAGTAAAGGAAACATAAGAAAGGGTACAACTCAAATTTTTAGTAAGTGTAATCAAGGGAGATATGTAAGCACAATCATGAGAATAAGGCTATGACAACATGATCATAAAAATATAAGATCATACTCTACATATCAAAGATCATATACATGAATCATGGAATAAAGATTGGTAGTTTATAAGACATATATCATAAGATAATTAAGAGAATAAGTCATGAAATTATAACATAGGAATAAGACATGGAATTTTGGAAAACACATTAGCATATATATTTATTTCAAAAATAGTCAAGGCATTGCTATCAAGACCATCTTATTCGACAAAGTCCTTTACTAAACCAAGTTCACACCCCATTCCATCCAGGTATTACTGAACCGAGTTCATCCCTTATTCCAGCCTTGTATTACTTAACTTAGTTCACCCCTTATTACATACCTTTATTAAAAACACTAATTTCACCCTTCGTTTCATCCCTGTATTGCTAAACCAAGTTCATTTCCTGTTCCAATCCTGTAATACAGAACTGGGTTTATTTATCATTCTATCCATGTATATCTCATGAGATATAAATCTTTACCCAATGAATTGGAGGGAGATATAGGCCCCACCCATGTCATTGTGAAATCATACATACATGTTCTAAAGAATCATAAATAATCATATCAAAATCCATAAAATGAAATGGGTATCATAAACATGTATTCATATCATAAAATGTTGAAAATAAATGTTTCATAATCATTTCATCAAAAGCATGTCCCATTATATAGAAATGGATTTAATAAACATATAACTTGTGAAATAGAAAATATTTTCATACATACCATGACATTAAGCATAACCCATTTATAAAAGGGTATTAATTCAACCTTTAGATCATTTAATATAAGGTCTTGAGTAACATGACATATGTCATCTTAGATGGAAAATAATTTTAAAATATCTTTAAAAACATTCTTGAGTAAAATATCATTTATTATATGAAAAGGTATTTTTAATACATAATCCATTTGAAAATAATTTCCTTACAATATACCATGAAAACTTATAAAAAATACTTGAAATCATTTTGAAAACCTTTTCTGTAAAAACTTATAAAATAAGCTTAAAGAAATTTTAAAAAACTTTTTTCTTCGAAAAGATTTTAAAAACTTATAAAGAATTCATGAGAACATTTTTAAAACCATTTCTTTGAAAATAATTTGAAAACATATAAATAAGTCTTGAAAACATTTTGAAAACCATTTTCCTTGCAAATATATAAAATAAGCTTGAAAACATTTGGAAATCCATTTTTCTTGAAAACATATAAATGGTGCGTGAAAATGTTTTGAAAACCATTTTCCATGAAAATATATTTGAGAAATATTATTTTAAAATTTTAAATTTAAAAATAAAAATAAATCTTCAATGTATTGATGGAAGATAAATCTATATATGTCATACGATGTAAAAATAACATTCTGTTTTCATGGTAAAAAGGATAGAAAAATACCATGTTTGTAAAGAGATAAGAATATTCCTTTGAAAACATTGATAAAATAAAAAAAGGGTAAAATGTAATGTAAATATTAAATGATAATGGTATAATAATCTTGGAAACCCTTTTTGGAAAACATGGTTTTAATGTAACATAGATTTATGACTGAAGAGAGGGTAAGGTCGGGCTTTCTTAAAAACAATTTATTAACTATCTTATATAAAAAAGAGTGGAAGAAATGGTACCAATATATGAATAAATAAATAATAAATATAGGAGAAGAAAATTAATTATTTTTCATGAGATATGGGTCATAATATTTCATTAAAGGAATCATAAACATAAATAATCTCGAAGAGAGATGAGATTGTTTCAATAAACTCTTATAACAAGGTAACTTGGGATCATACTCTCCATCTAAGAAAATGAAATTAATTGGAACATAAAATATCAATAAAATAACAAAATTAGAGATATAAAATTTAAAATATAAGTATATACACCTCGAAATATAATTTCGGTGCATAACAAAACATCAGTCTCAAAGAAGGAAAATTGAGACAAAACTATTTCACAGATTTGGTAACTTTTGAAACTTAATCCTCATGAAAGAAAGATCATAAAATGGGTATGTTAATACCCATAAATTTAATTATAATATACTTATTATACAATCATTGGAAGTACATGCTCCACACAAAATGAATGAGCGGTGAAAATAGCATGTATCTCATGGAAATAAAAAGTGAGATGAAATATCTTACCTTATGTCTTGAATTTCATCATACTCATTAAAAAAACCTATATAATAAATATAAAATTATTATAAATATTTTAAATAAATATATAATTATATCTAATACCATAAATGGTTTGATTAAGACCTTATATTACCCACTTATTAACAATCCTATGTGAAGGTTTCACTTCGGGTAACATTCCCATTATTCTTCGCATGTGTCTTAATTTGTTATATATTTGGTACTTATCCTTTATATAATGATTCCCAGAATTTAAACAATGATATAAATAGAATTTATATCCATTATATAGGTATTATAATTATTTATTTAATATATAATTATAAAATGTAATACATCGTTCATGGAGATGGTAAGTCGTACATACGCATGAACGTTGTTTCCATTTTTATTGTCATATAGAACAAAAGAAAGAAAATGGAATATATGTATATATTTATAAAATATATATTGTATATTTATGATATAATATTTATCATATATAATCACTAAACCCATCCTTAATACATTCCATATAATGTATGAACGAATCATATCACTTTAAGGGGTCGGTAGTCCACACTTCCTCAGGAAAAATTATCGTATTAACAAAAAAATAGAAAGTAACATATATGTGTTTTAAAAAAGGAATAAAAAAGCTTAAATAAAAAATAAATACAATATATGATATATATATATATATATAGTCTCCATCATAATTTCTACCATGATATGCGATAAGAAAAATTGAACAATCATCGTTTAGTGAGGCGATAGTTCACCGTACATGTAAACAGTATGTTCTTTACCCATTGGATGCAGGTATGTGTAAGGTAAGGTAAATAGATTAACATAAAAACATCCTATTATATTTAGGATATTTGGTTTTTTAAAGAATAATGGAATAAATAGAGTGGACGGGGTGGAGGAGGAAAATAAAAGAAAGGACTTGAGGGAAGACGTTACCACTTAATCGGGTAACTCCTTTTGGTTTATACCAAAAGTCTTCTTTGGAAGAATTTATGTCCAAATTGATGATTCCAGGATTAAGGGAGAAAATTTTAGAGATTATTTGATAATATTCTGGTCGAGCCATAGGGATTGAGAGGTGTGAGTAATTGCGAGGAAATGATCTCTTTTTATAGTGGAGGAGGAGTGGCACTCTTGTAAATATTTGAAAAGAGAATTACACCCACGTTTTTCAGGATGAAATTGGTTAAAATATTAATACAATGTTGATCCAAGGAATTATAGTGTCGAAATATTGAAATGCAGTGGATTTTTACTAGTTTATAGTTCTTTTTGGGTCTTAAATTTATGTTTTAGTCCTTAGTTAAGCTTAATTTTACCTTAATCAATGTAATCAATTTTAATTACATTCACTAATAATATTGGTAAAAAACTAATTTGACCTTATTAGACATTATAAATTATTATTATTCCAAATATTGAACACATTTTTTAAAATTCCAATCATAAAATTGGTAGAAATTAATTTAATATTAATTCCACTGACGAGACAACACTGCAGGTTTTCAAATTAAAAATGGTCAAAAGTTTTCTATGTTTTTGTATCCAGTTTCAATATAAAATTGGTTAAAATTAACTAAATTGGATTAATTGATAAAAATATTATCTAATGAAACTTTTAAACCTAATTAAAATATAATTTTACCTTCTAAATAAATTAGATAAAAAGGAAATTTTGAATTAAAATCCATTATTTCTAAATATCCATTAAAAATGAAACCTTACCATAATATTCCAAAGAAGTTATCCAAACTTAATTTTTAGGTTCATATTCCAAAAATAAAGTTTATTTCGAAATATTGATTCTATAAAATTTCCAAAATTGGGATTTAAAATGTGTTCACCATTAAAAGGCATTAAAACTACCTTTATAAAAAAATATTGGTTTTTATACATAAAATTAGGTTTTTTCGTACCTTATATCTATAAAATCTATTGTATGAATATAAAAAATATTTTTTTGAATATATTACATATATATTACATTAATAGAACTCACTAATTCTAATTAATTTAATTTATTATGTTAAAACAGCTTTGTGACTCGAAAATTAATAATATTTTCTATTATATTTAATTGATTTTAATATTTATTTATAATTAATTGGAAACCTATGAATTCATATTATATTTTTTTAAACCATATATTTTCATAAATTAGTTAATATTGTTCATAAATGATAATTTAACTATTATTTTATAGCTTATTATACCAAATAATAATATTTTATTAATATATTAACATTTCATAAAACTCGGTCATACGTGTTATGCAAGACATCGAGGAAATTTATTGTTGCGTGTAACACAAGCTAACCTTGGTGTTCCATTTAGATAAAGATAAAATGTATGTTTCGTGTAGTGCACAATTAACTTGGGGTTATTTATAACATAAGAAAAACATAGTGATTTAATATAAAATAAACTATTTTCAATGTTATGTGAAATGAAAAATATCAAAAAGTTGAATTAATTATAAAAAAATAATTCAAAAAATCTAGGGGTGTTACAAGGAGGGTGACAACGGTCAAGATCCAGACATGGTGTACCTTGAACTTTTAGTCTTACCTCAAGGAGTTCCACTTGAGGCACCGCCTGTTATACCTAATCTGGGAAATTATGATCATCTTCACGATAGTTTTCTATGTATGATGCATGTCCATTCATGGTAATCCATAACTTGTACCTTTGATGGATGATCTGACCTGTGAGTTCCAACAACAGCATCCACCTACCTTCTCATGGGTTGTTGATTCATAGGCTACTGAGTCTTGGATAGAGGACACCTTTTCTATCTTCGAGAATCTCGAGACACCTCTATAGTGGAGGTTCAAGATTACTTTGTACATGCCGTGTGATTCGACCAAGAATTAGTGGGATATAGTTACCCTGGATGGTCATCATTAGTTCATGGTATAGGATAATTTCTAGAATGATTTCCATGATTAGTTCTTATCTTATATTCTGATAGCTGATATATCCTAAGAGTTCATGCATCACCAGCATGTTTCTATGCCAGTTATGAAATATTCAGTATGTTTCACTGAGTTACAACTCTTTTCACTGCTTCTAGATGGTGATGAGACTTAATGTCCTTGACTCTTTGAGGATGGGCTGATGTACGCCATTCATACTTAGGTGAATGTCTTTCACTAACTTAGATTTTTTTGAAATAGTCAATCAAACTCTTATCACTGAGAACAACCTGAGGGACGGTGATAGTTCCAAGAATAGATGACCATTGCTGAGGTAGGACAGTTGTTCCTCTAATAGTAGAAAGTGATCCCACAAGGTTTCTTATCTGGGAAGTGGTAGCCATATTACTCGTATAGGTATCTCCATAGTGTTTCGTCGGTGTGGAAGACCGGGGCATCTGAAGCCTCAGTGTGATAGAGACCCTCTAGAGTGTTTGGCATGGGCCGTATGAGGCACCTTCATAGATTATATATGACATTTATATCAGCTTCTAGTGGAAGAGGAACCACATTAGATGTAAGGCCCCATCCATAAACATTACATAATCTTTAATTTAGTTAATAATTCACATTGAGGATCTCTTTAGGTTTATATATTTAGATAATTCGGCCATAACTTATACATAATAGCTTTATTATTATAAATTAGACACTTCTACTCATTATCCATTTTCATTCATAAAATAAAAACTTTTAAAAAGGAACATGGTTTCATTTCATACTTAAACATTACAACTTTTCCTTTATACCATACTTGACTCTATTCACCTTTAAATCCTGTGAAAAAAAATTCAAAACTTGGGATGAGCATAAACTGATCAGTAAGGGATACACAAAGAATGAAAACTGTTAGTTTTTCAAAACAACTTGTAAACCATGAATACCTTATCATAAGTAATAATTTTCATTTTTATGAAGTAGTAAATACTCTTCACTGAATTAAAGATCATTTCTTACCATTTTGTAACCAAAATATTACCATAAAACCCATAGAAATTACCCATAACAAATAAAAGTTAAACTTGGTACATAATCATATTTAAATAGAATAATCATACGGTCGACTTCCACAAATCATTCTTAAAAATGGAATATCCATACGGGAAACTTCCATACCCAATGCATTGGAGGTTATAATGTAACCAACCATCCATGGTTTATCACAAAACCACTCATCATTTGGTTTATCACATAACCACCTATCAAATATCCAAGTACCATTATATAATGATCACACATAAAAGATTGAAAATATCAACATCTCCATCGTAAAAATTTCATTTGAAATCCCAAGAAATAATTTTAAAATATTGAAATAGTAAATACACTTTCAAAACCATTTTCAATAACAAAATATTTAAAAAGTTTATATGGTATTTATTTTCCATTTAAAAATATCACGGCTTTTTAAGGAAGACAAATATCAAATAATTCTTGTGGTGGCAGAAAGGTCGTTTTCCACACATCAGTTAAAAAGAAACATTTCCTTTGTTATTTAGTAAAACTATACATGGAAAAATATTCCCTTTTAATGAAATTAAAATTCAAAGGGGAATATACACTGTATAAAATTTGTCATGTATAAATCAAAATATACCTCAAAGAAAGGAGATTGAGACAAAGTCTCTTACCTCATGTCTGACTTGACTCGTTCGTTCTTTAATATTCCTAAATAATAAACTTAATTTAATTTATACTTGATTCAAAACCTTTTTTAAGTTTATTATTCCTTTTATATCACTTATTACCTTTCAATAACAATTAGTTAATTATTTGAGTTCATATTGCACATTTTGTTGATGTTCGGAACTTGAGTAAAAAATGAACTTGTTATAATTATAAATTTTCCATGTGGTCAAAATTATATTATCTTCATAATAATATTCGTGATTTAGATATCATATATATCATATATATCCATTATACATGTATTTACAATAATCCATAGAATTTGGATATAAGAGACAAAATGCAGCGTTCCTGGAGATGGTAAGTCGAACATACACATGAATGCTACTTTCATTTCTTTTTAATATTTTAATGAATGAAAACTAAATGATACATAGGTATATTATAATTCCATTATAATATATATTTTATATAATTTACATAAGTTCATTAATTAGATCCTTTATACGTTCCATGTATAGCATGAACGAGTCATATCACTTTGAGGGGGTGGTAGTCCGCACTTCCTCAAATGAAATTATCATATTTACAAAACATGAAAAGAATAAAGGTATGTTATAAATGATAATTAAATAATAATAGCGATAAAAAAATATCATATATATCCTATATAATTACTTTTCCATTATAATGGACACCATAAGAAGTGGTAGTATAAGATTGAACCATCATCGTTTCGTGAGGCAGTGGTTCCCCATCCATAGAAATTGTATGTTCTATACCCCTTAGATAGAGGTGTGTGTAAGTGAATTTAAAATCTTCCTCATAAAAACAACCTATTATATTGAGGATACTGGTGTTGTTATGTAAAAAAAATAAAAAGATCATAGGGAGTGTATAAGGAAAAATAATGTAAAGGAACTTAACAGAAGATATTGCCTCAAATCGGGTAACTTCTTTTGATTTGAGCCAAAGGGCTTTCTTTAATTACCTTCTACCTTCGGGAAGGATTCTAGGAGGAAGGGAGAGATTTTGGGAGCTTATTGAAGTAGATTTTGGATGATAAAAAGTGCTTGAGAGGTTTGATTAATGGGTTAGATATGGTGTCCTTGTATAAGAGGGAGGAGGGTCACTTTAGAAAAGTTTGAAAGTATTATTTTATTATTAATTGATTTTCAAATTACAATAACAAAAAATTGAAATATTGCGAAGATAAGATGATTATAGGTCTAAATATTTTCATCCAATTAGTTTTATACAAGTTTAGTTCATAAAATTAACCTTATCTTTTAGCTTTAACCCTTAGTAAACTAATTTAACTTTTACCATTTCTACATGTATATTCATAATATATGGTTACCATAGTTAAAATAAAATTCCAAGAGAAGAAAAAATGGATCATTAATGAATTTTTTAACATAATATATGTTTTTTGGATTAATATTACATTTTTAGGACTATTATATCATTTAATAAAATATTAATTTATTTAAAAACTCATTTATGTCAATTTTTATACTATTCATATCATGACTTTTTTAAAAATCCATAAAAAACTGATTCATTCGAAAAAAAACATGATTAATTAAATTATAAAAAGTCATAATAGTCCCTAAAATTTGTGTATGGCATAAAAAGTTTTAAAATAAATTTATTTTAATTTTTATAATCTCATTTTTTTAAATCATTCATTAATAAGGTAATCACTACATCACCATTATGTCATAAATATATTTATTTATTTAATGTATAAAAATTATAAATAAAATACCATGATTTATTAAAAAGTTTTATATTTATAATTACTATTTATATACTAATAGATCACTTATATAACTCCATAAAAAATTGTTTTAGTAAAAGATACATGTTTATGTTATATTTTCCTTAACATTAAATTAAAAGTAATTAAATGTCATTTTCACACACAAGTGCCTCCATGCGGTCCTAAAATTGACCCAAGGATAACCATGGTCATATATATCTCATAAAATAGGGTTAGAAATTGTGTTAGGGTAATTTAATATTATTATAATATAATTTTATTACCCTTATTTTCCAGATGTACCCTTTAACCATGAAAAAGAAAATATTTACTAAAGTTACTATTCATAATGTCTAAAAATAAAAGGTACATGTTTACACAATTTTTACCTTCTGATTCTAAATATGGAATCCATTTTTTCAAATTCAAAACACAGATGTTTTATAAATTGGTTTAAAATTAATTCATGTTGTCAGAACCAGAAAACGTGTTTTTAAAAAGTAAAAACTACCAAAAGATTGACGTGTGCTTATGTCAAATTTCAAAGTGAAATTACTTACAATAACCAAAATTGGATTAAATGATAAAAATATAATCCAATTCAACTTTAAAATCAATTAAAAATATAATCTAACCATATAAATAAATTAGATGAATAGATAGTTTTGACTAAAAATGCAGTATTTTTCACTATTCATTAAAAATGAACTTTATTAGAAAAATGACACAAATTTACTCAAACTAAATTTTGATATCCTTATTCTAAATAAAAAGTTTATTTGGTCAAATTGAACATATAAAAGTGAAAAAAAACTATATCAAAAGGAAGTAAATCGGTCATTTAAACAATATTAGAGTATGTCATGCTTAAAATCGGGTTCATTCTTATTTTTAGCCTCTAAAATTTATTAAATAAATGTAAAGAAATTTAAAAAACATTTTTAATCATAATTTAATTATTTATGTTCATTCCCAGAAATACAACGATTATGAGTTAACTACCATTTAAAATATTATTATTATTATATTATTTTTTAGTATAACTCAAAGTTGTGTGCAACATAAGATTTCAATGAAACCCATTGTTGTGTGTTGAGTATGCTATCAAAAAAAGTGTCATATTTAACATAAAATTAATATCTTATTCATAAATATTAATATATTTAATAAAGTTTTATTCTATAAATACCTGGTTCGTTGCACTATATTCACCTTCAGGCACTGGTTCTTTTATGCCACGTTAGGTGGGGAGTTAGAGTAGCCCCATCAGGAATGGATGAGGAGGAGGTAGTGGTAATGGTAGCTAGAAACCTAATCACTAGTAGTTCTAGAAAAACTATTTTGATTGTGGTAGTCCATTTTTAGCATAGTTTCGTGGATCAGGTCAGTTACTTTTATTATAGTTGATACCCACGGATCAAGTTGTAGGACAATCTATAGTATGGGGTACTATTCTTGTAGTTTTCACTATAGTATCTTCTATTTTTATAGAGTTTATTCACACTCCTTCATATCTTTATCTATTATGGAAATCCTTGGGTTGTAAATACAATATTACTATGGTGCAGTGACCCTAGATACACCATTAAGAGTACAGTCAGAGGGAATACACCAATGTAGGGATTGTCCCCTTAAGTTAGGTCGTTACCCTTTCTTATGGGACCTCTTTGTTCTAAATATGACAGGCTTCAATTTCATTCTTAAGATGCATTGTTCGGTTCCATATCATGCCTTTTTGGTCTTCTATCATCATATGATATTTTTTACATCACAAGAGGGTAGCAGTTATCAACATAGGGGTTAGTGGGATGTCTAAGACAGTAGATCTAGAGCAGAGCATCATACGCTAGGTGGAGTGACCATCTAGATTACCAGTATATTCATAGAGGAGTAGGGTGTACTTCTGGATGAATTCCCTTTAGTAGTATATCGTTTTAGGGATTTCTTTACCAAAAAAATTTATGGATTACCTCCTGAGAGATAGGTAGAGTTTAAAATTGAGCTCGTTCTAGGAGAAAAAATAGTTTCTATTACTCCGTACAGGATGGAACGTACTAAGATTTAGGAGCTCAAGTGGAAATTAGAGGACCTAGAGGCCAAAGGTTTCATACATCCTAGCACTTCCTCTTGGTGTTCACCCATTCTTTTCTCTAATAAGGTGGATGGTACCCTTCTTCTATGCATGTATTACAGATGGTTAAACGATTTTATACTCAATAACCAGTATCCAATGCCTTGAATAGATGGAATCCTTAACCAGATCTGAGGATCTAGGGTATTCTCTAAAATTAACATGATATTAAGTAATCCTCAGGTGTGATTCAGTCCATCAAACATACCTCACATATCTTTCCATACTAGGTATGATCAATATGAGTACCTTATAATTTTAGTCAGTCTTACGAATGTGCCTACTATTTTCATTTACATAATGAATAGGGTGTTCCAACTCTATCTTGATTCATTTTTCATAGTTTTTTTGGATAACATATTGGTGTATTCTCACACTCTTAGCGACCATGATAAGCATCTTGAGATCATTCTGAGTACACTAAGAGATCATCATATTTATTACAAACTTACTAAGCGCCATTTTTAGATCAATAAAGTTCACTTATTGGGTCATATTATCTCAAAATTAGGATTCTCTGTTGAACTAGAGAAGGTTAGTATTGTGGAATCTTGGGTTCATCTCAAGAACATGTTTGGCGTATAGAGCTTCTTAGGTATGGTTGGTTATTAAATGTGTTTCATAAAGAACTTATCACTCTTTTATTCACATATTACTAGTCTTATAAATAAGGTTGTTAAATTTCGGTGGTTAGAAGAGTGTGATAGATCCTTTCAAGAGATGAAATTAAGTATTGTCTTGGCACCAATTATAATTCTTGTAGATCCTAAAATAGTTTATACTATGTTCTATAATGCATCAAAAATTATCATGGGATCAGTGATGATTTAGGAGGATAGAGTTATTGCACATGGATCTCAACATTTGAGGCATCATGATAGAAACTACCTGATGCATGGACTTGTGCTATCAGCAGTTTTCCATGCCTTAAATTGATGGAGACACTATCTTTTTGGTGAGCATGGTGTAGTGTATACGGACTACAAGAGCCTCAAATATATGTTTACATGGCATGAGTTGAATCTCAGATAGTGAATATGGGTCAAATATCTTTATTCCTTTGATTTTTAGATTTCCTATATTCCTAGAGAGAGTAATGTAGTTGCTGATGCACTAAGTCAAAAGACCCAGGCATAATATATAAGGGAATGTAGTGATGAATAAAAATTAATGGCCCTCTTCCCTATGATGGATCTCTAGTTTCATGATATTCAAAATCAGTCCTACCTCTCAGCCTTGATAGTTGCCTCTTCCCTCCTTGAGAATGTGAAGAGTATGTAATTTTTAGATCTTGAGGGTTTCGTTCTCAATTAGGGTGTTTCATGAGATGTCCCACCTCCAGATTGGTTTGTGGGCAGAGAAGACATTCTTCATATTCATGGACGCATCTGGGTTCCAAAATATATGAGATAGGAGTTTATGTGTGACCCCCATGACTATTAGTGGTAATTTCATCCATGAATATCCAATATGTATCAAGATATGTGATGCCAGTATCAGTGGCCTGGGATGAAACGTCAGCTAGCAGGATTTATCATTAGGTGTTCCACCTGTCAGTAGGTGAATGTGGAGCACCAGAGACCTGTGAAATTCTTATAAACACTTCCAATACCAAAATAAAAATGTGAATATGTTACCATAGATTTCATAGTTGGTTTGCTAAGGTATCCTAGGGGTAGCGATGTTGTATGGGTAGTTATCGACCGACTGACGGAAGCATCCCACTTCTTCATTACTATCTAGAAGACTTTCTCAAGTTATGAGATATGAGTATTGTATATCTATGAGATTATTTGACTAAAAGGTTTCCCTTATTCTATCATTCTAGATAATGATTCTAACTTCACATCATGGTTCTGGCATGGGTTATAGAAAGCTATGGGTACACAGGTGATTTTGAGCATTGTCTTTCACCCTCATATCGATGGACAGTTAGAACAAATGATACAGGTTCTAAAGAACATGATCTCAGTATAAGACCTTGAATTAAGAAATTATTGGGAGAATCATATCCCTCTCATCAAGTTCACCTGTAATAACATAATTCATGTGAAAATTTAGATGTCTCCTTTTTAGGCCATTTTTGGTGGGTCATTCCCTTCACCTATGTGCTGGATAGAGGAAGGTGAGGTATCCCTACTAGGTCCTCATCTCATTCAGGAGAATATGGATCAGGTTCAGATGATCAAGAAGTTTATTTCTACTGATCAGTCAAGATAGAAATCTTAAGTCGATCACCATTAAAGACCTCTGGAGTTCAAGGTCCGGGATCGTGTTTTCTGACGGCTATTGCCCAGGAAAGGGAATAGACGGATATAGAGGCAAGGGAAGCCATAACCATACCTTTTTGGTCCATTTGAGATTCTCTAGAGAGTCAAGCTAGTAACCTATCTGTTCGTACTACCTCAAAGGTATTGTGACATGCACGACGTCTTCCACATTTCATAGCTTTTTCGGTATCATGTTAACCCATAACATACATTTTATCACAAGGAAGTTGAGCTAGATATTGATGATTCTTTTGAAAATTATCCTATACACATAATTGATCAGAGCATGAAGAATCTATGAGGTTGATCTATCCCATGAGTATGAGAGCTATGGTAGCATGTCCATGTACAGGATGAGACTTGGGAGTGGGGGGCCGATATACATACCTAGTGTCATGTGTTTTTATCAGACATTATTTTGTCTCCATTAGAAGGTGAACTCGAGGATGATTTTATTTAGGGGGGAAACTGTAAGAACCTAGTTTTTTAATCAGGTAAGAATCCAATAAATTTTAGTTTGTTTTTCTTTTATAGACCTAAAATGGATCCCTAATGAGTTACTGAAGGTCTAAGGGGTGTCCAAGGATTGTTCGGATGTCAGAACCCATCTTTTGGGGAGAAAATGGATTTTATCATTATTATAGAAAACCGTGCGAGGTAGTCCACACAGTTACATTTAACCATATGAGTCTGGATAGTGAGAGGTAGAAGGGAAAACATTTTTCCCAAACCGTGAAAAATGGGCTACACAACCGTGCAAGAATGTCTAAAATTTATATAGTGGAGTTTCACACATTTAGTGTGTGTTTTCTATAATTGTGTGGCCTAACCATGAAGATTCACCCTTTCTATAGTTGACTTTGCACATTTACGACACAATTTTGATAATTGCGTGGCCAAACCATGTGATGGGTAATTTTGTGTCAAATAATTTTTTTACCCTCAAGTTAAGTTCTAAAGGAAACCCTTATTCCTATTTCTATTATAGTGGACATAAGTTCCATTTTCCTACTTTTTTAATTCCCAAAATCCATCTATTATAGGAATATACCTCTAGATTCCTTATGGATTCCAATCAAGGAACTGTTTTTATCGTTGGATCTACACTGGTACGTTCTCAATTCCCTTTTAATATTTCATCTTTCTTCTTTCTATCAACAATGATATTTATATGTAGGCTCATATGACATATTTTTAAGGTGCTGATCCATTATTCAGATCTAATCTAATCCAGGCTGAATTATAGGTTGATATTGGATGAGGAAATTCATACGAGTATGAGGTAGGTGGTCTATAACTCACTACTCATGATTCGTTGTTTTTTTAATTGTCATGTGGGCACACTGATATCATCGAGTGTCACAACCCGTCCCACGGGGCCCGGACGTGACTACCCCAAGCCTGCCTTCCATAGGGTAGGGGTTGATGACTAGCACCTGAAGGCTTTTCCCAAATAGGGAAGGCATTGCCTTAGATATTTTTACACACTAAAAAAGGGAAACTGAAGTAAAAAACCCAAAAAAATTAAGGTATAACCAGAAGAGTAAAGTACAACCACAAGTACAACTGTAAACTAAAAACAGTGGGCTGGAATACAAGCCCTAGATACTTAAAAGAAAGTAAATAGTTGTCACATCTTCCCTAGAGCTCTACCTAGATGGTAGTAGCTGTAATTTTGAAGTCAAAGAAGAGGATCTCGAATGATCCCATCACACCAAGCTCCACCAAGTCTCGAACATCCAAAGTCTTCCTCGAAGCATTAGTAGTCTACACCAGAAACATACGTGTGGGTGGATCCTGTGAAGGGTTTATTATAACAAATTAGTAAGGGACCCTGAGACCCCTGAAGGTCTCTCAGAAATCTTCAAAGGAAAACATCACAAGAAATTCCACAAAGGTAATATCACAAGCAAGATCTAAATCATGAAGCAGAAAATGAAAGAGATAGATCACTCTAATGGTATAACTTCAAGGTTACTATGATAGGGATGACTAGTCATAAAGAAAAATCATATTATCCATAGTAACTCTACTATTGACCCGTATAGGGCACTATATGATGACCTGTATTGGTCGTTAGATGCTAACTTGTATTGGCCATTAGTGCTGACCCATATTGGTCGCTGGTGCTGAGTCGTAATGGTTGTCGGTGCTGACTTGCATTGGTCACTGGTGCTGACCCGTATTGGTCAATGGTGTTGAGCTGTATTGGTCACTAGTATAGATGTAGGGATGATTAGTCATACAGCTAGTTCATCCCACATTGCAGTTTCTGATGTTGACACGTATTGGTTTCTCTTCTTCTTCATGTCACAGACAGCCACTGGATTCTCACATAAAGCATGCCTGATCTCCGAAAGATTCTTCCCCTCAAGCCATTAGTCATATTACAACCGGTACAAAGTCCCACAAAAATCATACCCAAGGGACCACCCAGACATAGGGGTCCCAACGTAACTGACAGCACATCGATCGGACGCCTGGTCTGTGAGACGTGGGCACTTTTATAAATAGGACCCGGTTAGATTCAAGTCTGATCCAACCCAGGTCACACTTCAAACTCCGTCAAAACTCACTTAGAGTATCTCCAAAGGACCACCTTTTCACAAGGTTCCTTATTCCACAGACAGCACATCGATCGGATGCCCGGTCTGTTAGTTACACCCCTTTCTGTGAAAAGGGGGTGATCGCACCTCGGTCCAGCCCAACACAGTTATGCCCACTGAAATATTCCAAAGGGGCCGCTTCCCAGAAAGTGGTCCCAACACCACTGACGGTGTGTCAAACGGACACTCAGTTCATCAGTTATGGAAATTTCTTTATTCAGGGGATAGTTTGGTCTAGGCCCGGTCCGACTCGGTCAGGCCGACCCGACACAATGGGTCCCAGGGTCTACCTGACCCTACCTAGGTATGGACCATTATGGTTCGTCCTGGTTCATAGGGTCTGGCTAGTCAGGGTTGGCCTAGCAATTTTGCAGGCTTGGGCTGTGGTTGGCCCGGCCTACTGGGTGGCGCACATCCCACCCACGATGGCCCGTGGGTCCCGCCCGGCCCACTGTATGGGTTCGTCACGGCCCGCTG
Source organism: Viscum album (assembly GCA_963277665.1). Taxonomy (NCBI): domain Eukaryota; kingdom Viridiplantae; phylum Streptophyta; class Magnoliopsida; order Santalales; family Viscaceae; genus Viscum; species Viscum album. The sequence continues at coordinate 1,085,913,713 of OY728151.1, forward strand.
GGAGGGTCTGGCCCTTTCGTCTGTCCCACTTCCTTCCCAGTCTGCCTGAAGGCAGACCATGTCTCCAGCATTCCCCGTGGACATGGGGTCGTTTCATCCGGCTGGAGGGGCTCTGCCCCACCGCGTGCAATAATCGGCTAGGTGGTCGACCAGTCTCCAACCGACCGGGCACAGCGCAGGGCCGTGCTGCCCCACTTGCTATGGCCCTGCTGGCCACGGCTTCTACAACTAGTGGCGCCTGCAGGTGCTGCCCTTATCCTGCATTGTCAGCTCGGGCTGGCTGCCTCTAGCCACCGCGACGCGCAACAAATCACCACCTTCCAACCCCCCATAGCCAATTTCTATGGGCCTCATCTGGCCACCACTAGCCTCCACCGGCATGGAACGCTGGAAATTCTTTCCACGGGCCATCAGATGTGCTCTAATGGTCTGTTCTTGGTTTCATCTGCGCCTACGAGCCTCTCGTTTCACCACCACCAATGCTTGACCCCTATCTATGCCTTGCCATCACATTTCCCGGTTGTGTATGGGAAACACAATAACAACAAGATTAGCAGATTTTTTCGGCCTTGTTTAGATTGGAACGTGTCCTCCATGTTAGAGTTTTAACTAGGGGTGTTAGCAACAATTAGATAATTTAGAAATAACTTCTAAATTTTAACACCGCATCAACCTACCGTGATTAAAGAAATATCTGATGATCATCCCATTGATCAGTTGATCCGCGTTCTTCATATAATTCAATATTGGGGAAGGAGGATTATCACAATATCAAAAACAAAAACCCCTACCTAGATGAGATGTCTATTGACGATAACCGACGGAACCTCCTTCGTCGTTGTTTTCAGTCTATGATTCAGTGGCACTCATCACCGCTCACTAAATCTAGTCTCATCTTATAGGTGGTTTTTCACTGGAGTTTATCATTCTTCATTGATGAATAAATCCATTGGCAATTAGTCAGAGGTTCTCCCACATTTATTCCATTTTTTTTCCAACTAATGGTTACAATTAATGATAACCCTCCCAAGGTTTCATTCATTAATGTGGTGCATTAATGAACCGCAATTAACATGGTGACATAACTGCATGAGCGGTGTGGTTACGTAGTCAAAGGGTAATAGGTGATTTATTGACCCAAACTGTTATGTCTCTAGAATTATATTATGCAGCATTGCCTCTCAGCGATTATAGAAAATAAAATTGTTTTATTTTATTTTTTATAACAAAAGGTCTGAAAAATATCTTTCCTGGTCGACCTTCACCAACCAAAGTTAGGCCCCCCTTAGGAAAAACCCAATATTATGGATTCAATGGTTCCCTTATATATACAATCTGGGCACCAGTTCAAAAGTTAAGAAAACTCGCTCACACGTACACTAAACGTATTTAAGGAAAGTTCAGAAAAGTATTCTGGGCGCCCCAGGCCTCGGAATCATGTTTCGTCTCAGAGGATGGTCTCAAATTCACTTCAACAAACCGCGAAAAAAATTTATTGAAAATTACGGGTTATTACATACTCACCACCATGGGGATATACATCCCCAAAATCCAAACAAGGATACACAAAAAAAGGGGTATTGGGCATGCATATGAGCCTCTCGCTCCAATGTGCTCTCCTGGAGATTCTTCTATTTCTATAGAACATTCATGAGAGGTATTGACTGCCCAAGAAGGATCCTCTCATGTCGATCCTCTATCTCCACTGGGTACTATACAAAAGTTTCCCCATCTTCAATCTCCAGATCACCATGGTCGATGATGTGAGATGGGTCATGCACATATGTCCTCAGTTGGGATACATGGAAGACGTCGTGCACCCTCTCCAACTGTGGTGGCAGTTCCAAGAGGTACACCTCATTTCCAATCTTTTGAAGTATCAGTGTAACACCCGAGACTTTTATGTTATATAAATCATCAAAGGAATCTTTTTCTACACAACACTTGCTTGGCTTTCTTTACACGCAATCGCGACCTTCCTCGATGGCTTGCGTCGTACGCAATACCGAGTTTCACTAAACAACAATATGCTATTAAAACTAGCCGTTATGAATAGTAATAACCACTTTTTGAAATTTTATAAATTTTATTTTTCAAAATGGACTTCATTTTTGGACTCAGAATATCGAAATTAGCCTAGGGTGAAATTTTGGTATTTTTCTGAAAACTTTCAATTTTTGATGAATAGTGAAACCACTAAGTGGTAGGTTAAAAACTGAATTTTGCATAAAACTTAATTTTACCGCTTCTGTGAATGGAATTTCGAAAATCCGACAGACATGGTTGATATCAGTAAGTAAAATGTGGTTCAATAAGATAAAAATAATTTTTTGGTGAATAGTAACTTTTTACTTTTTTTACCGCAGTTAATAGTAAATAGGGTAACTAAGGGTAAATATGATATTACTATTACCCTAACACATGTCCTAATTCTATTGGATAAGTGTAATTCGACCAAAAACAACCTTATGAATAAAATATGACCATTTATGCCCACTTGGATTAGATTAGGACATTTATTATTAATTTATTTAAAGAAGGGTTAAAATAGTTAAAATCAAAGTTTAATAAGTAAATCATTTTTAATATGGGGTTATACATAATATAAATTCAACTATAAATATTCATTAGAAATCTAAAAAGATTTACTACATAATGGTATTTTATTTATAATTTTTAGACATTAAATAATTTAATTTATTTATGACACAATTATGATGCAGTAATTATCTTATTTATGAAATATTGACATAATTGATGTTATAAACACAAAAATAAATGTAATTTGAGACTTTTTATGAATTACACAAATTTTCTAGGTTACTATGATATATTATTGTTGATTTAATCAACTTGGTTCGAACATATAATTCTGTTATGACTTCCACAAAAATCATATATCAAATAGTGTCAAAATTGACACAAAATAGTTTTTAAATAAAATATTATATTATTAATTGTTATTTTATTATTAAAAATCTAAGGTTCAGCCAAATGACTTAGATAAGGATATATATATTAATAATAAAAAATTTGGGGTTCGTTTGGCATTTTATAGTAAGTGTATTAACCATATAGTGAAAGAAAACAAAAAGACATGGTAAAAGTTAAATTATTTAACTTAGAGTTAAATCTAATTGATAAGGTTAAAATAATACCCTAAACTTGTCTAAATCCTATTGGTTGATAGGATTTCGACCCTTACCCACTTTATCTTCTAAATAAGACCCTTTGGAACCATTATAAAATGATTTTGGCTTTAATATAAAATAATATTTTGAGATATTCCTAAGGTGCCCCTCTCCTCCCTTATAAAAGGGCACCTCCTCCCCCTCCTTCTCACACCAAATCGAGCACTCAAGCTCGGCCAAACCCTGCCATTTTCTCCTCTCCACTTCTCTATAATAATCTTAGAGGTCCTGGTCTTCTTGAAAGACCAATATTAGTTCCCTAAGTGGAGGATTCAAAGAAGCGTTCCAAAGAAGAGGTAATATCCATTACCGATATTTTCAATTTCTTTCTTCTTCAACTTCTTCTTCTTTAGTTGTTTCATGATAAAGTAATAACATCAGTATTACATACATACTGATATGTTATTATAAATATGAAACAACACTAATTCACCTTCAATCCATCCTACGGAAAAATGAAATCACCGCGCGTGCGTACGTACGGAATACCGTCTCCACGCCGTGGTGTAATCTATTTTCCACCATCACTTTACAAGGATGGGTATAATGGTGTAATGAGTAACTATTTATGATTATTATAAAGTAATATTGATACTAAAATAATATATATATATATATACTCCAATACAATTCCACGATCATAGGAACGATATCATCACTCGTGCGTACGTACGGAATACCGTCTCCACGATGTGATGCGACTCGTTCTACATGATCATCATTACATAGTAATTATATAAATGAATTGAATGAATAAATATGATATATGTTACACTAATACCATTCTGGATATAAGTTATCTATAACCTTAAAAGAAGAATAAGAATTTATTCGACAAAACACGCATAAGAACAAAAGGCAATAAAGACCCGAGTAACAAGTAACAATGAAATATTACTAATAAGAAGCTAAGAATATGACCATATATGATATCATATCAATATGTATGATTCTGGAATAAGTCAATAACATTATTTAAACCATTATACAGGAGCTTCGGACACGTACAAAGCTAATCGGACCTAAGGTAAGGGAAATATCACAATCTCATTTTTATCCGAGATTGTTTATTCGTAAGTATTTACTGGGGTGTATTTTATCATCCACATCCCTGTTTCATCAATATGTAATATTATTTCCATCCACCTACAATTTTTTAAATCCATTTTTACCCTTCGGTGAGTTTTTAGTAATATGTATGAAAGGAATCTTTTTTCGTTTTTCGTACGAGGTACTTTTTGACTTTTCCGATAAAAGTACGAAGAATGTTTTTTTTAACTTATACAGAATGAATGGATTTTTAAAACATTATTTCCAAGAAACTTCCTTTACAAGTTTTCAAGTTTATTTTTAATCAAATTATTTTATTTTAAAGTTGTATGACATGTTATGAAAGGAAAAATGTTTTTAAAGTAGAAAGGATATTTTCCTCAAGAATGGAGTTCAAGTATTTTATCAAAATTATTTTCCATCTAAGATAATAAAAGGGTTCTGTTTTTATCCCTATTATTACATTGGTTTGATTATGTTGTGATGGAAATATTTTTATGAATTCCTTTGTCTTATATGAATTGTTTTATGATGTCATGTTGTTTAAGAATTCCATTTTTATTACATGGGTTACGCTATGATGTATGGTTTATGATTATGTGGCACACATAAGAAAGGATTTATTATAAGATGGGTGGGACCTATATCTCCCTCCAATGCATTGGGTAAAGATTTTATATCTCATGAGATAGACATGGCTGGAACGGTAGGTTATACCGGTTCAGTGAAACAGGACTGGAACGAGGGTGACTCGGTTCAGAAAGGGACTTTGTCCACTAAGATAGTCTTGGAAATGAGTCATGACTAACAAGAAATGATTTTCCATGATTATGTGTGCATGCCACAAAGTTTCAAGTTTCATGTTATGATTATGGGGATCTCATTTTCACTTCTAGGATTTATTCCATGTTAAGATTTTATGATCTCTTTTGCAGGTTATGATTTTCAAAAAGATATGATATGATTTTTATTTCCTTTATTTGCCCTTGCTGAGCATTTGAGCTCACCCTTTTATGTTTTCTTTTCCCCAGGTCAGGAAGATGGATATTAAGTAGAATATGCTAAAAGGGACCCTAGATATGATGAAATAAATGGGAGACACTGTAGAAGATTTATGAACCAGTTGTTTATGTTTCCCAGTTTCTAAAGACACTATACCTATACGGTCCTTTGTGGTTTTTTCATATGTTGTAATATGTGTGCTTCAATCTTGAAGTATTAACAATGTATGTAAAGTATGGGTCGTTATAGTTGGTATCAGAGGAAAGGTATAGTCAACCTTTGGAAACTAGGATGTGAAAGCCTTAGTAAGAACCCTAAGGATAAGTCTAAGCATAGAACACAATCTTAGTGTTTTAGAAATGGCCATGAATACCCTAGGATAAGACATTAAGTGTGAAATTTTATCCTTGATTATGTGGTTTTCCTATTATAATTAGTATTGCTCACACTATTCTTCTTGGTTTTAGTCAATAGCTGGAACCCGAAGGAACCGTGTTAATGCAGAATGTGATGGGAAATGCAATGATTGTCCCCCTGAGCAACCAAACGATATGGGAGTTGGAATGAAAAATATTGTAGCCATGATCACACAACTTTCTCAAGCTATGAATCATGCAGGACTTCCAAACGAGCAAAGAAAGGAGAAACATTCTGTTGAATCCTTCATGAGGTAGCGTCCACCTTCTTTCAGCGAGTCTACTGATCCATTAGTTGCTGAACAATGGATTAGTACTACTGAAAAGATATTTTCAGTTCTTCAATGTTCTGAACATGATAAATTCATCCTAGCAGTGTATCGTTTGGAAGGAGATGCTGATCAATGGTGGAATATTATTAAAAATACGAGGCAAAGGGATGAAATTGAGTCTATGGAATGGGACGAGTTCAAGAACTTATTTTTCAATAAGTACTTCCCTCGTATTCTCCGAACAAAGATGGAGAAAGAGTTTCTTGAACTGAAGCAAAGGGATGATGAATCTGTTGGTACCTATGAAGAAAATTTTACAAGACTTGCAAGGTACGCTTCTGGTATTATTATCCAACCCGAGAGTAAGATCGATCGATTCTTTAGTGGCTTAAAACCAAGTCTTCGAAGGGCGTTAGCCATAAGGGACTTCAATAGCTACGAGGAAATTGTTCAATGTGCTCTCAAAGTCGAGATGGAGATTGGAGTAACCCATCAGTCACATGGGTTTGATAAGAAGAGGAAGATGGAATTCAAAGGAAAATCTAAAGAGCACACTGAAAAGAAGATGAGCTTTCCCTTATGCTCAAAGTGTGGAAAGAAACATGGAGGGAGTTGTCTTAAAGGGACAAGTAAATGTTTCAAATGTGGAAAGGAAGGTCATCGGGCATTTGAATGCCGCGATAATGGGAAGAAGATGTCTAATGATGCAAACAAAGGAAGGGATACAGAGAATGAACCTACTACACTTCAATGTTTCAAATGAAAGAAGATGGGGCATTATCCCAATCAATTCCCAAATCCAAGGGTTGATGATGATGGTCGACGTCAACAAAATCTTAAGGCTAAAGACAAAGGAAAGTCACATGCAATTTCTATCAGCGATGTGGAGTACGATAACGAAGTAGTGAAAGGTACACTTACCATCCACTCTAAAGTAGCAAATGTTTTATTTGATTCTGGATCCACCCACTCTTTTATTTCTAAAGAATTTTCTAAGGGTATCACCGTATTACCTCAACAATTAGATGTTGAGTTAGTTGTGACAACACCTAATGGCACAACAGTCGCATCAAAAGTTTATAATTCTTCTCCGATCGAAGTTTGTGGGAAAGTGCTTCCTGCAAATCTTGTGATCCTTCCTTTAGTGGAATTTGATGTGATTCTTGGCATGGATTGGATTTCTCTACATGGAGCTCATATTAATTTCCAAAGAAGGGAAGTCACATTTCATATTCCAGATCAATCTACGATCGTCTATCAATGCAAGGATGAACATAACCTTCCAGTGGAAATTCCTTCCATCTTATGGGTCTTGATTCCACTAAATGAAGTTTATTTATCTCAAATGGTTGGTGAGAAACTCACGATTAAGAATATGCCCATTGTACGGGAGTTTGATGATGTCTTTCCGAAGGAATTACCGGGTCTTCCACCAAATTGGGAAGTTGAGTTTTCAATAGAACTCGTACCGGGTGCTTTGCCTATTTCAAAGACACCTTATAGAATGGCCCCAATTGAGTTGCAGGAATTGAAGAAGCAACTCCAAGAGAATCTTGATAAGGGATTCATACGCCCTAGTGCGTCACCTTGGGGAGCACCTGTTCGTTTTGTTAAGAAGAAAGATGGATCAATGAGACTCTGCATTGATTATCGAGAACTTAACAAGATCACTATCAAGAACAAATATCCTCTCCCACGCATTGATGACTTATTTGACCAACTACGCGGAGCTCAATACTTTTCCAAGATTGATCTTCGTTCAAGGTATCATCAATTAAGGGTCAAAAGGGAGGATATACCAAAGACGGCTTTCCGTACAAGGTATGGACACTATGAATTTATAGTGATGCCATTTGGTCTTACTAATGCCCCTGCTATCTTCATGGATCTAATGAATAGAGTCTTTAGAGACTATCTTGATCAATTTGTGGTAGTCTTTATAGACGATATTCTTGTCTATTCAAAGAGAAAGGAAGATCAATAAGATCACTTGAGAATTATATTGAAGACCCTGAGAAAGGAGAAGCTTTATGCCAAATTTACCAAGTGTGAATTTTGGCTTCAAAAAGTTGCATTTTTGGGTCACATAATCTCAAAAGAGGGGATATCTGTGGATCCAGCAAAAACAGAGGTTATAGAAAGATGGTTGAGACCAACAACATTAACTAAAATCAAAAGTTTTCTTGGTTTGGCTGGATATTATCGACGTTTTGTAAATGATTTTTCACGATTATCTAATCCACTCTCCAAGTTGACTCGGAAAGGAGTTAAGTTTGTCTGGACAGAGGAATGTGAAGAGAATTTCAAGGAGTTGAAAAGAAGGTTATCCAGTGCACCTGTGCTCACACTGCCTTGTAGTGGAGAAAGGTTTGTGATCTACAGTGATACATCCAAGAAGGGATTGGGGTGTGTTCTTATGCATAATGATATGGTGATAGCTTATGCCTCACGACAGTTGAAAATCCAAGAGCAAAATTACCCAACTCATGATTTGGAGTTGGATGCGGTAATATTTGCATTAAAGATTTGGAGGAATTACCTTTATGGAGAAAGGTGTGATATTTATACTGATCGTAAAAGTTTAAATTATACTTTCACACAAAAGGAGCTGAATATGCGTCAAAGAAGATGGTTGGAGCTGATTAAGGATTATGACTGCTCAATCCATTACCACCCTGGGAAAGCCAAACAAGGTGGCAGATGCATTAAGTCGACAAGACCATGCTAGTTTATCCATGATGAGGATCACAAAAGATCCAATATTTATGGATTTACAAAGGATGGATCTTGGAATTATAATGGAAGGGGAAAAATCTTATCTTTCTCAAATGAATGTTCAACCATCTATACATGCGAAGATTAAGGAGGCACAGAAAGAAGATGTCGAGTTACAAAAGAAGGTGATAAATGTTCCTGAATTCAACCTTGATTGTGATGGGATAATAAAGTTCAGGAATCGGGTTTGTGTTCCTCCCATCCCCGAATTAAAGAAGGAGATGCTGGATGAGGCTCATAGTTCATCATTCTCTATTCATCCTGGAAGCACGAAGATGTATAGGGACCTGAAAGAGTACTTCTGGTGGGATGGCATGAAAAGAGATGTTGCTGAATATGTCTCTCGATGCTTGGTTTGTCAATAAGTTAAAGCTGAGAGACAAAAGTCTAAGGGGATGTTACAACCATTGCCCATACCCGAATGGAAATGGGAAAACATCACTCTGGACTATTTCACAGGACTTCCTAAAACATCCAAAGGCAATAATGCTATTTGGGTCATAGTTGATCGTCTTACAAAGTCTGCACACTTCATTGCTATTAGAGAGGATTTCTCTCTAGATCAGCTTGCCAGGATATATGTAAAGGAAGTGGTAAGATTTCATGGAGTACCACTTTCTATTATATCTGACCGGGATCCGAGATTTACCTCGAAGTTCTGGCGAAGTCTTCAGCATACTCTGGATACAGAGTTGAGTTTCAGCACTGCTTATCATCCCCAGACAGACGGTCAGTCTGAGAGAACAATTCAAACCCTAGAAGATATGTTGAGAGCTTGCTCTATGGATTTCAAAGGAGGTTGGGATCAACACCTACCTTTGGTGGAATTTTCTTATAATAATAGCTTTCACTCCAGTATTCAGATGGTTCCTTATGAAGCTCTCTATGGAAAGAAATGCAGGACTCCAACTTGCTGGGATGAAGTTGGGGAAAGAAAGCTATTAGGACCTGATCTCGTAGATGAAATGGAAGAAAAGGTCTGATCTATTCAACAACACATAAGAGCAGATCAGAGTCGACAGAAAAGCTATGCCGACAACCGAAGAAAAGACCTAGAGTTTGAAGTGGGTGATAAAGTGTTCTTACGAATATCTCCCTGGAAGAGGGTTATGAGATTTGGAAAGAAGGGGAAGTTGAGCCCTAGATATATCTGTCCTTTCGAAATACTGGATCGTGTTGGGAAGGTAGCTTACCGATTGGCGCTTCCACCGAATCTCTCTCAAGTTCACGATGTGTTCCATGTATCTCTCCTGAGAAAGTACATACCTGATCCTTCACATGTACTCAGCTCAGAATTTGTACCGCTGGAGCAAGATCTTTCTTATGAAGAACAACCGATAGAGATTCTGGATCGTAGCGAACAAGTCCTACGAAACAAGACCACTTGATTGGTGAAAGTTTTATGGAGGAACCACCAACTTGAAGAAGCTACATGGGAGCTTGAGGATATGATGAGGGAGAAGTATCCTCATCTGTTTGTTACAAAGTGACGAATTTCGAGGGCGAAATTCCTTTTAAGGGGCGTAGAATGTAACACCTGAGACTTTTATGTTATATAAATCATCAAAGGAATCTTTTTCTACACAACACTTGCTTGGCTTGCTTTACACGCAATCACGACCTTCCTCGATAGCTTGCGTCGTACGCAATACCGAGTTTCACTAAACAACAATATGCTATTAAAACTAGCCGTTATGAATAGTAATAACCACTTTTTGAAATTTTATAAATTTTATTTTTCAAAATGGACTTCATTTTTGGACTCAGAATATCGAAATTAGCCTAGGGTGAAATTTTGGTATTTTTCTGAAAACTTTCAATTTTTGATGAATAGTGAAACCACTAAGTGGTAGGTTAAAAACTGAATTTTGCATAAAACATAATTTTACCGCTTCTGTGAATGGAATTTCGAAAATCCGACAGACACGGTTGATATCAGTAAGTAAAATGTGGTTCAATGAGATAAAAATAATTTTTTGGTGAACAGTAACTTTTTACGTTTTTTACCGCGGTTAATAGTAAATAGGGTAAATAAGGGTAAATATGATATTACTATTACCCTAACACATGTACTAATTCTATTGGATAAGTGTAATTCGACCAAAAACAACCTTATGAATAAAATATGACCATTTAGGCCCACTTGGATTAGATTAGGACATTTATTATTAATTTATTTAAAGAAGGGTTAAAATAGTTAAAATCAAAGTTTAATAAGTAAATAATTTTTAATATGGGGTTATACATAATATAAATTCGACTATAAATATTCATTAGAAAGCTAAAAAGATTTCCTACATAATGTTATTTTATTTATAATTTTTAGACATTAAATAATTTAATTTATTTATGACACAATTATGATGCAGTAATTATCTTATTTATGAAATATTGACATAATTGATGTTATAAACACCAAAATAAATGTACTTTGAGACTTTTTATGAATTAAACAAATTTTCTAGTTTACTATGATATATTATTGTTTATTTAATCAACTTGGTTCGAACATATAATTCTGTTATGACTTTCACAAAAATCATATATCAAATAGTGTCAAAATTTACACAAAATAGTTTCTAAATCAAATATTATATTATTAATTGTTATTTTATTCCTAAAAATATAAGGTTCGGCAAAATGACTTAGATAAGGATATATATATTAATAATAAACAATTTGGGGTTCGTTTTGCATGTTATAGTAAGTGTATTAACCATATAGTGAAAGAAAACAAAAAGACATGGTAAAAGTTAAATTATTTAACTTAGAGTTAAATCTAATTGATAAGGTTAAAATAATACCCTAAACTTGTCTAAATCCTATTGGTTGATAGGATTTCGACCCTTCCCCACTTTATCTTCGAAATAAGACCCTTTGGAACCATTATAAACCGATTTTGACTTTAATATAAAATAATATTTTGAGATATTCCTAAGGTGCCCCTCTCCTCCCTTATAAAAGGGCACCTCCTCCCCCTCCTTCTCACACCAATTGAGCACTCAAGCTCGGCCAACCCCTGCCATTTTCTCCTCTCCACTTCCCTATAATAATCCTAGAGGTCCTGGTCTTCTTCAAAGACCAATATTAGTTCCCTAGGATTCAAATAAGCGTTCCAAAGAAGAGGTAATATCCATTACCGGTCTTTTCAATTTCTTTCTTCTTCAACTTCTTCTTCTTTAGTTGTTTCATGATAAAGTAATAACATCAGTATTACTTAGATACTGATATGTTATTATAAATATGAAACAACCCTAATTCACCTTCTATCCATCCTACGGAAAAATGAAATCACCGCGCGTGCGTACGTACGGAATACCGTCTCCACGCCGTGGTGTAATCTATTTTCCACCATCACTTTACAAGGATGGGTATAATGGTGTAATGAGTAACTATTTATGATTATTATAAAGTAATATTGATACTAAAATAATATATATATATACTCCAATACAATTCCACGATCATAGGAACGATATCATCACTCGTGCGTACGTACGGAATACCGTCTCCACGATGTGATGCGACTCGTTCTACATGATCATCATTACATAGTAATTATATAAATGAATTTAATGAATAAATATGATATATGTTACACTAATACCATTATGGATATAAGGTATCTATAACCTTAAAATAAGAATAAGAATATATTTGACAAAACACGCATAAGAACAAAAGGCAATAAAGACCCGAGTAACAAGTAACAATGAAATATTACTAATAGGAAGCTATTAATATGACCATATATGATATCATATCAATATGTATGATTCTGGAATAAGTCAATAACATTATTTAAACCATTATACAGGAGCTTCGGACATGTACAAAGCAAATCGGACCTAAGGTAAGGGAAATATCACAATCTCATTTTTATCCGAGATTGTTTATTCGTAAGTATTTACTGGGGTGTATTTTATCATCCAAATCCATGTTTCATCAATATGTAATATTATTTCCATCCACCTACAATTTTTTAAATCCATTTTTACCCTTCGGTGAGCTTTTAGTAATATGTATGAAAGGAATCTTTTGTCGTTTTTCGTACGAGGTAATTTTTGACTTTTCCGACAAAAGTACGAAGAATGTTTTTTTTAACTTATACGGAATGAATGGATTTTTAAAACATTATTTCCAAGAAACTTCCTTTACAAGTTTTCAAGTTTATTTTTAATCAACTTATTTTATTTTAAAGTTGTATGACATGTTATGAAAGGAAAATTGTTTTTGAAGTAGAAATGATATTTTCCTCAAGAATGGAGTTCAAGTATTTTATCAAAATTATTTTCCATCTAAGATAATAAAAGGGTTCTGTTTTTATCCCTATTATTACATTGGTTTGATTATGTTGTGATGGAAATATTTTTATGAATTCATTTATCTTATATGAATTGTTTTATGATGTCATGTTGTTTAAGAATTCCATTTTTATGACATGGGTTACGCTATGATGTATGGTTTATGATTATGTGGCACACATAAGAAAGGATTCATTATAAGATGGGTGGGACCTATATCTCCCTCCAATGCATTGGGTAAAGATTTTATATCTCATGAGATAGACATGGCTGGAACGGTAGGTTATACCGGTTCCGTGAAACAGAACTGGAACGAGGGTGACTCGGTACAGAAAGGGACTTTGTCCACTAAGATAGTCTTGGCAATGAGTCATGACTAACAAGAAATGATTTTACATGATTATGTGTGCATGCCACAAAGTTTCAAGTTTCATGTTATGATTATGGGGATCTCATTTTCACTTCTAGGATTTATTCCATGTTAATATTTTATGATCTCTTTTGCAGGTTATGATTTTCAAAAAGATATGATATGATTTTTATTTCCTTTATTTGCCCTTGCTGAGCATTTGAGCTCACCCTTTTATGTTTTCTTTTCCCCAGGTTAGGAAGATGGATATTAAGTATAATATGCTAAAAGGGACCCTAGATATGATGAAATAAATGGGAGACACTGTAGAAGATTTATGAACCAGTTGTTTATGTTTCCCAGTTTCTAAAGACACTATACCTATACGGTCCTTTGTGGTTTTGTCATATGTTGTAATAAGTGTGCTTCAATTTTAAAGTATTAACAATTTATGTAATGTATGGGTCGTTATAATCAGGAATGGTCCGATAAACCTTGGTGAGAGTTTTCCACCTTGGCTAAATCTCTGTAGTCCCCATTGAGGGGAGACTCACAAGAATACATGGTCTCCCTCTTGGAACTCTAGTGGTCTTCATCGCCTATCAGCATATGACTTCTACTGGCTCTTTGTAGTCTACATTTTCTCTCGAATGACCTAAAAATTTTCAGTGGTAGCTCATACCATCTCTGGGCCCACGAGTGTTGGCTCTCCTTGATCCGTCTAACACAAGGTCATTCTGAACGGTCATCCATACAATGCTTCAAAAGGGGTCATACCAATGGTGGAGTGATACCTGTTGTTGTATGCGAACTCCACTAAGGGTAGGTGGTCCTCCCAACTATGAACAAAATCTAGGACACATGCACGAACCATGTCCTACATGGTCTGGATGGTCCACTCAGTCTAACCATTTGTCTATGGGTGAAAAGTTTTACTCAAGAAAAGGTGAGTCCTGAAATCCTCCTACAATCCTTTCCATAACCAGGATGTAAAGCATGTGTCATGGCATGAGACTATCATCGAAGTAACCCCATGAACTCACATGATCTTCTAAACATAGAGACGTCCCAAGATCTCTACTAAACCCTTCTCTCAAATAGTAAGGAAGGGGCCTAACTTGGTGAGTTGGTCAACGATCACCCAGATGGTATTGTGCCCTCTGGACGTAGGTGGTACCCCCATCACGATGTCAATCGATATCCCTTCCCACTTCCACTCTAATATCTCAAGGGGCAGGGTTAAGCCTGCTGGTACCTGTTTCTCAGCCATCACTTTCTGGCAAGTTAGGCATCTAGAAACAAACTCCACTATAGCTTTCTCCGTCCCTGGCCACCAGTACTGACACCAGAGGTCCTGATACTTCTTCATCATGCCTAGATGTACTTCCAAGGGGGGTGTATGGAACTCCCTCATCACCTCCTCTCATAGTACCACTGGTAAAAATGTACATCCATTAAAAATGATAGTGTGCTCCCCACCTTCAGAATATCCATTAGGTGCATGGCCTGAGGATATCTGAGAACGTGTAGTCTCGCAGCTATTGTCTCCATGTTATCCCTCCATAACTCATTTAAGGAGTGTAGAAGATACTACAATTGACTAGAGGTAGATTGTCTCATCTCTATCCATGTAGGATATCTGAAGCAAGGATAACTACTTTGAAGCCTCGTTTAGTAGTTGCAAACTCTATCTATGGCTAAGTGAATCTACCACTCTGTTCCCCTTCCTAGGAGTATAGACTATCTCAAAGTCATAGTCCTGGAGGAACTATAGACAACATCCTTGTCTCAAATTCAGATCTTTTTGTGTGAAGATATATCTGAGACTCTTGTGTTCTGAGTAAACAATGAACCAATCGACCATCAATTAGTGTCTCCACATCTTCGGTGCGAAGACTACTACTGCCAACTCCAAGTCGTGAGTTGAATAATTCTTCTCATGAGGCCTCATATGTTGTGAGCTATAAGACATCACTGCATCATCATGCATCATTATTCAACTATGTCTGGTCCCTAATGCATCATAGTAATCCACATAGTTAGTGCCCTCCTCCAGCAAAATCAGGATGGGAGAGTTGGTCAAGCTTTGCCTCAGTTGTTGAAATCTCTGTTGGCATGTCTGTGAACATGGTAAGGGTTTACCCTTCTTCATCAAGTCATTCATAGGTGCTAATCCTCTGGAGAAATAGGGTACGAAACTCCGATAGTATCCTACTAATCCAAGGAAGTTCTGCACCATATTAACACTCCTAGGTGGATCCCAAGCAAGTACTACCTCAATCTTCACTGGATATACTGCATCTACAGCCTCCAAGATGACGTGCCCCAAGAAGTGTACCTTCTGTATCTAGAACTCACACTTCAAGAGCTTCCCATATAATTGGTGCTCCCAGATTTGTCCAAAACTATCCTCAAGTGTACATCATGCTCTTCCTCAAATTCTGAGTACACAAAGATTTTTTCGATGAAGACCACCAGGAAGAGATCAAGGTATGGATGGAAGATTCTATTAATGATCCCCATGAACACTGGTGGAGTGTTAGTCATGCCGAAAGACATCACCAAGAACTCGTAATGACCATACTGACATCTAAATTATATCTTAGGTACATCCTCATCTCGTACCATGAGCTGATGATAGCCTGATCTGATGTCTATCTTTGAAAACCAATGAGCTCCCCTCAATTGGTCGAAGAGATCATCGATCCTCAGCAGAGGATACTTGTTCTTCACAATCACTTGGTTTAGGCGCCAAAATTCCATACATAGAATCAAACTTCCATATGAATTCTTGGTAAACAACACCTGGGATGCCCATAGGGAAATAGTGGGACTTACTAATCCCTTCATCTGTAAGTCCTCCAACTATACCCTCAGCTCTTGGAGCTCTACAGGGGCCATTTGATATGCTGGTTTAGATATCGATGTTGTTTCTGGGTATAAGTCAATGTGGAAGTATACCTCTCTATGAGGAGTTAGTCCTAGAACATCTTCTGGAAAGATGTCCTCATACTCATCCACCACTGTTGGGAACTATGGACTTGCCTTATCCACCATGTTGAGGGTCATGAAAACCATCTTATATGTAATCAGCTACACCCTCCTGAGTGTAAGTCCATCTCGTGCTACTCTATTTTTCTTCTCACCAACAAAGGAAATTTTTCCTCCATCATTGCACGTACATCGCACAGTACGTATCAAGAAATCAATCTGTTCGTGAACTACTGATAGCTACTATATTCCTAGAATGACACCATAGTGCTTCAACACAGCTACTAGAATATCCCATATGAAACTCTAACCTCTTGTTGCACGTCACACTCTCATGCCTCGTCCGTCGTCTGGATGACGCTCATGCTCCTCTTGTTGAAACTGCCTCGGCAGCCCCTCCACCATCTATCGATCATCCTCACGGGGAGTCGAAAAGTCACGAGCACTGTGACCATGTCCCCCGCACGAAAAAATTATCCATCACTGGTGGCTCCCTCAGCCTCTTGAGCCTCGCACCTCTAACCCTACATCCTGGGGTCTCCCTCCAAAAGGTATATCCTGCTTGGGCTTCTACATCATCTGTCTACTATTAGTTGCAGATGACTCTATTACCTATCATCCAGTAGGGGCTCTCACTTTCGGTGCCTGCTCAGCAAGGAATCTCTCCATCAACAAATCTCTCTCTAGCACCCCATCTCATGTCGATATGCTGAGATAAACTGTCATAGCTCTAATATCTCATCGGATCCCCTGATGAAAAGGTATGATCCTTGTAGTAATGGTCTCATACCATGTTTTTGGAGTATCATGAGAGGTCATTAAATCTTGTCGAGTACTGAGCCACAGTCTAGTTTCCCTACTACAGATGCAGCAGCTCCTGAATACACACATATCGTAGTGTCGTTGGCATGAACTCCACCCTAAAAAGGATATCAAAGTCTGGCCAGGTGAGTTTCATCTTCTTATGCACCTGGAGAATCGAGATCCACCATCATTCTACCAATCCCTGAAGAAGGCTAGCATCCAAGATCGACATCTATTCGGCGGGTGTCTCTACTAAGAGAAAGACCCGCGAAACTGCCTCAAGCCAGTCCTCTACTGCCTGGGGGTTCGTCTCACCTCGAAACCTCTGAGGCCTCTGTCTCTAGAACTCATGCAATGCACTCAGCTAGCATTCATGATCCACTTGTAGCATATGTAGCTCAACGGGTGGTGGTGGTGTTGGTACACCACCCGAAGGTTCCATCACTGTAAGTGGTCCCTGTACCAACACCTCGTCTCTTGGTGGGCCAATTTCATGATCTCTAACATGAATCCTGGAAGGATTTTTTTATGGAGGCATCCTATAAGAAATAGATGTGCCACAGTCAATATGTTATACCTAGTGAGATGACTCAAGAAAGATCAAGAAAACTTTTCAAAACACTAGAAACTGGTGTTTTCTTGTACTGAGTCAGAAAATAGAATTTAGGGTCCTGGTGTATGGATACGTCGTCCGCCGCACCAACACTAGACTTCCTATACTAAAATCTAAACTCAAGATACTTTACATCATTACCTCATTAAAAGTAGACTCTTAGTTCTTCTGGTAGAACAGATCGCCCTTTGATACCACTTTGTCATGACCCATCCCAGGGGGCCTAGACAAGACTACCCCAAGCCCGCCTTCCATAGGCAAGGGGTTGGTGACTAGAACTTGAAGGATTTTCCCAAACATGGTAGGCATTACCTTAGAGATCTATACACACTCAAAAAAGGAAACTGAAGTAAAAAACCTACAAAAGTAAGGTATAACCATGAGAGTAAAGTAAAACCACAAGTACAACTATAAACTAAAAATATTGGGCTGGAATAAAAGCCCTAGAAACTGAAAAGAAAGTAAGCAGCTATCGAATTTTCCCTAGATCTCTACCTATAGGGTAGTAGCAGTAAGTTTGAATTCGAAGAAGAGTATCTCGACTGCTCCTGTCACACCATGCTCCACCAAGTCCCGAACCTCCAAAGTCTGCCACGGATCATCAGTAGTATGCACCAGACACATATGTGCGGGCAGAGCCCTTATAGGGATGAGTATAACAACTCAGTAGGGGACCCCGAGACCCCAAAAGGTCTCTTAGTAATCTATAAAGGAAAACATCACAAGAAATATCACAAAGGTAATCTCACAAGCATGATCTAAATTATGAAGAAAAAAAGAAAAAGAGATAGCTCACTCTAATGGTATAACTTCAAGGTTACTGGGATAGGGATGACTAGTCGTAAAGCCAGATCATCATATCTGTAGTAACTCTATTGCTGATCCGCATAGGTCACTGTATGCTGACCCGTATTGGTTGCTAGATTCTGAACCGTATTGGTTGTTGGTACTGACCCATATTGGTCGTTGGTGTTGACTCGTATTGGTCGGTGGTGCTGACCCGTATTGGTCACTCCTGCAGACACGTATTTTTCACTAGTATAGTGGTAGGGATGATTAGTTATACAACTAGATCATTCCACTCTGGAGTTTCTGATGCAAACTCATATCGGTCGCTCTTCTTCTTCATGTCACAGCAAACCACTGGATTCCCGCATGAAGCACACCAAATCTCCAGAAGATTCAGATCCTCAATCCATCGGTTATATTGCAACTAGTATGAAGTCCCCAAAAAATAATACCCAAGGGACCGCCCCATCATAGGGTTCCCAACATGATAAACGGAGCATTGATCGGATGCCCGGTCTGTGAGACATGGGCACTTTTATAAAAAGGGTCTGGTTAGATTTAGGTCTAATCCAACCCATGTCACATGTCAAACTCCTTCAAAACAATCTTTGAGTATCTCCAAAGTGCCGCCTTGTCACAAGGGTTATTATGTCATAGATGGCGCGTCAATCGGGCGTCTGGTCTGTTAGTTACACCCCTTTTTGTGAAACAAGGGTGATCTCACCTTGGTATAGCCAAGCTCGGCCAGGCCCACCGGAATATTAAAAAGGGACCTCTTCCCAAAAAGGGGTCCCAATGCCACTGACGTGACATCAAACAGACACTCGGTTCGTCAGTTACGGGTATTTCTTTATTTGGGGGCCAGTTGGGTCAAGGCCCGGTCTGACTCGGTCAGGCTGGCCCGATATAATGGGTCCCAAGGTCTACCTGACCCCACCAAGGTCCAGACCAATAAGGGGCAGCCTGGTTCCTTGGGTCGGACTATCGGGGTTGACCCATCTGGTTCACGGGCCTGGGTCGTGGTTGGCCTAAACTGTTGGGTGGGACTTGGCCCACCCGCGCTGGACCACTGGGCCCGGGTTCGGCTCGTTCAGCCGGCCTGAGTCCGACCTGGTCTACCTGAAGGTGGACCGTGTCTCTAGCTAGCCCCATGGATGCGGGGAAATTTCATCCAGCCGGTGGGGCACAGCCCCACCATGTCCAATGATCGTCCAGGTGGTCGACTGGTCTCCAGCTGATGTGGCGCGGTGCGGGGCCACACCGCCCCTCCTGCCATAGCCCACTGGTCGCAACTGCTTCCACTGGTAGTGCATGTGGGCACCTTCCTTCTCACGCTTTGCCGGCTCAGGCAGGACACCTCTGGCCACCACAGCACATGATAGTGCGCTGCCTTCCCACTACCCGCTGCCAGTTTCTGCGGGCCTCCTCCGGGCATCGTCGGCATGGCGCATCAGTGGTTCTTTCTGTAGGCCACCGGATGTGCTCTGGTTGTCCTTTCATGGTTTCTTCTATGCCTACAAGCCTCTCAGGTCACCACGGCCACTGCGTGACCCCTATCTCTTCCTTGTCATCACATTTCCTGGTCGTGCACAGGAAACACAAGAACAATAAGATCGGCGGAGGGTCTGGGCCTTATTCGGATTGGCTCCCACCCTCTTTTTTAGCGTTTTAACAAGGTGTATTAGCAACAATCAGAGAATTTAGAAATAAATCCTGAATTGTAACCCCGCATTAACCTCCCATGTTTAAAGAACGATCTGTGGATCAACTCGTTGATCAGTTGATCCAGGTTCTTTGTATAAATCAAGAATGGGGAAGGAGGAATATCACAATATCAAGGAAAAAACCCCTACAGGGTTGAGACGTCCACTGACAAAGATCGATGAAACCTCCTTCATTTTTTTCATTGTTTCATGATTTGGTGGTGCTCGTCATCACTCACTGAATCCGGTCTTGTCTTCCATGTGGTTCTTCGCTGGAGTCTATCATTATTCATTGAAAAAGAAATCTGTCGGCATTTCATCGGAGGTTCTCCGACATTTATTCCATTCATTTTCCAATGAATGGTTATAATTAAAGATAACCTTCCCAATGCTACGTTCATCAATGTTCCACATTAATGGACCTCAATTAACGGGGTTCTATAACCGCACGAGTAGTGCGGTTATGTAGTCAATGGTTAACGGGTCATTTATTGACTCGTAACCATTTTGTCGCTAGACTTCCATTATGCAGCATTTCCGCTCAGTGGTTATAGAAAATAAAATAAGTTTATTTTATTTTTTATAAAAAAAGGTCCAAAAAATATCTTTCCTAGTCGACCTTCACCGACCGAAGTTAGGTCCCCCTTAGGTGAAACCTAATATTCCAGATTCAACGGTGCCCTCAGATTTTCAATCCAGACACTGGTTAAAAAGTTAATAAAAGCTTCTTTCACATCCACTGAACGTACTTAAATAAAATCTGAAAAGTATTTTGGGCGCCCTAGGTCTCGGAATCATGTGTCTTCTGAGAGCCTAATCTCACATTCACATCAACAAACTGTGAAAACAATTATTGAAAATTCCAGGTTATTAGATTGATTTCATCTGTCAAATTTGTATGTCTTTATTATAGTAATTATAATTTTATTCTAATACTCTCATTATTTATTTTATTCAATGTTTCTGGTTACATACACAATAATAACCACCCCAAGTAGGGTGTTATTCTTTTAGTTTTTTTAATGTTTTTACATGTGTGTTTTCACCACAGTTTAGGTTTTCCTTCACTTGAACCTACTAATGGTAATGCTCCTTGTTTAAATGAATAATCAAATGTTAATGGTTAGCCTTGGTATTATCACATGACCCACCTTAGGTATGTTCTTAAAATTGATAAATAAATTGTAAATAGAAATAGTAAGTATGTTGTGTATATATCTAACTTGTTGTAATGAATTGTAATCCAAAATCCTAGTTTCACATATGTAGAACCCATTTACATGTATAATGACAGGTATGAGAGTGAAACCTATAAAATTATTATGACTAATATTAATTAATGTAATTGTTTCATGCCCTTTTACTTTTCATGCTAATGAAAGGCATTGGATTGAACCTTGAATTATTAAATGAAAAAACTATCACTTGGAAATAATTATTAAATAAATAAATTGTAAGGTTCCTCATTATATATATATAGACCTTGTAATTTTTATAGGGGTCTCTATACTTGAGTTATCTTTTGGATTCCAAAGGGAGTGCCTTGAGAACTTGGGGACTCCATTCCGATTCGAGGATATTGGTTGACTTGGTTGAGAACCACCTTGGAACCTGATCCTTGTCTATTAGTGGATGCCTGGAATAACACCACAGGATCCCTCCTTTACTATTATAGGATATATTGGATACACTCCTTGGATCCATCATGGATTCTATGGACACGATGCAACTTGGTTACATGTTTGGGATTATCTATTGCATATCCCATTTTACCTTGGATGTATTCCTTGGACTTGGTTAGATCACATTATTGTGGAATGACTTGGATGATGATCCTTGGATTACACTCTTACCCATATCAAGGTTGTAGTTACTATTGAGTTGGAGACCCTTGAGGTCTAGGATTCCTTGGTTACTACCTTAGAAACTTTCATTGTTAATATCAATACAAGTTTCTTTGTTACATCTTGGAACCTTTACTATTACTATCATGAGGTGATGCCAGTGCTGGTTATGCCTCATGTGACATAATGTTATAAACTGGAACATAGTTAATTAATGAACTGGTTTCATGTTTAGACAAAATCTAAGGGTTGATGTAGGTACTTGGGTATGTATATATTTTTACTAATTTAGTTTTATATATTCATGCTTGAACACTATTTCAGTTTATATTACACAGACAGTATGTTATAGACACCATTGGTGGTGGCCCTCTAAGATTTATCTCATACCCTATCCAGGCCTCCATTGGTACCTCTTTAGACTATATGTATTCAGGTGTTGACAAAGGTAAATGTGTTTCTTTGGACACTTGATTGTTTGCTATAGTAAGATGGAACCAATAGAAGATGACCGAGATGGATATTGGGATACATGGGATAGTTTTTAAATTACTTTTTTCTACTTCTTTATATCATGTATTCTCTGCTACTTTGTATCCATGTTTTCCAAATTTATAGATACATGACATATCATCTTCAGATTTTTTATATTTATATCAATTACACATGTTGTTTATTATTATCATTTAGTTAGCTTCTGTTGTGCCATCTGTTTATACTACTTCTGTTATTTACCAGTGCTTTTTATTGATCTATTTTTCTAAACTCTAGTAATGAGGTCATATTCTCCCCATGAATACACCCTTGGCCCCCACTACTATTCAGTAACCTCTGGTATTCATGGATATGTGCTTGAGGCCATGTGTTCAACTGGCCTCAAGGCACCTCTAAGTGGCATTCGGGTCTGGGACGTCACACTAGCCATGTCCTCCTATCTATCTATTAACAAGCGAAGTCATAGAGGTATATCTATAAAATTAGAAACATATATATTAGGACACATTACACAATATTAACACATTTACGAAGAGGTATTCACATAAATACATACCAAGTCAGCCACCATACCCTGCCACACAGTCAAAACTGGGGCACTATCACTATCCTCAACCATCCCTCATCTTGGACATGGTTAGATATGGGTAAAACACTTCCATTATTCAATTTTATATTTAAAACGCATTTATCTATTTCAATTTAAAACATTTATCATCATTTATGATTTTAATTTCATATTAGGCAACTTTTTCATTTAAATTTCACAAACAATAAAATCTTGTTCATTTAAAAATACTCACCCAAAATTTTCTTTTCTATGCATGCCTAAAATGATGCATGTCATATAAATCCTGAGTGACTAAAATGATGCATGTATACACAACTATAATTCCATTCTGTATCATAAGTAAAATTTCAAAAAATATTATAATCAATATCATCACACAACAAGTGCATCACCCAAGGTGAAATAATATTCAACTATAATAGCACACATCAATAATAAAAATCCCCAACCAAAGTACTAGGAATTTACCCTCATACATGGGTAAGATACTCTCATTAATGATCTCTTAACCAAGTACCAACTCATCATAATCTCATATCTACATTTCCCAAATAGCAGGACAAAAGAAAATAAAAATAAAACTCCTCTGATACAACTTTGTAACATCCTTACTAGGGTGACAAATATCGATCCCCCGATCCGATTCACTTTACTACCTCAAGCATGGATCCCCGTATTCTAGAGGATATCAACTAGAAGAAATGTTCTAATATATAATATGGAAAGATTATACACTTTTTATCAATTTAGTACAATAGCAGAAATAAGTAAACAATAACCAAATGACATAACCAATAACCTGAATAATACATGTATCACATGATAACCGAAACAAAAAATACAATAACCAAACCAAAATAATTGATATGACATGTCCTATATGTGTCAATTTTCAATATGGAAGACCCAAAATAAATACACAAAGGCAACTTCCAAACGAGTCCCGACATCATGTATAGTTTTCTTATCCATGATCCATCCCAAATTAGTCATCTAATATAGGGTTATTTCCCTTATCCTATACTGAAAACATGAAGTCTATTTGGTTACCACTTAGGATGCCCAAGTAGGGTGTGAGTACAACTTATTATTCTACCACAAATAGTATCTAAAACAATATCCAGTCAATAACAGTGTATGAAAATGTATAAGAAATAAGTACAAGTGATAAAATAATCATTTTACCAATTCAATTATCTTTAATTAACCACATTAATATATCGAGTTCATGATTACACCTGAACCATCAATACCTGCTTCACCCCATGTCAGGGTCTAAAATATCCCCAATGGATATCACGTATCACATAGATCATGGGTTTTTATTTATCATTTCATTTCAATTTTATATCAAGTCTACTTGGAACTATAGTCCAATTCAAACATTTTGGGCCTATAATGCCACATCTAGCACTCTGTGGTCCTTTGAAGAATCAATCCATGTTCTATACTCCATTATTATTACATATGATCTTTTGAAGCATCAGTCCATGTCCCACACACATATATATACAATTCAATCATATATTTGATTTTGAAGCGTCATTCCATGTCCCATATGCATATTTCAGTCAATCACATTTGGTCTTTTGAAGCATTAGTCCATGTCCCACACAGATATATCACATATATCACAATATCACATATTTCACAATATCAAATTTATCAAAAAATATCATACATAAAGTTTAAGAATCATAAACCTTCTTATCAAACATTCTCATCAAATTGTTCCATTTGAATTATCAATTTTAATCATGGTTCTTTACTTTAATCATATTAAATAATATGACAATTCACCACTATTCCATTTCTAAACATTTTATCATATAAACCATTAACCCTTAGAGGTTAATCCAATAATCCCTTAATCCCCATTAATCAATAAATTCAATATTCCACCAATTAACCAACAACACAATCACATTAATTAATTAACCAATTAATTAATCCAATTCAATATGAAATCGAAAAACATGTCAATTTATATTTCAAAATTATACAAACACAATTATAATCAAGACTATGGGATTTTAAATTTAGACCACCTATCTCAGGATTATTGGTGAGCGTTCACCAAACAAAAATTCCCAAAATTGGAGCATAACATTCAATTGCACAATGAAGAATGATATCTAGAACCAAAACCTAGATCCAAGATCAAACATAGTTAGATCTATCAAAACCTAGATAAAACCCCATTATAAAGGGGAATAAAATATTCCTCTTCAACTGGGAAGTAAGAACAGAGAAAGAGGAAACCGAACGGGATGAGATTTCTTATAAGGAGAGGTGAAAATCTATCAATCTGGTCCTAAATTCATCAATAACAGAGTTCAAAATGCCTTGGAATTTGTCCAGGAGCTCCCAAAAATGAAGTATTTAGGTTAGGAACAAGTTGGGTCTATTTGGGGTTAATAATGGGGGATTGGGATTTTAAAATATTTTTTTGGATAAAATATTTCCATGAGCATGATTTCTAGGGAAAGGGAACATGGTTTTCCAAACCATGCACCCTAATTGTTCACATCACTTAGGGGTCTCACGGTTACATCAAGGAGGGAAAATGATTTCAAAAAATATGTTTCAACCATGTGAATCCCCTATTTTGGTGTTATAAAAGTTTTTTATGGTTGTCACATGGTTTGGTAAAACCGTGAGCCAATCATACAATGGCCCTTATTCCTCTAAAATTCCCAATTTTCACCCAAAACAACCCCAAACAAAAAACCCAACCAATATATACCAATACAAGGGTAAAAGAGTACCTAAAAAATATATCTAGAAATCACCAGAAAATTTCAGAATCTTATAGTTAGTATGTACTGGGGGATCTAACATAAATCAAAGTATACTAAACATAAAGTATCAAAGAATTAAATGAAGGTTTCATTTGAGAATACATCCTAGGAATGAGTTTTTATATTCACATGATATATTACTGTGATTTTATTGATAACCATTTCTAGATTTAGTATTTGGTTGAAATAGGATCATGGAAATGAAACTGAGAAAGGTGTGTACCTAGAAAACACTATGTATTGTAATGGAATAAGGGAGTATAATTAAATGGTTTATAATCTTACTATTTTCATGATGTAATGGAAAAAATGAGTTTCTTATTCTTACCTAAGATAGATAGATTGATATTTTAATAGATATTAAATCTTCAAACTATAATCTATTCTCATTAATGAGTGATATTTATTGATTACATTATATTATTTCTTAAAATTTATGAGGATTATGTGAATCATATAAGGATTTATTTTAAGTAGTTATGATTTAATGGTTTGGAAACGACACATGAGCCTCAGCCCAGTTGGTGAGGTATCCTTAAGTGCATCCACACGACTCAAGTTCAAAACTAGGTAGAGGCATATTTTCTGGGGGGTAATGTAGCAGGTACTGTAGCAGCATTGTACACTGTGCAGGTACTGTAGCCGGACTGTACACTGTACAGGTACTGTAGCAGAACTTTATGTTGTCTGGGAACTATAGCATGCACTGTAGCAGTTACAGTAGTAGGTATTGTTCGGTACTGTTCCAACTGGAACTATTCACCTTGGGCCACCGGTTTGGGCATGGAGTCCTTAACCACTCAGGCCTTTGGGTCAGTTAGGCTTTCAGGCTACCTTTAAGGCCCTAGGGCCACCTCAATGCCTTCAATCCACTTGCAGTTTCCCCAGACACACTACAAAAAAGGAGCAGCCCTAGATGAGGATTCAGAGCAGGTGTACTCACCAGAGCATAACCAAATGGATTTTCAAAATGAGAGGGTATGGATATTCCATCGGTACTAGCCTGTGCTTGCACGGGAAGCCTATCCAGATGGCCATGTAAAGGTGGAGAGCTACTATAATGACGCAGATTCTGGGGAGGGGCAGTTCCTTGTAGATATTCTGGTTGAATTTCCTAAGACCTTCGGGTCATGTAATCTCCTAAGCCTACGGGCCTTGTAATCTCTAAGCCTACGGGCCTTATAAGGGTTACCCCTCATCCCTTAAAAGGGGGGTTATCACAAATCAATAAAAATGAAGTCCTTCGGGCCATTCGAGCTTAATGGTTTGGAAACATGTATTAAATGGTGTTAATAACCTTGAAAAGTGATTTTATGACAAGGTTATATTTTTTAGGGAAAACCATTGAAGAACACATGATTGATTTATGGATAAATCTTAGGTTTAATATATTTTTGATATTATGTTAATAAAGGGTTGATTGATTTTGAGAAAAGTGATTTAAATAGTATTCACAGTCTTGTAATTTGTTATTGATTTAATGAAAATTAATCCAGGATATTTTTTATAAATTTTATCTCATTTCAAGGATTATGAAATATATTGACTAGTTTATAACATTATCAACTACTAATTAATATATTTTAGTGTAAAAGAGAGAATTAGTTTTTAGAGGAATATATTATCTTATTTTGGAATAATGTCTTAGAGATTCAAATGGTTTGGGAAAATTCTGTTATAGGGAATATGTTTTTAGGGTATATTCATACATGGGTATATTATTTTTAAATGATTTATTTTGTTTGATTAAAGATAAGTAACTTGATATAGCTTAATAGAGTATAGTAAATGAAATATTAGTTGTTATACCTTGAATGATGAATATGTTAAGAATAACCTCAACAACTTTATTCAAAGATTAACAATCATAATTATGAGGATAAAATTTATTTAATTGGTAGTGTATAACACCCTGATATTTTACTACATGAATTCATTTAAATGATCCAAATGTGCTTGATTTCTTTCTCCACACGCATCACTAAACATTAAAGAAACCGTGATATATTTATATAAAATATAAATATTTATATATGAATATTAAAAACTAGAAATTGAGTTAATAAAAATGAATAGGAGTAATTTATTTATGAAATATTTGTATAAATTAAATAAGCACCACTTTTAATATAAATTAAATCCAATTAGTTTACCTAAAACGGATAATAAGGTCATATATCATTCAAAAAGTTATTTTTATAAAAAATTCATTTCTATTTGATATGAATTTATATTTCAAGAAACACGTGATTAATTATGATAAATTATAATTCATATTAATAATTAGATAACAAAAATTTATTTAGTAAATGATATGAAATAATGAGGATGACTGTTCTAATTGGAAATGTCATTTTACAATAAAAGAGTTTTTCATTATATTTTATGATTTTATTCAAATTTTTAATTAATAAAATTTTTAATTTTATGTTAATAAAATTTTTAATTTTATGTTAATAAAATTAACTTCCTTTTTTAATTCCTCGTATCAAAATTTAATTAGTATTGATTTTTTATCATTTTTAGAAAAGGTTGGTTCTTAGACAAGAAATGCACCTTTCAGGAAACTTGTAATTTTTATGAGTTTATCATTATATAAGAATGATCTATAAGATTAAAAAAATGGGGATAAAATATTAATATATTAAATAAAATTATGAATTTTTATATATTCTTTGAACTTATAAAAACTATGCCAAGCATTTTTAGTATTAATTTTATTATTACTTTAATAAAAATTATTTTCAATCTTTCTTTGAATCAACTATTTTCATGGTAAGATTTATTTTTGGATTTCCCTAAAAGTGTCATTAATTTTATTTATTTTTCATAAAACTAATTTTCTCATCGGTATTGATAAATTTAATAATTGTTTCTTGCATATAAACTTTAAGCTTAAAAACACACTTTTTCTAAAAACTGGTTTATGTGTTATGTGCAGTAATACTACAATTATCATTTAAAACCCATAGCAATTAAATTTTATGAAATTATTTCTAAGTTTTAAATTATGAGGATAAAATTATATAAAATATTCAATATTAATTTTTTTCATTAAAATTAGTTACAAAAGTATAAAATTAATTACCAAGTTAAAAGTAAATTAAGGAAAAGGTTAAAAACTTTAAAAGAAAAACCCTAAAACACTCAAGGATTTCATCAAATGAGTGTTTTATGTAAATTTAAAAGAAAAACTCACTTTACCCTCATATTAGTTTTATATTAATTTCATTTAAACTTGAATATTAACTTTATATTATTTAAAATGTAAGGGTTACTTCCAAAACTACACTTTATTCACTTATAAAAAGCTAACACTTACACCACTTCAAGACTCAACTTAACTTTTAATTTATCCTTGAAAATATGCCAAATTTATCCTTATATTGTTCTATCCTACTTCTAAAATTATTTTTTCACAATTATTTATCATAATTCCTTCAATTAAAAGGAGAATTGCTATAATAAAATTCAAGTCCCTGAAGTGAATATCCACTTCTTCTTAGTGTTACTTTTTTAATTTTTACTATCATAACCTAATATAAACAGATAAATATAATGAAATAATTATAATTATACTGAAATATAAATATATTAATTGTAAATATATTATTAAATCATTTATATCCACTAATAAAAAAACATTGATCTGGTGTTCCTTTGGACTACCGCCTCCACAAATAAACATCATTAATTTCTAATAATCGAATCCAAAGAATGGTATCAAGGATGGATTTGATGAATAAATATTATTTTTATTTCACAAATAAAATTTTTAAATTATCATTTTTCATATAATATCATTTTTCTATTTAATGAAAAATGGGATCGCTAGTCATGTGTACGGCGGACTACCGCCTCCATGAAAAATGAATTTCATTTATCATAAACAACCATTAATGATGGTTCTTATAATGGATTTAATTAAGATATATTATTTTTATTACATGTTTAATATTATTTATATTTCAAATTATCATTATCTAAATACATCCACTTACTCATTAAATCATTATAACACATTACTATTTGGGTCGATTTAATCACCTATATAAATGATATTATAACGATTATGTCATAAATTATTATGAAATGTCTTATAATGATAATGTCATCTAATAATGGTATATTTAATATGTTTTAATTATTCAGTAAATGTTTTGTTAATATTTAAAATGTTTATTAATATATCACCTTTCGATCTTTAAAATCATTGAAAAAAAGTTCATCGTGATTTCCATTTTTACAATTCATAATCATATATTTCACCTAAGGAAAATTAAATTTAAGTAATATTAATAAAATATTATTATTATTTATTTAATGATCGAAAAATGATGAAATTGAGACAAATTAGTGAGAATTGATCCCATTTTCATGAAGTTTATACGAATCAAGGAACCCAAAGTTCTAACACTCGATAATAGAAATAAACTATACTTGGTTAATATTTTTTCAATATATGTCTACAAAATAATTATAAAAATCGTAGAATTTTTATATTATGATATTTGAGATAATTAAATAAGATGATTATTTTCATTATATGAGTATTAATCATGATCAGTTAATCAAAATTAAAAGGTAAGTGTTTTCATCTCAACTTACACTCTTTGAGACATGTTCGGTGTTACGTACCTAATTTATTTTATGTTTTTTTTATATATTACTTATTTTATATATAGTAATAGGAATTAAATTTTAATCATGGTTATTTAATTTCAATCATAATCCCTCTCTTTCAATGGGTTTTTAATAAATTATTACTAAATTCATAAGGGTTTGTTATCTCAATTTGAACCCCTTGAAACATATTTATTATTTTATAACAATTTTTATTTGGAATGGTGTATCTACTAACCATTCAATATTTTGTATCATGATCCTCTTATTATTCATGTTATTCTAGTTTTCATTTTAAAACATATTCTTCAAGAGGATTTTATTCGAATGTTTCTAATGTTTTAAGGGTTTTCTTGGTCTAAATTATGATTCTCTTAGAAATAATAAATTTTCTGAACCATGATTTCTTTAAATGAAGTATTTTATTCTCATGGATATATTTTCATCATACATAATTTATTTCATGGGATTTAATAGATAAATCATGTTTCTTTATTTATGTGGATATTGATTCAGTTTTTCCCAAATAATAAAAAAAAATTTGGTAACTCAACGTTCATTCATTGAGTTATTATCATTCTCTTGATATTATTTCATATAAGTTGGGTACATTATTCAATTTTTTTATGTGGTATTCTATATATTTTTCTAGGTATATATATTTCTACTATATAAACCCTTTTATAAATATTTGTCACCTCTTGGGATATATTCTATTTCAATTATCCACCTTCTTTCTATAGATGGGTTAAAATCATGTTATCCCTTTTATTGGAAATGGGAAAAGTATTGTTGTACCATATAATGTTATTTCAAGGTGGGTTATTATTATAAAGTTTACTATTTATTGTTTGACCGGATGTTATGATGGTTTATAATCATTTTATACCTTTTATTTACATGGTGAAAATTATTTATATTCATAATGATCAATGATTGTCAACACGGTTTGATCATGTATTGATTTTATATATTCATCAATATATAGACAATCATATTTTTATTTAGCCAAAGGTTCCTTAGTGAATGTTATAAAAGGTCTTTTTGACTCTTTTGGTGAATGCATTGGCCTTAATCAGGTGATGGGTGGGGGTTGAAAGTCTATATACCCCACACCCTTGATGCATTTACAGGTCTCATTAAAAAAACTTGGTTGTGTATATCTCTCCCCATATCAGTATAATGTCTTTGAACAAGGCATTGAAGACATGTTTTTGATGTCTGGAATTATGTATTCCATAGTAATTAGATTAGTATTATTGATATCCATATTTTATTTTATTATCATGGATATCACAATATCTCAGTTTTAGTTGATTATTAAATTATTCAGATTATTTATTCTTTTCATATTATTTATTCAATATTTCTGTTTTTTACATATTCAGTTATATATTCTCTTACTGAGTGTTTGATATAATTCCTTTATATGTTTCCATTTCCCCTGGTGATTAGGAAAAACATTAAACATGAAATTTCTAATAGGATATCTTGTGTGTAGAATTTATGGAAGAATCTGAAGAATCATTATGGATTATACGGTTCCTTATATAGTGGAAAAAATCCATTAGTTGAGAAAAAAATGGGTTTTTAGGTTTATGTTTTTCCTTGATTCTCTAAATATTTAAACTTAAAAGGTTTTGATAATATATGTATTGCGATATTTTTTAAGTCATGTAATTATGGGATATTCATATTTGGAAATCTACAATTTGTTTCAAATATTGTTAATAAATTTTTTGTGTACAGCATTGAATCTAGGAGTGTGTGTCCGTGGCATCAAAATGAGGGTTCTCATGCTTGATATCTCACCAACTATAGGTAATAGGGATTCATTGTAATCCTACACCCATAATTATATCAATAATTTTATAGAATTACATGTGATGTACTTTTTTGGGCCAATCTAGAAAATAATCCTCAACTTATTACCTAACAACTAATTTCCTTATATATCATATAAAATTATTCATATCGATTTAAATTGTTTATTCATGTTAATCTTAACATAATATTACAACCCTATAAAATTATATCTTTTATTCCATTTAAAGAAATCCATTTTGAAGTGTAAAATGGGAACCATGTCTTACAAGAATCAACATAATAGAATTAGACATCTAAAAACCTAGATGATCCTTCTCAAAAATACTTTAAATTTTTTCAATCATGTACCATTAGAAGACTCCTTCCAATACAAAATCTATTCCACTCTTGGTCCTTTTTAATGGGGTTCTCAAAATAAAAATCCATTTTGTCCCATGGTTTGATATATTCATACATATATATCTTTACATTTTAAAATATATAAATCAAGATATATACTTTTTTATTGATCCATTACACTTATTTTTTATTAATGTCAGCTTTGATCAACCTTAAATTCATCCTTGAAAATTAATCTTCTATGGACTTAACATTAAAAGGTTATTTCACCTTATTTTCATTCTAATTAATTAGAAGGTCCAATACATTTTTAGGGATGAATTAATCCCCTTTTCCTTAATAATATATAATAGGCCTCTTATTCTTTCTAAGATTCCCTCATTTATCCTCTAAGTTGACGACCTTACATTTATAACTAATTTTTGTGAAGCTCAAGACATTATCCTCTTCTACTTTCATTGTTAGTTTTAATAAGAAGTATTATTCCTTTAACCCCCTAATTTTCAATCCTACAATCACTAGGAAATCTTTAAGGTCTAAAAATCATTCCCCCTTTTCTTATCTGATTCACACATCTCAATTTTCTAGAAATCATATTCATTGTAAAATGTTTCAAGAGAGACAGTAGTTTTCACTAAAACATACTCATTAGAGGGTTCTTCTCCTATTTGTTCCAATATAGGGTTTTATACTTGAAATCCTTTTTTTCTTCATTTATTTCACTTTTTCTATTCTCTATAGGAAATATGATCTGGTATGTTATTTTTTTAGATTATCAAACTACTTTACCATTATCAAATGCAGAGAGGCCTACATGAAGTTTGGCCTTCCCATAGGGATAACACTTCCAATATCCTAATATGTAATGTAATACGTACCTAATTACCCATCCTATATTGATGAATGATAAAGGTCATTTTGTGTTTAGCCTTTCTTATTTTTCTTTTGTGGTATCTTTTATGTAGATAGAACAACCCAATTATAATATTTTTTCCTAGTTGAGATGTCAATTCTCACTACTCCAAAATATGTAGGAATTACTAAATCCCTATCCTTTAGGTATACAGAATATATAACTTATATCCCCTCTAATTCCCTTTTATGAGGATCTCCATCACCTATTTGATATTGTTCTCTCGTATTATTATAATGATGATGCATCACATTTATAGTATATGACTTGACCCTAATTCCATTGATAACATAACTATCCAACTAAAAATCAGCATTGGAAACACCATGGTGGACATCATTATTATTCAGATCATGATAAAAGGTTTTTTTAGTGAAATATACATTTTTAGAAAGAAGAAAACTCAACCCATGACATAGAGCGCATAGTTTGTTTGTATTAAAACTATTCTAACGCCTCAATAAAAAAATATTCACTACATGTTTGGATACATAAACTTAAATACATATGTGAGGGTGATGAGATGGATGATCAATCTATACAAACTATCTGAGAAAATATATAGAACTATTATATTCCGTATCATTTTGAGTATTTATGGTTCTTGAAAAGGCATTGGAAATATGGTAATGATTACCCAAAGATCTATTATTTAGGGGTCTCATTTCATATTAAAATTATAAGAATAAAAAAATAGAGATTAATAAGAACCATGGAAGACTCGTGAAGTTTTATTCCAAGATAAGATTAGATCCTCATTATAAGAAAAGTGAATTAAGAAAAGGGGGTACCAAGTAGACCAAAAATCAAGTTATATTGAAGACCCAAATAAGTGAAGATGAACCTATTGAATGGGTCGATCAAGGGTTGATAAAATAAAAATAAAACCAATAGGAGTGATTCAATAAGTTCATTGCTTATTTGAACTCCAACTGTGAAATTGGAAGCTTAGGGAAGTCATTGTGATATGAAGTATCTTTAGGGTTTATCATGATTTCAAGAAATGGTGGGATAATATTAGGGTTAAGTTAGGGAATAAACAGATTAGGGTGAGTTATTTGTGGGGACCCTTAGTGTCCTTCACCCAACACTGGGGGAGGGATCAGCGCTATAACCATCATTTCTTAGGTTATAAAATACCTAGTATAGAGCACCAAACAATGGTGAACCAAAATAATTTTATCATTAGAACCCTTAATACTCTATGATGATCATCGATTAAGGACAAATAAAAGTCATACATTAAAGGGAAAATCATCATTTTACATCAAAAAAATATTCCACCAACATAAAGAAATTATAAAGTGAAGACTTCCTTTTGTACAACATGATACATTTTATATTCTTAAACTCATTTAATAATTCTTAACAAAACATTTCATAATCACCTACTTAACACGTGGTATATGAAAAGTTTTTAAATTAGATTTATATTTTCTTCACTTTTAGAGGTTTTATTAAAATAATTTCATATCTTTGTAATTCCTATCACATATCCATGTGACCACCTAATAAATCCTCCCACTGAACTCATTAGTGCATAAAATCTATGAAGAAAAATAGTTTTAATGTTGATTAGAATTAGGAATCATATTTCAATTGTTTAAATCTTTGAACATATTTAAACTTTTAAAATTTACAATATCAAAGTTTATGTTTTAAATAAATTCTATTGTCTACTTAGAAATCTTCAAAAGTACATTATCTTCCTTGAAACCCTTCCCATTAAAATTTTCAATTGAAGTATTTTTTATATATAATGAAAATATTTACATTATCACCTACCAAAATATCCTAAACACTTTTAAGATAAACTGAAGTTCACATCATTGTGATAAATAAATGTAACTATTTACATTTTACTTTATCACCATACGCTAAAATGTTTTAGGATATTAATTCAAATTTATTTTTAATTTTTACTAGTATAATCTTTTATTTATTAAGGATGAACTTCTATAAGTCAAAAGATACTCTCAATAGCCTCTTAGGCACTGTATTATCTTCATAATATCATATTAAGATACAAAAATAAATCATATTTTATTTTAGTGGGAATATTTAACAAATATACCATTTTTTATATCATATGTTGTATTCTATGTGTTTGGAGAAACATTATAAAGAGAAGAATTTATACTTAAAAATATTTCCCTAAAGGGTTGTGAGAATGCTGATATAACTTTTTGTTTTTATTATATTTTTTTCAATGAGTGAGTTAGTGATGAATTAATTGATGTAAATATATATTGAAAAATAATAATTACTTTGAAGTATAATGAAGATATCAATAATTTTGTTGCATATGAGTTATATCTATGGAAGTTCAAATGTAATCTATTTTATTTTTGAATAGATATGATTAAATTTTGATATTTTTTCAATTTTTCTTAAATTCTAATCATGTGTTCCAATTTCACTTGATGAGTGAAATTTTCTTACAACATTTTAAAATGTGAAGACCATGAAAATATTTATTCTCATGAAGTAATGTTTTTAATGAAGGCCAAGAAATAATCATTTATTTCATGAGGAGTTTTATTGTGAAGTCCATGAAAAAGAATATTTATATTTTTTCATGAAGATTATTTTAAGAATAATTTCATATTTTTTTTACTAAGTATTTTAGTGGGACTTAATAAAAAATGGCAAACCCTAGGCCAACCAAGGGCCCACCTCAACCATGTATGTGGGACATAGGTTGAATACATGGGTGGTAGATCAACAAGGTCATCTAGGTAAGAATGGATGATAATATTCATAGGAAGGAATAGTTTGTGCATAACATGCACAAGAGTACATATCACCACCATGCGAGGTAGTATGATAATAGAGGGGTGTCAGTGTGGGTTAGAGTTAGAAGAAGTTGGGAGTGGACCCCATTACTTGAAATCGTTCCACTATAAACACATATTTTCTTATAAAATGTAACTTGTAAAGGTAAAAATGTATGTGGGAATATATGATTCACTACACTATTCATCTTTTAATAATTTCATGCTTATAATATTGTCATCTAATTAGTTTGATCTGAGACGTGTGATAAAATTTTTCCTTATATTAAACCTTTATGAAACCCATGTTTGATGTAAGGGCTTATTTTCACTAAAAAAAATTAATTTCATGACATCCAAACTTTGAAATAAGCTTGATATCAGGAGAATTTGAAACAATAATGATACAAATAACCATATATGCATGATTCAATGTGTTTTTAATTGTTTTTTTTGAATGAAATATTAGTGTTGAATAAATATAACAACATGTAAATCATTCAAGGAAGTGAGTTTACATGAGGTTATTTCAAGATGAATGTGAGTGGTTTATAATGAAAAAAAACATGATCTCATATAGGATGATATTCTATGATTTTCTACATTATGTAAATCTAATATCTTTGAATTATCAAAATAATCTGTTATATTAATATTAAGCTATGAATCTATATAGTTTTTGGTATTTAATTTAGTGATTGAAATGGAATATCTTGTGCAACATTAAATTTATTTGACTCACAAAAATTATCAGAGATGAAGTGGTGGATAATAATTTATAAATATTGACCATCCAATCTTAGAGATGATTGGATGCTAATATTTTTTGGGGGTTATCATTTTATTTTATGAAAATAGAGTATCTATGTTATCACTTAGGCGAAGAATCCCTTAGATTTCTACCTACACGATAGAGGTTATGGACCCATCTAATACATGATAAAAAATATAGAAAACATGAGTTATTTACTTGGATTCGTGAAGGGAGAAGAAACTATGAATCCCATAGTTATCATGAAGAAGAAGGAGATTTTACATACACACTTCATTATGTGAAGGTGATTAAGATTCTATAAGGAAACCAAGCATTAAATAAGGAACATAACCATGAGATTCATTGTTTAATGATGAATATAACCATGCACTTTTAGTTAAATGAATAAAATAGAGGGATCTATTCACATATCCCTATATTAAAAAGTATTAAAAAGATACATGTGTACACTACTTTGGAATAACTTAAAAACAAGAACAATAATAGAAAATCTAAAAAATGTGTTCTCTCATGATAGAGAAGATCCAAATGATCTATTCACATAAATAAACTTTTAAAAACCATTTAGAAAATAATTAATATGCATGTGATGATATTTCTTATGAAAAATTTTCATGAGATTCATGAAATGTTTGAGAAACAGATGCTATAATTTGATATCGTATATTTCATGTCGATGTAAAAAAGTAGAATAAAAATTAATGACCAAGTATATATCTAATAATTTTAATTTATTCTACAGAATAATTATGAGATTTCTAGTCTACAAAATATTCATATTATTCTAACTAAAGGAAAATAAGAGGAAAACCTAATTGATTTTTTTATATTTGAGGAATTACACTGAATATTGTGTTTGATGGAGCACTTATGTTTGCTTCAATTTGATTAAGTGAATCAAAAATATTGAATTATATTGAAGAATACTTTTTTTACATGACTGATCACTTTATAAGGGATAAATTGACATCCTATGTTCTTTTGCTTCAAATATAAATCTTTCATTATACCTATTCAGTTCTTGGAAAATGTTTCTAAGGATATCCCCTTTCTTATACTTTCTTTGATATTAAAAATGAATCAATTTTTGTGTGGGATAATAACCACCATGAATTGTTGATGTGGTTATCTACATTTGAGGTGAACCTTGTTAAAAGTATTAGCATTCTTTATTCATTAGTGTTTTGTGTGCATGCTTGTTAACCATAGTGAATAATATAATAGAACCATTCACTGAATAAGTGACAAAGGTAAAAAAATGATAAAATTTTAAAAGTGATAAAAATAATTCCACACTGATTCAACCCTCCTCTTAGTGTGTTCATACTAAATTTATCCTAAGAATTGGTATTAGAGCAGTTCACACCACTTATTAGATTCCTTGTTTATAATCTTGTTGAAGATTTTATTTCTATTATCAATTCAAAATGGAGTGAAAACTTGGAGAAGTTGTATCTATTATGTATCAGGATTCTATATCATCCAGTACTTTTAATAACATAAGAAATAATTAATTGAGAAGATGAATAAGTAATTCATCTTGTACAATGAAAAATAATTATTCATTTCCCTATACATTAATCCTAATAAAGACATGTCATGTATGTAATTTGAAGATCTGGTAGTTCAATCTACTACCAAGTATAAAAAAAATATTTATGCCTCAAATGATGATAAAGAGGTATTAGATATGTTATGTTAATATTTTATGATAATAAAAACAAGCATAAGTGGTCATGATAATTCATCATGCAATAAAAGAAGTACATATTTTGAGGAAGAGCTTACAAGAATAAATTACTCATATAGAATAATAATCCAAGGAAAGAGAGTGTAAATTATCACAAAGGGTGATGATAGGTGTTGATATAACTAAAAATTATAATTCCAAGAGTTATAGAGTTCAATAGATTAAATAATAATTAGAAAACATTAGAATAAAGATTCCAAGTTTCTGTAAATATCATTAACTAAGTTTTATCTAAATAATAATTTAACATTGAGTGTGAAAAAATATTCTATAATTTTAAAAATGCGTGGTTGAATTCACTTTATGAAAATAATAATGCCACAAAATAATTTTAATAGAATAACCATGCATTAAAATAAAAATAAAAGGCTATCATTGATGTCTAGAACTTCTAATTAGATATTAAATCAAAGAAGATAAATATCTTCAAAACAATTTATAGTAGAAGAATAAAATTCATGATGTTGAAATTTAAATAATAAATAAATAATGTTAACAAAAATTTAAATTACTGGAGGATTGGAAAAACAACATAAATGAGAAATTTTTAGAGTTTGAGGTAAAATTGAAAACTTCTATAAATACCCAAGTTAATTCTTCACAAAAAGTTAAAAGTAGAGATATTACCACAAGATATAATGCCATACAAACTTCAAAAGAGGATTTATATCCTAAAATATTTCTACTTGACGGAAAGAATAATTTGAAATCATTTAATTTTAAATCATGAGTATCCTAAAAAAGGTACTATCCACTTCAAATAATGTTATTTGTGTTATTCCTGGTTTTATGAAAAATAAAGATTCAAAAACAAAAAAAAAATTAATGAATAGGGGAAATGATGTACTCACCACTAAATATTTGGTAAAGGAAGATAAATGAAGAATAAGTTATCCCCTAAATAATCCAATCATAATAATTAAAAGAAATAGCAACAACGAGTATTTCAATCAAGAAAGACAGTTACTCAAAAGAAAATATCAAGATTTTTTGGCCTTTATTGGTTTTATGAAAGATTCAGGTGCATGGACTATGATTACTGGAATAATATGTTAGTTTATAAAATTCAAACAAAGAATACATAAAGGGGGATAAAAATAATGATGATGAAAATTCCATATAAGTAATTGAATAATATTACTATTATAAAAAAACTGAAAGTTTGAAGAACCTCTATGGTATTTTCAATAGTAGTGGCCATAGTGAAGATATGAGAAAATATAATTCATTCAATAATGAAACAAAAACAATTTAGAAGAAAAAACTACAAGAGATTTATAATAGATAGAATTAAACCTTGGGAAATAATCAAATGAAAAATACTCAAGAAAAAATCATGAGAATTCAATAAAAAGGTTAGATAATTAAATCTTGAGTAAAAATTATAAGAAGCCTGATTTTCAACAAAAAAACCAAGAAGAAGAAATAGGTGATACATCAAAGAGAACAAGTTAACCCTTTTTTATAATAAGGTTTCACACTACATATTACTGTAAGAATTCCATGGAAATCAAAATAAATGTGGGTAGTCTTAAGAAACAAATGGATAAACTAATCCAAAAGAAAATTAAAGGACTAAAATAGTAAAGATAAAAACTAAGAATCCATGTGAATCAACCAAGAATATAGTGAATATTCTAAATTATATACTTCCTAATTGGATAGCTGATTTGGAAAGAGCATGAAAATTGGAAGAAGTGTTGATGAAAGTAAATGATAAAGGGAAATAGAATATTCCACATGAAAAAAATAAAATTTCATGAGAGGTTTTCAATAAGTGATAACTAATGAATCACAAAAGTACAATGTGAAAGTTTCAAATAGGATGGAAATATTTATAATTGTTATTATTACCTAAAAATTGTTCATTAATAAATACTAAATAAGAGTCATAAATCTTTATATGATGAATGTGGCTTGATGGACCGTGTAAATAAGAAAATTACACACAAAGAATTTATTGAAATAAAAAATTTCATGCAAATCAGAACATCCAAGAAATCTATAAAATTCATCATTAATATTTCAAACTCACATGGATCATAAAATAAAGGATTACCATGGTTGAGAAACAATTATAAGACTTGTTTCTCCCATTGAAAAGTAAAGGGAATTCCACCTTATTTCCCATCTACATTGTGGTTTTTTCTTATTTTGTAGTGAATTTGAAGGTTATGGACATAATCTAGGGCTGAACTAAAATGAATATTATATTATTATGTCTATAAGATGGAATATTCCATGATTTATGGAATATTATATCTTATTTTGATTTATCTACTGGTACCATGAAAATTATTTATTGAAAAATATCAAAGATCAACCTTGATGATGATGGTAAAGACATCATAACTAATAAAAAAATTGAAATCGCCATCATGGATAAGATGAAAAAAATTGTATTAAAATTAATTAGGATTCAAATGAAAAATTAATGAAAATATCCATCTTGATCAATTGAAATTAGAGATAGTTATTTGAGGGGTAGTATCTAAATAATTTCCTAGAACACTCTATTTAATTCTAAACTGATATCTTTTGAAATTACTGGTTCAAGAACTCGTTATTGTGGTATGTGGGATAACTACCCTGTAATTATTCAAAAAAATTAAATTAAGTATAATATTAAAGTGGAACTTAAATTAGTCCTTGACATGAAAAAAATAATCTTGAATAAGTTATAATACTAATTTTATAAACAAAATCTGCCTATTATAATTGAATTTTTTTAATATCCATGTTGAGATGAGTGCATGAATTTCAGTTTAAATGTATCTTTTAAATTTTCATTACAAGTGGCATTAGAAAAGTTCTATTTTTATTTTATCATTTGGAATTTTTTAATTTTTATTATCTTACAAAATAGTTGAATAGTCTCTAATGAAGGATACAATTTTTACTATATGACTTTGTATCATATTATAAATTGACAATAGACGACATTGATCTCTAAATTAGACCCCCTAGTTTTCTACACTAAACACGGATCATGTAGAGTTAGACTATAATAATTTTGGTAGGTTTATTATAAAAGAAATCATACCATCATATCTTATAAATTTTGTATCTGTATCAATAAAGGGGGAAATTAAAATTAAAAAATTATAGAATAAATTAAGAGAACATATTAACATATTATTTTTTACATTGTTATTGACAAAAAATGAAAAGGGAGGGACTGATAATTCTAATTTTTGTCTATTTTGTATTTCTTTTCAATGATTTGAAAATTTATGAATTACTTGATTTAAATATGTATTGGAAAATAATAATTTCTTATAAGTCTACTAAAGATCCCAAGAATGTTTTTTAAGATGATTTCCATCTATAGAAGTTAAAAGGTCATATATTATATTTTTGGATGATGTGGATTAAATTGTGATGATTTTTGACCTATTATTAATTTCTAATAACACGTTCTAATTTAAATAAGAGATTTAACATTCTTTAAAAAATTTAAAAAGGGGAATACTATGAAAATATTTATTTTCATGAAGAAATGTTTTGAATAACGGTATAAAATATTATACTATTCCATGTAGAGTCTTATTTGGAATTCCATTCAAAAAAAATTATAATTTTTAAAGAATAATATTTAAATAATAATTGTGTACTTATATTTTACTATTTATTTGATTTTTTCTTATAAAATAATTTTTCACCCCTTTTCCAACCAAGAACCCACCTCAACAACACATGTGGGGCCTATGTTGACCTCATGGGAGATAGATCAACATGGTCAGTCATTGAAGTATGGATGAGCGCTTGGATAGTAAATCATAGAATAGAAAAGAGTATGTGGAACCACCGTATAGGGTGTAACAATGGTGAATGGGTTCCGACATAGTTTGGTGCTAGTGGAATCCATAAAAGGACCTCGTTACTCATATATGGTCCAATATCAGTATGAATTTTCTTATAAAGTGTCACCCAAACAAAGAACAAATAAATGTTGGAATCTGTGATGTGTTACACTAATCATCCATTAGAAATGTTATGCTTATATCACAGCCATCCAATCAGACTAATATAATACGTTCTATCAAATAATTCCTCTTATTCAACCTTATGGTAACCCTAGCTTAACATCAGGGCTTATTTTAATCAGAAAAATTTCATGTTGATACATCTAAATATTTAATTGGGATCAATCACATGATAATTCAAAACTATAATGATAATGATCACCATAAACTCATTATCCAGCATGTTTTCAGCCATTTTTTCAAAGAACATATCACTACTATATGGAGATAATGACACATATATCATTTGAGGTAGTTTAGTTCTATTAGATGATGCATGTGATCTTGCTACATTCATGTGAGTGGTTAATCCTAAAAGAATAACTTGATCTCATAGAGGATGAGGCACCATGATTTTCAGTATCACGTAAGTTTTAGATATTTTAATTACCAAAAACTTTGATGATATTAATATTGATCCAAAACTTGGTATAGTTTTCAATCATTTAAGTCAGTGATTAACACGATGTATTTTTCATAAATTTAAATGTATTTGAATCACCGTATTTCTTATATATTTTTTGATGTATATTTCTCTATAAATACAAGGAATATAATATGATAGAAGGTTGGGTGCTAAGATTTTTGGGAGATCGCATTTTCCTTCATGAAAATAGAACATATTCATTATCGCATACATGGAGAAGACTCAAATTTTCACCTAAATGAGAGAATTTTCATGATCATATATTTCATGAAAAAAAATATTGAAACCATTATCTATTTACTTGTCTTTATAAATGAAGATAAAACTGAGAAGGCATGGCTATTGTTAAGATAAATAAGATCTCACGTACACACTTTTTTGCATGAAAGAGATTAAGAATCCTAAAAAACCCATTTTGTGAAGACATAAATAAAAATTCTTCATTTTATCATGAATAATTTAACCATTCACTTTTAGTGAAATAATATAATATAAGTATCTATGTACATAACCCTATGTGAATAATTT
This sequence comes from Viscum album, assembly GCA_963277665.1. Classification (NCBI taxonomy): domain Eukaryota; kingdom Viridiplantae; phylum Streptophyta; class Magnoliopsida; order Santalales; family Viscaceae; genus Viscum; species Viscum album. The sequence continues at coordinate 1,085,957,664 of OY728151.1, forward strand.
TGAAGAAGATACATACAAACTTGTTTGGAATAATTTACAAAAAAGAATAATAATAATAAAGATAAATAGTGTTTTATCACAAGAAATATATGATCCAAATGATATTTTTCATATGAAGAAACTAGTAAAATCCATGTAAAAAATAATTCATATTCATGTGATGAGATTTCCTAAGAAAAATACACATGATATGCATGAAACTTTTTAGAAACCAACAGTGTAATTTGATATCTCATAATTTATATCAAATATAAAAATATAGGATGAATAATCAATGAAAAATTTAATATCCTTTAATTATTATTTATATTATATAATAATATTAAGATATCTAGTCTACAATATATTCATATTATTCTGACTAAAAGATAAGAAGAGGTAGCCTACTTTATTGCTGCATATTTGAGGTAGCATGCTAATTATTTTGTTCCTGGTAGCTCTTTTGTTTTATAAAATTTGAGGAAGTGAAAATAAATATTGAATCCAAACAAAGAATACCTGTAAAACATTTCCGATAACTTTTTAAGGGATATCACAATATCCTATACTCTTGTTCTTTAAATATAAATATTGTATTGTACCTGGTTGGTTCCAAGAAAATGGGTCCAAGTTAATCCTATTTAACATACTATCTTTTATAATAAAAATGAATTAGTTTAAATTTGGGAAAATAACCACCATAAAACCAAGACATATTTAGCCAAATTAGAGGTAAACCTCATTAAAAATCCATGTTTTTATTATGCTTTAGTATTTTTCATGATTTTTAACCATAGGTGAAAAAGATAAGAGAACAATTCATTTAATAAGCGAAAATAGTATAAAAAGGGGATAAAGTTTCTAAAGTGATAAAAATTCATCCCACACTTATTCACCACCCCCTAGCATGGTCCTCCCAAAGTGATCCTAACATAGAACTCCTTCCCTTATATTTTAGAAAACATCCGGATAAAAAAACACCATATCCATTAGTGTTATAAAATCTAAATTCCACTAATATTAGGGTAACTTTAATGTTTCTCCCATCACTTAGCTATTTTTGTAGGGTGTTATCCCAATAATATTATATATGACTCCTATATATTAGAGTGGGTAACCCTTTACCAAATCCATTAAAATGAGAAACTCAACTCTATTCCTCTAGTAACCTAATCTTATTAGGGTCTCCTAACTAGTATAACTGATGGAAAATTATAAAAAATTTATCCTAATTCAATTAGGGTCACCCATTACTTTTTTCCCTCATGTAAGATAATCCATGGGAACCCAACTTTATCTTGACCAAACTGGTTGGATAATCAAGGCCTTGACAAGTTCTTATTTCAATGTAATTTCACACTTAATATTCGAGGAGTTTTAATCACATCATATTATCTCATGTTATTCCATTTACATATATGTTTGTTTATAATGATTCAATTTGGATTCTTATTCCTTATACCAAATGAATATGTTCAAACCATAATGATGTGTAAATTTTTACATGATTCATAGTTTTTATTACTCATCTAAAAATAGAAGCTAAACATATTTACACATATCCAAACACATCACATGAATAAATTACATAAAATTTTCATGTAAATGTTTACAATTATATAAATTCAATAATCCCTATATGAGTAACTCTAGAGCCATAGATAACCAACCCCTATATTTCTATAATAAGGAATAATCCTTTAGGTTAGTGGTAAGTCTAGAAAAAAGTCCCTCTACCAAAGGATACTTTACTAAGAGAGATTCTAATTCATCATAACTCTAATATCTAATATTTATCAAAAATATTTAATAACTAAATTCAAAAAAATATCTTTAATTAAGAACCAAATTCAAGGTAGATAAAAATTAAATTGATTATCATACCTCGAATAAAACTCATTATATGAATGTATGATAACATATAAGTATTTAAACACTTTTAAACTAAATAATATAGAACAATTCATAATAAAACACTTAAATATATGAATAAAGTAGAGAATAAACTTTAATAAATGAATAATTCATAAATTTAACATTTATAGAAAGTTCATAAATAAAACTATTAATAAAACTTTATAATTTAGCTATCTATTATGTATATTAAATAATTTTCAATATAAACACTTTATGTGACACACCCATATCACTATAGTGTTTAAATTTATTTATTTTTAATATATTTTTAGTTTTTCAAGAGTTTTCATTGTTTTTTGGGTGCTTTTATCTCAAAAAATGTTTTTTTGGAATGAGGGTGACCTCGCCACACTATAGTTCCATATAATTGGGTGTTTTCAGGGGAATTATGGCCCTATGAATTTCTCTATTGGAAACTATGACAGGTGATACACCCAAGTTGGGAATTTTTTTAACTTCAGTTGGGGGGTTTCCTTTATGAGAATCATATAGCAACACCGCACAATGGAATAAGTCATGGTAGGTTCTAAAACTGTGAGGGTATAGTGGCCTCATTATGGTGGTTGACCATACCAAGGGTCCTTGAGGGGTTCCAAAAGGATCACCATGATATAGTTCATGTCATCGATCATTGACCGCCTATTTAATTTTTTGTGGTTTCCCCTTTTTACCCTCTTTGGTTTTTAAGGGTTTTTTACCCCTTATATTTCTTTACTTATGATGTTCATATCAAGTAGAGATCTTAAGAGTCTCTCCCTTCTTCTTCTTCAATTCCATGTTGTTCCTCATTGGTTTCAATAGGATTTTGAAGGTAGATTCACCCCACCCATCATCCTCCTTCTATTCCCTATTAGGTCCTCTTCTTCTAAAAACCTAATTTCTATGGGGGAAAATTTTGGGGTTTTTTATGAGTCAATCTGTAAAGACCCATAAATTTCAAGGAAAATTTTTTCTTAAATTCTTTGAGATTTTCCGAGTACGCAGTTTCTAACAGCACCTGATTCAGAGGCCTAGTGTGCCCGGAATCAATTTCCAAAGTTTAGCTCAGGTACGTTCAGTGAACGGATGAGCGGGTTTTTCTAACTTTTGAACTGGTTCTCGGAATTGAAATCCAAGGTCATCGATGAAACTGCAGTGCCGATAATTGCTTAAGATGACCATTCTCGAAGGTGCGTTTTCTCGGGAGGAGTTGTTAAAAATTGAGGATTAAATGTGAAGTAAATAAAATTGTGGTACAATTTTATTTTCTTTATCTAATGGTTATATCCTACATGGGGTAGTTGGGGTGGGACCCAAAAGTCCCTAACTATCCATGTTAGGATATTTTTGAGGTGGGGCCCACACGAGCCCCACCCCTTCACATTACTTTAACTCCTCTAAACCCCCTCTTAAAGTTGGAAACTCCCCATTTAATTTTTGTATCCATTTAATTATGTAACTTGCCCTCTCTCCCTCTTTATTACATTCCAACTCACATTAAATTAATTGATTAAACCCATTCAATTAATTTAACTAAGAGTTTGAATTTTAAGTTCAATGCATGGCATGTTATAATAAAATAAGAGTAAGTCTTATTTTATTTGGGGTTGCGATTGTTGTGTTGAGACTTTGGGGAGAAGAGCTCTAACCCTTTGCATAACTCATCCTCCCGCGAAGAATGACACCCTCCGACGAAGAACATCGACACGGCGACCTCGGATTATTCTTTCTTTTCCTCCTCTGCGGTAACGAAGGAAACAACGACGCAGAAATTCACCAGCGACATCACACTTTGTTCTCACAGTGATTAAAATAGGAGACATCGCTTCCTCCTCGGATGCTCTCCATAGACATCTACAAAACCACACCACGTGACGCCGTCAAATGCGACGCCGACTTTCGTCATCGTTTGATTGAGGTAGGGGTTACCTTCGAACAAGTTTATTTATTGATTTTCATGGATTAAATTATGACCGCTTGTTATCATCATAACAGGAGGAGATCGGACTGCACAAACCCGGCCGATCCTCCTCCCCCTTTTATTGTTGATCTTTGTTGACGATTTTGGCGAAGGCAACGTAGTACCGTAGCACTACGCGGGATCGAAGAGAACCGTGGCCAGAGCGGGCCGTGGTGTTGGTGTGCGGAGCCGTCGCGTCGTTCCGGAGAACCCGAGGGAGGCCGCGACTGGCGCGGGCCGCGGCAGAGGGGCGCGGTGCCATCGCGCCGCACCGGTCGGACAGGAGTCGCGGCCTAAGGCCACAGCGGTCTTCAGCAGGGGGCGGCCGTGCTCGGCCGGCCGCCGGCGCTCCGGGAGGCGGGACCCCGAAGGGTCCTGTGGCAGCTCAGCCGGCCAGCCTTAATGGCCGACCGTTTCTAGAATAAACTGGGGGTTGAAACCCCCGGCCAGCGCCTAGGGCATACCCCACCTGGGTCCACCGTTTCGGTATCAAGCCCCCCCCCCCCCCGCACCCCGCGGCCGACTCCGAGCCAAGCCGCAGGCCACACCTCACCACGAGTCGGGCCATGCCCAGCCAGGCCAGACCCAGACCTCGGTCGGGTCGACCCGGTTCAGGCCGACCTAGGGGGTATCGGGCCGGGTCGGACCGGGCCCAAACCCCCTATTTTCAGACAGATCCGTTGATATGACCATATCTTGGGCTATGGACCTTCGATCGACGCACCGTCAGTTGCGTTGGGATCCTTGGATCGATAAAGTCATTTTTTTATATTAAACTCAAGATTTCGGTAAAGTTTGGGTACAGTTGGGTTGGTTCGAACCCAAAACCAACTGGGCCCTTGGATCGGAAATGCTTATAACTTAACGACCGGATGTCTGAACGACGTGTCATCAGTTACGTTGAATTCCTCTTAGTGATACAGTTCTTTTGGCTTACTCCACTTGAGGTTTGGACATAGCTAGAGTATGGTTGAGTTGGTTTTTGCATAAAAATCAACCGGGCCCCTGGGACGAAAAAGCCAATAACTCTCAGACCGGGCGTCCGATTGACGCGCCATCCATCGCGTTGAGTTCCTTTTGATGAGACAGAACTTTGTGATACATCAACTCTGGACTTCGTGACAGTTGATGTGTTGATACCTTGTCTCGTGAAGCGGACCCTCCCAGAATCGATCGTGCTATGTGCGGAAACCCTAGAGCTGGCTTCGACTGCGACGACGATGGAGACTGTACTTGGATCCTACGTGGGTTCAGCAGCGAGGAAGACTGTACTTGGATCCTATGTGGGTTCAGCAGCGATGACGACTGTACTTGATTCCTACATGGGTTCGGCAGCGATGGTTACTATACTTGGATCCTACGTGGGTTCGGCAGCGACGACTTCTGTACTTGGATACTACATGGGTTCGGCAGAGGAGATGATTCAGATGCTACATCTATCATCTTCACCCCTCTTCATGAGTAGTATATCTGTGTGAGATGAGTCTTGACTTTCAATCATTATCTTCGATATGATTGACTTGCTATCCTGTTTGGATTGGGATGTGCTTTCCTATGTGGATTGGGATGTGATTTCCTGTGTGGATTGGGTTGTACTTTCCTGTGTGGACTGGGTTGAACTTGGGATCGTGAGTTGGAGCAGAACTGGAATTGATGACTTAGGTATATTTATGGGCATATACCTAAGTAGATTTGGTTTATACTTCGTGATTGTATCTTTCCTTTGTGGTTTATCCTTCGGGGATTCTGGGAGACCTTCGGGAGTCTCGGGGTCCCTACTGAGTATCGTATACTCACCCCTGCACGGGCTATGCCCACACTACGTTGTGTTGGTTGTAGACGACAGACAGCGCTGATCGTGGTTGAGGCTTGTGGAGAGGGACGGTACCCAGAGGTGGACTATCAGGCGGTACTAACACGGGGTGGACGGCCAGACTCGAGGAGCCGACGAGACAATCTGTACTCACCCTTTAGGTGGGAGTTCCGGGGGACGTCTTGGTGGTTGCTGCTCTACTTTTCAGTTTTTGTACTTTCTTTTCTCATTTGTACTGTACTTTCAGTTGGATTTGTATACTGGCCCATTTACTTTCCAGCACTTACTTTTGTACTCAGTTTACTTAGTGTTTACTTAAACTTGTGTACACTGTGGTGTTTGTTTTCTTATATAAAGGCAATCCCTTCCCTTTTATCAGGATTTATGCCTTTGGTGCTAGTCGCTAGCCCCTGGCCTATGGAAGGTGGGCTTGGGGTAGTCACGGCACGGGCCCCGAGGACGAGTCGTGACACGATCCTTGTTCCTTTTAATTTTTATAGTTTTTTTAGGTTGCTTCCTTTCTCAGTTTCTCTTTCACCATCCAAAGTGACATGTTGGGACTTGATTTTCATCCACTTGAGGTAGGTGTTTCTATACACTCCCTTTATTTTTCAATTTAAGGAACCTTTATAAATTCATTTTATATTAAAGTATTGTTATGTATGTCTTATTGTATAAAATGTTTAATGATTTTCATGAAATTATGGTGTAACATATATGTTTTCCATATCGATTTTAGGTATTTATTATAAATTGAAGGTTCTTGCATGATTATTGTTTACGAAATGTCCCAAGGGGCTTCCTTAAATGTTTTTTGATGAAAAATGTGACTTTGGGTCTTGATTTTGAATTAATTTTTTATTTTTTAAAGGAATATTCTTAGATAAAAAAGGGGCGTGTGTTCTAGTGTTTTAAAAATTGTTTAAAATGTTGAAATTTAAATATATGTCAAGGGATTATTATCTCAAGTTGGATTTCATGTGAAGGCCCATTTTTACCTTATAAACTAAAGTGTTCGTTACTTTTGAGACCATCATTGATCTCCCATATTATTATTTCACACATTGTAGATTATCCACTATTTTTTTTATATAATTTTTATGTGAAAGGTTCTATTCTATGTATAATTTTTTAAGGTGAGGTGTGAGTTATTTATTATGTTTTATATTGGTAATGGATTCAATTTTGTACTCAAGTATATGTTTTTTCGTTCATCAGAACCTAGGATTCTACATGAGAGGTATTGATACATTCCACCCTAGTTAGTGCACACACTTATAGGGTCCTCCTGGTTGTTATATAGGCTAGGAATAAAGGGGATGCTCCATTTTTTTGAGTCCATTGTTGGTAGTCAGGTGGTTTATTCTACGGTTGGATGCGACATAAGTTTATTGTTGGTCTATGACTTTATATCACTTTGAGGTTCATATCACTTTAGAACCTATGGTGTGTCCCAGGAAACTTATTCCTTAATTAGTGGTTATATATCAGAGATTTCTATTTAATGGTTATTTTTATCTTTTTGTACTTTTTGGGCTCGTGGCACTATTCATGTCTATTTTTTTAAGCTTATATTGATCTATGATCTCATTGTACCTTTTTATTTTTCACTTTTATTTTCTATGGGTTATGTGTGTTCCCAAAATAGTTTTTGGAAATGGGTTTTTTAATGTTTTTTCAAATAAAGGAATCATGTTTTTTATCGGTGATTTTTTATTAAAAGTCTTCAAGTATATTAAAAATGGATTTGTTTGGATTTTCTCAAGGGTATAGACTAACATTTTTTTCTTAACAAGGTCTTATTTCCTTTGTTTAAAAATATATTTTTCATTATTTATAGGATTATATATTTTTCTAGTTTTCAAACTACCTCATTTAAAATGTAAAACCTTACTTTATTTATTTTATTTCAAACTATCATTCATGAACTTTTTTACAAAAGGAAATTCAAAAACATTGTGGTTATATCCTTATAGGCATGTTCACTAACATCCTATATATACACTACTAAGTGTGTATGTAACTACAAGTTTTATAAAAAATTTGGTTACATTTCTATCTTGGATATCATTTTTTGGGCTAAATATTGTGAGTTTGGATGTAGTGTTAAATTGTGGGTTGCATGGAGGTGTCCCCGCAATAGATCACATTTTTTTATTTTGGTATATTGATGTATCAACCAAGGTGACTACTCACTTATTTTTATTCAATTTCCTTTATTGTTCCATGTTTTTAATTATTATGGATAATGTATATTGATAAAAATTTGTTAAATCATTATTCTTTATGATGACTCATTTAGTTTATTTATTTATTTTTATTCTTCTTATTTTATGTAAATTGGACATCTAATGTATGAACGATCCATATCAATTATTTTAAAAAATAGTTTCTTATGTGTTAACTCTAATTTGAGGGTAAAATAATTCCTAAAGTTATTCTTTAATACATAGGTACTAGTTTCCAGCCTCTGGGGATCAGTTATATTATTCAGGCCATGTCAAAGGCTAGCTTGGGAACCACGTCGAGGGATATCCCTGGTTGGTTCCTGTAAAAATGTAATTAGAGCCTAGGTTTATAGTAATATACTAGGTTCTTGTAATTTTCTTCTTATTTTTTGGGATGTTTCATGGTATTATGGTGATAGATGTTCCAGGACTCAAGTGGTGTATGTGGAGGAGTGCTTAGCTATCTCTTCTCAATGATAAACCTTAAGTTGCAATGGGTAGTTTGGATTGTGTCTTTTATTTTGATTTAATTCATGATTTATTAATATATTTTGATATGTGGGAATGATATTTGGATCCCTAATTATACATCTATGTTATTTTGGGGGTCATTTGGAATTTTTGATAGAAAATGGAAGTGGAACTAGGCATGTATGGTTATCCTATACAGTATTTCAAACTGTGTGGAGCCCATGAGGATGGTTTCATGAGCTTTCAAGTGGCTATCACATGGTTTGTTCATGACATGAAAAAATTATGCATCCAAACCATGTTGAAATCTACTTACCCTCTTTTTTATTCAGCCTCTTTCAATTTTATATTTCTCCAAATGTAGTTTCCACTTGTTAGAGATGGATTGAAAAATGGTTTTGATGGTATTTTTGATGCCCTTGAATAGAATTTCTTTGATATGGGATGTAATTTAATACATATGATTAATGTTTTAAAGATTTTTTCTGAATGAGAAGGGATAATTTTATAAAGTTTTTGGATTTAAATGTAATTTTTGGGAATTAGTTTAAAAAATATTTGTGAAACGTGAGGTATCTTATAAAGTTTTTGATTTCATCATAATATTTGGAAAATATTTGAAAATCAAGTAGAATTATAGATAAGTTCTTTATAAAGGTATTCCTTTGATTTTGGGGAATGATTTTAAATGGTAATGAATTTGTGAAAGGATTCCATCTACATTTTTTTTAAATTGAGTGAAGCATTTAACCAAGGATGGTTTGTTTTAAAGGAAGGGATTTTTTATTTTTAAATAATATACCTTCTTAAATTTTGGTTTTAATTTATTTAAAATAAATTGGTTATTTTTTGAGAAATTATTTTTATTATGTGTCTCATTTTAATGGATTTTTATTTTAATATTTTTCCTTGGGTTATAATGGGTCTATTTGAATTAGGATTTCATAAAATTTATCAATTCTAAAACTAGATTAGTGGTTTATTTGAAAAGTGTTTTGGCTATCTTGGAGGTCACCAAGATAGGTTGGATTTATAATGGAAATTTGGGAGTGTTTTTGAAAGTTTTTTTAAAGGGTTATGGGTTTTAAAATAAATTATATTTCTTATTATAAGGGAGATTTGTGGTTTTTGAAGCTTGGTTGTGTGTTTTGAATACTCGTTAATAGGAAGTTGGATTTAAATTTGTGAGAAAAAGGTTAAATGATTTCCCTTAGGGTTGATTTAAGTTTCTAAATGAAAAGTTATATTTTAAAACAAGTGGTGAGATTTTTGAAAATTGTACCTTGGCTGGGTGAATTATATTTTCAGTCTTATCCTTTGGTAGTTATTAGAACCATTTGATTTTATTTTGAATCATGGATGGGTTGATCTCATGTATTATTTTATTTAGTATATTCCCACCATAAGGTTCCTGAAGGAAGTAGAGAGATGTTTCTTAAGGGTGTTTCATTTTTTTAACTTATATTTTCTAGAAGTTATCTCTACCTTGACCCCATGTGGTGTGGTGGATTTGGAAACCTTATCTATCCTTGGAATAAATTATTATTAAAGTTATACCTTAGAATTATCTCAAGTTCATAACATCTTTATGGTTGTTTGGGTAGTCTCTAGAAGTCTTGGAAACAATTTTATAAGTATTTGGATAAATAATTTGGAAGATTATTGTAGTGTGTTTCTTTTAGGAGGATCTTTTATCATTTGGTGTAGAGTATTGGTCCATTTTTCATTCTTAATCTTGGTTAGAGGAATCTTGTTTCTTGATGTTTGTTATTGTGAGTTTTTATCCATACGGTATAAGATTATTGGTTGGTTGGTCGAATATGAGAGACCTTCGTGTCCATGCTCAGGTAACTAGGACTAGTGTTTCCTTTCGGTGAGAACCTAGGTGTACTGGTTTTATTTCATAGGTTTACCATGAGATTGTGTCCCATGATTGTGGTCCTATTTTTCCATTATAGAGTGACAACCTGAAGTGGTATCCCATGTTATTTATTTTTTAGGCTTGGCTGTGGATATTTTCCCTTATCCATTTTTTCTGGGAAGGTTTTTGTGGTTTCCCTAATAAATTCGATAATATCATTTTATAGTTGTTTGAATGAAATTTTAGGTTTATCTATTTAGAGTTTTGATTTAATTTTATTGGAATGGTTAATTTTGGTAAGATAATATGTCATTTCTTCATGGTGTTTTATAGTAATGATGATTCTTTCTGGCAGTGGTTTCCTTCTATGAGTTTTTTTCCTTTCCTTTCACTATAATAGACAAATTGTAAAAGGTGGGTACACCTATAATATGTCTCCATCCCACTAGTTTTTTAGGTGATATGGTTGTTTATTGGTGTACTAAGAAATATTGTTAATGTTTGAGGAATTGGGATTCATTGAATTAAGGATTTTAGGTGGTTTATTTAATGATGGATTGTGTTGAATTTTTTTCTCTCTATGGGACCCTCTTTGGTTTTTTCCTAACCCACCCACCTCAATCTTTGAGGTGTGAAAGCTTCATTTTTTCCATTGAATTATATTTTAAAAATTGACTTTATAGGGGAATGAATTGGAATGGTGAGAAAAATTTTGCAACCCCCATGTCACTTTGGTATTTAAAATTATTTAATTTTAACTATATTTTGATTTTATCAAGATTTTTCCTTATTTTTCATGTGTTTTTTATATTAAAATATGTTTTTATAGAGAGGGTGACCCCACCACATTTTAGAACCCCAAAATTTAGAATTTTAGATAGATTTTTTACCCTAGGGTTTCCTCTATGGGAAATTGGGATGGGAGAAACACCCAAGTTGGGCATTTCATTGAGAATTTCAACTAGGGTAGGGTCCCCTATGAGAAATGACTGAATTCACCATGTCATTGGGCAAGCAATTACAAGTTCTTAAATGAAGAGGGGATAGGGGCCTTTACATGGTGGCCAGTCATATCAAGGGTTTTCTACGAGTAATAAGAGAAGAACCAAAACATGGTGAATGTCACAGTGCATGTAGCAGATCTGTGCCCAGATGTTTAAATTTTTGTGGTTTTTAATTTTTCTCCTCTTCAGTTTTTAGGTGTTTTGGAAACATTATCTCACTTAACTCAATATTACCATCTCATATATAGATCTTATGAGTCTCCCCTTTCTTATCCTTTGATTTCAAGTTGTCCTTCATTACTTTTAATCTGATTTGTAAGGTAGAGTCATCTTTTTCCCCTATATATCTTCCTCCTTCTATCCCCCTTTGATTTCAATTATCATGAAAACCTTAATTCCAATAGGGAAAATTTTGGGATTTTATATGAGTCTAGCCATGTATATTGTTTTTAGGACTTTATGAGGTTTTTCCCTTACTTGGTTCCAATTTCTCCATCCAAAGTGACACATTGGGACTTGATTTTCATCGATTTGTGGTAAATGTTTCTATATTCTACATGGACTTTATAAATTCATTTTCTATTAAACTACAGTTATATATGGATTCTTAGATGAAATTATTAATTATTTTCTTGAAATTATTGTTTAATAAATAAAATTTTCTTGAGGATTTTATGTATTAGTTTAAAATTGAAAGTTCTCACGTGCATAATGTTTATGAAATTTCTCAAGGGGGTTCCTTAAATGGTTTTTGATTAAAAATTTAGCCTTGGGACTTGTTTTGGATTTTCATAGGATGTTTTTATGTTTTTAAAGAAATTTGTTTGGATCATAAAGGTGTGATTATGTGTGTTCAAGTGTTTTTAAAATTATTTTAAATGATAAATTTTAAATATATGGATAGGAATCGATAACTCAAGTTGGTTTTAATATGAAGGATAATTTAGGACCTTTTAAACTAAAGGGTTCATTTATCATGAGGTCCTCATTGATTTCCCCTATTCTTTTTTCACTTTTTTGTTGTTTATCCACTATTTTTTTATGGATGTATGATTATATAGAGGTTATTTTATGTGATAGTGTTAGATGTGATATGGGATACATTTCTTATGTTTTATTTTTACAATTTTCTTGATTTACTTCTCTCCTAGTTTTTTATTGGTCAAGGGAACCTAGTGCTTAGTTTAGAGGTACTGATTCATGGTACCCCAGTTAGTAAACATGCTTCAAGGGTCCCCCTAGTTATGTTATAGTCTAGGGATAATGGGGGGTTCCATTTTGATGAAGTTGGTTCTATGTAACGGGTTTATATTTAATTATTTTTTATCCCTCATACTTGTTATACAAGTGCCACAATTCACATGTGTTTTTTTACTTCAATATTTCTTTATGATCTCACAGTGGAATCTCATTTTTTTTCTTCTATTATTTATGGTAAATTTGTGTCGCAAAATACTTTTGGAAATGGGTTTTAGAAATTATTTTACAAATAAATGAAGAATGCTTAATTTATGGGTGAGTTTTTATTAAAAGTATTAAAGTTTATTAAAAATGGGTTTTTGTCTATTTTTATCAATGGGTTATAATAAAGAAATATTCTCAAAGTAGTCCCATTATCCTTATTTAAAAATAGTTTTTTCTTTCTTTATGGGGTTAGATATGTGTTTGGTTTTGGCACGACCTTTTTTAAATTGGAAAACCTTATTTTCTTTAGGGTATTTCAAACTAACATTCATGACCTATTTTACAAAATTAAATGAATAGACTTTGTTATAAGATCATACTAGGACTTTTTTTCTCACACCCAGCATACAAATTATTATGTTTTTATTCAATTTTCTGTTTCTGATAAGTATCAAGAACCATCTCTAGTTTGGCTTTGATTATTTTGGGTCAAAGATATTGAGTTGAGATGTTGTGAGAAATTGTTGGTTGCATGGAGGAGTCTCTATATTGGTTTAGGTTTTTTTTATTTTGGTATGTCTATATACAATCTAAGATGAACAATCCCATATTTATATTCAATTTCTTTTATTATTCCATGTTGTGGATTATAATGGATTATTTTTGTTAATAAAAAGGGGTTAAATAATTATTATTTGTGATAACTCATTTAGTTAATTTATTTATTTTTTTTCTTCTTAATCGTTATTTCTTGGACATACAATGTATGGATGATCCATGTCAAAACTTTGGAAAAAATATTCTATGTATTAACTATTATTTTAGGGAAAAATCATTCCCAAAGTGATTCCTTGATTTCTAGACATAATTTGTCACATTGTGTGGACTATGAATTCCTTTTAGACCATGTCTTGGGTCGGTTTGAGAACTCGGTCGAGGGGGGTCCCTGGTTATTTCATGAAAAAAAATTCATAACCTAATATGAAATCTTTCATATTATTCATTATATAAAGTTTTCTTTAAATATATGAATTAAATGAAATATAAAAATTTTATACTTAAATTTATATTATTTAAGCTATTTACATAATCCAAATATCATATATTTATTTTTATTAAAACCTTAATAAAATAAATCATCAAAACTCATTTTAATACGGTTTCAATGATTTCCTTAAATAATGATTTTAATTTTAAAACTTCATGTTAATAATTATAAACAATTCATAATTTCAAATATAAAATCCTTTATATTTTTCCTTATTTTTTAATTTATAAACACTTTATAAATTATACTTATAATTTTAACATAAAAAAATTATATCTAAACTATATGTGATGGCACATAATTTTCATTAATTTAATATATATCACAAGCATACTAAATCCATAACTATTGTATACCATGAAATATTTATTATGTCATGTTTATTCATTTATGCAAGCTTAACAATATATAAGTATTAAAGTATCTATTTTATTAATTCATTGATAATATTCAAACTATATAAAAATTTGTATATGAATATTTAAAAGTAAAAAAAACTTTTATTTATTTTCTGAACATTAGATATTAATAAGATCATTTCATATTTTATTTAGGAATGGAAATATCCCTTTTGAAATACCTTACACTTATAATTTATAAAGAATTATAAACTATAAGAGAATAATAAAAAATCTTAAAATTTATTTATTCATCTCATATCATATTTTAAGATTTATAAATAGGAATAACAAATAATAATCAATGATTGATTTTTATCACTTATGATAAGTGCTACCATAGTGTTCCTATCAAATTTTATGATATATGTCAGCCCTTATGTATCATTTCTATGAAAAAGTAAACTTTCATACATACGGGGTGCCCCTTATGTATGATAGTAACCCATATGTAAAATTTTTGTAATTTTTTTTCTAAGCTAGTGAAACTTACATATGGGATAACCCATAAATAATATATTCTATCATAAAAAGGCATTTTGTGGAAATGGTAGAAAATTCATACGTATCAAGTATCTCTTACATGATAGATTTTCATTTCTATGGAAAATGGGAAACTCTTATGTATTGGTTAAACCTTACATATCATAGGGATATAGTTGTGAAATCCTTAAACATATAGTCATATTTAATGATATATTCAATATCATCAATATGGAATGATGCTCTATTTTTATGCAGATTGAGTTTCTATCATAGCCTACAACATCAAATATATTATAGTTTATAATATAGATAAAACCAAAAGGTTTTCAATGTATCATAATTCAAAATATGTATTAGTCACACTATAAATACCCAGACCCTAGTAGCACAGATTCAATTCCTTACTTTATTTTATTGTCATGAGATACAAGGAATCTCATTTCAAAGGACTGAATAGTTTAGTAGTCTTGTTAAGCTAGATGCATACATTATTCTCATAATATATTGAAAACACTAATTAAAACATTTTTTCGAGATTATCATTATTTCATCTTGTGTATCGCTTCATAATAGTCATAGTGTTCTTCATAGATTCCTAGGTAAAGTAAAACATAAGAGGGGTGATCTCAAATGCTCACTGAGGGTTAAGTACAGGAAAATCTATCATGAATCAATAAGTATAATCAACTTGGAAAGGTAAATAAATTAACAATAATTCCATTTAAATAACTTGAATGTCATGATAATATAAGTCATAATAAGTATTCCAAGGTAAATAACTGAAAACAAATTCCATTTAATCAATAACTAATAATGAAATTCATCCAGAGATAATATCATAGAGAAAATCTCATTGATAATAATAATTGGAATTATTAATGTAGACAATGATTAATTTTTGGATGCCATGATATTATGAATCATAATACATCTACTATTAATACCTTTCATAAGATTTTTTAAATCTACTGTGTATAAACTAATTAGGGTTGGCAAACTTCATCTCGACTTTTAAGACCTTTCATAAGATAGTTTAAAACTATTTGGTACAAACCGATTAGGTTTGGCCAAATGATTAATTTCATGATAATACTGATGCATAGAGGGTATTTTCTATATATGGTCCCCACCAATTATTTCATGTCCAAACATTCCTAATATATTCAACAATTTATTTAATTCATAAATAATGTGCTTTATCATCAATTATACATATTGAGTAAAAGATGTGGATTTATCCATATTTCCATGGTAAAAACAACCATAAACCATACAAATAAATATGATAAATGGTATCATTAGAGTACATACTCAAAATAAAATTAAACAAGTATGTTACCATATATAAAAATACTTTAAATAGATTACTATAATATTTCATGAGGAAAATTCCCTTTTAATTTGAAAATAATTTTTAAAATAAAAAATATGCTTGTAATAATGAAATAATTTTATTTGAAAACAACCTTGTAAAATTTTAAAGGAATATCTAAATCATTAATATATCATGATAGAAATAAATTAATTTCATTCTGTATAAGTTAAAAAACTCCTTTCACATTTTTTTAAGAAAAAACATAAAATATCATTTTGGAAAATGATAAGAAGATTCCTTTTTAAAAAAATTTAAAAAGTAAAAAGGGGTAAAAATGATTTTAAAAATAATTGGATAATAGTAAAAAAATTAAAATATTTTATAAAACTTTGGAATGTAAATAAATATTCCTTAACAGATACTTAAACTTAAACAATCTAAAATAATGATGAGATTGTGAGATAAACCATTACCATTTTGTAATCAATTGAATTATATGCCACATGAAATAAATTAATTAAAATGATAAATTAGACACCATGAATAAAAATATATTCATGATATAATATATCAAATGGGAGTTATATTCACCACACAAAATAAATAAGTGTTTAATATGACATATGTATCAGAGAAGTAAATTGAGACGAGAAACCCTTATCGTACCCTTTCCTTTAGTTGAATGTTCTCTAACATATTTTATAATGTTTTAAAGAAAGATATTAATTAATAATATAACCATTTTAATATTTATTATTTCATATATGATCCTCTTATATCATCTTATTATCCATTTTTTAATAATATTTCGCTATTACCCATGTTTTGGGTGTCAACTGCTTCATTATCCTATGAATGTTGTTACGTGTAAGTATAGATTATTATGAATAGTATATAGTTAAATCATCTCAAAAATTATATTAAGTTCATAGATATCATATTTATTCATTATATATATTTTTATAATCATTCTTCAATGGAAAATAAGGAAAAAAATTGCATTGCTTCGTGGAGACGGTAGGATGTACATATGCACGAGTAATGGTATCATTCCCTTGTTGGTGAAAGGGAAAGTAATTGGATGGTATATTAATTTTTGAAGAATAAATATCATGTAATAATTATCATATATATCAATTATTTCCATAATTATAACCATCCAAGTAAAGTGGTGATGAAAAACATATTACATTGTGGTGTGGATGCGGTAAGTCATATGTATGCATGTGCGGTGATTTTGTTTTTCATATGAAGGATAAAAGATAGAATAGGGTTGTACCATAATCATAATAACATCTTAGAATATATATTATACTGAATTTATTACTTTATAATTGAAACAACCCATTAATAGGTTTTAGAATAATAAATAAACTTGAAAGCATTGGTAAAGATGATTGCCTCTTCTTCGGAAAACTTCCATTAGATCTCCTCTAATGGAAACTAGGGTTGGTCTTTTGGAAGGAAAATAATATAAATAAATTAAATAAGGATTTTTTAAAGATAAATGGGTATTTTTATGTCAATATTGAAGAATCAAAGTGTTTTTAAGAAGTGAGGAGGGAGGTTCCTTTTTATAATTGAGGTGAGGGGCACTTTTGGAATTTCACAAAATATTTTATAATAAGTATATTCTAGATCTAAAGACGTTAAAATAATATATAAATGAATATTTTATGATATTTTAGACCTTATATTATCCATATTTTTTATTATCTAAAATTTTTGTGATTTTTAAATAATTTAATAAAATATTAATTCTATAAAATATCATTATTGTCAAATTTGATAATATTCATTACTTTGACATTAATAATATAAAGTAAAAAATATATATTCGATAAAATATTTTAATAAATCCCAAACATGTCATATTAATAAAAAAATATCATTGTAAATATCTCATATTGTATTTACTTTAATATTTTTAATATCATTTATTTGATTTTTTTTCATTAATTGAATAATTTTTGCATCAGCATTGTGTAAGAATTTAAGGTAATTATTTATTCACAAAATTTAAAAATAAATTACTATGATATGGATAAATATTTTATATTCCCAAATAATATTTATCGTTTAATAATTATTCTGTATTACACCATATTAGAATTATTATACTTAATGAAAACAATAGTATGACATGTTTAACTTTTAACTAAATAAAACACTATAAAGGTCATAGACACTTTATAACGGAAAAAAATGGTCATAAATATGAATATTTAATGCTTATAGGTACAATTTACTCATATAATAAAATTATTCATGTTTTTTTGTAATTTAACATTTATTATAATTATAATTAAATTTATTTTATTAATTTTTCCATTAATTAAATAATTATTGAATCATTATTGTGCAAGAATTTAAGATAATTATTTATTCCATAAAAATTAAAAATAAATTACCATGATGAAGATAAATATTTTATATTTCAAAATAATATTTTTTTTGAACATATCTTCTATAAAACCGTATATTAAAAATTTTATACTTATTAAAAATCATAGTGTTAACAGTTTGACTTTTCTTAAAATAAAATACTATAAGGGTATTAATGTCAACCAAACATCTATAAATGGTCCTAAATTCAACCCATGGAATATTTTCTTAAAACCATAGTTAGAAAATTAAATTGGTACATGTGTTAGGGTAATTTTATAATCCTTATAATATTACTTTTACTCTTTATTACTCGATTTATCCTTAATTGCGGTAACAAAAACTATCAAAGTTTTTATTCATATTATTAAAAAAAGGCGGTATATTTTCCAAAATAGGATCTTATTATTATAAATATGGAATAAATTTCTCAAAATTTAAAATATTTAATTTTCAAATTTTAATTTAAATTAGTCCTGTAAAATGAAAAGAAAAAAAGTACTCTTGAAAAATGAATTTTTATGTCTAAAATTGAACTTATACCAAAATAGGTTATAATTATGATAAAAATTAAATTAATTAGATTATTTATAACCAAAGAGTATTTATTTTACTTTTAAATAAATATAAAATATAACTTTTAAATATTTGAAATAAAAAATATAGTTTTTAATAAAAATCTATATTTTTCTTTGTTCACTGGAAAATAAATATTTTCAAAAAATAACCAAAAATTTACCCTAATAAAATTTTTACATTATAATTTTAAAAATAATGTTTATTTTTTCAAATAAAATTTTTAAAACTTTAAAAAAAAAAATTTTAAAACAACTGCGCCGCTAAAAGGCGGTTAATATACCATTAGAATAATATAGCTTTTAGGCATAAAATTGGATTTTTTTTTCTTATGATATGCTATCAAATATATTGGATAAATGTAAAAAAATTATTGAATATATAATATATAAATTTAATTAATATCATTCACTAATATTAATTAATTAATTCATTAACAATGAATTGGATAATTATATATTTCATAATGTGGCTAATACTATTCATTCATCTCAATTTAGAAGCTAGGTTATAACGATAACATAATAATATTTCATTGTTTATTTAATATTGGTGTTTCATGAGCCTTAATATATTGAAGATATTAAATTTAAGAATACCCATACCATAAAATCTTGGGAATGTTACATTCTCCCCTACTTCAATGAATTACATCGTCACAATTTGAAATTTCACTTTGAAAATAATGGGTTGATATTACAAAAATGTGGGAAATCCACATCATAAATAAAGTTAATAAAATATTCTATTAATAATAGTGAATGTTAAATGAGAATTTCACTATAAAATTATGCTTTCGAATAGAATAACATTAGTGGGGAGTGAAAACATAGACATGGAACAGAAATCTAACTATCAAGTTCTGATGATGAGTGATAGAGAACACTTTAATTATAAATTTAACCAATAAAAAATGATAAATCTTTTATTAGTTAATATACAATTCATTTCTTAGAATCAAAATTTAATAGATAATGTTTTTTATCTCAAAATCCTTTTCTAAGAGTTGAGGAATTAATTTACTATTTGGAGAAGCACTTGAGGAAAAAAAGAGTACTTTATTTCTTTCCATTTCATAAGAATAATATCATCCTCTGGTTTTGATTTGATTTATTTACACTTCTTATTCCATAAAATGGATATTCAAGATAAATTTTTCATGCCTAAGGTGCATTGATAAATCATAATATCCATAATTTATTCCTTGATTCTTTAAATGTTTACTAACCCTAAAATTGTTAGCACGTGTTATTAACAAACAATAATATCCAAATTTCAACTTAAAAATTTCCATAAGTAGTTAATCATTAGAATCATCCAAAATATGTTTATCCAAATTCATAGACTAAAAATTTAAAATAAAGGTCTCTAAATTTAGAAAATCAACTTAACATCATATTTTTGATAAAAAAACGTAATATAGATCTTATTGTCACATATCAAATATATAAATTCCTTGATCATGTTAAAAACTTAAGGAAAAAGTGCATTATTTGTCAAATAAAATCTCATGTTATCAAATATATTACTTTAATAAAATCATGTAGTAGACAATAAAAATATAACATAAACCATATAATAACTAACCAATTTCATTTTCACCAATATTATCCTATAAACATACCTTTATCATTATTATCACAACATCAATAATATACTTTGGGTTAATATCCCCAAATCATGTGTTTGAAAAAAGATAAACCTGCAACAAAATCACTTCTCTTGGTTACCGGTATTATTCAACTCATTCCTACAAATCCTTAAATAAGAATTAAATTATTAAAATACTTATATATCTCTTTATTCTTATAAACATAATATCATTAATAATTTTAGAACATAATTTTAAAATTCAAACACAAGCACATTAATCATTCTACTGCATTCTTAAACAATTAAATCATTTTATTCCCCCTTCCTTTTATATTTCATTTGTAGTCTCATAATTTTCATCAATATAATTATTACTCATATAACCTTATGGGTCCACTTCACAAGATTTCAACATGGGATATCTATTTTCATAATTCCCATACTTTACACCTTTATAACTTTCAACCATTGATGATTCTTTAGGGTGTCCATTATTATCATCCATTTATTTAACCAACCTTTTTATTTTTCCTTGTCAATTACTTGGTTTGTGTATTTTTTTACACCCAAAACATTTTCCCATTCCTCAAAGACAATCACTTTAGTTTTTTCTCTCACATTCTCATCATATAGGAAACGAAATCTCCTTTCCTCTATAGTATCCCTCACCTGAGGTCACAACGAACTTGATCCCTCTATTCATTGGTGAGTCTAAGAGTTGGTGAAGTTGAAAATAAAATCCATCATATATCATAATAAATTATTAATCATAATCACATTATCCATTACTCTTGTCATCATCCCATTTGGTTTCTCATAAATACATTGTCTATCACATTCAATGTTTACCTAATTTATTTTGGTTCTATCCATTGACTAAAACCAAAAAACACCACGTCAGAAACACTAATAATAGTATTAAATCACATAGTCATGATGAATAATTTATTGGATGTCTAAACCATGACACCTTCTCACTCTATTAATCCATAGGTTTAAACTAGGATATCATTGTTCATTACTAAATCTATAGGATTTTGACCTATAATTAAACTTATCCTCAATGTAATTCACAGGGTTATATTCCCTAATATTTGTTTTCCTAAATCTAGTTCTTAAGATTTATATAAAAATTCCTCTAATAAAAAATATAAATACCCATAACCTTGTATCCTAGATGTGGTTTATTACTTTATTACGTTGTCATAAGATACAAGGAATCACGTCCTGAAGGACCAAATAGATTAGTAGTATTGGTAAACTAGATACATACATGATTCCCATAATATATTTGAAATCACTAATTACAATATTTTTTCAAGAATATTATTATTCCCTATTAAATATCCTTGAATAATAATCATATTACACTTCACAGATTCTTGGGGAAATTAAAAAATAAGAAAGGGGTGAGCTCAAATTCTCAGTAGTTGTTTAGTATAGTGGAAACTATCGTGAATTAATAATAATAATCAACATGTAAAGGTAAATAAATAAAGAAAAATGACATTTCAAAAACATTACTATCATGATAATATAATTAATAATCATTATTTCAAGGAAAATAACTAAAAACACATGACATTTAATCAATAACTAATAATGAAATGCGTCCAGGGATAATATCATAGTAAAAACCTCATGGATAATAATAATTAAAATTCTTAATATAGGAAATGCTTAATTTTTCAACTCCGTGATCTCAAGAATAATAGTACATATACCATAAATACCTTTCAAAATATGGTTTAAATATAATTGTTAAAACCAATTAAGTTTGGCCAACATCATCTCTACTATAAAGAACTTTCACAAGACAGTTTAAAACTACTTGATACAAACCGATTAAAATTGCCAACTGATTTGTCTCATGAGACTGTTGATGCATCAAGTGGACTTTATATATATTTTTTCCACCAATTATTGAATTTATTAATCATTCCTTCTACATTTATTGATTTAATTAATAAACATTATTCCTTATTATAAATTTTTTTTAATGTGTAAAAGATACAGATGTATCAATATTTTCCCAATAAAAATAATCATAAACCATCCAAAGAAATACGATGAATAGTCTTATTAGACAAAAAATCAACATAAAATTCAACAAGGATTTTACCATATATGAAAATACTTTAAAGTTATTACAAAAATATTTCATGAGAAAAATTCTCTTTTTACTTTGAAAATATTTTTTCAAATCTAAAAAATGTCCACATAATAAAGAAATAATTATCTTTAAAATGATCCTTGTAAACTTATGAAGTACTCTTTAAATCATTAAGTCTTCATGATGTTGGGAAATTATATTCATTTCTTATAAGTTAAAAAAACATTCCATTCACACCTTTTTAAGAAAAAACATAAAATACCATTTTGGAAAACGACATGAATATTTCTTTTAAAAAATTGTAAAAAGTAAAAAGGGGTAAGAATGACTTTCAAAAATCATTATTGGATAGTAAAAAGATTTTTGAAAACCTTTTTAAAAATATTTTAAAGGAAAATAAATATTCCGCAGTAGATACTTAAACATAAAAAATCTCAAATAATGATGAGATTAGGCAATAAACCAATACCCCTATATAATCAGTTCAATCATATACCCCATGAAAGAAATAACTTGAAATTATACTTTAGATAACATGAAGAAAAACAGATTTAATATATAATATATCAAAGGGAAATTATATGCACCACAAATAAATAAGTGGTGAATATGACATATGTCTCACAAAAGTAAAGTGAAATTAGAAACTCTTACCTTTCACCTTCCTTTAGTTGAATGTGATTAAACCTCCTTTATAATAATTTAAATAATGTTATTAATTTATTATAGAATAATATTCATATTTTTGATATCATATATGCCACACCCCAACCATTAAAATTATATTATTTTATTATTTCTTAGCTTTGGATATTCTCTTCGAGGTTCGGGTTGAGTGCTGGTTTAAATTTTTTGAAGTTTAGTAATTTTGGTGGGTTTTGGGCTGGTGTACAGGCACTGCATGGTTAGCAGTAACTGTGCTGGTTGGCCAAGGTGACCATGTGGTTTCCCAATATTTAAAATGAATAAAATTTTATGAAAATAAAATTTAAAGAATGTTTTAATAATAATTATAATAATATTATTTTTATTTTTATTTTTATTTTTATGTTATTATTATTTTTGTTTTTTTCATTATTGTTATTGTTATTATTATGTTATTAATATTATTATAATTATTATTATTAGTTTTGGTTTCCTTTTTGTTTTTGTTTTTTGTTTTTTAACCCTAAATGGGTTTTGTTTGTGTTTCTCCCCCTCACTATCACTGCCCACGTGCAACCCCCCTTTCCTTACCCCTCCTACATGACCTTCCCTATGCTTCCTCCTCTTTAGCAACCTCAGGTAGCCTCCATTCCCAGTGAATCCTCCTCAACCAACGACCATCCTCTCCAGTCTCCCCCCCCCCACGCAGCGCCTCTCCCTTGCACGACATCCTTGTACTTCCCCCTTTCTCCATCGTGACTCACCTATGGTCGTGCCTCCTCTCATCGGTGGTCTCCACTCTGGTCATGCTTCCCTCACCAGTGCCATCTCCGGTTGTGCCTCCCTCGCCAGTTCCCTCCTCCTCCTATGTTTTTTTTATTTCAAATTTTGGGGGTTTTCTTCATCATGGCCAAACCCAAATGCTTTGGGTTCTTGTCGGTGTGTTTTTCTCAATATTTTGTGTGTTTGGATTATTCTTTAGGGTGTTATCTCCCTCCTTCAGGAGTTTCATCATGTTCTCACGCCAGTAAGTTAGGTGTTTCCATTTATTTTATTTCCAAAGAAATATTTTAGTTCTTGATTAGTTTTTATTAATTTTTATATATGTTTCACATACCCATGATACTATTGGTTATCATATTATGGTGTTTTCAAATTAATATAATATGTTAAAATAGTTTTTTAGGTGATTCTTGATTTAATCCTATATGTGTATTTGCTAAAAGTTTTGATAAAATGACAAATTTTGTTTTAATAAAAAAATTTAAATGATTCTTACCTTGGTAGTACCAATTGTTATCACATTGTGGAATTTCCATGATGGTTGAATTTACTAAAAATAGGTTTTGAGGTGATTCCCTATTTATGCCTAAGTGTTTGCACATCAAATGATGCTTGAGTATTTTTAATAAATTTGTAAGCCTGATTTGAACCCCCATGGTGCCTTTTTTTGGATTATTGTAGTTTTTTAACATAGGTAGAAATTTTTGAAAATAGTTTTTGGAACGATTTCTCTAATTATGCCTATGTGTGGGTGCACTTAAAGTGCTTAATCAAATGTGTATTGTTTTTTAAAGATGGAATCAAGCCTATTTGTGATTATTGGCCCTTTGAAATATTTTTGAAACTTAGTTTTAATTTTTGAACTTGTGTCAATGTACAATTTGGATTCCACTTTAGTTGATGTCCTTGGTAAAATGTTTTTGGAAGGGTTACGTTTTGTTTTAAATGGTAAGTAGTGGTTTCATTAACAATTTGGGAGTGATTTCATAGAAAACTTAGAGAGTGTCATTGGATAATGGAACATCTATGTGTGCACAAGTTGAATTCATGGATGTGAACTCAAATAATGATGTCACCTCAAAGTTATGTTTACTTTCAACCTTGGTTTCTAAAATGGTGTGTTAGTTCTTTTGGGAGGTTTTTTAAGTGGTTTCAAGTGTGGTTTTCAAAGTGATTGCTCATTTGGTGTAAGATAAGCCAGTTTGGAATCTTTATGTTTGTTGCATGTTTTTACCTTATTTTTAAATAAAGTGGGACTTGTAATAAAGGGCATGTTTGGAATGTTTTATAAAATTACATGTTTTTACAAATGTTTAGAAATGCTCATTTGGAATGTTCTTGGAAAATTGGTGTTTCACATGGTTTTAGAAACATTTTGGAAATGTATTTGTTAAATGTATTTGGGGTGTGTGAAGCTTAATGGATTGTTTGGAACTGTGCGTTTAAAGGTGGTGTTTTGTGTTAATTTTATAAAAGAGCGTGGTTTGAAAAATTTAAATTCCTAGTTGGAAATTTCAAAGTGTTTTATAAAATAGTTTTGATATTTATATAATGTGACAACCTAGTTTTCACTTTTTATGTTGCGAGATATAAATATATGTGTGTGTGTGTGTATTTATATGTATATAGTGGACACCCCTATCTAGGATTTACTTTTATGGGTTATAATATAGGTGATGTCTATGTTTAGGGTAGGCAAGTGTGGTGGTTGTGGGTTGGGTGAGTCACGCATGCGAGGGCCTCCCGCTTACACTATCTACTATTACCATGGGTTCTTGAGAATATTTTAGGGGATCAAATAATGGTTACTAACCAACCCCAATTAGACGGGTTGGTACCCCCTAGATCACAAATAGGCCATGTGGGATGTTCCACTTAGTTAGCTAGTTGAGGGTAGCCAGTTGGTTATAGACTTAGGGGATTCACCATACACTCGTAGGTGGTTTTGAACTAAGTACATCCATGGGTCTTCTAAATATGTTTAGGATCTCTCATGGTTACTTTATTTATCTACTTATTTGTTTCTCTATGATTTTGGTTTGATAATCACATTGCTAGACTATTTTTAGCATCTATCAGTTTATTTTTAGTTTTCCTTGTTTATTAGTTTCTTGCTTATTCAGGATTTCCTTGTTTTGGATTTTGGTTTTTAAAATTTTAAACCCATATTTTCAAAATGGAAAGGTGGAATGTGTGTGTTTATTTAAAATGGAATGGTAATTTTATCTAACAACATGAGAATAACCTATTTTCATAACTATATTTTCAAACTAGTGTTAATTGATTGTTTTGGGAAAGGTGGCACATGGATTCTGTGATGATTTCCAATTGAGAATTTCGGAACCCACCCCTACTTTATCTCTTTAGTTTCAAGTTCTCTTAGTTTTACATCACTCTTAGAGTGACCTTTATTTGGTTATTGGTGGAAACCCATGAGGTCACATAAGGGTTCATGTAGAAGATTAATTATTCCCTCTACAAATGCTTACTTTTATTATTCAGTTAGATTTTTATTTACTTATTTGTCTTTAATTTATTGTAAAAATCATTCCCATCTATTTATTTTTTATTCTTTTCACTAGTTTCCAGCCTGTGGGGATCGGGAACGCCCTTCGGGCCATGCCGTAGACCTGCTCGGGTGACCGGTTTAGGGTTAACCTAAGTTGGTTCATGACAAAATGGTATCATAGGAGGCCCTTGTTACTTAGGGTGCTTGGTAGATAGAGATTAATACTGTCAAGAATCAGGATGTAGGTATGATAAGAGATTCATGAAACCTCACTCATTCTTTACCTCGAGTTACCAGGGGTAGTCCAAGAATTGATTCTTTGGTCTTTATTTTGGATTGAGGGATGACAAAAGATGCAATCCAGTGTTACATCATGATTTCACATGGATTAGTGACCCATGTGGAGTCTGAGTATATGGTTTAAGATCCTTTTATTTATTGATGGTTACTTGAGTAATGGATTGTTACCATGTTTTCGGGTTAAGAATTACTAGTAGTTCCTCATTCTGATAGTTTGGTAAAGGTTGTGGTTCACTTTGGTTCTGGTTGGTGTAAGTTTTTTTTAAATGAAAAGGGTTTTAAAAAATTAAAATAATTTCTTTTAAATGGTTTTATATTTTAAATTTTTTTGTTTTGAGAATTTTCTAAATGTTTGGACTTCCTAATAAAATGGATTGGGTGTGACCCTTACATCTCTTTATGGATGTTTTAACATGTGATGGTATGTGTGTTGAAATTATGTGTTGATACATATGGATTAAGGTGGATAGACACATGTGAAATAGTTCATTGGATTCCTTGGGTGTGTATTTAAAACTAAAGGCTTTTCATGTTTTTCTAAAGTTATTTTTGGAAGTTAAAATGATTTCAGGAATTGGTTTTTGTTTTATGATTTCAGTTTTATTTAGTGAAAAGTGGTTTTGGGTTTGTAAAATATCCTTGAAATAGGGTGGTTTTGAAAATTGAAAAGGAAATTGGGTTTTTTAAAAGTGGTTTCCTTTGGTCACGTTTGTATTTGTTTGATTTTTTAGCTAGTTTCTTTGGCTCAGGACATTAATTTTGATTGTACTTCTGTTTGATGTCGGTTTTGGTTTGTGTTTTCCGTGTTGTTTTGAAAATGCCACCCATAATGGTTTCCAAAATTTCTAAGGAATCAAGCCCTATTTTTTCTTCTTCTCAAATGTTTCATGTCCTTCACAGTTTTCAAGGTCTGTTAGAGGAAGTGGAGTGGATTTTAGAGGGAAAGTGAATCTTCAAGGTATTGGGAACTCTTGAAGCTATCAGAGTGTGTGTAATTTTCAGTCTGTTCGAAAGTCCAGCTTTGGAAGAATGGGTGTTATTCACCCTACCATCATTGTAATTTAGGATGATCTAGGATGTTTTTATGCCTGTATTTGTCCGATGGTTCATACTTGATGAGGAGAAGATGAAGAAAAGGGAAGAGATAATGGTTATTTAACAAATACAATGGTCGGTGATGGACAATGTTGACCACTTTAAGGAACTAGTTTCCTTTTCTCCAGAGGTTGTGTCGCAGGATTTCAGGAAGTCTTCCCTTTTTATTAGGGGTCTTTGTTGAGAGATCAAGGATCAGGTCCTCTCTTCTAAGGACCATCGTTTCAATAAGTTGGTAGATGAAGCATGTTTCATCGTTGTGGTTGTCTGATTCATCTGGAGAAGTTTTGTAGGAAGTGTCGCATGAAGAATACCCCATGACTAAGAGATTATAGTGCCTAACTCTGAGGACGGAGATGCTTCATCCATCAGAGCCCTAGCCATAGGTCTCGGGGTGAAGCTCGCGCACAGTTAGGAGTTACTGGGGGTATGAAGCCTCAGTCTGGGTTTTGTGTTCTATGTTTGTATTGGAACATTTAAAGCTTTTTATTATTGTTTTTATACTATTAAAGTTATGTTGATGTTGTAATCTCTCCATTTAATTGTGAAGTTATGATAGACATATTCTATTGTAAATCTAATAGACATGTTTATCTAGATATGGCTTCTAGAACTATTCATTTTTCTTAACGTTTGTTTACCCCTCATGTGGGTTTGTTCTAGTTTTGGTTTCATATGTGCTTGCTTGGGTATGTTTGGGTTTTGTGAGATGGATGGAAATTATATTTGGTCTGTTGTTGAGTTTTAGTTAGATTTTAATTTTGTGATTTTTCCCTTAATATTGGGGGTCCGGTTGGTGTGTGAAAAAACTTCTAGTTCTAGTGCTGGTGCTGGTGTCATTTTTCTCATTCTATGTAAGTTGGTTTGGATCGGTTAAAAGTTCCCACATTATCCCCCCTCCCAAGGGTGGTGTGTTTGAGTTCTGAAATTTTTATTCTTGTAAAATCCTTATGGTTGGGATAACCCTCTCGCATTCTCCCCTTGTTTTGGGTTGTGTTTTCTTCTAGATCAGTCGGTTGTGACTTGAGGAATAAATAGTCACCTTGGAATACATTGTTTCTTCTAGTTGTGTTTAGGCATGGACTCACTTTTTTATAAACATTCAAGTTGGTGACTTTTTGGGGTTTTAATTTTTTTGTGGTGGGGAGAATTGTCACACCCCGACCTTTAAAATTGTTCTATTTTATTATATCTTAGCTTTGGATATTGTCATCGAGATTTGGGTTTAGTTCTAGTTTAAATTTTTGAAATTTGGTAATTTTGGTGGGTCTCGGGCCGGTGCAAGGGTACCGCACAGTTAACGGTAACTGTGTGGTCGGCCCAGGTGACCATGTAGTTACCCAAAATTTAAAATAAATAAAATTTTATGAAAATAGAGTTCAAAAAATGTTTTAATAATAATGATGATAATTATATTATTATTATTATTATTATTATTATTTCTATTGTTGTTGTTGTTGTTATTATTATTATGTTGTTGTTATTATTATTATTATTATTAGTTTTGGTTTACCTTTTTATTTTTATTTTTTTAACTTTAAATGGGTTTTGTTTGTGTTTCTCCCCCTCACCCTCACCTCCCACGCACAACCCCCTTCCCTTACCCCTCCTATGTGACCTTCCCTATGCTTCCTCCTCTCCTGTGACCTCTGGAAGCCTCCCTTACCAGTGCTCCCTCCTCCATCGGTGACCATCATCTCCAACTGGCAGTCTCCCCCCTGTGTGGTGCCTCTCCCTCACACGGCTTCCTCACACCACCCCATTCTCTGGCATGACTCCTCTTCGGCCGCACCTCCTCTCACCGGTGGTATCCTCTCCATTTTTTCTTCCCTCTCTGATGTCATCACCTACTGCGCCTCCCTCACTGGCACCGTCCTCCTCCAATGTGTTTTTTCTTTAAATTTTTGGGGGTTTTCTTCATCATGGACAAACACTAATGGTTTGGGTTCTTGTTGGTGCATTTTTTCGATGTTTAGGGTGTGCAGATTGGTCTTCAAGGTGTTCTCTCCCTCCTTCGAGAGTTTCGTCACATTCACACACCAGAAAGGTTGGTGTTTCTATTTATTTCCTTTTAAAATAAATATTTTAATTCTTGAATAGTTTCAATTAATTTTTATACATGTTTCGCATACCCACGATACTCTTGGTTAGCATATTATGTTGTTTTAAAATTAATATAATTTTTTAAAAATAGGTTTTAAGGTGATTCATGATTTAAGACTTTATATATCTATACTAAAATTGTTGATAAAATTCCAAAACTTATTTTAATACTTTTTTATATGATTCACACCTTGGTAATACCTATTGTTAGGTCATTGTGGTGTTTTCATGATGTTTGATTTTACTAAAAATAAGTTTTAAGGTGATTCCTTATTTATGACTTAGTGTTTTCACATAAAATTATGCTTGAATATTTTTGATAAATTATTAAACACAATTTTTACCCCTAAGGTTCCTTTTTTTTAGATTACAGTAGTGTTTTGAAATTGGAAGAAATTGTTGAAAATAGTTTTTGGAACGATTTCTTCAATTATGCCTATGTGTGAGTGCACTTAAAGTGATTGATCAAATGACTATTATTTTATTAAGATGTAATCAAGACTAGTTGTGATTATTGGACCTTAGAAATATTTTGGTAAATTATTTTTAATTTTTTAATTCGTGTCAATGTATAATTTGGATGCCTCTTTAGTTGATGGCCATAGTAAAATGTTTTTGGAAGCGTTGGGTTTTGTTTTAAAAAGTAAGTGGTGGTTTTATTAATGGTTTGGGGTGATTTCATGGAAAATTTATAGGGTGTTGTTGGATGATGACACTTCCATGAGTACAAAAGGTGAACACATGAATGTTCACTCAAATAATTATTTCACCTCAAAGTGACGTTTACTTTGAACCTTGTTTTCTCAAATGGTGTGTTGTTTCTTTTGGGTGGTTTTTTGAAAAGTGGTTTCAAGTGTGGTTTTTAAAGTGATGGATCATTTGGTGTAACATAATCTTGTTTGATATATTTAAGTTTGTTTCATGTTTTTTTCTTATTTTGAAATAAAGTGGGACTTGAAATAAAGGGAAATTTGGACATGTTTAATAAAATTGAACGTTTTTACTAAAGTTTGGAAATGCTTTTTTGGTAATTTATTAGAAAAATAGTGTTTCACATAGTTTTAGAAAGGTTTTGAAAATGTATTTGTTATATTTATTTGGGGTGTGTAATGTTTAAGGGCCTATTTGGCGATGTGCATTTAAAGGTGGTGTTTTGTGTTGATTTTAGAAAAGAGTGTGGTTCAGAATGTGTAAATTCCAGGTTTGAAATTTCAAAGTGATTTAAAAAATAGATTTGATATTTATATGATGTGATATCCCGATTGAAACTTTTTATGTTGTGAGATACATATATCTATATAGTAGACTCCCTTGTCTAGGATTTCCCTTTTATGAGTTAGCGTATAGGTGATGTCCTTGTTTGGGGTAGTCAAGTGTGGTGGTGGTAGGTAAGGTGATTCACATGTGCAAAGGCCTCCCACTCACATTATTTATTATTATAATGGGTTCCTAGGAATCTTTTAGGGGATCGATTGAAGGTTGCTGACTAACCCCGATTAGACGGGTTGGTACCCCCTGGATCACAGATAGGCTAGGTGGGATGTGCTACTGGGTTGGCTAGTTGAGGGAGGCTAGTTGGTTATAGACTTAGGGGCTTCACTATACGTTGGTAGGTGGTTCTGAATCAAGCATATCCAAGGGTATTCTAGGGATTTTTAGGATCAACCATGGTAACTTTATTTATCTACATGTTTTTAACTCTATGCTTCTGGTTTTCTGATCACATTGCTAGTTTTTTTTCAGTATATGTCAATTTATTTTTAGTTTTAATTATTTATTTGTTTCTTGGTTAGCTATTATTTCCTTGTTTGTGGTTTTTGTTTTTAAAATGGTAAACTCATATTTTGAAAACAGAAAGGTGGCATGTGTTTGTTGATTTAAAAAAGGAATGGTAATTTTATCTACCAACATGAGAATAACCTATATTCATATTAATATTTTAAAACTAGTTTTAATAAATTATTTTGGGAAAGGAGAAACATGGATTCAGTGATTATTTCCTACTGATCATTTTGGTTCTCACCCCTATTTTATCTCTTCAGTATCAGGTTCTCTCAATTTTACATCACTCTCAGAGCGAGCTTCATTTGGTGATTGGTAGTGACTCATGAGGTCACATGTAGGTATGTGTAGTAGATTAATTATTCCATCTATGAGAGCTTAATTTTATTATTCATTTTTATTTTCATTTATTTATTTGTTTTTCATTTATGGGCCAAATCCTTCCCACCTATTTAGTTTTGATGCCTGGAACTAGTTGTCAGCCCATGGGAATCAGAAACACTATTCGGGCCATGCCATGGACCAGCTTGGGTGACCAATTTAGGGTCTAACTATGTTGTTTCGTGGCAATATATGATCCTCTTATATCATCTTATCACCCATTAGTTAAAAATATTTCATTATTACCCTTGTTTTGGGTGTCAAATGCTTCATTTTCCTATGCATGTTTTGTCATGTAAGTCTCATTTCTTGTGTGTAATATATATTTATATCATCTATATAATTATATTAAGGTCATAAATATAATATTTCATCATTATATATATTTTTATAATCATTATTTAATGGTGAACATGGAAAATGAATCACATCGTATCATGGGGATGGTATGTCGTACATACACACGAGTGCTGGTATCATTCCCTTATTTGTGAAAGGGTAAGGAATTGGATGGCATATTAATTTTTACAGTATCAATTTAATTTCATAATTATAATATATGTATATATATATATATATATATTATTTCCATAATTATACCCATAAAAATAATGTGCTGGTGAAAAATAAATTACACCATGACATGGAGATAGTAAGTCGTATGTAAGCACGCGTAGTGCTTTCATTTTTCATATAATGGATAAAATGTATAATATAGTTGTAACATAATAATAACAACATCTAATAATATAGATAATATTTTATTTATTAATTGATTAAGGAAATAACACATGAAGAGTAAGTAGAAAAAGAAATAAACTTTAAAGGGTTTTTAAAGATGATTACATATTCTTCGGCGAACGGGTTGGTCTTTTGGAAGAACCAAAATCTCAATAAATTAAATAATAATGTTTATAAAAGAAATGGTAAGGTTATTTCAAACTATAAGTCTCAAAGTGGTGTGAACAATTGAGGGAGGAGGTTTCCATTTATAATTTAGTTGAGGGGCACTCTCAAAATTTCACAAAATATTAAAATATAATAAGGATATTCTAGATGAAAAGATTTCCAAATGACCTATAAATGAATATGATATGAAATTTAGAAAATCTATTATCCTCTTTATGATTATTTAGTATTTTTTGATTTTAAACAATTTAATAATAAATTAATTTTATAAAATATCATTATTGTCAAATTTGATACTATTCATGACTTTCACATTAAGAATATCAAGATAATATTATATCTTCAAATAAATACTTTTAAAAATCCCTAATATTTAATATTAATCTATAAAATTGTTGGATCACATTAAATATCTCATATTATATTCATTTTAATATTTTTAATATCATTTATTCGTTTTTTCCATTAATTAAATTATGTTTTACATCAACGTTGTCTAAGAATTTAAGTAATTAATTATTCACTAAAAATTATAAATAAATTACTATGATATTGTTAAATATTTTATCTTCATAAATACTATTTTTTTATAAAAAATATTCTATATAAAATTATATTATAAATATTGTACTTATTGAAAACAACATTATGACATGTCTGACATTTAATTAAATAAAATACTATAAGGGTCATAACCACTTACTAATGGAAAAAGTGGTCATAAATCTGAAAATTTAATGATTATATAAAAAATTTACTCGTAAAATAAAATTTATTCATGTTTTTGTGTAATTTAAAGGTTCTTATAATTTTAATTAAAATAATTTTATTGATTTTTCCATTAATTATATAGTTGTTGGATCATTGTTGTGAAATCCTTTAAGGTAATTATTTGTTACCTAAAATTTAAAAATAAATTAACACAATGAAGAAAAATATTTTATATTTTAAATTAATTTTTATGGTTGAACATATCTTCTGGAAAACAATATATTAAAAATTTTATACTTATTGATAACCATAGTGTGAACAGTTTGACTCTTCCTAAAATAAAATACTATAAGGGGATTAATGTCAAACAATTGGCTCCAAAGAGTCATAAATTATACCCATGGATGATTTTGGTAGAAATTTCCTCATACAATAAAATCTTGACATATTTTAGGGTAATTTTTTAATCCTTATAATATTATTCTTACCCGTAATTACATGATTTACCATTAATCGTGGTAACAAACATTACCAAGGTTACTATTTATATTGACTAAAAATAAAAGTAGTATATTTTCTAAATTTGGATCTTATGATTCCAAATATTGAATCCATTTTTAAACATTTAAAACTCATAATTCTCAAAATTTAATTTAAATTAATCCTTTAAAATGTAATGAAAAACATTTTTCTTCAGAAATAGATTTTTATGTCTAAAATGAACTTATACTAAAATAGGGTATAAAGATAATTAAAGTGAAATTAATTAGACTATTTATAAATAAAAATTAATTATTTTAATTTTAAATAAACATTAAATAGAACTTATAAATGGTTTAAATAAAAATAAATTTTTCAATAAAAATCAGTTTTCTCATTATTCACACAAAAAAATATTTTCTGAAAAATACCAAAAATTAACCCTAAGATATTTTTGACATTACTGTTTTAAAAATAAATTTTATTTTTTCAAATTTAATATATAAAAGTGTCAAAAATTAGTTTTAAAACAAGTGTGCCATTGAAATGTGACAAAAATTCCCTTAGAATAATATTGATCTTATGTATAAAATTTGATTTGTTCTTATCTTAAGCCTATAAAAATATTTTATGTAATATATAATATATATATTTCATTAATATATTTAAATAATAGTAATCAATTACTAGATTAAATAATATTTGGAAAATTATATATTTCATAATGTGGTTAATATTATTCACTCCCTCCAATTTAATGGATAGGTTATAACGATAACGTAATAATGTTTCATTGTTTGTTTAACATGGGTGTTTCATAAAATTTTAGCTATAAAATAGATTAAATTTAAAAATTTACATGCCGTAAAATCTTTTTGTGTTCCACATGCCTTATTACTTTCAAAAATACACCTTCACATTACAACATCATATATCTTAAATACAAAAAAAGTGATCCAATGACTGGCACTCAACCACGTCATATTTTATATTATGGTATGATTTTTCATATATTATTATATTCATATTATTCATAAAATCATTAAATTAATATTTTTATTCATTGATGAACATGCCTATGATACCATTGATGGGTTTTGGTGGATTAACACATGATCATGGCAGTGAAATAAACCCATCAAAGTTCATGGTCTATCATCAATAAAGCAACATGTAGTCTATAGAAAAGAAATAAATATAAACAAGAATACCTCATGTGCATTTTTCTCTATATATACTAATCTTGATGGACTGATTTAGATAGAGAGCATCAAATGATATCCTAATGACATTCACCTACATAGATTGTACATAAAATGAAATAATCCTCATTCACAACAAGATGACCCTAAAACACCAAAGGTGTGTTAGCATATTCTTCATGAAGATGAATATTGAATTGGGATAAAGAGATATTTGGATATGGCTTATTCAAATCACACACATCCAACATGAGGGTATCTTCCCTTTATAAAGACTCCTTTCATTTGATGATGGGAGTCAAACGTTAACTATCAATAGTTGACAGTTGACATTGGTTTCAATGACATATGACTAATTAAGTTTAATAATAATTAAAAAATTTAAGTATTATATCATTTGTGTATATATATATCAGTAAATTAATATTCTCATTTATTCATAATAAAAGGAAATCACCATGAGAGTTTTGGAAGAATCCATGCACTCGATATCGAATATCATTTATCTATTATACATTGTGATCAATACAAATAATATGATTTGATAAAATCATTTTCATTCCTATATTAATGGATATGACTTAGGAAATATAATATAATATGATATACCTAGTTTTAGTAAAAATCCAATAGTATCCATAGTCAAGTCACTACTGGAAAATGACCTACTACCATGGTTTGTAACCAGGGTTTTCTAAAACCATGGTAGTGGGTTTTTATCTATACTTATAGTCATATTTCTATAAATATATTTTTTATAGGTCCCCCTATTTCTTTTTTTATGCTAATTGATGGAATAGTATGTCCAAAGAGAGACGTATAGCCATGGTTTTAACAAAACTATTTCTATAGACCACTTTAAAATATAATAAGAATAATCCTAATTAATTTATAGTTTTTAGTTTTTAATATAGATAATAATTAAATTATAATATAGATAATTTTTATAAAATTTATTACAGTAAAGTAGTAAATTGTCTCTTCATGTTTAGAGAGGTTCTGGGTTTGAAACATTGTATTTTTTATTTTTTATTTAAGTTATTGTTATAGTTTTTATAATCATGAAAATAGATATTTATAGGTGACATGTTCCTACATTTCACAAACTATGAAAATAGGTAACCTATATCCATAGTTTATTATAAAAATTGTTTTAGGATTATTATGATGGAGATAGTGCTAATAACAACTAAAACCATGATAATAATCTTTCATTAAAATAGTGTGTCCATCTGGGTGGCTTTGACATAACAAGAACATTGATAATTATAATAAATTTATTATTAAAAATTTTACAATAATAAATAGTTAATATATATACCCAAATATATTTTCATCAACAATAATCCATTTTGGATCCATTGTATTGGATCTATACTCCAAATTCTTTTTGTTTGGATAAATACAAAATACTACCAAATTCTTATTCATTCCCTCTAATATGATTTAAGAAAAATGTTTGAAGATCTAATTATTTTTATAAGAAAATAATGATATTGAACAAGTTGATTCACTATTTATCAAATTTTTTTATTATTACTCTCCATTTTTAATGAGATTATATTTTAATTGCAGGTTTCTGCTAAGTGATTCTTATATATAAAATCTACTTTTTCATATAAACTCGTTTTTTGGTAAAGGACTTATTTTATATATAGAGATAAGTCTTACATATGAAATATTTTTGTTTCCTATTAAATACTTTTGATTCATAGGAAGTTATAATGTTTTATACATATATTGTTCTTTCATATGAAGTCTTTATTTCTTTCATACAATTTCTCACATCTCATATATAAAAATGACTTTAAAAAATTCTCTATTAAGAGTTTTTATATCTTAATAAAAGTCAATCTTATGAAAAATGGTATCTTATGGTTTTTGAATATTTTTATATGTTTATTATTATTTGATATATTTCTAATTATTATCAGTGATTATAAT
The DNA here is from genome assembly GCA_963277665.1 of Viscum album. Classification (NCBI taxonomy): domain Eukaryota; kingdom Viridiplantae; phylum Streptophyta; class Magnoliopsida; order Santalales; family Viscaceae; genus Viscum; species Viscum album. The sequence goes on from OY728151.1 coordinate 1,085,995,038, forward strand.
AAATTATTTGATTATAAATTATTTTTTAAATCTAATGTTCATATTTTAATTTTTTTTGAAGTTTTTATTGAAAATTAAATGTGGTCCCTATATTTTTTATATCTACATGCATGTTTTTTGGAAGCATATTAAAATTTTGAATATTTTGAAGAAGGAAACTAAAATTAGAGATTTATGGTATATGATTGACTAACTATTTTTGAGTTTATTTTGGGATATATTTCAAAATATATTAAACATTAATAAATATTTTTTATGAATCCAGAAACATTGAAGTATTTCATTTTCATTGACTAGAAATTATATTGATAATTAATCATTCTCTTGAAAAATATTTATGTTAATAATTAAGATATATTCATTATTATTATTTTGAATTAATCTAACCATTGTAGACTATTGTTTAGAAATTGGAGACTCTATTTAAAGGGAATAAAAGCTATTAGGAATGATACTATATATATATATAACATGACCTAAAGTGTGTGTGAAAACATGAAAAGAAAATAAATAAGTGATCTTGTGAAAAAAAATTAATTTCTTTTATGACTCTAGAGGAAGAACATGAACTAAACAATATTTACATCCTTAAAGTGACAGACTAATTCATTACTTAAGAACTAGTTGGGGTGCTTCAATTATTCTATATCAGCTTCTACCAATTAGTTTCTTTGAGTTTGTATTTAATTATATATTTCTTCTTCACCTATGATTAAATAATATTTTGTTTTATGATTTTCCATTCCAAAATAATATTTCTTGTTGGGTTATACTAATTTTCAAAATGTATACATGGGTTTTGAATTGTGGTAAAAAAATTAGTGGTGTAATGGGTTATGAATCTCATTTAAAATTTAGGTTCATTGTGTGTTTTTGTATCCACTAGAAAAGGTATATCATAATTTTGTTGTTAGACCACTTCAAAAGTCAGGTCTTTGTTCATTCTATACCTCTTAAGGATTAGAGGGTTGGGAAGAGTATATGTAGTATCAATTTGATCTGAACTTCTATAAAAATCACAGTTTTTATTTATTTATTTTTCTACTACTTTTGAATACACATGTTTACGCTTAATTTATTTTTTTAATTAGTTTTATTAACTCCCCATCTAGATCATAAACCCTCTTTGTTGGGACCTAACAATCCATTGGTTTCTTTTTTGTGTTTATTTCACTTAAATACTTTGTTTATCAGTATATTTTCATTGCAATATCAAAGAAAACATAAAAGTTAAAACATATTATATAATATATAATTGAAAATTTATAAAATATTGAAAATATAATTTTTTATAATTAAAAAAATACATTATATGTAGTTGATTGGTATTATATATAATTAGTGGATCAAAAAAAAATATCATTTATTCAACTATATTTATTAAAATTAGCTCTATTTAACTCTAAAAACATAAAAAAACATGCAGTATGATATGTTTAAAAATAAATTATCATTATAGTAAACATATTTGTACGATTTTGTGCCTTCATTTTTCATTACTATTTTGATTTTGGTTTTTTTGAGGTTTTCTAAGGAGGCTCAGGGGGAGTCTGGAGAATTTTGGTTGTTAACAGCTATATGTAGGGAAATTAAACATTTTGTAACTGGATTACATGATGTGAAAGTCATTTTCAAAGCTTGTCTTGGAGTTTCATGATGTATTGAAATTCTACATGGCATTAAGAAGGGTGTCATGGTGTGTAATATTTCAGGGTTGAAAAAATAAAATAAAATGACGAGGGGATGCATTTTTCAGTGAAAACTGAACCCCATGTATTACACAACGTGAAAAGGGATTACACATCATGTAATACCCCAATAATGTGCATTTTTAAAAAATTACTTTCAGGAAAACTTTTATTCATTAGGTTGTGTATTCATTTTCCTATCATTTTGGGTGAACCTTAGGTGCCCCAAGGTTTCCTTCAATCTCTTCTTCATCCCGCTTTGATTTTTTGATCTTGTTGAATATTCTTTGGTGATTTTTGGTTGATCTATGGTGTGTTCTCTCCCTTACTTGGTGGGTTATATTCCTTTATTCTTATGGGGATCTGTTTTGGAAGTGTTTCTTTGGTTGTGGGTATGTATCGGGTTTTATTTTGACAGATACTTGGTGTAGAATAGGTTGATCTGCAGTTTTCATGGTGTGGTTGTAGTTCTTGAGTGTTCTTCTTCACCCAGTGGTGCGTAGCAATTAGAAAGCTTCTTTGAGGTAGGATTTTCTTCATTTCCCTTTCATTGTGCATCATGTGGGAGGGGATTCCTTTTTTTACCTATATATTTTGTTAGTTATGGATAAATTAAAGATAAATAATGGGATAATTTTATTAAAAGGGGAAATGGGGTTTGATTCTCATGTTTTTATAGCCCTGGTATGATTGTGATATTATGGATTGTTTGGGCCAGATGCCCTGCTAAAAAACATGGTTGTTGGGGGAGTTTTTTACACTAGATATATCTATTGTGATTTCTATTTTGGTTTTAATTTTTTTATATCACTCTAAATGTAAATTTTTTAATTAATTATACTTGGATAATGAAATGGTTTCCCTAGGAATTTATTTTGTGTTATAAAACCCTAAATAAAAGTAGTGTAAAGTGATAAATGTTCTTGTGAACTTGTGAAATGTTTTTTGTGATGTGATGTATGTTTCTTTTGGTTTGTACATGTGGGGGAAGTGTATGGAATTTATTTTTATAGTGGGGTTTTGATTGGTGTGGTATGATTATGCATCAGGGTTGTGCAATAGGTTGTGCTATATTATGTTGTTGGATATGGTTATGGGTTGGGGGTCTATTTTGGGTTAGTATGGTAGTTTGGGTGTGATGGATTTGAATAAGGGAAGTGGTGATTATTATGGGTAATTTTCCCATGGTTTTCCCATGAGTATCATACATAAAGATACACCCTGTATCGATAGGTCATGTATGATGTGTCTATAATGTGAAACTGCCTTAATTTATCAAGGATCCTGACTTTTTGAAATGACTGTGACCGTGTTTCTTGTTGCATGTTTTTCTTAGTAGTTTCTTGGGTAGTAATGGAATGAATAAATTATTATTTAATTAAGATTTTAATTGGTTGTTTTGTTTTGGATAATAGAATATGAATGGTTAAATAAATTGGTTAGGAATGTGAAATGGGTTTTGTGGATTGTGTTTTGTTTGTGTGGAGTTTTGAATTTAGAGTTTGCAACAAAAGTGACAGTGTTGTGAGAAGGTTTTTTTGTTTGTGAACCCACAGGTTGGGATGGATTTTTTTATACAATACATATATTTTTATATTCTTGTGATTTCTATGTGCACCCTATCCATTTTTAGCACCATGTGCTAAACACCCACATCGTCTTATGGGGCATGTTTTTTCCAACATCCAGTGAGGAGTACAAATGGTTGGGTTCCCATTATTTTCTAATATCTCTTCCAGGTGAGGTAGATATGGTACGAGTTGTGATGGTCAGAGGTCTTTTAGTGTATTTGATGGTGTTTGTGATGGCCCAGGTGTTTGTTGGTGAGGTGGATTGTTCTTTCCTAGGTATCTTCGGGATGAGATGTTGTCTTGGGGATGAGAAGTGATGCATTGTGAGGACCAGGTGTGTGTGAGAGGGATGATGTGATTCTCATATTTTTGTAGGCGAGATGTTTTTGTGAATCTCATGTGTGTGTGAGGGATGTGTTGTGAGGCCTAGGTGTGTGTGGGTAGGATGTGGTGTGGTATACGAAAGGGATGGGAGCACCAGGATGTTTGGTGTTGGAAAAGAGTGGAATACCAGTGGGAAAGTGGTATGGGGTACACTATCATTAATTTTTTATACATTATATTATATTTCTTAGTGTGAATTTATTGGTTAGAATGACTTGGTGAGGTTGGCATAGTTAGTATACCTGTTTAGGTGTTGTTTGGTTATGATATTTTCTCATAGGAGCATTAGTATGCTTCTTTCACATGTTCACAAGATCTTTATTTTTCCAACTGATTATACTCATATGATCAACCTACATATATAAAACTATATTCAGGTATACATGAGTATTTTATGGACCATGTTGGGTATTAATACCTCAGACCTTCGAATAGTTGTTGTGCCGCTACCTTAGTTTTTCTTTTAGGTATTTAATTTTGAGACCTTATTGTATTTGTATCCGTTATACGTTTTCCATGCATGTGGAATCATTTTTGGATTTCTCATTTATATTATGCCTTTAATTTGTTGTGTATTATTCATTCTATCTCCCAATCTTGTTTCTTATAAAGGGTAATTCCTCCCATATTGTGAGATTTGTACACCCTTGGTGCTAGTCATCAACCTGGAGCCTATTAGAGGTGGGACTTGGGGGTCATTATCTCTCTCCCCTCACTGTGCAAGCTTTGGAAGGAGGGGGTCAGTACAAAGTGGTATGAGATCTGATGTTTGAGATATAGGATGGATTTGGAGTTAGTCAAGTTTAAGATTACATGGGATAGTATGGAATAAATTTCTAGTTGACCTTGGTGCATGACATAGTCCAGGTAAATCATCTAGTACATGGGATGTTAGGGCCACATGTGATCCAGTTCATGGAATATGAGCTAATTGAACAACCAAGTGAAAATGACTAGCTTGCACGGTAGAGATCTAGGAGAGGTACATGCATCATAATGATGTGTGTTATTGTTTTAATTGGGTTGTTTTGGAAAGGTTAAAATGGATAAAATGATTTAAAATAAATATTAATGAAAATTACATACTACTCGGGTTTAGGAAATATTTTTTTACCTTTAAAATATGGATCCTAGTCATCATCCATGTGTAGATTGGTATGTAGAGGTTCTGCAGGCTGATCTGGTTGATCATTTTAAGGTTGGTAAAATTGAGGAGGATGACCAATAAAAAATGAAGTTGTGTGGTTTCCAGATGATGGCATTGTGTAATTATGAGGTAATTTTTTTAGATATTGATATAGTGAGTTGGCTAGTAGAGTTGGAGATCACTTTTAGTTTGATCCAGGACCTGACTAGGTACTAGGATGCTTTCTAAGTTAGTCAGATTTGGAGAGCACTATATTAGTTGTAGATTTTGTATCTAGGAGAGTGGAAGGAGGTAGATGTTTTGTGGGATGATTTATATAAGGAGTTCTAAGGAGAGTTACTTTCATCAAACTTGAAGTTATAAAGAGGAAGGAGCTTATTTCTCTTTATTAGGGGAGCAATTCAGTGCGGGAACTGGCAATCAAGTTCAAGGACCTTCTGCATCTTTCACCATACCTTTTTTCAGATGTGGAGTCTCATGAGAGACATCCTGGGGAGGAGCTTCATACTTATATCCAGTATTTTGTTACTCCTTTTACATTGCCAACGTATCTGGAGGTTCAGAAGAAGGTGGAGGTGATCGATCAGATGAAATCATGAGGAGTTCTACCATAATAGAGGATCCAACAGAGTTATTCATGAGGAATATTTTTTATTGGTAGGTCCCAGTGGCTAGGACCTTTGATTTTTCAATTGGTAGGGAGTTGACCTCAGCTGCTTATTTTCTAGCCTTAATGTGCCAGTGGTTTCTATGCTTTTCCCAGGGGATTTTTGCTAGCGTGTTTCATCTATGGGGTTCATGTTAATTTATATATCTATATAACACTAGTTCCCTAAGATCAGTTTGGTGGTGGTGGGAAGGTTTAGCACCATCCCCAGTAGCAGTTGCTAATAAGTCCATTTCAGCAGCAGGGGAAGTAATATTTTTCTCTGCTGAGGGGAGATAGAGTAGGTAGAGTCCGACCTCAAGATTTCCTCATGTTCAGGTATTGTGACCTGAGCATGGTTGTGGATGTGGTTGTTAGCAGATAGGCATAAGATTTGGGTGAGGTTTTTTTCATGCAATAGAGGCAGTAGTTCCAGAGGGTCCATACATTATCAGATATACGATCCGTATGTTTAGTACCCTTGTATGTACCTTGTTTGATTCATGAAATTCACACTACTTTCTTTCACTCACTTTATCCCATGCTATGTGACTAGACATATACATGCTTCACATGCCCCTAGTGTTGAGTATTCCAGTCAGAGGATAGACAAGCTTATTTGATGTGTGTTGGGGTGTAGACTGACAATGGGACTATATCAATCCCATGGGGATATTTTATTGTTATATATGTATCCATACGATGTCATCATCGACATATAATGTTTGTATTACATGTCTTATATTATCGACTAATTCTAGAGGAGATATGTGTTTTCAGATACAGATGGTCTGCTTGTGGAATTCATTGGCGAGTGAGGTTGTCAGGTGGGCAGTCAGCGTGTGGAAGCCCTTCTTTCCTTATTGGATGAGTTGTCAGTGGAATCAGTAGACGCCAAGATGTTAGAGGTTCCCATTGTCTTTGGGGACTTTTTGGATGTTTTCCCCAACATGGTTGTGATTATACCCCCTCAACATGATGTTGAGTTCAGGATAGACTTGCATCCCAGTGCTTCTCCGATTTTGATGGCCCCTTACCAGATGGCACCTTCTGAGTTGTGGGAGTAGAGGATTCAGATATATGATCTGGTGTAGAATGGTTTTATCCATCCTAGTCTATCACTATGAAATTCTCCAGTTTTTTATCCAATTAAGAGGATGGTGGTCATAGGTTGTGTATAAACTACCAGAGGTTGAATCAAGTGATGGTCAAAAATAGTTACCCTCTTCGAAGGATATATGATCTTTTGGACTAGCTAAGAGGGGAGAGTTGGTTTTTCAAGATCAATCTGCGGTCTATTTAATGCCCCGGCCCCAGAATCCCAAAGGTGGGGAATTATTTTAATATAGTGTCTTTATTACAAGTAATAAAATCCCAAAGTACTGATCAATTTAGCGATCTTATAAAATAGATTACATACATGAACTTTACATTACAATTTCTAACATAAAACACATCATAGATAATCCTTTTATAACTCCATTATTACCCAAGATTAAACCTACATATAAATCGTAAAACACTTCATGGCATCCTTGGAAAATAAAATATAAGAAAATGGTGATTTAAAATGCTCATTAAGGATAAAAATATAGCAGAAGCTATCAGAAATAAGCATAAACATTTAATTCAAGGTATAAAAATAAAACAAAAGCATTTTAAAAATTTATCTTCATCATAATATGGAAAGAATAAATAAAATAATTTCATTTAAACATTCACATGGATATTCTACTATTTGAATAATTAGATGTAAAATCAACAACTAATCTCATAACGAGGGAATTCATAATACCGAACATCATAACCACTACGTTAAGGCCTTGTGACAAGACCGTATACAAATATTCTATCAAGGTCATGTGCCAAGACACTAGTTTGTCTCATGAGACCTACTGATTCATCGAGGGGCTATAGTGGGCTCCACCCATCACTTACTAAGTCTAATGCATTCCTCATATCAAAAGGGTGAAACATAACATAAACACTCCTATTAAAACTAGACTACGAAATGTTAATACTTTAACCATAAAACATAAAGGGTATTAAAATAGAACATCTAGAGTCAAACATATCATAAACCCTTAAATAAAATATGGAAGATTGTATCATAATAAATCAATATCAATTATGTATAAAATCCAACAAAGTATGTTTACAGAGATGAAAATAATCTAATAAAATCATTAAAACTCTTTTAGAGAAATATCTATTTTTTAATTTGAAAACATTAAAAGTCACACAATTTATAAAAAAATACATTTAAAATTAATTTATGAATCAAAAGTGTCCCATAATTCTTTGAAACGTTTGAAAATAATTAACATTTTAAAACATTTATGTCCATATAAATAAATCTTTAAAACTATTTTGAAAACATGTACATTAATGAAAAAAGTTTAGAAGTATAAATATTTAAAACTTTTATAACGATGTTTTAGTTAAAGAGTGAATTACATAAAGACTTAAAAATATTCATTTTCAAAAAAAAATTAGGAAACATTTACATTAATGATAAATATGTCCCATTAAACACTTATGCATGAAAAATCTGGGATAATAATGAGATTTCGAAATTAACCCTTACCTTAGGTCTAATACTCTCTATATGTGTCTAAAACTCTTGTATAATGTATTTAAAGTTATTATTAACTTATATAAAAATAAAAATATTATTTATTATATAATATATTATTCTTTTATGACTTTATATTACTCGTTTATTAACAATTCCATGTTAATGTACCATTTTAGGTAATAATTGCTTTGTTTATCATACGTGTTTTCACTTGTTATTTTTAATCATATTACATAGATCATGATTTACTTATAGAATTTATAATATTATTTATATATACTATATTTTTATAATATAGATATATATAATAGGAAGATATAATAAATGTAATACACTATTCATGGAGACGGTAGGTCGTACGTACGCATAAACATTGTTTCTATTTTCTTATCATATTGAATGGAGGTAAGTGAATGACACATATGTACATACATAAATATATATATATATATATAATAATTAAGTAGACATATTATATCATAAATTTCATAATTATTCATAATATAGTTTTTTATGATCTTTCTTGGATGCTGAACATGGAAGATGAGTCGCATCGCGTCATGGAGACAGTAAGTTGTACGTATGCATGAAAGATGGTATCATTTTATTAGTGGTTAAATGGTATGTAATTTGATATAATATGAATTTTACAGAAGTAATATCATGTTATATTTTTTATTTAAGTCATTTATATTCATCATTATACCCATCAAAATAAATTATAGATAAAAAACAATATACACCATGGCGTGGAGATGGTAAGTCATACGTACGCCCACATAGTGATATTGTTTTTCATAGGATGGTTAAAATGAGTAATATTGTTGTACCATAATCATAAATCCATATCAACATATATTATATTTTGGTTTTATTATTTTAGTATGGTAACAAATTAGGAATAGGAAGTAGAAAAAATAAAAGAACTTTGAAAGAAGAGATAAAATGATTACCTCTTCTTTGGGTGTCTCCTTTTGATTTGCACAAAAGGACTCCTTAAGTTGGTTTTATTCTCAAATGGTGGCATATAAGATGAATTTAGGGAATTTTTTAGGATTTTTGGGCTGGTTTTGTCCGATCCAAAGGGATTTGGAGGTGTGAATGAAAGAGAATGAGAAGTGCCCTTTTATAGGAGAGGTGAGAGGCATTTTAGGAAAGTCTTGAAATATTAATTTATTATAAATTTATTTTCAGATTATAATGGATCCAAAGTAATTTATTTATAGGATAAGATGATTATGGGGCGAAATCCTCTCAAAAATAGGTCTTATAGAAGTTTAGTTCATGAATTTAACCATATATTTTGGCTTAACCCTTAGTAAAATAGTTAACTCTTACCATGTCTTCTTGTATTTTTATACTATATGGTTAATATAGTTACTATAAAATAACAATAGAACCACAAGTGTATCATAAATGAAATTTTTAACACTATCTAATTCATTTGGACGAATCTTATATTTTTATGACTATTATATCATTTAATAAAATAGTGTTTGTTTTAAAATTTTATTTATGTCGATTTTGACACTATTTAGTAATTGGTTTTTTTTAAGTCATAAAAACATTATTCCTTCTAAAAAATCATTAAATCACCCCTAATATGTCACTTTTATCCAAAAAAATCATGTATTTAATTAAAAATCTCAAATTACATTTATTTTAATAATTATAATATCATTTATTTCAATCATTCATTAATAAGGTAATCAGTGCATCATCATTATGTCATAAATAAATTTATTTTTTTAATGTCTAAAAATTATAAATAAAACACCATGAATTATTAAATATTTTTACCTTTCCAATTAATATTTATAGTCTAAGAGATAATTTATATAAACCAAATTAAAACTGTTTAAGTTAGAAGATGCATGTTTATGTTATATTTCCTTTTTCTGTAAATCAAACATTATAAAAGGTCATTATCACATACAAGTGGTTCCATGTGTTCAAAAATCGACCTAAGTATGATAATGGTCATCCATATATCATCCAATATTATTAGGACACGTTTTAGGGTAGTTTTATATTATTATAATATTATTTTTTACCCTTATTTACCTGATTTAACTTTTAACCATGGTAAATAAAAATAATTTTTCAAGTTACTATTTGTAATGTCCAAAAATAAAAGGTACATATTTATACAATTTGGACATTATGATCCCAAATATTTAATAACTTTTTCTAATTTAAAAACATAGAATTATAATAAATTAATTTAAAATTTATTCTCATTGTCAAAACCAGAAAATAGGTTTTTAAGAAGTAAAAACTATCAAAAGATTGACATGTGTTTATGTCCAATTCCAATGTAAAATTACTCCCAATGTCCAAAATTGGATTAAGTTATAAAAACTTAATCCAATTAAACATTAAAACCAATTAAAAAGAAAATCTAACAATATTGATAAATTAGATTAACGTGCAGTTTTGAATTAAAATGGAATATTCCCCACTATTCATTAAAATATGGATTTTAACAGAAAAATACCAAAAGTTTGTTATCACGAACCAACCCGGGTTGACCCTGAACCAGTCACCTAAGCTGGTCCACGACATGACCCAAAGGGCATTCCCGTTCCCCATGGGCTGGAAACCAGTGTCGGGCATCAAAATTTAAATGTTGGGAATGATTTCGCCCAAAATAAATAAAGCAGTAAAAATAATATAGAGCAGTGCAGAATAAATAAACCAAATAAAAAGGCTAAATAGGAACAAAAGAAAATAAAACTAACCAAACTCAACACCCGAACTTACTCCATGTGACCCCACGGGTCACTCTCTGACACAACGACCAAGTGTCGCCCAAGGCGAGCGCACTCAAGCTGTAGCCTGCACACACACTAAAACCAAAAAGAACTATAGGTGTGCATATTAAAACTCAGTAGGATAGCCTGATATATATTCCCAATGCACTACCTTTAAATAAAGAATTTATCAATTTCATGTTTGAACAAAATTGTATAAAATATTATTTTCCACATACACATTCATTTCTAAAACAAGTATCAGTCCATTGCCCTTGTTAATTTTAAAAAAACAAGTTTAATATTTTAATGGAATAGGTACATTTAATTTTAAAACATTTTCTGCAAAAAAATTAGGAATCCAAACTTCAGTTATTATCCAAAAAGGAAAACCACACAACACGCAACACACAGTAAGGGCAATGGAAAAAAGTGGCACATAGGGGCCAGCTACTGAACTAGATCTCTCAATCATCCGCCACATTCAAATAAACACTAAAGAAAACATGGGTCGAACCTAGGAGCTCGTGAACAATCCAGAACGTACTATACATGTGACTCATCCTGAAGGAATGCCCTAACTCGATGACTCCATAATGCCCTAATGATCAGTATATCCCTTCATGGCCTAACCGAGTGGCCCAATCCCCATAGCAGCAATAACTCAGTATTCTCCTGCTACGGGTCCACTAGCCAGTGCGTAATCTAAACTAGTGCAGAAATCGTTCTCAGAAGATTCACTCACAACGTCAGGTCCCCATGTCAACACACATAATAAAAGGGAAAGGGGTGAGTCAGCAAAGTCAATCAAGTAGCATAGATATCACACGCAACTCACGCAATCAACGTACAGCAAAGATCACCCCTAAGTTACCCCAAAGAGAGTTCTCCAAAATAATTTATTTTTATTAAAGTGCCAAACAGGCCTTCACCAATTTTAAAGAAGAACCTCATTTCTCAAGAAAACCCAAAACACTCGTTCACGCTTCAAAATAAATAATTTATCATCTAAACCAAAACTACAATTGAAATTTCTTGAATTATGTTTAAAGTCCAAACGAGAATTATTTCACGACTGAGTGTCCGTTCATCAATAAAATATTTCAAGTGTCATGTATAAAATAAATGGATCTTTTTATACCAAATAATCATTTAAGAATTAATTATCTTATATCATTCTTCATTTATTAAAATTAATAAAATCACCAAGCAATTAATAAAGTATAAATTTAAAGGTGAATGCAGTGGGGGACCTACCTCAACTTTCAATCTAAGAACGATGACATGACACGCCTCAAGCAGGGAGCACAAGCATGTGCAGGCTGATGACCGCAATTTCACAGAAAAACCTTCCAACACATTGCAGGAATCGCAAAATGACTAAAACCCAGAAACACCAACTTAAAATAATCCAAATGAATAAATAGAGTAAAACCCACTTTGACACCAGTGCAGATGAAATGAAACGAACCCAAAACATGAGGTAAAACGAAAGGCACCTCATAAATAATGGTGGATGGTCCAAAGCGATCCAAATCGCTTCGCCTTCGGCAGCAGCGAATGGAACGTGGTCTGACGTGACTCAAGACACCATTAGTGAACCCAGCGAGGGGATTCTCAGCCACGTCGAAGCAACATGGAGGCGCTGCACGACGAGATTCAGATTCATCATTTCTGGCCGCCAGACAGGGGGTTTGGGTTCTTCGAAAGCAGGCCGGGAAGGGGGCAGATGGGCTGTCCGCCGAGGGAGAAGAAGGGGTCGCAGGGGATGGATTGCAGCAGGGGGTTGTGTAGGGCATAAAACAGGGCGGTTGTGTGGGACACGCGATAGAGGCATCCAACCCGGAGGAGGGGGTGGTCGGGATGAGGCCGGATCGGGGAAGAGGAGGGGAGAAAGCATGAGGTTGTGACCGTGGAAAGGAGTCATACTGCATGCGGGCAGAAGGAGGGCTGCATGAGGGGAGCAGGGCGCAGCGGTGGCTGTTGGGTTGTCGGCAGGCCGGGACGCGGTAGGGGCGAGGCGAGGTGAGAGCAGGAGCTAGCCGCAGATAAGGTTGGCTAGGCGCTACGGTTGTGCGGAAGAGAGTTGTTGGCAGGGTCAAACTAGGGGGTCGAGCTAGAGTCGACGGATGCAGGACAGGAAGGCCACAGGTCCTGGCGATCAGGGAAACGGTAGCAGGGGCCGGCCACGGACTGGTGCGGAGGAGAGGTGCTGGCGGAGGGCGAGCCAGACGGGTAGCCAAGGGGAGACCTGGGGAAGACCATGGGGTCACGCATAGAACAGGGGTATAAGGGTAAAAATGCATGGAGAAGAAAAAAAAAGAAGAGAAGAAAGAAAAAGGAAAGAGAGAAAAAGAAAGGAGAGCAAAAAAATAACAAAAAAGTCAATAAATATAAATAATAATAATATTATTATTATTATTAAACAATAATAATCCAATAATAATAATAATACAAAAACAATAATAATAAAAATAATAATAATCCAATAATAATAATAATACAAAAACAACATCAACAACAACAACAATAATAATAATATTATTATTATTATTATTATAAATTATTGATATTATTATTATTAAAAAATTTATAAAAATTATTTTTAATTTAATTAACTTTCTTTATTTATTTATTATTATTTTTCGAATTAATTTATTCTTCTAATTTTATTATTTATCTAAATGGTTGGGCAACCATGCGCTCACCAGGTCCGAACACACGATCGCTACTAGCGGTGCAGTGACCGTGCACCGGCCCGAACCGAATGTGTGGTGACCGCTAGCAGTGAAGTGACTGCGCACTGTCCTGATACCCACAAAAAATATCAAAGCATCACAAATTTCAAACCCGGACCCCAACCCAACTCTTCCCAATGGTGTGGGATCGAGAAAAGAATAAAACAATAGGTGTTTGTGGTCAGGGTGAGACAATTTTCCCCACCACAGATACTTTCTGCCCCCATAAAGTCACCAAACCAATAGTTGACACAACTTGAGTTCATGACCAGACAAAATCATATAGAACCAAGCAGCTCAAGTTGACCATTCCCAACAAATGTCACACCCGACCAAAATTAAAGAAGTCCAGTGCCTGATATTGAGGGGAGAACATGAGAGTGTTCTCCCCACCACAAGAATTCACTAATACAAAAACCCTTGAAACCCGAACAAACCACCCCCGGAGGGGACCAACACGGGAACTCCCAAACCAAACTCATTCATTTTTCCCACATATACCAAAAAACACACCTGAGACTTGATGAAAAGATTTCTATAGAATAATCCAACAACTTGAGGTTGATAAATTAACTCAACACCTCCCATCAATTTCATGAAACAAGCACCTCCCTAACGAACACACCTGAGACCAACTCAAAAATTAAACAGACCTGTTTATTCATGGGCCCACACCATTCAAAGAGACCGAAAAACTTAAAAACCACACTAAGAGTAGATAAGATTGCTTGGATTGTGATCGAACAAGTTCATCACACCACCCTAATGAGGATGAGTTTATGACAAAGATGAGAGTAGAATAAGGAAATTTTGGATATTTCTATCCCAAAGCTGAAAACATTATCCAGAACAAGGTCCCACACACCCTCAGCAACTCCCGACCATGCGCGAGCTTCACCCCAAGACCTGTGGTTGGGGACTCGATGGCTGAAGCGTCTCCTGCCTCATAGTCATGCATTTTCATCTTTTGGTCTCTAACTCCTTCCTCTTTATGATTCAAACAACCACGATGGTCGTACATTTTCAAAGGGATGCAGCATGATGACTTAGAATTTCTGGACTGGCCATACTGGTGTCACACAGTAGAGCAATCTGACAAACTAGGATTTGGTACCGACGAGGATTGTTTCTTGGAGATAGGTTCCATCGGCCCTCACTCCTTTCCAGATGGGGAACCTTGGTTGATGTCGACCACCATTAATCACACCCAAAACTCTTACAGCGATGAGACATTCCATCTTTACTAGTGCAGAACAGAACCCTCAAATAACTCTAGGGCGGTACGAACCTTAACTACCCTGGGTGTTCCCAACAACCCAAAGACACTCTATCTTTCAGAACAATATAACTACCTCTAACAGACTTCGATTACCTAGAAAATCAATCAACACACAAAATTAACGGATAACTGAGCATAACGCATTAACAACTTTTGGAGGCTTTATGGGCAGCATACTCATGACAACATGAAAAACACCATCGAAACTGGCATCAAGCCAAAACTCAATCTAAGAAACAACACAAGCCAAGTACAATATGCCCATAATCCAAATATATACAACACAATAAGAAATCACTTTTCAAAAACTGTTATCTCTTTAAAATTTTAAAAACTCACCTATGGAACCTTATGAACCGTCACATGTGCGTTTATTCAATCTCACTCACATCATCTGTGAACATGTTCCCCCATGAACTTTCCATACATACCCACACACGTGTGACCCTCCATAAGGAGTGCCAAGGATCAAACACTTCTTTTACTTACCAAATCTAAACACATACCATGTTTTTCCAAAAAAATACACCTTCTCTTTAAAAACCCATTTTAGTAACTTCATAAATAATTTGGAAGAAAAACTTTTCTATTTCAAAACCAATTTCACTTTTAACGCACACTCAAATCAACCGAGATTAAAACAAAACACAAGAAATAATAACCCACTATAATAAGGATCTAGTGCATATGTCTAACCCAACTACATGGTGGTGATCCATGCCCTAAGGAATGTATAACACTGAGAGGACCTTGAGACAAACACTTGGACTTCACCTGGGTCACCACCCCATGTGAGGCCACAAAGTGAACCAATTCTCCCCCATTGTCATCTCTCAATCCAAAACAACCAAAGATAAAAGATTCAAATCCTAGACTAACCCTGGTAACTCAAGTCTCATCATGAGCGGTGGTGATCAGGCACCGACCCGTAACCTACCTCCAGAGCCCTGATAGTCCAAATCTCTATCTACTAGACGTCCCAAATAACAAAGGGTGCTCTGAAAAGAGAGGTCCGCTAAGAGCCGACCTCATCTGATACCATTTTGTCACGAACCAATGTGGGTCGACCCTGAACCGGTCACCTGAGTCAGTCCGCGACATGACCCGAAGGGCGTTCCTAATCCCCACGGGCTAGAAACCAGTGTCGGGCATCAAAATTTAGCTGTTGGGAATGATTTCACCCAAAATAAATAAAGCAGCAGAAATAATACAGAGCAGTGCAGAATAAATAAACGAAATAAAAAGGCTAAACAGGAAAAAAAATAAAAAAAACTAACCAAACTCAATGCCCAAACTAACTCTGTGTGACCCCGTAGGTCACTCTCTGACACAACAACCAAACATCACCCAAAGATAGCGCACTCAAGATGTATCCTGCACAAACACTAAAATAGAAAAGAACTATAGGAGTGAGTATTAAAACTCAATAGGATATCCTGATATCTATTCCCAATGCACTACCTTTAAATAAAGAATTTACCGATTTCAGGATTGAACTAAATTATATAAAATATTAGTTTTCACACACACTTTCATTTCTAAAACAAGTATAAGTCAATTTTCCTTGTTAATTTAAAAAAACAAGTTTAATATTTGAAAGGAATAGGTATATTTCATTTTAAAACATTTTATGTGAACAATTTAGGAATCCAAACTTCAATTATTAGCCAAAAATGAAAACCTCAAAACACGCAACACACACTAAGGGCAATGGAAAAAGTGGCACATAGGGGCCAGCTACCGAACTAGACCTCTCAATTTTCTGCCACATTCAAATAAACACTAAAGAAAACATGGTACGAACCATGGAGCTCGTGAAAAATTTAGAACGTACTATACATGTGACTCATCCTGAAGGCATGCCCTAACTCGATGACATCATAATGCTCTAACGCTCAGTATAGCCCTTCATGGCCTAACCTAGGGGCCCAATCCCCATAGCAGCAATAACTCAGTATTCTCCTGCTACAGGTCCACTAGCCAGTGCGTAATCTAAACAAGTACAGAAATCGTTCTCAGAAGATTCACTCACTATGTCAGGTCCCCATGTCAACATGCATAATAAAAGGGATAGGGGTGAGTCAGCAAAGTCAATCAAGTAGCACAGATATCACATGAAACTCATGCAATCAACATACACCAAAGATCACCCCTGAGTCACCCCAAAGAGAGTTCTCCAAAATAATTTATTTTTATTAAATTTCCAAACGGGCCTTCACCAATTTTAAAGAAGAACCTCATTTCTCAAGAAAACCCAAAACACTCATTCATGCTTCAGAAGAAATCATTTTTCATTTAAAACAAAACTACATTTGAAATTCTGTGAATTATATTTAAAGGCCAAATGAGCATTCTTTCACAATTGAGCGTCCATTCATCAATAAAATATTTCAAGTGTCATGTATAAAATAAACAGCTCTTCATTTAAGAATTAATTATCTTATATCATTTCCCATTTATTAAAATTAATAAAAGCATCAAGAAATTAATAAAGTCTAAATTTAAATGTGAATGCAGTGGGGGACCTACCTCAACTTGAAATCCTAGAATGATGATGAGACACGCCTCGAGTGGGGCATGCAAGCACGTGCAAGATGATAACCGAAATTTCATGGAAAACCTGCCAACACATTGCAGCAATCGCAAAATGACTAAAACACAGAAACACTGACTTAAAATAATCCAAATTAATAAATAGAGTAAAACCCACCTTGACACCGGTGCAGACGAAATAAAACGAATCCAAAACATGCAGTAAAACCAAACGCACCCAGTAAATAATGGTTGATGGTCCAAAGCGATCCAAATCACTTCACCTTCGGCGGCGGCGGATGGAATGCAGTCCGATGTGACTCGAGACACCCTTCATGAACCCAACGAGCGGATTCATAGCCACATCGGATCAAGGTGGAGGTGTTGCATGATGAGATTCGGATTCGTCGCTGCTGGCCACCGGATAGGGGGGTCGGGTTCTTCGAAAGCAGACCAGGAAGGGGGTAGATGGGCTATCCGCTGAGGGAGAAGGAGGTGCCACAGAGGATGGATCGTAGTAGGGGGTTGCGGAGGGTGCGCAATGGGGTGGCTTTGCATGTCGCGCAACAGAGGCATCCAACTTGGAGGAGGGGGCGGTTGGGATGAGGTCGGATTAGGGAAGAGGAGGGGAGAAAGTAGGAGGGAGCGGTAGGGGAAAAAAGGCGGGCTGCATGCGCGTAGGAGGGGGGTTGCATGAGGGGCGCGGGGCGCAGCGGTGGTTGCTAGGCTGTCATTAGGACAGGACGCGGCAGGGGCGAGGTGAGGCAGGAGTAGGCGCTGGTCACGGACAAGGGTGGACAGGCGCTGCGGTAGTGTGGCGGAGAGGTACTGGCGGAGTTGAAACAGGGGGGTCGAGCTGGATCTGGTGGATGCAGCACAGGGAGGTCGCGGGTCCTAGTGAGCAGGGAAACAGTAGCAGGGGTCAGCCACGGACTGGTGTGGTGGAGAGGCGCTGGCGGAGGGCGAGCCGGATGGATAGCCGAGGAGAGACCTAGGGAAGACTAGGGGTCACACACAGAACAGGGGGACAAGGGGAAAAATGTGTAGAGAAGAAAAAAAAGAAGAGAAGAAAGAATAAGGAAAGAGAAAAAAAGAAAGGAGAGAAAAAAACATAAAAAATTAGTAAATAAATAGAAATAATAATAATACTAATATTATTATTAATACACAAAAATATTCCAATAATAATAATAATACAAAGAAAATAATAATAATAATAATAATAATAATAATAATAATAATAATAATAATAATCCAATAATAAAAATAGAAAAATAATAATAATATTAATATTAATAATAATATAAATTATTGTTATTTTTATTATTAAACATTTTATAAAAATTATTTTCAATTTAATTAACCTACTTTATTTATTTATTATTTTTTTCTAATTAATTTATTCTTTTAATTTTATTATTTATCTAAATGGTTGGGCAATCTCACGCTCACCAGGTTCGAACGCAAGATCGCTACTAGCGATGCAGTGATCGCACACCAGCCCGGACTGAATGTGCGGTGACCGTTAGCAGTGCAGTGACTGCGCACTGGCCCGAGACCCACCTAAAACATCAAAGCTTCAAAAATTTCAAACTTAGACCCAAACCCAACTCTGTCCAAAGGTGCAGGACCGAGGAAAGAATAAAACAATAGGCGTCTGTGGTCGGGGTGTGACATTTATCCAAACTAATTTTTTCCCTCTTATAAATAATAACTTCATTTTTTTTAAATTGAATATATAAAAGTGTAAAATATTGGATTTAAAAAGGGTTTTCCATTAAAAGGCAGAAAACTGCATTTTTTGAAAAATACTTCTTTTATCTAAAAAATGAATTTTATTTATATTGTGTATAAGAAATGCATAAGATTAATGTTAAAATTATATGGTATATGTATAAAATTCAAAATGTGGTTAATACTATTCATAAGTGCATTTTAAATGGATAGTTTGATATGTCATGGTGTGCTCAAACTCGGTGTTGCGTGTAGCATAATCTATTGAATTATTAAGAAGTGTACCATGGAAACTTGTGGTGTTACATTCTCCCCTCCTTAAATAAATTGTGTTCTCTCAATTTAAATGTAGAATCTAAAACTATGGGTTGGAATTTTTAAAATATATTTATTTAAATCCCACATTGAAAATTGATTAATGAGACCTCCATTTTAAAATAAATAAAGGGAATTATAAAGGTTTCTAGAGATAACATATACTAGGATTCCATGTAGGAAAATATAGATATGGAATAAAAAACTAATGATCATATTATCATGGAGATTGATAGAGAAAATTATTATTAAAAGGTTAACAACTGTAAAGGTATAAATATGTGATGATTCAAGGGGCCATTTGATTCATCACAAAAGAATGTAACTGGAAAACATTTTTGTTTCTCATGATACTTTCCCTAAATTTATAGAACGTGAGATGAAATACTTACTTTATTTCAGTAAAATCTCATAATTGTTCATGCCTTGAACAATTTACACTTCGTCTCTTATTCAAAGAAATGAAGTTGAACTTTTCATTCCTGAAGTGTTATAAGATTATTTGATCCATAAATAGAATGATAGTTCATTCCATATATCTCAATAAAACAAATGTTAGCATAGGTTATCACATATGCATAAGTCCACCTATAGAGAGATTATACATTAATATAACAAACTTCAAATGGAGTATAACTTATACTATCCATAAATGGATAACCATACAATCATTCCAAAAAACTAAAAATCTAAAAATTTAGAAAGAGGTGAACCAAATAATCTTAGCATTTATCTCCTATATTTCATGGGGAAGTTCTTGGTTGTCACATTCCAAAAAAGTGAACACCTTCATCATGTATTCTCTTGAATCATGATAACAACCTGAATTACTAGATATCCTTATTGAAAACATGCATGTTTTCTTGTTATAAAACATAGTTGATTATTCCTTAAGTCCAAAAAAGTTATATACTTCATCCATGATAGCATAACCCTCTTGTCAACAAATCCATAATTAATTCTCAAGAAACTAGAATCCTCCAATTTACTTATTCAAATCTAACATATCTTTATCCAAACATTATTATCTTAACATAAGGAGTATATTAAGGGTTATCTTTACCTTAATCATATGTTATCCAAATTTAATATTACGCTTAAATTAATTTTCTTGTCCATTATAACTATTTAACATATTCTTGAAAATCCATAGCAAAAAACATAAATTGAATACTCCTTAAATAATTCATTATTCATAATTATTGGATCCAAATACATAAATACTTCAATCCTTCCAATTTATTGGTTGGCATGGAATAGTTAATTCCTTGGTTTAGAAGTAGATTCTTATGTCTGGACATTGAGTTGGGTAATGACCATGATTTCCACAGATGAGACATTGAACTCCATGACAATTGGTCACTCTATGACCCTTTTTCCCACAAATATAACATCTTCCCCTCCATTTGAGGTATTCCTCAAGGTTTGTCTTCCCTTCCTATTGACATGTAGGAAGCCTAACATTATTTCGTCTATAATTATTAAAATTTGAACATTTATAAACATTCATATTCCTCTTACGCACTATGTTAGGGAAGTCATAAAAGATCACATTGTTAATCATATATCATGATAACTGATTTGTCATAATCAAAATATCTTTCTATCCAATCATTATCTAATTTTCCTTCCCAAAATCTCTAGATTTTCAATTAAGCTTAATGTTAATCCAATTCCTTATAGTTTCATATATTAACTAAGACTAGAAAGCATAGGGTGAGAAACACATCTCATTGAAAAAAACCACATAATTAATGGAAGGTAATTTCAATCTATAACATCTTAGGTTTAATACTAGGTTGTCCATGATGGTTACCAAAATTCTTGGGGGTTCTTCTATACTTATCCTCGAAGTCTATCTTAGGTTTATGACCCTAATCTAAGTTTTCAAAATCTATTTCCAATGTTGTTTCTAAAATTCCTTTGATACCAACTGTAATGCCCTAACCCCAAAAGACTAGAGCTGGTGAATTATTTTAATACATTGGCATAATTATAATGAATCAAATCCCAAAGTACTGATTAATTTAGCAGTCTTGGAAAATATATTAGATAAATGAACATTACATTAAAATTTCTAACATAAAACATAGAATAGATAATCCTTTTATAATTCCATTATTCCCCTAGCTTAACCCTCCATATCAATCATAAAACACTTCTTGGCTTCTCGGGAAAATAAAATATAAGAAAGTGGTGATCTCAGATGCTCAGTAAGGATAAACAATATAGCGGAAGATATCAAAAATAAGCATAAACTTTTAAGGAAAGGTATAAAACTAAAACATAGGCCTTATAAAACATTATATTCAGAATAATATGGCAATAATAAATCAAATGATTCCATTTAAACAATCATGTTGATATTATACTAGTCAAATAATCAGATGTAAAATCAATAACTAATTTCATAAAGAGGGAATGCATAATGTTAGACATCATAACCACTATGTCAAGGTCTCAGGCCAAGACCATACACAAATATTCTTTAAAGGACTTGTTCTAAGACACTAGTTTGTCTCATGAGACCTACCAATGCATCGAGGGGTTATAGCAAGCCCCACCTATCACTTACTATACATTCCTCATATGAAAAGGGTGAAACATAACATGAACACTCGTATTAAAATTATCATATGCAATGTTAATACTTTTACCATAAACCATGAATGGTATTAAAATAGAACATCTATAGTAAAACATATCATAAACCCTTCAATATAATATGGAATATTTTATCA
This sequence comes from Viscum album, assembly GCA_963277665.1. NCBI lineage: Eukaryota > Viridiplantae > Streptophyta > Magnoliopsida > Santalales > Viscaceae > Viscum > Viscum album. The sequence continues at coordinate 1,086,017,144 of OY728151.1, forward strand.
TAATAAATAAATCTTAATTAAGTATAAAATCCAACAAAGGATGTTGACATAGATTAAAAAAAATCTAATAAAATCATTAAAACTCTTTTAGAGAAATATCTATTTTTACATTGAAAACATTAAAAGTCGCACAATTTATAAAATAAAACGTTTAAAATACATTTTTTTAATCAATGTGTCCTATACCAAATTGAATCTTTTTAAAGGAATTAACATTTTAAAACATTTATGTCCATATAAATAAATCATGAAAACCCTTTTGAAAACATGGACATTAATGAGAAAGGTTTAGAAGTATAAATATTTAAAACATTTATAATGATTTTTTAGTTAAATATTCCCTTATATAAAACCCTAAAATTATTCCTTTTGAAAACATTTTTATGAAATGATGACATGAATGATAAATATTTTCCAGTAAACACTTATGCATAAACAATCTCAGATAATAATGTGATTTTAAAATTAACCCTTACCTTAAGTCCGATACTCTCCATACGTGTTTGAAACTACTTTATAATGTTTTTAAACATATTATTAACTTATATAAGAATAAAAAATATTATTTATGATGTCATATATGATTCTTTTATGTCTTTATATTACCCTCTTATTCACAATTCCATGTTAATTCAACATTACGGGTAATAATTGCTTTGTTTATCGTACGTGTTTTGACTTGTTATTCTTGATCATATTACTTAGATCATGATTTACTTAATTCCAGAATTTATAATATAATTTATATATAATATATATTCATAATATAAATATATATAATAGATATATATATGAAATGGAATACACCATTCCTGGAGACGGTAGATCGTACGTATGCATGAACGTTGTTTCAATTTTCGTATCGTATTGAATGGAAGTAATTGAATGAAATATATGTAAATACATAAATAAATATATATTATTATTATTATAGTATACTTATTATGTCATATATTTCATAATTATTCATAATATTTTTTTTATGATCATTCTTGGATGGTGAATGTGGAAGATGAGTCTCACCGTATCATGGAGACGGTAAGTTGTACGTACACATGAGCGACGATATCATTTTTTAATGGTTAAATGGTATGTAATTGGATGGAATATAAATTTTAAATAAATAATATCATGTTATATTTATTATTTAATTCATTTATATTCATCATTATATCTATCTAAATAAAGTATAGATGAAAAATAGTTTACACCACTGCGTGGAGACGGTAAGTCGTACGTACGCACGCATGGTGATATTGTTTTTCATAGGATGGGTAAAATGAAGAATATAGTTCTAACATAATCATAACAACATATCATAATATATTATATGATTTAGTTATTGTTTTATTATGGTAAAACCTTAGTAAGAAGAATTATAAGAAGAAAACAACTTTAAAAGAAGGGATAAAACGATTACCTATTATTCAGGTTTATTTTTTTGATTTGAAAAAAAGGACTCCCTAAGTTGGTTGTATGCACAATGTTTTGAAACTAGGATGAATTTATGGAATTTTGGAGGAGGTTTGTTCATGTTTTTTTTGAGCCAAATGGATTTTAATGTGTGAATAAAAGAGAAGGAGAAGTGCTCTTTTATATGAGAGGTGAAGGACAATTTAGGAATGTCTTGAAATATTAATTTATTATAAATTTATTTTCAGTTTATAATGCCTAAAAATTGATTTATTTCTAGGATAATATGATTATGGGTATAAATCCTCTCAACCAATAGGTTTTAGATAATTTTTGGTCATGAATTTAACCTTATCTTTTGGATTTAACTCTTAGTTAAATAGATAACTCTTACCATGTCTTCTTGTACTTTTATACTATATGGTTAATATAGTTACTATAAAACTAAATGAGAACCTGAAGTTTGTAATTAATGAAATTTTTAACACTATATAAGTCATTTGGATATATCTTAAATTTTTATTACTATTATATAATTTAATAAAATAGTGTTTTTTTTAAAATTCATTTATATTAATTTAGACACTATTTATTAATTGATTATTGTTAGTCATAAAAACATGGTTCCTTCGAAAAAAGAATTAAATAATCCATAACAAGTCAATTTTATCCAAAAAAATCATTTATGGAATTAAAAATCTCAAATTACATTTATTTTAATAATTATAATATCAGTTATTTCAATCATTCATTAATAAGGTAATCACTTCATCATCATTGTGTCATAAATAAATTTATTTATTTAATGTCTAAAAATTATAAATAAAATACCATGATATAGAAAATAATTTTATTTTTTCAATTACTATTTATATTTTATGTGATCATTTATATAAACCAAATTAAAATTGTTTTAGTTAGGAGATACATGTTTATGTTATATTTCCCTTTTATTTAAATAAAACATTATAAAAGGTCATCATCACACCCAAGTGGCTCCAGGGGGTCCTAAAATCGACATAAGGATGTTTATAGTCATAACTATATCATCCAATATGATTATGACATGTGTTAGGGTAGTTTTATATTATTATAATATTATTTTTTTACCCTTATTTACCTGATTTTCCCTTTGACCATGGTAAATAAAAATAATTACTCGAGTTACTGTTCATAATGTCCAAAAATAAAAGGTGACTATTTACACAATTAGGGACTTATTATTCCAAATATGGAATCCATTTTTCCAAATTCAAAATACTGAGTTGGCAAAAATTAATTTAAAATTAATTCCCGTTGTCAAAACTAGAAAGCGAGTTTTTAAGAAATAAAACTATCAAAAGATTGACATGTGTTTATGTCCAATTTCAATGTGAAATTAATTCCAATTACCAAAATTGTATTAAATGATAAAAATATAATCTAATTACACATTAAAACCAAATAAAAGTATAATTTAACTATATTTATAAATTATATGAAAATGCGGTTTTGAATTAAAATGCAGTATTTCCCACTACTCATTAAAATATGGATTTTTTTAGAAAAATACTAAAAAGTTATCCAAACTAAATTTTTATGTCCCTATTCTAAAGACTAATTTCATTTTTTCAAATTTAATATATAAAATTATCAAATATTGGATTTAAAAAGGGTTCTCCATTAAAAGGTAGAAAAAATATATTTTTTTAAAATACTTCTTTTATCTGAAAAATTGAATTTGTCCCTATATTATGTATAATAAAAACATAAGATGAATGTTAAAATTATATGAGATATATATATATAATTCAAAATGTGGTTAATAATATTCATAACTTTTTTTAATGGCAAGTTTGATCGGTCATGGTGTGATCAAACTCAGTGTTGCATGTAGCGCAAGCTATTGATTTATTAAGAAGAATACTACCCTTGAACTGTGGGGTGTTATTGTCTAGATATAACCATTTTAAGGTGAAGGAGGCTGATATCCCAAAGACTGCCTTTAGATGTAGTTATTGTCACTTTGAGTTTTTATTCATGTCATTCAATGTTATGAATGCACCGGTTGTGTTCATGGGACTTATGAACTTCACCTTCCCTAAGTTCTTTGACTAGTTAGTCGTAATATTCATCGATGATATCTTAATTAACTCGAAGTCATAGGAGGAGCCTACTGAGAATCTCAGGATTGTATTTCATGTTCTTTAACACCACTAGATATATGAAAAATTTTCCAAGTGTAAGTTATGGACATGATAGGTGAATTTCCTTGGGCATGTGGTGTCTCAGAAGGGTGTGGTAGTAGACCCATTAAAGGTTGAATCATCTTTTTCTTGGTAAGAACCTAATAATTTGGTATAGGTTCATATTTTTCTTGGTATCACAAGCTATTATTGGAGTTTTATAACCAATTTATCTCAAGTTTCATCCCCATTGAAAACTTTGATAAGGAAGTACCTGAATTTTTCATGGAGTGGTCAATGTTAGGTGGCATTTGATTTCATGAAGGGGAAGTTTGTTAGTGCTCCGGTGCTTCGGTTTCTTGAGGAAGGGGTGATGTTTGAGGTTTTTTGTGACACTTCTTGTTTGGAAATGGGATGCATGATGTTGCATCAATGAGTAGTTATATCTTATGGGTCTAGGAAGTTATGTTCCCACAGGAATAACTATACCACCCACAATCTAGAACTATCATCCATTGTGTTTGCACTGAATTTTTGGCGGAATTGCCTCATTGGGGAGCGCTTTGTGGTCTTCACGGACCACAAGAGTTTGAGGTATATCTTTTCCCTGTATGACCTGATTCTATGATAGCATAGGTGGGTAGAGTATCATTAATAATATTACTTTGATATATCCTATACCTTATGAAATAGAAATGTTTTGGTTGACGCTTTGAGCAGAAATTCATAGGGGGAAGTTGTTTGGTAATTTTTGGATGCTTGGAGGGAGAAGGAGGAGTTGTTAGCCTTGCACTTGGATGCAAGATTGGATGGTGGTAGATGTTTTTTATTTCATATGATGGTTAATCCTTATCTAATGAAGAAAATGTATGGGTATCATTGGGGAGACTTGGAGGCAGAGATGATGCGCAATCATGTTGGCCATGGTGATGCACCGTAAGGATGGTCATAAGATGGTCAGAATCAGATGTTGTTTTGTGGAAGGTTTTTTTTCTGGTATTAATGTGTGATGGAATCCTTTTTGATTTTCATAAATCACCTTTTTTGGTACACCTGAAAATTTCTAAAATGCACCATGGGTTGAGGATGTAGTTTTGGTGGCCCAGGATGGAATGAGCAGTGGAGGAGTTTGTGGCAAAGTGCTTAGTTTTATAGAAGGTACATTATGAGAATCATGTTCATGGTGGTTTGTTGTTTCCCTTGGATGTTCCTAGGATAAAATAGGATGACATCTTGATGGATTTCATCACAGGTTATCCTAGATCTCAGGGAGGTTTTAACATTATCTGTGTGATAGTGGATCACTTGATGAAGTCGTCCCACTTCTTAGTGATCAAGGAGTTGGGCATAGTGGTTTATTTGGATAAGAGGTATGTGGATTAGGTGGTGAGGTTTCATGGAGTTTCATGGTCAATTGTATTAGATTAGGATGCATGGTTTACCTCACTTGTCTAGAGAGTATTGAAGAATGCTTTTGGCACTCAGTTACACCTCAGAACAACTTTCCACCCCAAATAGATGGGAATATAGAAAGAACTATCCATACTTTTGAGGATATTCTATGAGTGTGCATCTTGGTATTTGGTTGATCTTGGGTATAACACCTATCCTTGGTATAGTTTTCTTATAATAACAGTTATCACTCTTCCATTGGTATGGTTCTATTTGAGACTTTGTATAGAAGACTGTTTCATTCTCCATTGTGCTAGATGGAGGTTGGGTAGATAGTTTTTCTTGGTCCTAATGTGGTACAGAACACAATAAATAAGGTTCGTCTTTTTCGTGAGAGGATGAAAGCAGTGAAGGATGAGTAGAACTTGTATTTAGATCACCTAAGGAGGCCCTTAGTGTTCGAGGTTGGGGACCATGTGTTCTTGAAGGTTTCCCCTCAGCATGGGCAGTATAGGTTGGGAAGAGGGAGTAATATTTCTCCTTGGTTTGTTAGACCCTTTGAGGTGTTGGGACAAGTTAGTGAGGTGGCATAATGGTTGATTTTGCAACCACATTTGGAGAGGATCCACAACATCTTCCACATCACTTAGATTAATCAGTATCTTCACTAAGACACCCATGTAGTTTACTGGGGATATTTGGATATCAGGGATGATACGACATTTTTGGGGTGGCTAGTAGAGATCTAGGATCATCAGGAGAAGGTGTTTCATGGACGTACTATTCCTTTGGTTCATGTGTTTTGGAGGCATGGTGGATAAGAGGAGAGTACTTGGGAGTGATATAAATAGATGTGTGCCCAGTAATTAGAGTTTTTTTTGAGTTTTACCATTCTCTAGATTTCATTTTGATGTGATTTTTGAGACCTTATTGTTTAATGAGATGGGATTTTTTCCGTAGTTATTGATGTGTGTGGTGAGATGTGTGATAAATTCCTGACATATGAAAAAGGGAGGACCTGATTCCTAATTAATAGGAATTAATTGGGATTCAATTAAACCTATGCGAGTGATTCATTACCACCTAGAGTGGATAGTATCTTAATATGGAGGGTGGAATTACCTAATTCATGTTTTTGGGATGGTGTGGTTTTTTAGTTGTATACTGGTTATGTGGTAGTTTGGTTGGGTGAGAGGTGATAGTTTGCAGTTTTGGTTTTGTGGCGATGAGGTTTTTTAGGATGTTTATGGTCATTTGTTTTGGTGTTATCTATTGGTGGTAGCGTTTGAGTTATGATGAAATCCTTGAGAGGTACCTCACGAGGTAGTTTTTTGGACCCCTTTCCTTCTGGGTTCGTTTTTTGATTCTCGAGGGTGAGAATCATTTTAGAGGTATCTAATGTAATGATATGTTCCTTCTGGATCTGTTACTTTACCAATTTTTTTTGTTAGAGATGTTCAGAGGAAGTTCTGAGGGAGTGTGGAGAAGTTCGGTTGTTAAACGATAGAAGCAGGGAGATAACACATCATGTAATAGGATTTCATGATGTTAAAGTCAGTTTTGTGGCTTGTCTTGGATTTTTCACAACGTAGAGACATTTTACATGGCATAAAGAATGGTTTCATAGTGTGTAATATTTCAGGGTTGAAAAAATAAAATAAAATGATGAGGAAATACATGTATCTAGGAAAACCAAGCCTTATGTATTACATGGCGTGAAAGGGGATTACACATCATGTAATACCCTGATCATGTGCAGTTTTAAAAAAAAATCCTTTAAGATGAAATTTTATTTTTTCGGACATGCTTTCTTTTTCTTCTCTTTTTGGGTGAACCCTAGGAAACTCGAGGTGTCCTTCAAGACCATATTCATCGTTCATTGATATATTGATCCCAGTGGATGTTTTTTGGTGATTTGTGGTTGATACATGGTGAGTTCTCTCCCTTCTTTGGTTGGTTTTATTCTGTGCTTATTCTAGGGATCTTCTATGGTAGTGTTTCATTAGTTTTAGGTATGTGTCGGGTTTTTTTTTTATTTATCCTTGATGTGGTATAAGTTGATCCATAGTTTTCAGGTTAGAGTTGTGGTTCTCGAGCATTCTTCTTCACCCTATAGTGAAAAACATTTGGAAAGCTTCCTTGAGGTAGGATTTCCTTCGTTTCTCTTTATTTCTTCATCATATGGGAGGGGTTTCGTTTTTTTTACCTATGGGTTTTTGAAATTATTTATAAATTTAAGATAAAGAATTGGTTAATAAAATTTAAAGGTGCAATGGGGTTTGATTATCATGTTTTTATAGCCTTGATATGATTATGATATTGTGGATAGTTTAGGCTTGATGCCTCACTAAAAATCATGGTCATTGGGGGAATTTTTTGTGCTGGATATATCTATTGTGATTTTTTCTTTGGTTGTGATTGTTGTGATATCACCCTAAATTAAAATTGGTTAATGAATTATAATTGGATAATTAAATGGTTTCCCTAGGATTTTGGTCTGTGTGATAACACCCCAATGAAAAGTAGTGGAATGTGATAAATGTTCTTGTGAACTTGTGAAATGTTTTGTTGTGATGTGATGTGTAATTTTTTGTGGTTTTTACATGTGGGGTAAGTTGATGGAATTTGGATGTATAGTGGGGTTTTGATGGGTGTGGTATGATTATGTAGTAGGGATGTGGAACTGGTTGTGCTATATTATGTTGTTGGATGTGGTTGTTAGTTGGGGGTTTGTTTTGGGTTGGTATGGTGTTTTGGGTGTAACGGATTTAAAGAAGGAAATTAGTGATTCTTATGAGTAATTTTACCATATTTTCTCCATGAGTAACATACATAAAGCTACACCCTGTATCGAGAGGTCTTGGTACAATTTTTCTTTAATGTGGAGTTGCCTTAATTTATCAGGGCTCTTCACCTCTTGAAATGATTGTGACTGTGTTGCATGTTGTGTTTTGTTTTGAGTAGTTGTTCAAGTAGTGATGGAATGAATAAATAAATTTTTAAAAAATCTTATAATGGATTGTGTAGGTTTTAATAATGGAATGGAAATGGTTAACTAAATTGGTTAGAAATGTGAAATGGGTTATGTGGCTTGGGTTCTATTTGTTTGGAGTTGTGTATTTAGAGGCAACAATAAAAGTTTCAGTATTGTGATGTGGTTTTTTAACCCATATGTTGGGCTTGAGTTTTTTGATAATATACACGTATTTGTATATTCTTGTGATTTTTATGTGCACCCCACCCATGTTTAGAACCATGTGTTGAACACCTGCATCATTAAGCGGGGGGTACTTTTACCAAGGTGAGGAGTAACGATGGAAGGGTACCCACTCTTTTCCTCTCTTTATTCTAGGTGAGGTAGGTATGGTACATGATTTTATGGATGGAGGTATGTTAGTCTCTTAGATGGTGGTTACAATATCCCAGGTGTCTTCGGGTGAGATGTGATGGCCTGGGGTTTACGAGTGAGGTGGTTTGTGCTTTCCCAAGTGTTTTCAGGATGAGATGTGATGTTCTTTCATAGGTGTCTTCAGTATGAGATGTGATGCATTGTGATTCCTAGGTGTGTGTGGGTGGAATTTTCTATGAGGCTAAGGTGTTTGTGGGTAGGATGTGTTGTGAGGCCCAGGTGTGTGCGGACGGTATGTGTTGTGAGGCCCATGGGTGTGTAAGTGAGATGTGTTGTGAGTCCTAAGTGTGTGTGGGCAAGATATGGTGTGGTATATGAAATGGATGGGAGTTCCAGGACATACAATGTTGGGAAAGAGTGGCATACTAGTGGGAAAGTGGACTGGGGTACCCGATCCCCGATGTGATTTACTTTGTATTGTATTAATTTTGTCGTTTTTCTTGGTGAATGTGATTTGGTGAGGTTGGGATGGTTAGTATACATGTTTAGGTGTTGTTTGGTTCTGTTGTTTTCTCATAAGAGAATTAGTATGCTTCTTTCACATGTTCATGAGAAACATTGTTTTTTCTATTGAGTATACTTGTATGCTCTCCCTATATATATAAAATTGATTTTAGGTTTCTATGATGATCTCTTAAACTGTGTTGGGTGTTAATATCTTGGACCTTTGAACATATGTTGTGTCGTTGCCTTAGTTTTTCTTTTGGGTATTTACTTTGGAGACCTTTTTCTATTTCTATCAGTTTTACTTTTTTGCATTAATGTGGGATGGTTTTTGTCTTTCTATTTTATATTATTTCTTGTAGTTTTTGTGGATGATTAATTATATCTCCCAATATTTTTTCTTATAAAGGGTAATGTCTCTCATATTGTGAGATTTATATATCCTTTGTGTTAGTTTCCAACTTAAGGACCACTGGAGGCAAGACTTGGGGGGTCATTATCTCTCTCCCCTCATTACGGTATCATTGGAGGGAGTTATTCATTACAATATTATATAGTTTTACTCTTTCATGGTAAGAAATAAAAAATTTCCACCATTTATTATTATTAAATAAAACACATAGGAAAATGTTCCTACTTTACATATAATTGTATCTAGATCCATGGTAGTTTCTTATAAAAAATGAAAATAAGGTCTTGAAAATCAAAAAGGATGATCAAATTTTATAGAGAATGTGTAATAGTAAAATAAATATCTATAATAAAAACAACCACATTAAAATTGTGATAGATTTAGTGAATTTTTTGTGCTCTCTTGTGCTAGGTTATAGGGTGAGGATTTTTTGTGGAAGGATTATGTGTGGAACCTATGAATTTATTCCCAATCCTTCACACACCCGGACTTCCCATTCCCAAGTCTCCTTATGTGATTCCCTTTTCATTCTAGGTCTTCCTCACACCCAGGACTTTTTTACAGGTTACTTTATATGAGTCCCTTTCATGCTTGGCCTTTCATGCCCAAGACTACTTACATGACAACATTACATGATTAGCCTCATGTGCTCAATTCACCTTACATGAGGCCCTTCCATGCTTAAATATCTTTACACAATTCTCTTCTAGGCTTGGACCCTTACCCTACCCCTATAATTCTTAATAACTATATTAGGGTATTGGAAGCCATTATAGGTTGTTGCCCTCGTTGTCTCTATTCCCTATACTTATTTTTCTTATAAAGGACCTCATGATTCTGATTTTAAGTAGAGGGAAATATCTAATTGATTCATAGGTGACACCTTGGTTTACTTTTGTGTATAAGCAAGCCTCCCATTTCTCCTCCAGATGATTTACTAAGTCAAAACCTATGGAAAAAAATAGTAATTTGAGTGAATTTTATCATATGATGGTTTTTACATATAAAATTCATGAAAGATAACTTCCCATATGGTCCTTAATTACTAGGGTGAAAGTCCCATGCCTTCAAAGATCCCTACTAGGGCATAATTCAACCAATTTTCCCAAGATAGATCTACTAGGGATCTATTTTCCCTAGATACAAAAGAGAGATCTACTAGAGCATCATTCTCCTAGGATAAAGCAGAGATCCCTACTAGGTTTCCATTTACCCAGGACACCCTAGAGGTCCCTACTAGAGAACTTTTTTTCTACATCACCCGTATGAGGATTCCATTCATCGAGGTCATTCTAAATAATGTGACACTTCACCCAGGTCCTCTCTTAAGGGTCATTTCCATTTCCAAGTACCTATCTAGTATAAAACCCACCCAGGCACCCCATTCACTTAGGTACTTTAACTAGACTGAATTAATTACCCAAAAGACCTTTCCAACACTTATTATCCCAAACTAACCTACTACAAATTCATATCCACCCAAGCCTCCTCCATGGTTCCTGGGATATATGACTAGGTTATGCACACCAGCATGATCTCTTTTAATAATGTATTCCTTTCATAATAGGAATCAAGAATTTCATAAAATATGTCCCATGTATTTTTATCCCAAAATTATAGGATCCTTAGGGTTTTACCAATAATGCATTCCCTTGGAAACTATGGTCCTAATCCTTAGACAAGAAACTGGTGAAACTATACCAGGCATGGGATTCTAATCTAGTGTAAGTCCAAATACTTCTTTATTGGGTCATATAACCCATGAGTTTGCCTTCCATCCCTTTCTTATTACCAACAGGTAAGAGGTGTTCATTCTTATATGGGCCTCCTACTTGATATAATCCCCAACTATACCCTCTCTTATTTAGTTACCAATAAACTAGATAAACTAGAAAGGTACGCTCATGCATAAGTCCCACAAAACCCATTATTTAGTCTATTTCTCTTAATATTTTATCATTACATGATGTTAAATTACATTATATATAGTACTTTCTTTATGAACTTAAATTAATCATAATCAGTTCAAGTTATATAAACTTAAACTATAATACATCATGGTCTTCATTGAATAACCTTAAAAGTCACCTCATTTTTCATATATACACGACCATAAAAGGCACTATATTCATCCTTATCACATGAACCGAAAAGGTATGATGTATCCCATTAAGAGGCACTAAATTTCATGGGGTATGATTACTTTCATAGGGTTATGTATTAAGCTCCTCTAATATGACCACTCCCGACTCCATAACACCCATGCCTCCCTAGATGGAGTTAAATTCCATAGTTCCAAGTTGTTTGTATTTTAACTATATTTAAACCAATAATTAAGAATGAGATGGAGAACCTATGATACATACAAATGATCACATCTATGCATGGTATCAATTCGTCACTCTCATGACCAATATAACTAGTATTGTTACTATGAAGGACTTCAATAATATATATATATATATATATATTAAATCTATAAGAGAACCTAGAACTATAGTTGGGTCTTTTAAAAGTGGTAAAGGAATCCCTATAATACTAAATCATCTAGGTTTCATATGATTGAAATCCCCTAAGAGGATTTATGAGGTATCTAGTTATATAGGAAATAATAAAAGTAAGCGATGATGCAGCTGGTGATGCAAGAAAGTAAAATAAGACCTTTTATCCATTTATGAAATGAAATAGTCCATTTATGGAGTGGGTAAAATATTTAAGGAGGTGTAATTTTGCATTTATGTCCTTGGGTTGTGTGTTTTTTTCATTTATTGTATCCACCAGGACCTTAAACAAATTATAAGAGAGTCTCAAACTATGCAATATGACCCCTTAAGAGATGAACCAACCTCCCATAACCTCAACCTCAATGAAAAATTTAAAGTGTCATTGGTATATAACTATAAATTTATAAATTTATAAATAAGTTCCATGTCCAGATGTAACATGGGAGTGAACATATGTTGGAACATAAATTGTAAACCAAAAGTGAAATATATTACCCATGAAAAGGACTGATTGACCCAGTAGTTTTGTTTGTGATGTTATACTAATGGGTTCCTTGATTGTTTTTTTTTCTTCTTCATTATCTCCCATAACATCCAAATGGAAACACTAAATACATAATCACATGTTAATATTCCTAGATAGGCTGGTGGAAACCATTGGACACCTTAGTCTAGCATGCACAACTAGCAGATGCACCAGACATACATTACATCCATGATGGTCGATGTGGCCCCACTGACCATAAAGATATTTTTTAAACCCAAATCCTTAAATACAATGTGTTTAATTCCTTGGTATTGGAATATTAACTCAAATAATCCATCCTAAATTTTAAGGAAACTCATGAAAGCCTTTAGTAAATGAATCCTCACAATCCATCCTACTGATGATAGGTCATTGGGAAATTAGTGGTCTATATTTCCACATATAATTTCTTCAGGATCCTATCCCTGGAGTGAAAAAAAACTATATCCCTTATCATAGGTATGTGAATAAGTATTTTCAACTACATCACTATAGTTTTATAGGGTCTAACTAGAAGGTCTCCCATCACTATTTTTTGTTTCCAGTGTCGTATGACCATGACCCCTTGGGAATATGTTTAGGAGGCTACCTATAAGAACATGAACCTAGTTTTTAAAACTAAGGAACTCAAAATTAGGGAACACCAGAGAATTTTGGCTTCCAAATCATGATATAATTTGACACCCCTACTCCCAACAACACCCACGAAGACATCAACATATCCCGACGGAAACTAAAGTGTCAAATAGGTGGGATCTTATCCATGAAGTTTTTTCCAACATTTCACAACCCTAATTAGGATTGAGGTTATAAACATGTTCATTCATAAAATAAATATTGAATAAAGGCTTACTTGGAGAAACTAATAATCCAAGAGTAGTTCTCTGCCCTTGTAGACTTTGAAATCCCTGAGGCACATTGGTATATCCTAAAAATAGCCTGAGGTAAATGAAATCATAGTCTTGTAGGTCATTACCATTGTACCATAATAAAACACTCTATAATTCTTACATAATGTACCATAATAAAACACTATATAGTTCATCCTTAGATTGTTTGTTGTGATAACCCCCCCCCCACAACACTAAAAAAAATAAATCTGGAGGTCCTCCCTATAGGATCTTCTATAAAGGTCCTCCCTGTGGAATTGGAATAAATATCTATAGAGGTCATCCTTAGAGTTCCCATTAGATAGTTCCTTCCCATGACACTAGATGTTATAACCAAAATGGTCCTCCTCATTCTAACAAACAAAATAACATTATCCATGATGGTCTTCCCTATGGTCAGATAAATATAGTAAGCTCTGAAAGTCCAACCTAGATCGCATGTCATGAAGCCCCCCCCCCCCCGAAGAAATGTGAAGATCAATCATGAAGTTCATATTCATGACCTTAACCATGATGTTACTCTATATAGTACACATATTGACCATCAAAGAGTTAATCCCCTCATTGTATCATCAAAAACTGGTATCCACAAAGTTCCTTACTTTGGGAATCAAAATTTTTATTTTGGAGGTCCTCCTGGGGGGAATATATTGTATAAATACTCTCTAAAACAAATAAACAATGTAACATAAAATACCTCCCTAGAATGGAAAATAAAAAATTCAAAATCATAGAGATCCTCCCAATAAAATAACAAACAAGAAATATAGTAATACAAAATATATTATATATTGTAGAATTCCTACATGTGATAATGTATTCATCCTGAATAGAGCTCCTCCCAAAAATGGAAAACAAGAATCAACCATGGAGTCCTTCCTATGGTGTTTATTATCAAATCCCTCTTCATAATGAAACGTACTCTTAAAATGAAGGTTCTCCCCATTTCATAGTTACTATAAAGTTTATTTTATATAGAGATGCACTCAAGAATCTAAGGCCATCTATACTAGGAACATCTTTATCAATCAATGTTGTCTCATCCCAATCAATAAAAATCAGAGACAGTAGTCACCATATACACCTCCCCCAAATTGTAAACTTGTAGATGAGACTGAATATGTTTATAATGATCCCAATTATATCAATAATATTATAGATAAATTATATTTATAATTAGATCTGTTTGAAGAAATACTTATAAAGGACGAGGAAAACTTCATTGACATGTGGAAAAAATGGTAGAATATATAATATCAATCATGTTATAGACCATGGTCACTCCTTAACATGACATTCATAAGGCATTGAAGGAGGAATTAAGTGTGATTAATGGGACTCAGAACCATGGGCCATCCCCTCTATCCCATATTTATGTGTTGGTTTGGACTATAAAAAAATTACCACATTTTAAATAGGCCTAAATTGACTATAAAAATCATATGTTGTCTTATGTGGATTGGCTTACAGAATGTGGGATAACCCACTAACCATAAATAATTTTATTCTTTTTTTATTTTAATTTTATTTTCAATATAATATAGAAATTATTTTATAAAATACATATATATATATTATTTATGAAACAAGATGGAGAGGCTGATTCCCGTAGATCTTGCAGTCAACCCGGCTTGGAGCGGTGCAAACCCTAACTTGAATCATCACTCCTTCGCTGATGTGGTGGCTGGGAGAATGCCTGAGAATAAAAGATCTCCATCAAATGATGTCGCAGTTCCTGGACCTTTGGTTGCTCTTAATTTTTTTCGACATCGCGGTCAGTTGGAAATTTCTTTGTCAACCTCTGAGGTAAACCTTCTTCCCGATGATCTCTATTTTGTTCTTGTTGGGAAATTTCTTATGCATAGACCCTCTTTGAAATTTTTAAGATCATCTCTAGAAACCATAAGTTTTTCGGGATTTCAAATTAGCCTTATCAACTCATCATAAATTGTGTCTCGCTTTTCCTCTAAGGATGATTACTATCGATTTTGGGCCAATCGGTCATGGTATTTTGGGAGTTCCTCTATGAAAGTTCTCAAATGGACCTCGGATTTTTATCCAGACACCGAATACCCTATAGTGTCGATTTGAATTGGTTTTCCTGGGCTATCGTTGCATCTGTCCAAACACCATGCTCTTTTCCCGATTTCTCAGCTCATTGTAAATCCCTTGAAAATGGATTTGGCAATGAAGACCCTCTCACGACCCTATTTTGAAATAATTTGTGTGGAAGTCTATGTCTCTAAGGTTCTCCCATCTCACATTTGGATACAAAATGGAGAATTTGGATTCTCTCAAGAGGTTTTCTATGAGAGTCTTCCAGAGTGTTGTACTCTCTGCTCTAAGCTCGGGCATACATCCAAAGTATGTGGACAGAAAACTATTTGTCCTATAGTTAGAAAATCCACATGGATTGTGAAGGGTAAACAAAAGCTTGGTGTTGATGGGGAAAATGTTCCGGATGGCACTTCTACCACTAGTGAAGAGCCAAAAAATAAAGGATATAATGATGGTAAACTCTCTGAGAGTAAGGAACTGACAAGCCCTATGGATGATGTTCTGGTTTTCCATGATAAAAATGCTACCATCATTTCCATGGTGGATACGTAGGACATTCATGACTCACATGATTCAAGGTACAATGTAAAAGGAGATACCTCCAATGATTCTTTTCAAGAAGAAGAAGATCCATCGGACAGAATTGAGGAATGGTATCTCAAATCAAGAGTTAGGCAAGGGAATAAGATGATGGTGGATGCAGATGGATTCATTACCCCAACCCCCAGCAAGACCAGGAAGCGTAGGGACTATTCTGATGTGGAAAGAACAATAATAACAAGATTGCTTCATGCTTCTAAGAGAAATGTTGAGACTCCCAAACAGATGGACGAACCGGTTCCAATTCATAAAGAGGAGAAGTATGATAAATAATCAGACCCTAGATATATAGATGTCTATCAAATTCCTTAGAATGATGATGCGATTGATGAAGTTTTTTCTTGGATGGAGGAGCAAGATGAATTAATACTTCAAAAATATCTCCATCGTCAGATTTCAGCTGAAACATACCTTGAAATCATAAAACGAATGTACACAAGGATGGTAGATGAATACAAGAAGAATCCCTACTTTATCTTTAGATACATTCCATGGGTTTGACCTTTTCTGTTTAAGTATATGCTTTATGATCTATGGATCTGCGTTATTGTCCTTTCTGGTCTCCTCGAATCTATTTATATGGTTTATTTTCTTCATCGAATTCATTATGAGATGGATCAAGCGTTTAACTTTTTGGTTTTCATTATGAGGCTTTATGCTTGGGTGTGATGGGGTCACTTTGCACTCTTCGGTATTACATGCCTCGATGCAGCCTTGTTCTATTAGTTTTTGGCTGGTGACACTGGTTCAGTCAGTAGCGGGTGGCTGGCCTATCCTAATTCTTCTTGTTAAAGAATTGTAGATACGAGCTATATCTTCCCTAGAATTCTGGATTCTTTATGTGCTGGATTTTTGAAGGATACATGACACTGTCTGGTTTTTTGTGTGGATTTTTGGGAGCTTTCACAGCCTCGGAGATGACTATTGACATCTTTCTCTGCACTAATATTCTAACTTTTAAACAACACTTTTTGATCTTCTTCTTTGCATGTTGGCAGGGATCTGTTGTGAAACTTCTTGGTTGACCTCTTTTGGTTACGAAGGAGGTTGGCATTTAAGTCTGTCCAGATAGATGGACCAAATTTTGATGGATGTTCTCTTCATTTGAAATCTTCTGACCTTGAAGAATTGGATCTTGATAGGAGTTACTCCTCTTTTGGTTGGTCGTGATTCCTTACTTGAAGACATGATGTCTCAAGCAGTTTGAATGAAGTGAGATTTGAGCTTATTTGAATTAATATCATTTATCGCTTTCATTTCTTATGTTGGACTTGGTTTAAGCTCATTTCACCTTGATCATGTACTGTAATACTTTTGATTTAATAAATTTCTTTAGGGCATGAATTGGGTGACCAATTCTTGTCTCTATTTGTTTAAAAAAATATTATTTATGTGATAAATATGTTCAAAAATTAATATTTATGTGATAATAATTATGTATTTAATATTTAATATTGCTTAATAAAAAGTGGTTATCAATTTCTTAAAAAAAAATTAATCATAATTAAAACTTTTGGTTGACCCGTGGATTGGTATGCTTAAAATGTGGACCAAAATAGAATCAAATTTTATGATCCCACATTAGATGTGGGTCTAAATGTACTAGTAATTTCTTTCCATACTTTATATGGGCTTGGTCCACTCCACCCTAGTCCAACCCATTAAACACCCCTAAAAAGAATGCATAACTTACATTTTTTACAACTTGTCAGTGACTCTCCACCATATCAAGAACAGATATATGTCTTAAGAAGATAGTAGTAATTATTTTATGGCATTGGATGAAATATGCAGCTATGTTAACCTAGTTAGCATTTCAGTGCCCTAGAATATTAAATCTGGGTGACAGAACAAGTATTTACAACATTCCTACCTTAGTAATTTGAAGTTTCTCTGCTAGATACTCATCTCTACCCCACCTAATATATATATCCTAGGTTGGAGAAATTATGTATCTTTATATTTCAATTCATTCATAGAATAAAAATATTTTTTATGGAAATTATCTTGATATGTCATTGATATAGACCAAGTCTCATGTTATGGATCAACATATACTATTTGGATTGGACAAAAAACTCATACTATTTCTAAATACATGAAAATATACACTTAATTATAGTAATAAATTGAAGGGATCATACATCAGGTTTCTGGGAAGTTAAAACAAACAACCCATTTGAGGAAGGAGAAACCTTGAATTGAATATCAACCCTCAATGATGATCACCTCCCACATAGAATATTTTTTGAATTTGAATCATTATAGGATAAGATCCCAAAATACCAAGTAGGTTATGACAATGGTCTCAGTGGAAGTATATAATTAGACCCATCCCACAAGACTGGTATCATTTCTAGCACCACCATCACACCTGGAATTATCAAAACCATAGCAGGGCATGCCCATGATGGTAGAAAATAAAAATCATCACTTTCTTATAGATCTAGGGGAATTTTTACCGCCCACTACTCCAATAAAGTTTTTCTTTTATTGAATAGGAGTAGATTCCCAAGAACCACCCCGTGATTTTATCCATTGATTCATCATGATTCATCTCCACCATTACATGTGTTCTTAGTAAAGGTGAAATTCCTTAGGATCATTGAACTATTGACAAGGAATCTGTGGTTTCATTTTAAAAATTTCAAAATATATGAAATTTAACCCCAGTAATTGTTATACTTATTCTCCATATCAACTTTTTCAAAAAAACTCACAAGAATGAAAATATGATAAATTAAATAAGGCACACAAGATTTAAAAGGTTCTCCCTCAATTTAAGAACCAACATACTTACCATGGACACTCATGTGGATCCGTAGAAATTATCTAATATAAATAAGTGAATAACACTTTGATAAAATTCACCTTAGACTCATTCTATCTCCTGATGGGTATGATTATACCTACTTAAATTAGTATAAAATGTCTTTATTACAAAACTTGAGCCAAAAAAAGTACAAAACTTTGTAACTTCATATACCAAAGTTTCATCTAGAAGGTTTTTTCAATTTCTTATTTTTGGAAGTGTCTTTCTAGTGCACTATTTCTATGTCCCATAAAAATATTTTCAGTTCTCTACACTAAAAACTACACTATTTTATATCCTTTATTCTATATGATTAATAAAAACCATTTTCATCAAAACTTTGTTCAAAAAACAATTCATTTTCTCTCTATTTGTTTTTATGAAATGAAACTTCGTCTAATGCTTTTAATCAAAACTTTCTCTATCTAAAACTATTCTTCAATCTAAAATTGATCTTTGGTTGGAAATTCATAATGAAAAAACTTTTACAGTGATTCATATTTTTTTACATATTAGTATTGTAAAATAAAATGTAATTTCATACACCCTTTATATAGGTGATCCCAAAGTGTAAAAGGAAAAAAACGATTTTAGTTTCATGATCAAAACATTTAACTAAACTATTATCAAGCATTACAAAGTCTTCACAAATTTATTGAAAATTCATGAAAAATTAGAGTATACAACCTTCTTTGTGTGACTTCATTAACGTTAGATGTTAATTAAATTATTCACTTTTTCATATCTCATGAATAAATAAAACCAATTGAATTAAAAATTTCAGAATCATCAAGTTTTGGACATTAAAAAGTTATAAAAATTCCCACAAAAATACTCCATATGGTGAAATTATTTTCTGATGATACAACCAGGAACATTTCGTCTGATTGAGCATTTTTATTCTAATGAAAGAACTTTACTTACTGTTTTCACTTCATCCAGATGAATTTTTTTTTTATGAATCCACAATAAATTCTCAATCCAACTCTACTTTGTCCAATTACCCTTCCTCAAATTATTTTAAACTTATTCTCTTCATAAAAATAATATACATGATTAAAATTAATAAATTTTTGTTTGATGGACTTTCCTTTAGTATAAAATTCATAAATTCCTAACTTTGAACTTCATATTTCAAAAAAATCTTTGTGAATAGAAAAATCATAAAATATATCTATTCAAAAGCTCATCTTCCTCTATATATTTCTATTAAAACTATTACAAATAAACATTATTTTCCTTATTCAATTTCTATTGACCCACTAAAAAAGGCTGACTACATTGTTAAAACTTCTAAATACTTTTTCACAACCAAATTTCTTTTTCTGGTGTACTTTTCGATCTTCTCATTTTTGTTTCTCCCTTTGAGTTTACATTAAAAAAATTCATAATATGAATTAAATTTTGTTCTATTCCTCCCCCCCAACACACTTTATATTTATTTCTCATTTTACAAAACCTCATAAAATTATAAAAACACAATTCATATCTTCTGTCCAATTTTTTTGTCTGATAATATGGTTTGTTCAGTGACTTTGTGAAAAAATTCCCTTTTATAAACTCAAAAAAT
Source organism: Viscum album (assembly GCA_963277665.1). Taxonomy (NCBI): domain Eukaryota; kingdom Viridiplantae; phylum Streptophyta; class Magnoliopsida; order Santalales; family Viscaceae; genus Viscum; species Viscum album. The sequence continues at coordinate 1,086,037,339 of OY728151.1, forward strand.
TATAACGTTATGTTTCATCAAAGAAAATTCATCCAATGGGTTTGTCTGATAAAATTTATCTGATGTAAAAGTATGTATTTTAGTAACTTCAGTTTTGAACATTCTATATATTTTTTTTTTGATGAAACTTCTTCAAAATTTTCATAAATTATTGTTTAGTTACAATGATATTGTTCTTCTATTTTATTAATTCTTTGTATATCCTATGGAGTTAATCCAAAATTTGGGAAACTTCAGTTTCAATTTTCTTCTCTTCAAAAAACTTAAACTTTTATCATGACCAATTAATGATGTTTTATACTTTGAATAAAAATTATAGAATTTCTCAACTTCTTAAGGAAATTTTCATATCAAAGTTAATAAAAGTTCCTAACTTCCTCTAGAGTCTTTGGAACACACCTTTCTTACCAGAATTCTCAACAATGATTCTTTAAAAACTTCTAACAACTTTATCACCTATTAACAAAAACAATTCTTAACAAAATTGAGTTGAAAATAAATATAAAACTTTGTTATCAAAACATCACAAATTATCTTCAACATTCCCCTTTGGATTTGTTGATTCCATTTTTTAACAACTTTTTCAACTCATGATTTTTCATAACTCAACTTTTTCACAACTCCTTTTTTATAAAATCTCTGTTTTTCTAAAAATTTTCCAAAACACATCCATTTTCATAGATAGGGTCTTAAAACCACACTACTAGATAATGTAATGTTTTTAACATAATTCAATCCTTATGTGATAAGAAAAATTGTGGATATGTTAAGATAACCCCCCCCCCCCACCACTTTTCTTATCTCAAATTTTAATCACCCCCATTTTATGATAACCATTTACTTAGATTCATTTTTGTAAGAAATTTACTTACTATACCCTTTTTAGGAAAAACATTAATATCCCCCTTTTAGGAAAAAAATTTATATATCCCCCACATTTTTCAGAATAATAAAAATCACGGTAGGGCCCTTCCTTAAAATCTTTCAAGAAGTCATTTATGGAGGCTGAATGTGAATTTTTTGCCTAAATTATATAAATCTCTCTTTTAGTGTATATTTGGTGAAACCATTAGAAATTTGATATTTTTTAGATATGTAATCAAGTATAACATCTCCACCTGAAACTTTATCCTTTATGAGTGATATTTTATATCAACGTTAATTGATCATGAATATTGTATAGGATTTTTGGAAAGATCAACAGCACTTTGATTATAAAAAAGAATCTTTAATAGTGCAGAAACTTTTTCATTAAAATTTTCCAATTGTACTTTAACCTAAATCATTTATATACAATCATGGGTGGATGAAATATATTATTATTCTATTATACTGAAAATTACTGAACTCTATTTCTTATTATGCTATCTCACACAATATTCTCCCAAGAAAAGTGTATCTTCGAAGGTTTATTTTATATAATTGAAATCTGCATCCCAGTAAGAATCAATATATCCAATAAAGTTAATTTCACAACTTATTTTATAAAATTTCCCATGAGAAGATGTTCCTTTTACAGATTGAAGAATTATGTTTTCTTCCAGCATATATGATTCTTTTAGATCACTCTAATATCATGCACACAAAGTAACAATATAAATGATGTTGGGTCTTATGGTTGTAAGATATCAAAAACATCCTTTCACTTTTGAAAATATTTTTGATCAAAATTGTTTCCAACTTCATCTTTTCTCATCTTCACCCAACTAAAACAATGGTAGAGACTTATTTGGAATCTTCCATGCCAAACTTTTTTAATGATTTCCTAGCATGCTTATTTTGTGATAGAAAAATATATATTTCCCTCTAATGGAATTATAAACCTATAAATAAGTTTAATTCTATGAGAAATTACATTTTAAAAAAATTATTAATTTATTACGAAAAAACATTACCAGAATTTTATTTATCCCCTGTAAAAAATATTTCATCAACATATAAATTAACAATCAGGGTACCAATGTTTATCTCATTTACATATAATTATTTTCAATATTACCGTTATAAAAATTAAACATTTTTTAGAAACTTTCTATTCTTGATTACCAAGCTCATTGAATTTTGTTCAACCCATACAAGGCTTTCTTCAAATTAGAAACCATACTTCCATATTTTTCAAGTAGGGATCAACAAGGTTACTCAATATATAATTCTTACTCAATATCCCCATTTAAGAAGTCAAAAATTACATATATTTGATACACTTTATTAAAACAATTTTCATCCACTCCTAAGAACATTCTGAAAGTTTCAAATATCATAATAGGGGAAAACGTTTCTTCAAAATACACACCTTCCACTTGTGAATAGACTTTACAAACATGTCCTTATTTTTTTCTTGAAACATTCCCATGTTCATTCATATTTTTTCTAAACACCCATTTTATTATAATAATGTTCTTACCTACTTGTAATAAAAAAATTATAATGTGTCATTTTTATCTATTTTATTCAACTCTTCAATCATAGCATTAATACAATATATGTGTTCGAATACCTTTAAAACTGGTTCATGTTTGACCTGTGATATAAGTGATTTTTGATTTTCTACTCTCAATTTCTTATAACCCAAACTAAAGAATTATGAATTAAAATAATGTTTTCAAATTCAACCAATTTTGGTACGGTATAAAACATTATATATTTTCTTCCTATTTCACTTTCATCACTACAAAATTATTTTGAATCTTTGGTCACCTATTTTGATTCACTTTTACCTTTAATTTTTTTTATTCTCATTGGAATTATTTAATTTATCTTATGAAAAATTTTCAACAACCTTTTTTATGTAAATTGGGATTTCAACAACTTTATCATCATAAGAATCCACCAAATTTTGTAAACCTTTATTCCAACATTTATAACTTCTTACGTTGGGTGAACATCCAATAAAAATTCCTTCATCATCTTTTTTATCAAATTTTCAATGATTTATATTTTTATCCTTGGTAAGCATACACTTCCAAAAACATATAAATATTTCACTAAAGTTTTTTTATATCATATCTAGTAGGAATTTATTTTGTATTTAGTCCTTAAAATACATCTATTTTGTACATGTATAGAAATACTAAACGTTTCTCTTAGAAAAACATAGAATTTTTATACTCAACTAGCATTCTTCTTCTCATCTATACCAAGCTTCTATTTTTCCTTTTTATCACTCCATTTTTTTAGGGGTTTATGGATCACTATTTTGAATTTTAATTGAATGTTTCTTTAGGTAGGATTAAAAATCATTACTTTTGTACTTATTTCCATTTTCAATTATCAACATCGGTATGCAAACACATAGATCTCTCTCTCAAATTCTCTTCTATAAAATCTGAAGGCTTACATAGCCTCTGATTTATGCTTTATAAACATAATGTTGATCATATAAGTTAAATAATCAATAAAAGTGATAAAGTGAAAATAATATTTCATTGATTGATGTCTCATCATCCCACAAAGATCTGAGTGAATAATCTCGAAGAGGTCTGGAAGATTGAATTACAAAATTCTAGTGATTTTTTTAATCATCTTCCCTTTCTGACATGTTATACAGGCTTCATGTTCATTCCTTTTCAAAGTTGGTAATTTTTCACAACATATAATTTGGAAATTTTATTCATAATTTTCTAAACGACATGAATGATATTATTCTTACATAACTTGTTCTCATATTAACCACTTAAATAACATGAGTTACTCAGTTCTTCAATCTGAAGGAGATTTTCACTGGTTCTTCATCCCTTTGTAATAACTTTTCTATATTCTGAACTTCTGATGATTCATGGATATCTCCTAAAGATCATTTTATTTTCATTATACCTGAGTTTTCTCACACTAAGTGAGTTGTGTTTGAACCCATCAATGTATATAAATTCATAAGATTTTAGTTTTTTAGATTTAATCTCAACGGTCCCAATTCCTCTAATTTTTAAGAAACTATTATTGAAAAAAGTAACTAATCTAGATTTATTATTTTAAAATTATTTCATGATTTTGGAATCACCTATAATATGTGAGGAATAGACACTATAAATAATCCATGGTTTTTTCCTTTTTTTTGGTTTCATTATTATCTCAATAATAAAGTCTATTTCTTCACATTTATTCTTTTGAGATTATTTTTCTTTCCAAATATAAGAAACTTATCCTGAGATATTTTTCATATATTCTTTAAAAAAGTGTCCATCTTGGTCACATCTTCTATAGACTTCCTTCGGGAAGTGAAATTGTTTTTTCTTTGGATATTTTCAAACATATTGAGATTTTTCTTTTCCAACTTCCTTCATCTTAGGGTAATTGATTTCTTTTCCCCTTTTTCTACTCCACCTCATTCCATTCCTACTTTTTGGAAGATATATTTTGTGGAAACAATTATAATATTTATGACTAAAAACACCATAGTACTAATAATACCCACTGAATCTCAGTATTCTGTAGAAATAAAATCTTTCTATTTTGTTTCTTAGGGTGTGTTGAAACTTTCTTATTGAGGTTTTTTTTAAATTTTACTGATGTGATAGATTTATCACATACCTAATCAATCCAATATTTCAAAAATAATCTGACACTTTCATTATTATTAAATTAGATGAACTATTACATTTATAGGGTGATGGTTTCACTACATTCTTAGAATGAGATTTCTATTCTACATTATATGATTCAACTTTTACTTCTAAATATTTATTTAAATATTAATTCATATTTCATAAGGTACCTTAAACCTAAAGAAGTTTTGATTGTGTTTTAAAAAACTCATCTTCTGTAACTTAAAGTTTCATAATAAGATTTTCCACTATCTCTTCTTTTAAATAAATTATTAGTATAAGTTTTATGATCTGTTGGATATATTAATCTTCTTGATTAAGAAAATATTTCATTCCTTCAATATGCTTTCCAATTTTATGTTTTCATTATTATGATTTAATTCATGATTTCTTTCTTCTACTCAAGACATGATAAAAGTTCAGGTCTAAGTTGATATTATCTATAAGTCTCTTCACCTCCTTCTTATTCTTAAATGATTTAGGAATCTTAATTTTTATCAACATTTTCAAAAAAGGTTCGTATTTTTTATGAAAATTCATCTTATGAATAATTGTTTTCATTTGAGTCAGATTCAAATTTGTTACCCAACATGTTTCTTTTGTCTTTAGGGAACTTTTTCTTACCCTAAGTATACTTATTATCTTCCTTAGAAGTTTTTTTCACTTATTCCACTAATTTTTTCTACATAAATATCTTTATATTCACCACCTTTTTTCTTTGATAAATTCATATAAAAATGCCCAATTTCTCTACACTATAAAAATTTTAGTGTAATTTTACCTACATGCATTACTCTACCTATATAATAGTTTTGGAGATTAGAGACATGATATTTTTATTCGTTTTTTCATTCTATTATTCTTCTAAATCACTGAGATCAACATTCCTAGTATTTTTTATTTTCATATTTCTCATAGTTTAAAATCCATTTCATCCAAGATATTCTTTTTAAAGGATGGATCTTTACTCATTTCATAATAAATAATATATTTATGTAATTCATCAATAAATAAATCATATTTATCATTTAAGGTATAAATTTTATATTCAAACCTATTAGAGAAGTTTCATATGAGTCTCTTTAAAACTATAGAATATTCCAAGACATATCTAAATCCATTGATGTTACAAAAAAATTCATTAAATATTATTAAATACTAATCAATTGTTTATTCATCTCTCATTTTAATATCTTTGAACTTTCTTTTCTAGATTTAAAACTTTTCCTTATTTACTTTGGTGTTTCCCTAAAAATTACTTCTCAGCTTATCCAAAATTTCTATATCTATTTTGGGACCCATCACCATTATAAAAAAATTGATAAAGACATAAGAATCAAATTTATAGTATTCCCTCAACCTTAATGTTTCACTTGTTAGAAAAATTCATATAAGATATCTTCTCAATGAGTGAAAATACAATTATTACTACATCCAAAACCTCTAGGACAACTGAAAAACTATAGTGAATCATCTTGTTCTTCCAACTATGATATTTTTTTCCATAGAATATAGTAATTCCTATGTTTTTGAATGAGTTTATATTATCTATGATAAGGATATAGTAGAATAAACTTTTCTCTAACACCAATTAAAGTTCCTAAGTATATTTGAACCACTTAGAAGTGGGGTTGAATCAATGGTCTCCTTTTAAAAATTTCTAAATTTTTGAAATTTATCCTTTGAAACTTGTTAGAGTTATTTTCCTTATCAATTTTTTTAATAAACCCAAAAGTATAAAAATATGATAAAGTAAAAATGTCATGGAATATTTATAATGTTTTTCCTTAGTGTGAGAACATAAATACTTATCATGGACACTCCCATGGGTCCATGGAAATTCACTATAAGAAATAAGTGAATAAAACTTTGAGCCAACTCACATTAGACTCCTTCTATCTCCCGATGGGAATGATTATAATAAATCCTATCAGTTTATAATTTTTTTTATTATAGAACATGATCCATAAAAAAATTATAATACTTTGTAACTTTATCTCCCAAAGGTTCATACATATGGTTTGTCCGGTTTTTGTTGTATGGAAGTGTCTTTATTATGCACCTTTTCTATGTCTGGTAATACTTTGTCTAGTGATACTAACTAAAAAAAAATTTACTTTATAACCTTCATTATTTCCAATTAAAAAATAATTTTTCCTCAAAACTCTATTCAAAAACTTTTCTTATTCCTATTCATATAGTTCTCTTAACTAAACCTCTATCTGATCCTTTTGATCAAAAATTTATTTGTCCAAGACTTTTCTTCAACCTAAAACTGATATTTATTTGAAAAATCATCCTGAAAAAACTTATATAATGATTCATATTTTTTTTATATATGAAAAAATTTTAAATAAAATTTACTTTCACACCCCCTCTGTATAGTTTCTCTCACAGTGGAAATGGAAAAAAGCCAATTTCACTTTCTCACTCAAAACAGTTTGATGAAATCATATCAATAATTCTAGAGTACTTTATGAATATTCTTAAAACTTCATTAAAACTCAGTTTTTCTAACCTTTTTATGTAACTTCCTTAACTTTAGAAGTTAATTAACTTATTCTTTTTTTTCTTATCTTAATTATAAATCAAACCAATTGAAATAATAAATTAATTGAATTAACACTTTTAGTATTATCAGGTTTCGGACTTTAAAAATTTATGCAAAGTTCCTTATAAAAACTCCATATAGTGAAAAAAAAAATTGATGATACATCCAGTGACATTCCATTTAATGGTTCCTTCTCTTCTAAATGAAAAAACTTCACTTCTAGATTTTCCTTCATCAAGATGAATTATTTGTCTGATGAATTCACAATAAATTCTCTATCGAACTTTACTTTGTTTGATCACCCTTCCTCAACTTATTATCAACTGATTATATTCATAAACATACTCTATTTTATGAAAATTAAGAAATTATTATCCAATGTACTTTGTTTAATTATCACAACTGATAACTTCAAAACTTTGAACTTCATCTTTCAAAAAAACTCTTTGTGAATCAAAAATTCATACATTTTATCCATTTATAAAATCATCTTCCTCTTCTTATTTCTCTTGAACCAGTTGGAAAAAAATACATTTTCCTTTTTCCATTACTCTTGACCAAATAAATATGTCTGAATTCATTGTTATAACTTCAAAATAATTTTGTGATAACCAGCTTTATTCATCTAGTGTACTTCTCGGTCTTCTCATATTGACTTATCCCTTTGGCTATATAAAAAAATCAAAATATGACTTATCCATTCATGGATTACTCCCCTTAATATTTCTTTCTCATTTTACAAAACCTCATAAACTTAGAAACAAACACTTATTTCCATCTGTCTGATCAATTTTTTCTAATGATCTAGTTTATTCTTTTATTTTTTAAAAATCTCACCTTTTACAAACTCAAAAACTTGTAACTTTTTATTTTCATATATAAATTTCATCAAGTGGGTTTGTTTGGTAAATTTCATACATATAAAAAGTTCTCCATTTTTGTAACTTCTATTTTGAAATTTATACAACCCTTCTATTTGATGACACTTCTTGAAACCTATCTCAAATTATTTTCTGGTTACAATGAGATTGTTAATCTTGTTTTTTTATCCTTTGTACATCCTATATAATTCATATGAAAGTCGTGAATTTTTAGTTGCACTTTTTTACTCTTTAACAAACTTCATAATATATCATAACGTATTCATGATGCTGGATATTTTTAATGAACAACATAGCATTATCCAAATTCTTAAAGAAAGTTTCTTAATAAAGTTAATGAAACTTCCTAACTTCCTCACTTCCTCCAAAATATTTGTAAATCAGATTTATTACCAAACATTCTCAACAAATATTCTTTATAAGGTTTCAAAATTTACATCACCTATTAATGAAAACATTATTAACAAAATTGATTTGATACAAACTGCAAAAAATTGTTAGAAAAAAATCTAAAGTATCTTTAAAAGGGTGTTGGGGACCCCCTATGGATTAATATACATAAGATGCTTCCAGTACAGCATTGAGGAGGGATAGAAAATCCTCATAAAAGGTACAAGTTAGAATAGTCTTCCTAGTGAGTAGATTTCATGTGGTATTATGAATTTTCCCTTGAAGGATATTCATAAGATGATTAATCCCCATAGTACTTTGACATGGATGGGGACTTAATTCATGTTGCATGATTCACATCAGTGAATATTATTAACCCAATCCTCATAGATATCATAGATCATGACATCGACATATATGGACCTAATGAGGGGACATCCATACAAAATATGGTGCACACTGAAATGCATAAAGAGGGTCTCACACCCAACATCAGAGGTAGACTCATAATTTAGGAGATCCTTTGAATATCTAGCTAATGTTTACTTGGAAATTTTAAACTAATGATAAAGTTAAAGTTTTAGTTGTAACCATAACCTACTAACCTACTAAATAATTTGATTCTCTCTCTATTAAAGATTAAATTTTCCAAAAAAAATCAATTTGGGAAAACTAATGTGGCTTAATTATAAATTTTTTAGAGGTAGTATACCTACTAAGTCAAACTCTCATACGAAGACCAATATATCTAATCCAATGAATATCCTTCAATGGGAAGTAATTTTTTGACTAGTAATAGCAGAATCCAGTTATCTGACTGACTTGATACCTAGAAAACTATTATATTTAACCTTGGTAACCATGGATTATTAATAAATCCTTACAATAGGGAAAAAACCACCACCATTTCAAGTGAGTTACCCTAGGCTGACTCAAGATGTATATCAATGGTGGGAACATACAGATCAGACTTATCAAGATCTACTAATTATTGTTAGATATAAAGTTTTTATAATGATTCACAAGGCTTATGACAGGGGACAACCAACCATCCCATATGGATACCATGTTTCATTTCATGACCCTAGAAGGTCACACCATGATGCTGATTCATGAGTCTCACATGGGGTGATGGGGAGTTCCATATACTTATATAAATATCATATATAAATTATCCCCATGTATGAGGCCTTTAAAATCCATGTGGAAGTGATCCAAAGTGCATGACATCATGTAAAAAGGGATTATAAGACCTATATCCAGTTTCATATCATCCATGTTTCTTTAGAAGGAGATATATTTTTGGGATTTTAAAGAAATGGAGTTCTTTTGTGTAAGACAAGTTCAGTTACGAATTTTGTTTTCAACATGGATAACCTCAATTAAATGAACAACAAGTTGATTCCCACTTTTTATGGGAATTATTATTATATATTAAAATATCATATTCTTCCATATCTTTTAAAAGTTATACTAGACATGTTGTAGGATTCCACTAATGTTTTTTTCCCTCATGTTGAATGTGCTTCTATAACTGTAGTTGATATAAATAATTTTGAGAATGATTTTCATGTTCAAAATTTCATATTGTTATCTATTTAAAAAAAATTATTTCTCAAAATGAAAGGATTAGAGACTATAAAGGTTAATTGGAATAAATTAGAAAAAAATTGTAAAGTAAATTAGAAAGTGAAGTGATCCAAGTTACAGGTTTGGAGGATAAAGTATAAAGATATAAAAAGGAATGATGATTAAAAAATTAATGAATTCTTCACTTGAGTTAATGAAATTATGAGTACTATAATTGGTTTTAGTGAGATGTGGGAGGATTCTATAGTTTTTGAGAAAATAGTACATATACTTCCATATAGGTTTGATGTAAAGGTCAAAGCACTTGAAGACCGTGATATAGTTACACTTCCATTGGATGGTATATATAATTTCTTAATTTCTTATGAAATGTAAAAGTGAAGTGTCTTCAAGAATAATATAAATTATGATAGGGAAATTTCCTTTAAACATTTGAAATAATTAATGAGTAATAAAGAATCAGTTTTGGATGAAGAGGTTTCAGGTGAAGCAGAAGATGTCAAAATGAAATTTTAAAAACTCTTCTCACTCATTTCTAGAAGTGTGAGAAGAGGAAAAAAAGTTTAAATGAAATTTACCACTAAAGTGTTTCAAATGTGTAATTATTAGAAATTTTTCTAAATTTGTTTAAAATTTAAAGGAGAAGAATATTACAAATATGGGGATGGGAGGACAAAATTTTTCTTAAAGAAGAAATCTATACATTTTTGATAATTCAAAGTATTCTTCAAAGGTAAAATATAATAATTTCTCTAAACCCAAAAAGATAAAGTTCTTATTAAATTTTGAATAATTTAATGGTAATGAGGATGATGAGGAAGTTTATACTTCTAATATATTTGATGAAATTGATAATTTCTAACATGAATGGGGAATATTTCACTAGAAATGAATGTAGAAATGTTGAAAGTGATAAGGAAACTAAAATGGGGTTTATATTGAATAAAAAACACAATTAATTTTATTCAATGGTCTAAAAGTTATAGTATAAGATCAAAAATTTAAAAAAAAAATCAATATTCAAGAAGAAATTATTCTATTCATGAAAAAAAGGAATCAAATATGATCAAGGATATTGATATCTTGAAGATGTTTCTTAATAAATAAAATATCTAAAAATTATAAATAGAATATAAGTTTAAGGAAAAGGATAAATATCTTGAAATTTTTCAATAAAAATTATCAAATTATGAAAGGAATTGAATATATTTAAATTCAACAAGACAATTGTTTCTGGAGATAGGAGAAAAATTAGAGGATAATATTGTGAGAGGAGTTAGAGCTTCAAAAAATGATGACAAATAGATTGGTTAATAAAAATAACTTTCAAAGCTTAAAAAAATTATTTAAATTTTTGTTAAAAATTATGATTCAAAGTTACATGTAAATAAAGTTAAATTTTTTGAAAATAAAAATATTCTCGCAAATATGAAAATTTTAGGACTGGTGATTTAACAGTAAAAATTGATACATATAGTTATTAAAAAAGGATAAAAATATATTTATACTAAATAAGAAATAATTGAGAGTGTGTTAAATCATTGGTTTATAAAAATGATCTAAATTTGATGGTGAAAAAATAAAAGAAGATTGGGTGTCAACTTGAGGACAACAAGTTTTGTTCAGAAGAAAATATGAAGTTTATGGATAATTATAGCACAATAGAGGCTTTGGGAATTTTTTAAGGAGATATTAGTTTAATTTAAAATATTTCTATTATAAAATAATATTGGAAAGAAAAAAAATTAGGTGGATTCAAACCACTCTAATAAGAAAATATCAAAGACGAGTTGGAAATTTTGGATTCAAGGTTTAGAATGTGATTCAATCATTGGAAGAGGTCTACAAAATATGTGACCAACTATGTAAAGACCCATAAAATTAAAGGGAAATTTTTTTTAATTTTCTTTGTGATTTTACAAGAACGCAGTTTCTGACGGCACCTGATTCTGAGGCCCGGTGTGCCCAGAATCATGTTCTGAAGTTTAGCTCGGGTACATTCAGTGAACAAACGAGCGGGTTTTCATAACTTTTGAACCGGTGTTCGGAATCGAAATCCGAGGGCACCAATAAAACTGCAGTTCCGATAATTGATTAGGAACACCTTTTCTGGAGTTGCGTTTGCTCGGGTGTGTTTATTTAAAAAAAAGGTTAACTAATGAATAAAATAAAAGTTGTGCAACAATTTTTATTTTATGTTCTAATTAGTTTAAACCTACTTATGGAAGTTGAGGTGGGACCCACTATATCCTAACCCCTCTTGATAGGATATTAGTGAGGTGGGCCCCACACGAGCCATGCCTTTTCAACTTCCTCAAACCCCCATTATTTTTGTAACACACCCACACCCCCCTTATTAAATACCAAGTCAACTCTCTTAATTAATGAATTAAATTAAGTTATTCAATGTAATCAATTCTTGAATTCATTTTGAATTTTGAATTGAATGTTGGCTTCTGTGTGTTAATTAAATACGACAAAGTCTTATTTCTTTAATGGTTATTTTGTTGTGCGAGAAGGTTGGAGAGGAATTGCTCAAGCCTGGGAATCTTCATATTTCTCCTTGAATAACGCGAAGAACACACCGTCACTGAAAAAGAACACCGACCTCCGATGAAGGACGACGAATAACGCTGATTCCTTAGAGATCGATGATGCGACGCCGTGTACCGCAACGCCGACGATCCTCTTCTCCGTGATGTCATGTACTGCGATGTAGACGATCCTCCTTCCACGACGTCGTCTTCCGCGACGTCCCTTTCCCGCGAAAAACCTCAATCGACGACTTCATCGAGGTAGGGGGTTTGATTTAGTTCACGAATTTTCTTTGCTATCGAAACATCAATTTTTTTCTTTAGCCGCTTGATATCGGATTAACGGGAGGAGGTCGGACCACACAAACATGGCCGACCCTCCTCCCCCTTTGATGTCGTGTTTGTCACGGCACGATTAAAGGTAGCGCAATGCAACGGCACCGCGCGGAAACAAAGAAGAAGGGTGGCGTCGTTGTGTCGCGCCGTTGAGGCCGAACAAAGTCGTGGCGCCGTCGCGCCACGCCGGAGAACCACGAAGAGGCCGCAGTTGGAGCGGGACCACGGAGGAGGGGCGAGGCGTCGTCGCGTAATGCCGGTCGGACAAGTCTGTGGCTCAAAGTCGCGGTGGTGCAAGGCGGGGCGGCGGAACCGCCGGCTGTCAGCACCTCGGAGGGGCGGGACTGCGGGGTCCCGCGGCGGCAGCACCGGACGGCCGGACCGGGCCAGCCGTTTCGGAAGGAAGACCGGGGGTCGTAACCCCCGGCTTGAAAAGGAGCAGCCCCACGTGGGGTCACGTTTTCAATAAAGGGGGGCAGCCCCCCCCCCCTTCTGCTCGGCTCGGCCAGCGCCGAGCTGGCCACACCGAGTCGTGCCCGCGCCAGGCCAACTGGCCGCCCAGGCCAGACCGACCGCACCAGGCCACACTGGATGGGTCGGGCCGGGCTGTGCTCTAATGGGCCGGACCCAGACCCGGTTCGGGTCGACCCAGTTCGGGCTGACCCAGGGGGTCTCGGGTCGGGTCGGTCCGGGCCCAAAACCCCCTAAAATCAGACAGGTTTGTTCTTTTTCCCATATCTTGGGTTATGTACCTCTGATCGACGCACCGTCAGTTGCGATGCGATCCTTGGATAGAGACGGGCATTTTGTTATATTACACTCAAGGTTTCATAGAAATTTTTGTATGGTCGGGTTGGTTCGAACACGAAACCAACTGGGCCCTCGGAGCGAAAACGCTTATAACTTGAGCTATAGACGTCTGATTGATGTGTCGTCAACTTTGTTGGATTCCTCTTAGTGAGACAGACCTTTTGGAATACTCCTCTCAAGGTTTGGATGTAGTTGGAGTGTGGTCGGGTTGGTTTTGACATAAAAACCAACCGGGCCCCTGGTACGAAAAAACCAATAACCCTCAGACCGGGCGTCTGATTGACGCGTCATCTGTCTCGTTAGGTTCCTCTTGTCGAGATGGAACCTTGGGATACATCAAATCTGGACTACGTGTCAGTTGATGTATCGACCCCCTTGGCTCGTGGAGCGGACCCTCCCGGAATCGAGCATGTTGTGTGTGGGAACCCTAGAGCTGGCTGCGACTGCGACGACGATGAAGACTGCACTGAAATCCTCCGTGGGTTCGGCAGCGATGACGACTGCACTGAAATCCTCCATGGGTTCGGCAGCGATGAAGATTGCACTGAAATCCTCTGTGGGTTCGGTAGCGATGAAGACTGCACTGAAATACTCTGTGGGTTCGGCAGCGATGAAGACTGCACTGAAATCCTCTGTGGGTTCGGCAGCGATGAAGACCGTACTGAAATCCTCTGTGGGTTCGACGGTGATGACTACTATTCTTGTATCCTACGTGGGTCTGGCAGTTTTTGACTCTATTCTTGCTATCCTACATGGGTCTAGCAGAGTAGCTGGTCTATATCCTATGTGGGTCCGACAGCTTAGCTGGTTTAGTATCCTATGTGTTACCCATCTTAGATGAATCAGTGGCTATATCTGATCATCTCTATCATCTTACAAAGAAGTATACCTGTGTGAGCTGAGTCTTGACTTCCAATCATTATCTTCTATATAACTGACTTGCTTTCTTATGTGGATTGGATTGTGTTATCCTATGTGGATTGGGTTGTACTATCCTATGTGGACGTGATCGAACTTGGGATCGGATGTTTGAGCTGAACTGGAATTGATGACTTAGGTATATGTATGGGAATATACCTAAGTAGTTTTGGTTGTTACTTCGTGATTGTATCTTTCCTTTGTGGATTATACTTTATGGATTCGGGGAGACCTTCGGGGGTCTCGGGGTCCCTAATGAGTAGCGTATACTCACCCCTGCACGCGCTATGCCTGCACTACGTTGTGTTGGATGTAGACGACAGACAGCGCTGATCGTGGTTGAGGTTTGTGGACCGAGTCGGTACCTAGAGGTGGACCATTGGGTGGGATATACATGGAGTGGACGGCTAGACCCGAGGATCTAAGGAGGCTATCTGTACCCACCCTTCAGGTGGGACTTCCAGTGGACAGCTCGACGTTGTTGTTTTACTTTCAGTTGATGTACTTCTTTCTAGTTGTACCTTACTTTCAGTTTGAGTTTGTATTCTGGCCCATTTACTTTCCGCACTTACTATTGTACCCAGTTTTACTTAGTGATTACTCCTACTTGCTTACTCTGTGGTGTTTGTTTACTTTATAAAGGAAATTCCTTCCCCTTTTTTCGGGATTTACGCCTTGGTGCTAGTCGCCATCCCCTAGCCTATGGGAGGCGGGCTTGGGGTAGTCACGACACGGGTCTCGAGGACATGTCGTGACAAATTGGTATCAGAGTAGTTTGGTTATACCGCAGAACTCAGGACTCTGATCGTTCTTCTATGTGAAGCAATAGTGTTAAGGGTATTGAGTGTGGTTATCAGTCCAGGGAGTCCAGTGTTGGTGTGGCGGCCAACGTATCCATACACCAGGACTCTGTCTTCTGATTTCCAACTCAATGCACGAAAACATTGATTGTATGTGTGTTTCAAAAGTTTTATTTGTGATTACTTTGTGTCAACTCACCAAGTATATTGTTTGATCATGGCACACATGTTTCTTTTTAGAATGGCCCCTTGATGACAGCCAGCTAGGGTTCCAAGCATTGTGCGAGACAACAGCCCATTGAGCGACATGGACTCGGTGCAAGGGCCCTTTTTCAGCGGAGGCACCGGCGGTACCTCTACCCGCCGAGCCATCGATGCTACCAGCCCTAGTCGCTGATAGTGCACGTCACCTTAGTGCACTGCATGACTTTCAGCGTCAGAGACCACCCAGGTTTCGTGGGGAGACGGACCCTCAGGCAGCTGAGGATTGGATGGAGGTTATAGCTCGAGTTTTCAGGTTAGTGGGGACACCAACTGACCTCATGGTGATCCTTGCAGCGAGCCTCCTTCAAGTGGCAGCAGGAAGATGGTGGAGATTGATGCTCCAAGTGCACGACGAGGCATCTCTCCTATGGATGGAATTTGAGAGCCTCTTTCGCTCGGAGTTCGTCCCAGCCACCCTCCGTGCGGTGCGCATCCAGGAGCTTCTACAACTACGGCAGGGCAGCATGACGGTCGCCCAGTACTCGGCAAGATTTATTGATCTCTTGCGCTATTCGACGAACATGGTATGGGACCCATTATTCCAGGCCCGGACCTTAGAGCAGGGACTGAGGCATGAGATCAGGGCATCGATGATCTCCCTCAGCATTCCGACACAGGCAGGAGTACTGGAGCGAGCCCTTATCATAGAGAGCTTTCTTGCTGAGCCTACTCCAGCAGAGAGACCTACTGCAAGGCGGCACATAGCAGAGTCTTCTACAGCTGGCAGTCGACGGATGTCACAGGGGTCCAGGAAGACGACCTCGGGACACTGACTCAGAGATGCGGCGCACACGGCGCAGAGCCAGCCTTCCAAGGAGAAGGTAGTGCTATGCATGTGGCGGGGAGGGCCACATGGATCATGACTGCTCGACCTACTGTGCAGAGGAGCAGCAGACGGTTGAGGGGCCACCCAGGTAGAGGTAGAGGGTCGACCATGGCGGTCCGCTGAGAGCAGGAAGACGAGGCAGGGAAGCTGGCCGAGCAGGAGGTGGTGGGAGATGCTTTGAGTCTTTACCACCACCACCACCAAGAGGTCCACCCCGACCATAGGGAGTTTGCGGGCAGAGACAGGCTCAGCTTCAGGCAGCGGAGGCCTACGACCACGGCGCGCTAGAGATGATTCGAGGTATTATCTGTGTCTACTCCACCCTTGATTCAGTTCTTATAGACATAGGAGCGAGTCATTATTTTATTGTCGCTGCCCTTGTTCAGAGCTCGGAGATTTCGATGGAGCTGTTTGCTCGATCCATATGGCTAGAGACTCCTACGAGAGAAGACTCAATGATTACGCACTAGTTTTGGCAGTGTGAGCTTACTCTAGGAGGAGAGATCTTCAGCTGGGATCTTCTTGTAGTGGCGTTGAGGCCTTACGACATCATCTTGGGAATGGATTGGTTATCCACAGTCCATGCTCAGATCGACTGTATTAGGCACAAGGTGCGGTGTGTTCGCACCGATGGGAGCCGTTTCACCTTCATCGGTGAGAAGGGAGCCTTTGCAGTGCAGGATGGAGTCACTCATAGGAGAGGACAACCCATCACTCATCAGTTCGCTAGCCTCATCCTAGGAGAAGTTGATATGCAGAGTCCTAATTTTCCTATAGTGGTGGATTAGTATACGGACGTTTTCCCTGACGACGTTCCAGGACTACCTCCTCGCAGAGAGGTAGACTTTTATATTGACTTGTACCCCGGGGCAGCCCTGATATCCACTACAGCATATCGGATGGCCCCCGCTGAGCTTCGAGAGCTACAGGTAGAGTTAGAGGACTTGCGGGGCAAGGGATTCATCTGACCCAGTGTTTCACCCTGGGCTTCCCCGATATTGTTCGCCAAGAAGGCGGACGGGAGCTTGCGACTATGTGTCGACTATCGTCACCTAAACCAGGTGACCGTGAGGAACAAGTATCCACTACCAAGGATTGATGATCTCTTCGATCAGCTCAAGGGGGCACGGTGGTTCTCGAAGATAGACCTCAGGTCATGCTATCATCAGCTCAGAGTTCGAGATGAGGACGTGAAGAATACGGCCTTCAGATGTCGGTATGGCCACTATGATTTCTTGGATATGCCTTTCGGCGTAACCAATGCTCTAGAAGTGTTCATGGGTCTCATGAACAGTATCTTTCAACCATACCTCGATCGATTTTTCATGGTCTTCATCGACGACATATTGATATACTTGACCACTGAGGAGGAGCATGCCTACCACTTGCGGGTTGTACTAGACACACTCCGAGAGCACCAGCTTTACAGAAAGCTCTCAAAGTGTCAGTTCTGGTTACTTGAGGTCCACTTCTTGGGACACGTCATCTCTGAGGTGGGCGTTGTAGTGGATCCTGTGAAGATCAAGGCAATGCTAGCTTGGGAGCCACCCAGGAGCGTGACGGAGGTGCGGAGTTTCTTGGGTCTAGCTGGGTACTACTGGAGATTTTTTCCAGACTTTTCCAGAGTTGCGGCACCACTCTCAGCTTTGACGAAGAAGGGGAAACCCTTCATGTGGTCAGACAGATATCAGCAGAGCTTCCAGGAGATGAGACAGAGATTGACCAACACACCTATCTTGAGGCTACCGGAGGAGGGAGTAGGGTACGTAGTCTACTACGATGCATCAGGGACCGGAATCGGATGTGTCCTAATGCAGGAGCGGACCGTGATCGCCTATGTATCACGTCTGTTGAAGTAGCATCAGCATAACTATGCTACCCATGACCTGGAGTTAGTAGTAGTGGACTTCGCTCTGAAGATGTGGCGACACTATCGGATGGGAAAGTGCTTTACAGTCTACTCTAACCACCAGAGTCTCAGGTATATCTTCTTGCAGAAGGACCTGAATTTGAGACAGTGGTGATGGCTTGAGTTCCTCCAGGACTATGACTTTGAGATAGTCTATACTTATGGAAAGGGGAACGTAGTAGCCGATGCTCTCAGCAGGAGAACGGTCATTCAGCTACTCGGGGAGGCGATGGAGCAGCAAGCCGCTTTGCAGATATCCTTCGTGGATAGAGATGGAGCAGCCTTTCTTCAGTCACTCACAGTCACTCCTCCACAACTGCAGTGGGTTAGAGAGGCACAGTGTGGAGACGCTGACTGTGAGACGCGGCGTGCGCAGATATCCTCAGGACAGACACCTCATGGATTCTCTATAGGAGGAGAGCACGTCGTCCTTTTCAGAGGACGTACCATGGTACCAGTTTCTTTACAGGAGGAGGTGTTGAGAGAGTTTCACACTTCCCCTTTAGAGATACATCCAAGAGTGGAAAATATGTACCAGGATCTCAGACGATAGCACTGGTGGTCGGGTATGAAGAAGGTTTTGGAAGAGTTCGTTTCTCATTGCCTCACCTGCCAGCAGGTGAAGGCAGAGCACCAGGTACCAGCAGGCTTGGTACATCCCTTGGAGGTCCCGAAGTATAAGTGGGATGGGATATCTATGGATTTTGTGACTGGACTTCCACGCACTTCCAGAGGTCACGACTCCATTTGGGTGATTGTCGACCGACTCACCAAGTCGGCCCACTTCTTACCCATCAGAGAGCAGGGCTCAGTGGAGAGCTGGGGATGCCTCTATATTCAGGAGATCGTACGGCTTCATGGTGTGCCATCATCAATCGTCTCTGATCGAGATGCTCGCTTTACTTCCCGTCTTTGGAAGGGGTTGCAAGAGGCATTCGGGACGCAGCTACGGTTGAGCACCGCCTTTAACCCTCAGATGGATGGTCAGACGGAGAGGACCATTCAGACTCTCGAGGACATGCTTCGTGCATGTGTCCTCGACTTTGGTCGCAGCTGGGAGGACGACCTACCCTTGGTGGAGTTCGCGTACAACAATAGGTACCACTCCACCGTCGGGATGGAACCATACGAGGAATTATACGGCTGACCTTGTAGATCACCTCTGTGTTGGACAGACCCTGGGGAGTCAGCACTTGTGGGATCGGAGATGGTCCAGGCCAGGACAGAGAAGGTCCAGGTCATCCAGGAGTGGATGAGGACAGCTCAGAGCTAGCAGAAGTCTTATGCTGACAGGAGGTGGAAGCCACTGGAGTTCAAGGACGAAGACCACGTTTTCTTGCGGGTCTCACCTCGATGTGGATTACGGAGATTTTTCTGAGGCGGCAAGTTATCTCCGTGCTTCATCGGACCGTTCCAGGTTCTGAGCAGGATTGGTGAGGTGGATTATCACCTGGATCTACCACCTCGGATTAACAGGAGGAGGTTAGACCGCACGAACACGGCCGACCCTCCTCCCCCTTTGATGTTGCGTTTTTCGCGGCACGATTAAAGGCATCGCGGTGTAACGGCACCGTGTAGAAACAAATAAGAAGTGTGGCGCCGTCACGCCGCACCGTTGAGGCCGAACAAAGTCGCGGTGCCATCGTGTCGCGCCGAAGAACCACGAAGAAGCCACGGCCGGAGCGAGGCCGCGGCGGAGGGGCACGGTGCAGTCGCGCCACGGCGGTGCAAGGTGGGGTGGCCGGAACCGTCAGCCACCGGCACCTCGGAGGGGCGGGACCACGGGGTCCCGCGACGGCAGCACCGGCCGGCCGGACAGGGCTGGCCGTTTTGGAAGGAAGATCGGGGGTCGTAACCACCAGCTGCAAAAGGAGCGGCACAACTTGGGGCCGCAGTTTCAATCATGGGGGGAATCCCCCCCCTTCCGCTCATCTCGGCCAGCACCGATCTGGCCACACAGGGCCGCGCCCGTGCCAGGCCAACTGGCCGTACCGGGCAGGGCCGCGCCGGCGGTGCCGGCGGTGCTGGGCCGCGCCGGCTGGCCCGGCCCGTGCCAGAAGGGTCGGGTCGTACCCACGGGGGCGGGCCGCGCCCTAATGGGCCAGACCCAGACCTGATTCGGGTCGACCCGGCTCAGGCCGACCCAGGGGGTCTCGGGTCGGGTCGGTCTGGGCCCAAAACCCCCTAAAACCGGACAGGTTCGTTCTTTTTCCCATATCTTGGGATATATACCTCTGATCGATGCACCGTCAGTTTCGATGCGATCCTTGTATCGAGATGGTAATTTTTTTATATTACACTCAAGGTTTTGGAGAACATTGGGTACAGCCGGGTTGGTTCAAACACGAAACCAACCGGGCCCTCAGAGTGGAAACGCTTATAACTTGAGCTCCGGACGTCCAGTTGACGTGTCGTCGACTTTGTTGGATTCCTCTTAGTGAGACGGACCTTGTGGCTTACTCCACTCGAGGTTTGGATGCAGTTGGAGTGCGGTCGGGTTGGTTTTGACTTAAAAACCAACCGGGCCCCTAGCACGAAAAAGCCAATAACTCTTAGACCGGGCATCCGATTGACGCGCCGTCTGTCACATTGAGTTCCTCTTGTCGAGACGGAACATTGGGATACATAAACTCTGGACTACGTGTCAGTTGATGTATCGACCCCCTTGGCTCGTGGAGAGGACCCTCCCGGAATCTATCATGCTGTGTGCGGGAACCCTAGAGCTGGCTGCGATTGCGACGACGATGAAGACTGCACTGAAATCCTCTGTGGGTTCAGCAGCGATGAAGACTGCACTAAAATCCTTCGTGGGTTCGGCAGCGATGAAGACTGCACTAAAATCCTCTGTGGGTCCGACAATGATGAAGACTGCACTGAAATCCTCTTTGGGTTCGGCAGCGATGAAGACTGCACTGAAATCCTTCGTGGGTTCAGCAGTGATGAAGACCGTACTAAAATTCTCCATGGGTTCGACGACGATTACTACTGTTCTTGTATCCTACATGGGTATGGCAGTGTTTGACTCTGTTCTTGCTATCCTATGAGGGTCTGGCAGAGTAGTTGTTCTGTATCCTATGTGGTTCCGACAGCTTAGCTGGTTTAGTATCCTACGTGGGTCCCAGCTTAGATGAATCAGTGGCTATATCTGATCATCTCTATCACCTTATGAAGAAGTATACCTGTGTGAGCTGAGTCTTGACTTCCAATCATTATCTTAGATACGATTTACTTTCTTTCCTATGTAGATTGATTTGTGTTATCCTGTGTGGATTGGGTTGTACTATCCTATGTGGACGTGATCGAACTTGGGCTCGGATGTTGGAGCCGAACTGGAATTGATGACTTAGGTATATGTATGGGAATATACCTAAGTAGTGTTTGTTGTTACTTCATGATTGTATATTTCCTTTGTGGATTATCCTTTGTAGATTCTGGGAGACCTTCGGGGGTCTCGGGGTCCCTACTGAGTAGCATATACTCACCCCTGCATGGGCTATGCCTGCACTACGTTGTGTTGGATGCAAATGAAGGACAACGCTGATCGTGGTTGAGGTTTGTGGAGCGATTCGGTACCTGGAGGTGGAGCACTGGGCGGGACGTACACGGAGCAGACGGCTGGACCCGAGGAGATGAGGAGGCTATCTGTACTCACCCTTCAGGGGGGACTTCCAGTGGACGGCTCGATGTTGCTGCTTTAATTTCAGTTGATGTACTTCTTTCCAGTTGTACCTTACTTTCAGTTTGTGTTTGTATTCTGGCCCATTTACTTTCCTCACTTACTATTGTCATTTTACTTAGTGATTACGTCTGTTTTCTTACTCTGTGGTGTTTGTTTTCTTTATAAAGTCAATGCCTTCCCCTTTTTCAGGATTTATGTCTTGGTTCTAGTAGCCAGCCCCTGGCCTATGGGAGGTGGGCTTGGGGTAGTCACGGCACGGATCCTGAGGACGGTTCGTGACAAACTAGGTGTCTTTGTTAAATATTGTCTCATTTTTCTAACTACCCATGTGAGTAAGAATTGTAATACTATAAAAATCCATAATAATAAAGATAATGTAAAATATAAGGCTTCGGTTATTAATATTTCACTCAAATAATCACATAAATAATATTCATGGATTTTGGATAGCGGATTCTATTCACGCATGATAGGAGATTTAAAGATCTTAAAAGATGTTGAAAATAAAAATTAAGGAACGATAAACTTTTAAAATTATGGCTAACATAAAATCAAAGGATTTGGAATGATAATGATTGGAAATGACAAGTTGATGTCTAAGAACAAGATATATGTTGATGGGATGAAAAAAATTATTAACTATGTTTTAGCTCTTTGAAGAAGGAAATGTAGTAGTGTTTTGGAAATATAGGATTTTGGTAAAGAGATTGAAATATTTCTATGAATTTATGAGAGGACAGTGAACGTGGGGAAACTTGGTTTGGGTGGGTGATATTGAAAACTCATTCTACTTAAGACTAAAGGAACAAAACTCATTGTAGTGTTGAGATATTGGGCATATTATCTAAAATAACATGACAAATATTGCCCAAGAAGATAATTTTCATGATATTCCTATGATGAAGAGTGATTAAATTTTATTTTTATACTAAGAAGTTAATATTTTTATTTCATTACATAATAAAGTATATATTCAAAAATATCACTCAATATAGCTCATAAACTATGATATTTGTGGACCTAATAGGAATAAATCTACAAATATAGATAATTATTTTATTTATTTTATAGATTTATTGATTCATATAAAGTTCATTATGTTCATTAAGTAAAAGTTATAGGCTTTGAATGTGTTTAATAATTTCAGAATAATTGGTGATAAAGAGTATGGATTGTAAGATATCAACCTTTTATAGAGATGTATCGAGCTCATTTACGGGTTTTATTTTTCTTTTTTTTTTGAATATATCTTTTTTGGGTTTTCTCTTGGGTGTGATTGGGTAAAATTTTGATGTTTTAAAGGGGTTTTGGACAGTGCAGAGTTAGCACATAGTTTTCCCAAACCATGCACCCTACCCCAACAGACTGTAAAACATCAAGAAGATGAGGATTTCATGGTTGGAACATGATTTTTCAAACCATTCACCCTTATATAAGTAAGAGTGTTACTCCCTAATATTAGGAACATAGTTAGGTTCACGGTAAGGGAAAACTGTTCACCCTGAGTAGGAAACTATACATGTGGAATTTTAAACCCTTGAAAATTAGATTAGAAATTATTGAGCCTCTGGAATTCACCCTATGTTAACCCAACTAGACCAAAATCTAATTTCTCTAATTTTTTGAGGTTCTCGTATGGATTCCAAGGCATTACAACCTCCATTATTAAAAAATCTAAGCTCGGATTGAAGATATGCACCTCTCCCGGTAAGAGATTATCATCCCAATTGGTTTCCTCTCTCTCACCAATCCTTTTATCATCCTTTAAAGGGATGTTTTACTCCATTATAAATGGATCTAGATTTATGTTTTGATAGATCTAATCCATTTGATCTTAGATACCAATATTGGATCTAGATCTCTTTCTTTTTTGTGATCTCAGGTGTTCTGCTTCAATTGGGGATTTCTATTGGTGAGTGTTTGTCATCAATCTTGTGGTAGGTGGTAAAAATTAAAAATCCCATAGTCTTTATTTAATGATGTATTTGTAATTGTAAAATTTAAATTTCCATGATTTGGTAATTTAATTGATGATTCAATGGATAAAATTTAATTTCCATGTGATAATGATTTGGGATAAATTGGTGGAATTGGATTAATTAAATAGTTAATTAATTAATGGAATGTTGGGATTATGTAATTGATGGGAAATTTGGATTATTTAATTGGTCAATTAATGATATAAGAATTAATTAAAAATTAGTATTATGAAATTTATTACTTTACCTTAATGGTTTAAAGGGTTATATTAATTGAATATTACAAAATGGTTTAATGGTGAATTGCTCATATTATTTCATGTGATTAAAGTATTGAACCATGATTTGTTGTGATAAATTGTAACAGTATAACATGACGTGAAATATTGATGAATGGTTTGATTATGATTAACTAGGGTAACTATGATATATGTAAAATATGGGTTTATTTGATATATGTGTGTGGGACACAGACTATAACTTCAAAATATCACTTGTGTGATTGATTGATAAACGTGTGTGGGGTATTGACTGATGATTCCAAATCCCATATGTGATTGAATGATGTAAATGTGTGGTAAATTGACTGATGCTTCAAAATACCATAGTGATAAAAGAGTTATGGGACATGTATTAATGCTTTAAATACCCATAGGGTTCTAGACATGGAGTTCTAGGCCCAAAATGTTGGCATTGGACTGTGGTTCCAATTGGCCATAATATTAACTGAATTGAAATGGTAAATGATAAACATGGAATTGTTATATTTTATTTCCCTTGGGGATAGTTCAAACTTTGGAATGGGATGAATCAGGTATTGATGGTTGGGTGTCCTCAGGAACTCGGGGGATTTATGTGGTTAAATAAAGAATAATTGAATATATGTAAATTATTTACTTTATTTCTCATATTTTTTTATTTATAAAATTTCATGTACTTTTATTGAATAGATGTTGTTTTAGAAAACATTTTTGGTTACCTTCTAAGTTGAACTCATACCCTACTCAGGCATCCTGATTGATACCAGAATAAACTTCATGTTTTCAGGACAAGATAAGGGTAAGAGCCCTATGTTAGATGGATGATTTGGGATGAAGCATGGATGAAGGAACCAGATGTGATTTGGGAATTTATTGGTTTTTTCAGTGTATTTACTTATTTGGGGGGTTTTATATTTACACTTGACATTTATTTGGAATTAAATATCTACTATTTAGTTTTGGATATTGTATTCCCTGTTTGGTTATCATGTGATAATGGTATTATTTTGTCTATTGTTCATTTACTTCCAATGTTGTGATACTTTGATAAAGATCGTATAATCTTCCCATGATTGATATTAGACCCTCGATTCTAGTTAGTAGCCTCTGACATATTGGGAGGTGTGCCTGAGGTCACATGGCTAATCGGCTCAGGGAACCGGTGTGTGGAACTCGGGTTGGGACTTACCAAAGTGGTATCAAATGAGGCTTTATTTTATTTTATTTTGACTTGATTTTTGGAAAAGGTAGAAAATATAATAGGATGAGTCATTCCATGATTAATATCTCATGTATGGGAGTATCTAACCCATGTATGAGGGTAAAATCCATGCACCCATGGTGGGGTTACTATTATTGATGTGTGTTGTTACAGTCGGATGTTAATTCACCTCAAGTGATGCACTTGTTTTGTGATGTGATTATTGTTTCTGAGATTTTCTAAGATTTTTCTCATGGATCAGTATGGAATGATATTTGATCATGAATTCATCATTCTAGGCACTCGGGATTTATTATTACATGCATCATTTTTAGGCACGCACGAAAAAATGGGTTTTGGGTATGTTATTGAAATTGAAATGTTTTTCCTTGCTTGTTTGACTTAAATGAAAATGTTCCAAATATGAAATTGAAAATTTTAAATGATTAAATATGTGAACGAATGGGTGTATAATAAAAAAATTGATATATGAGAATGTTTTTACCCTTTGATAACCTAGACCTGGATGAGGGATGGTTAAGGGTAGTGATAGCACCTCAGTTTTGATAGTGTGGTGGGGTTTGGGGGAATGAATTGCGATTACTTATTATGAATCCATATTAAATAAATGTGTTAAAGTTAAGTTATGTGTCTTAATATATGTGTCTAAAATTTAAAATATATGCTTCCACAATGATGGTTTTATAAAGGATGATAGGAGGTTATGGCTGAAAATGATCCACCAGTAGTGTAACCTGAGGCATAGATATTTTTGAGTGAGGAAGTTGGAGAGAAGTTCCATGATAACTTTTATCACTTAATAAAGTTCATCTAAAGAGACCCATGGTGGGTTTTGAAAAGAATGTATGGTCTGAAAAGGTATTTTTAGTTACAGTACCCTCCTACTTTCACTAGATAGGGTGGACTTGAAGCAGCTGAGTTCTAGACTGAGTCCATCCAGACTATAATTGAACACTTTGAGACTCTTACTGAGAATATATTAAAATTGGTTGCTTACATGTTACATGGTTAGAAGAATAATTGTTGGTAAATCTAGAGTCATGATGGAAAACTGGAGAATATGGAGTGGAAGGACTTTTAAGAGAATCTCTTGGATCACTTTTACCCTGAGATACTCGAACAGGAGAGAACAGATGAGTTTATGAGGTTAACTTAGGGGAGAATATCTATGATGGACTATATTGGACACTTTAATATTTTGTAGCTCTTTGTTCTAGCATTTGAATGGGATGAGGATACTATGTAAAAATGGTTTCAGGATGGGATTAAATGTGAAATTAAGTCCCAGGTGAATATCCTCAGGATGAAGAACTTTTCAGATTTAGTGAATCAAGATCTCGTTTATAAGGGGAACCTAAAGGAGGATTCCAGTGGATGACTGGTGATTTCCATTATATGGTTAGGAGGTATGAATTTTGAGAGAAGGAAGCTTGATTATGAAAATGTTAACTAGATTAGTGGAAAGAAGAGTGTCCAGGGGAAGGGTCTATTGCACAGGACATTACTCAGGTGACCTATCACTAGTGTGGTAGGTCGGGCCACTTTTGAAGATAGAGCCCCAACCACCAGTAGAGTGTAGACCATGTGGTAGTATGGGATATCTAAAGAGGTTCTCCAATAACCCATGTAATATGGGTAGTGATAGAGTGGCTAGATAGAACTAGAGTGTGGGAAGGGGATTTTCTACATCATATAAGTCTGGTAGTTGGAATTCTACTAGCCATGGTGGTCGAGGTAGTGGACAAGGTTATTATAGGAAAAAGAACTTGTATCAGCAAGGTAGTTCATCTTAGGGGACTTGGACTTCATCACAAGGAAGTGGGGTAGGACATTTTTAGGTTTTTCAGCCTATACTAGTGGATAGCGAGGTTGGACCATCGATAGCTAGAGGTACTATTTTTTTATCTTCTATGCTAGTTAGTGCCTTATTTGATATGTGTTCCTCTCATTCATTTATATCTTCACAACCTGTTAATGGGTTGAGTTTAGAAGTATATTTTGTGAGGAGGGTTATAATGATAGAAACACCTTTGGGAGTATGGTTGAGAGATGCCTGTTTGTGCAAGGGGTATTCTCTTGAGGTTGGGAAGTATCATTTTAGTTGGGATATTTACATTCTAGATATATCTGAATTTGATCTAATCATTGGTATGGATTAGTTATTAGAATACTGGTCCCACATATATTGTTACCATAATATATTGAATTTTATGTCTCTTAAGGGTGACAAATATATTCACCATGGAGAGAGGGATATCAAGGCGGGATGTGCAGGGCCAGTTCATTAGAAACTAGGGGAGCTCACTACCCAGGTTGCTAGTCTATTTCAAGGTGATGGGTGTGTGAAATAGTATTTCTTTCCATACATAGTAGATAGGTTTCAAGATGTGTTTCCTGAGGACTTATCAGGTCTACCACATGAGAGAGGTGTGTAATTTACAATTTACCTCATGTTTGGGGATGATACAGTTTTTATTACACCATACAGAATATAACTAACTAAGAATCAAGAGAATAAGACTCAATTGTAAGAGTTTATGGATAAGGGATTTATCTGACTGAGTATGTCACCTTGGGGTTCTCTAATCTTTTTTTAAGAAGGCTAACGAAATTTTATGCTTATGGTTTGATTACCAAAAAATTAAATGGATGACTATAACTATTTTAGTAGTTGAGGGGAGATATTTTTTTCTCCAAGATCAACTTGTGATCAAGGTATCATCTTTTAGACCTTCTGATATACCGATGATTGCTTTTAGAAGTAGTTATAGACTTTATGAATTCATCGAGATGTTGTTTGGGTTGATGAACGCACCAACAGTTTATATGGCCTTGATGAAAAAAATATTCCACCTATACTAGGTTCATTTTTTGGTAGTACTTTTGGATAACATCTAGGTGTACTCCAAGACTCATTATAACCATGCCCAACATATTTACATCATCATGAGTGCACTGAGATATCATCGACTATACTCCAATCTATCTAAGTGTCAATTTTGGATTTATTAGGAACACTTATTGGGTCACATCATCTCAGATGATGGTGTCTCAGTGGACCCAGAGAAAGTCCATGTAGTGGTTTCTTGGGAGAATCCCAGGAATGTTTTTGATATCTATAGAATTTTGGGGTTAGCATGATATTATCAAAGGATCATACGTGACTTTTCCCATTTTTTATCACCATTTTTGGGGTTAAAAAAGAATGGGATAAAGTTCTAATGGATAGAATCATGTATGAATTCCTTCTAGGAGTTGAATTAGTTCTTGACAATGGAGCCAAAATTGATCCTACCCAAGCTAGGTGATGAGCATATGATGTTTTTTGATGCTTATGGGATTAATATTCCAGTAGTATTGATGTAGGGAGATCGAGTTGTGGAATATGGTTCATGGAAGTTGAGGACAAATAAATAGAACTACCTTATGCATGACCTCAAGTTAGAAGAAGTGGTTTATGCTTTGAAGTGTTGGAAGCATTATCTATTGGTTGAGAATTTTACAGTGTATACTAATCATAAGAGCTTAAAGTGTATCTTTTTTTAGTGATATTTGAATATATGATAGTGGAGGTGGGTTGATTATATGAATTCCTTCGATTTTGATCTATAATATATGATCGGTAAGGGAAAAAAATTTTGAAGCTTTGAGAATGAAAACACCAACTTAGGTAGTTTAGGACTCTAACATTGTATGGAAAATGGTTACTTTACTAGATGAGATGCATGTTTTAGTTTTTAAGGGTTGGGATTAGATGACTCTCATATTATTCCCAATAGAGACTACACTTTTAAGTTGGATAATTCGAAATAAACATTTTATATTAAATTAGTTTAAAGTCAGTATAAGGTTCCAAAGTGTTTGGACTTGAGCGAAGGTCTTGAAGGTGGGGAGTCACCTTTAGATTGGAACATAGATGTGGATGGGGTCATCTATGTATGGGGTCATGTGTTTTTACCAATGTTCATGAAAGAGGAGATTGTTTGGGAATTTCATGCCTCAAAGTGGGTGGTGAATCCATGTTTGACCAAAATGTACCCTGACCTACATCAATAGTATTGGTGGCTAGCCATGAAAAAGGATATATCTGGGTTTGTAACAAGATGTTACACCTATCAATAGGTGAAGGTTGAAAATAAATGACCTAGATGTTTACTACAGTCATTATCATTCCATAATGAATGTGGGATTATGTTACAATGGACTTTTTATGGGTATCTTGAGAATGACTCAGAAGAATGATGTTATTTGGGTGATTGTGGACCATTTGAAAAAAAATTATCACATTTCTTACCTATATGATACAATTTATCCATAGATAAATTGGGAGGCTTATAAGTATGGGAGATATTACATATGAATGGGGTGTCGAGAAGTATAGTTTTAGACTGTGACTCGCATTTTAATTTGTGCTTCTGGTAGGTCTTGCCGAAGGAGCTTGGTACATAGGCTTTACTTTGTACAGATCTCCACCCACAAATAGATGGGAAGTCATAATGTACTATATAGGTACTTGAGGTTATGTTTCAAGCATCCATCCAAGACTTTGGTGGGTCTTGGAAGAAGAGACTAGCATTAGTGGAGTTCACCTATAACCACAGTTATCAGATAACTATACAAATTACACCATACGAGGCTCTTTATGGTAGGCCATCTAGATCACCTCTATCTTGGATTGAGGCAGGTGAGTCATAGTTGTTGGGACCAAGTATCATGTAGGAGATGTCAGAGTAGGTACAACTGATTTGGAAATTTATGGCTACGGATCATATTATGCATAATTCATACACTGATAGATGTTGATGACCCCTATAGTTTATAGAGGGTGATCGTATGTTCTTTTAGGTGTCACCTAGATTGGACCACTATAGGATTTGGAGATAGGGCATGCTGATGCCTAGGTTTGTTGGACCGTTTGAGGTTGTGGAGAGAATTGGTCTAGTAGCATACTGATTGGGACTTCCATATAGGTATAATGCTATGCATGAAATTTTTCATGTGTCACAACTTAAGAATTATCACCCCAACCCTTCTCATATGATCAATGTGGATGAAATTGAACTTGATACTAATGAATCCTTTAAGGATAATCTGATTCATGTGTTGGATTGTGGGGGGAAATTGGTATGGGAAAAGAGAATGATGATAGATCATGTATTGTGGAAAAATGGTCATGTGTAGGAGGAAACATGTGATAGAGAATCAGATATGTAGGCTCAGTGGCCTGGTCATTTTACCTCAAAATCTTAGAGTTTATTAGAAGTATATCTTGAGTACAATATGTTATAATGTGGGGAGATTGAAAGTACTAACCTTTTATAGAGATTTCTTAGTCTCATATATAGGTTTTATTTTTCCTTGTTTTTAATATATCTTGTTTTGGTTTTATCTTAGGTGTGTTTTGGTGAAATTTGGATTTTTTTGGAGGCTTTTTGGGCAGTGCATGGTTGGCACATAGTTTTCCCCAACTGTGTGCCCTGCCTCAGCAAACCGTGCAACCCCGGGCAGAGGGGGATTACATGGTTGGCACATGGTTATTCAAACCACATAGCCTTTTAGTAAAAACTTTGTGACTCCAAGAGAGGAGATACATGGTTAAGCACATGGTTAGGGAAAACTGTGCACCCTGATCTGGAAAACGTGCGCATGGAATTTTAAACCCCATAAAATTTGATTAAAAATTTCTGAACACCCAGAATTCACCCTAAGTTGACCCAAATCAACCCTAAACTGATTTATCTCATTTTTAGAGGTTCTTGGAAGGATTTTAAGGCATTAAAACCTCTATTATTGATTAATCAAATCCCATATTGAATATCTTCACCTCTCATAATGAGAGATTCTCATCTTGATTGGTTTCCTCTCTCCATCACATCCTTCTCTCATCCTTTGAAGGGATGTTTTCCTACATTTGAAATGGATCTAGATCCAGGTTTTGATAGATCTAATTCGTTCAATCTTGGATCAAGGTCTTGGATCAAGATCTCACTCTTCATCATGATCTTGGTTGTTTTTCTTCAATTGGGGATTTCCATTAAAGAGAGTTCATCATCAATCTTGATGTAGGTGGTCTAAATAGAAAATCTTATAGTCTTGATTTAATTATGTGTATGTAATTATGAAATTGAAATTTCCATGATTGGGAAATTACATTGATGATTCAATAGATTTAATTTATTTTCCAGGTGATAATGATTTGGGTTAAATTAGGGCAATTGAAAGTAGTGGAATTGAATTAATTATTTGGTTGATTAATTAATGGAATGTTGTGATTGTGGAATTGATGAGAAATTGAGATTTTGTAATTGTTCAATTAATGTGGTATAAATTAATTTAAAATTATTATTATGAAATGATTGAGTTAACATTAATGGGTTAATGGGTAATATGAATTGAATATTACAAAAAAAATTAATGGTAAATTGCTCATATTATTTCATGTGATTGAAGTATTGAACTGTGGTTTTTTTTCTAATAAATTTTAATGGTATACCATGATCTAAAATATTTATGAATGGGTTAATGATGATTACCCAGTGAAAATGTGATATATGTGAAATATGTGTCTAATTGATATATTAGTATGGGATATAGACTACTGCATCAAAATACCACTTGCGTGATTTATTGATAAACGTGTGTGGGACATTGACCGATTCTTCAAAATCCCATATTTTATTGATTGATATATGTTTATGGGAAATGAAATGATTCTCCAAAATACCACAGTGATAAATGAGTTTTGGTATATGGATCGATGCTTCAAATACCCATGGGGTGCTAGACATGGTGTTTGGAACAACTCGTACTTTCAATGAAGGTATGAATCACTTATTTTTCAATTTGAAACCTTTTTTTAGTCATGGAAAAGGTATGATACTATATAAGGAAGGTTTTAGGAGCATTTAGGGATTGTTTGGAGCCTGAATATCCAAAAAATGGTCTATAGACTGGGATGCATGATCAGTTTTAACCATGTAACCTAGGCTACATGGTTTATCTAAAACCGTGAGGTTGCAGACAAGGGCATCTATAGGCATCATGGTTTGTCTGCAACCATGCGGGATGAGAAACATAACTATGAAGCTTGTTATAGATATGGGAAAGAGTCATAGCTCATGATTTGCATATTGTTTACAAACCTTTCACCTAAACCGTGCAGCCCCAAATTTTAAGGTGAAATTACCATTCCCCCCCCCCCTCCCCACCCACCTAAAATTAAACCCTTATTTCCTTTTTCTCCTACCTATAGCAATCAAAACCTCTTTTATTCCTCATATTTGAGCTCAAGAATAATCTCAATATATGCTTTGAAGTAGAACTCACATTCGATGTATTTTTCTTGATCCTTCAGGAGCTACAAAACTATCTCGATAAGGTCATCTAGTCTCTCAACTCCTATCAAGGTTCTCATTTCCATCTATTATTCTATTTAGATATAGTCTCACATTCCCTATTTTCTAGATGTTGGATTTTTTCTCATATATCTTCTAACCTACTCTGAATCTGAGGATGATACTAATAAATAAGTTGTTTATAGGCTTTAGGTAGGTGGTCAAGTTGTTTCTATTTGAGTTTTGGTCATTCCTTAATTCTTCCATCGTGCCATATTTAGGCCTTTATTGAACATCCCTAATGTATTGATTTCTTCATGTATAATAGACCATTGTTCCTTAATAAATTTTATTTGAGTCTTTTTTGGTGGGTTAGAGATTAAACATATATTATATGGTCATCATATGGGTGTACCAAGTGAAATTGGAAATTTTGGCCAATTGGTCCAATTTTCCCAGAACTCAATTTAACCATTGTATTGGTTTCTAAATTTATTTTATAAATTTATTTTCAATTAAGAAATGTGTTTTTTATATAACCCAAGTCACCTCAAACGTTTTTGAACCTCTTCTAGTTGAAATTTCACAATTGGGAAATTTCCTAAATTAACATTTCATCCTCTAAATGACCCTTGAGAATTATAATTGGTGTTGTCATGTATTAAATGAATTAAATGAATTGGATATGGTGGTTGATTTTTATATGGTGGATTATGAAAGATAGTGTCATCCCTTTAAAAATGAATTGACCATGACCCTTTTAATTGACACTTGATCCATATGAGTTGTTTTCCATGATTTAATGAATTGGAATGTTTAAATGGAAATGAACTTGTCTTGTGGCATGCATGAGAGGTACTTGACTCTTGTATTGACTTATATATATAACCACACATTTTTTATTACTTATGAATTCTTATTTAAATCATAATGATTGAAATGGAATTATTTTGACTAAAGGGTTATATGAGAGGTAATGCCTCATATATTGAATTGATAAATGCAATTATGCCTCTTATATAGATATGGGATATATAAATGATTATGGATGGGTGTTAATACCCCATGCTAGTTATACTATATTATTCATTTATAGAGGATAAGACATGATGGAAAGGGACTCATTGATCATGGTGCTATCAGGATCCCTTACATTAGGTGTTAGCATGGAGACTCACACCAATGATATGATATGGGCATTGGGCTTTATACGCCACATACCATGATAGAGTGTTTTCATGATGGCCCACTCACCATACCAAGAATTTTTGCATGATGTCTCTCACTCTTCTTGGGGGTGTAGGGAATGTACCCTTGGCTTGAAATTTTAGGCTCGTTGGACTATTTTGGATATATGAGTTATTCCCAGGTCTAACCAACGCTAGTATTCTAGGTATATGTCCATTATGAGTCCTTATGCACTTTGTTCATATAGATGGATTCAATATAGAACTAAACTATATATATTATTATAATTAATATTATATATATAGTGACATGATCAGACATTCCATCCATGAATTGAAGCAGGTAGATCTTCCAGGTGTCCTTTAGTAACTTGAGTGGGAGGTTATTTATTTATTCTGTCTTACTTTAATTTCCTTATTACAATTTCATATTGTTTAGTTACAATCACTACTCAAATTACACATAGACACTATTAGTGGTGGCCTAATAATATTTCTATCTCAGACCCTACTTAGGATACCTTTGGTACCCAAGAAGACTATCTTCTTGTAGGTATTGATAAGGGAAAGGGCCATGTTATAGGTTTTTTATTTTCTTATCTAGTAGGATTTTAGGATAAAAGGATCGAGCATAGGCTCAAGATGCTTATAAAGTTGTTTTGTCCTTTTTAACTTTTTTGTAGATTGTATAGAATGTTGTACTTTCCTATTCCATTTTGTATTATCATCATTCCATGCATCATGTGTCAAGAAATTCCAGGGAGTCATTTAGTTATTATATTCATTTGTTCAGTTATATTTTTCTTATATTACTTAGTTATTGAGTTATTTGTTTATGATTCCATAGTTTAATGATTCTTTCTGTTATATTATGCTTTCATTATCAATTTTATTAGTTTGTATCTATTGTGCTACTCAGACATGAGGGTATAGTCTCCCCACTATACCACTTTCACACTCTCACTGCTATTTGATAGCCTCTAACATATGGGGAGGCACGCATGAGGCCATGTGACCCACCATATCAAGGTTTGTCTTAAGTGAATCCCAGGTCGAGATGTTACAATGTTTTATTAGAGTCATTCCTTTATTGATTACTCTTTGGAGAAAATATATTGGATATCAAAAACCCTTGTTACCTATTCATAATCCATGATTAGGTGTCTAAACCCCATGTTCAAGGTAAAGGTCAAGTTTCCTAAATTAAATTGTTGTTTTTTATACATATTACTATTGATATAATTTCACCATTGGGTAGACCACATGAGTTGTGATGTTATTGATATTGGTGTTATTGAAATTTTTATTTCTTTACTATCACCTGATGAAACGAGGACTTTTCATTAGATTATGCATTATGATAGGCACATCATGATTAATATGTTATTCATTTTTTCATTACACATCTAGTTTTATCATGAATTTTCCTACTTTATATTTATAGTTATTGATTATATTGAATTGTTTTAATGCTTCTTACAGGTGTTGGAAATCATAATTGATAATTAAAGTGTCTTCCGTAACCTAACAATGTTTTCCTACATAGGTTAAAGCAGACACCCAAATCATTCAATTATGTCACATTGAGCTATGTTCCATCAGTCACACAAGTTGGAACATGTTATGGTGTGGGTTAAGTGGATTCCATAATTGTTTCATAAGGACTATGATCCCCTATGGATTGAAAATTTAAAACCATTCAATTCAACCATTAAAATTGATTAAATTGTTTAGAAAGAACAAATTCAAAAAGAATATAAATTATAAATAAAGAATATAAATCTTATATATGTAAGATACAGAGACCAAATCCTGAACCTGTTCATATTAGGGGGTAGGGGGTATCTCTAATGTTTCTATATCCTATTATGGTTTGTTTTACCGTCTAGACCTAGCTTTTGAGTAGGTAGACAAGATTTATTATTCTATAGGAAGGCTCTACACCTATACTAGTTTCCTATCTACAATTATTATAGTTTCTTAAATCTATTATAAGGAATGTTTTTTGCATTGTAGCATCATTCCACCATGAAATACTCCTTTCGTATGCCCTGAAGGTGGTGATGACCATGTACCTGAGGTGGTGGGTTGTGAGCTGTCGGTGATTCCTCCTATAGAACCACCCAGGGTTCCTCTTCTTATTATAGATATGGGCACCGACACCTAGTTTCAAGAGGGTTTTCTATGTATGGTTTAGTCTATGCAAGGAATAGTTCAACCTTCCCTGAGTATGGAAGAGTTGACTCATGATTTTCAGCAACAGTATCCTCCCACCTTCTTGGGGGATGGTGGGCCACATGTTGTAGAGTTTTGGCTTAAGGTGATCATATCTATATTAGATCATCTGGAGATGCCTCCAAATTGGAGGGTCAAACTAGATTCTTATATGCTATGTGACTTAGGCAAGTGGTGGTGGAATGCATCACCTAGGAGGATCACCATCGTGACATTCTCTAGGGTGATTTTCATACCATCTTCTATGACTTCATCTTTCCCCAGACTCTGAGGGGTGATAGAACTAGATAATTCAAGAACCTATATTAGGGAGCATGTTAGTTATGGAGTACTCTACCTGTTTCATAGATTTTTAATGGTTTTATCCCTCTCTAGTTGCTGATGATCATATGACCACCAAGTGATTTGAGTATGGAATGGTTTATTCTATCCAGTCGCAGGTCAAGGTGTTTAGGTTGACTACCAATTCCGAAACATTCAACCAAGTCTTAATTACATATCATAACTTGAGGGTTGATGAATGTGAGATTTAGGGTAGTTTGGAACCTAGATCTATAAGTGGTTATTCTTTTAGGTGAAAGAGGTGTTTTGAGACTACTCGTGGAGGTATAAGTAGTCAGACTCCTCTCGTGGATAGTTTTCTTATCTACCACCAGTGTGGGAATCAATGACACATCAAGTCTTAGTGTCCATGGGATCTAATGGAGTGCATAATTTCTCCCAATATGGGCCATATCTAGTGTTTCTATATAACTTTACCTCTAGTTCCAAGCGAGTGGGTATCTACACCTACTCCTCGATCAAGAGTGAGTTTGGAAGGATCACAATAGGCCCATAGCTGGAATACCACCGGTTGACCAGGCTGAGGTGGTGATCAAGATAGAGGGATTCCTACATATGATTCTTAGCACCAGAAGTGTGGGATTACTAAGGGAAGTTAGACAGTGACTCAAGGCCATGGTATAATCCAGTCACATGCATTCTATCCTACACCATAGGAGCATAGCATCAGACCTTCTACTATATGAGGTACAATTCTAGTTGTCTCCACTTTATTGTCTACTTTATTTGACATAGACACATCTCACTAATTTATATTTGAGACTATAATGGGAAGTATGGGCCTCAATATAGAATACTTCCATGGAGTCTTGATGCTAGTTACACCATTGGGTATTCGTTCAATGGGAATTCACTATTTAAGGATAATCCCCTTGAGATATGCAGTTACCTTTTTGTATGGAATCTGTATGTCCTAGACATGATGAGATTTGATGTAATCATTAGGATGGATTGGTTAGTTCCATATCATGTCTATATTTTCTGATATTATCATAGGGTGATGTTTACATAACTAGAGGGCATTAGGCACATTCATAAAGGTGAATGGGATGTGTAAGATTCACGATCAAAACCTGAGTAGCAAAGGCTGGGTAATGTGATAGATTAGATCTCCAGTCTTTTCCTTGATGACTAGGGGTTATAACCCACTGGTTTTCCTCCCATAGTGTATTGTTTCAAAGATGTCTTTCTTGATGAATTTTTTGGTCTACCTATAGTGCAATGTGTAGAGTTTACTATTGATATTATTCTAGGAGCCACACTAGTGACCATTCCTTCATATAGGATGGAACCTAAGGAGCTTCTAGAGATCAATAAACAGTTTAAAGATATAGAGGACAAAGGATTTATATTTCCCATCACTTCTTCTTAGGGTTAATTAGTTCCTTTTTTCAAGAAGGAAGACAACACCCTTAAGATCTATGTGGATTCCCATTATTTGAATCAGCTTACTATAAAGAATTAGTATCCACTTCCTAGAATAGATGATCTCTTTGATCAGCTCCAAAGAAAGAATGTGTTTTCAAAGATAGATATGATGTTAGGATATCATCAAGTGTGTGTCAGGACTTTAGAAATACCTTTCACATCTTTCAGGCTTAGGTATAGTCTCTACGAGTACTTGGTTATGTCGTTGATACTCACGAGCGCACCTATGATCTTTATGGCCCTATATCTGGATTCATTTTTGGTTGTATTTTTTTATGATATCTTAGAGTATTCATACTCTAGACACAAACATCAAACCCATATTGAGATCATACTAAATACACTGAGATAGAATAAAATATATCTTAAGATTAGTAAATGCCACTATTGGATCTATAAAGTTCACTTATTCATTAAAATGATCTTGGAGTCGGGAGTTTCAGTAGACCTGAGAAAGTGAGAGTTTTAGTTTCTTGGATCATCCTAATAATTTACTTGACATATTTAGTTTCTTGGGGATTTCTAGATATTTCAAACACTTCATAAAGGATTTTTTATGCCTTGTAGTGCTTCTTACGGTCTTGAAAAATAAGGGTGTAAAATTTGTATGCTCCAAACCAAGTAAAGTATCTTTTCAAGAGTTAAAGGGAATACTAACTTCAGGGTTGGAACTGATTCTACTAGATCCAAATAGGATATATACTGTATATTGTGATACATCAGGAATCCGACTAGAAGTTATTTTGATTCAAAATGAGTGAGTCGTTGCATACGGGTCTCGTCAGTTGAGGCCTCACAAGTGGAATTACCCAACGCATGAATCACTAATATATTTCATTCCTTATACTATTGAAGACATTATCTTCTTAGATAGTGTTTTTTGTACTCACATACCACAAAAGCCTCAATTACATCTTTTCACAGTGGGATCCCAATCTCAGGCAGCATGAGTGGGTTGAGTACCAGTAGTCATTTGATTTCAAACATTCCTACACACTTGGAAAGGGGAATTCGTTGGTTGATTCTCTAAGAAGGAAGACTCTGACACAATAAGTTCAGGAATCCAGTGATGACTTTATCTTATGGCCATATTCTTAGAGATACATGTTTATTTTTAGCGGGAACATGGTAAAACTATTCACTTATCCTTAGTAGTGAATTCTTCCCTTCTAAAACATGTATGAATAAGGTAGTTATATGATCTCGAAGCACTTTTACTAAGGTAAATCAATTCATATGATGATACATCTTCAGGTTGGACCATGGATGGGGATGATACCTTATTTTTTTTGGGCTTGTATGGGTCCCAATAGAATTCAAAGAGTATCTGATGTTGTAATTCAACACCTCGGCATGGGTGGTTCACTCTAGTGTCACCAAAATGTATCGAGATATATGAATTCATTATTGGTGGTCTAGTATGAAAAATGATATTACCAGATTCGTCACTCAATGTTCCACCTATCAGTGGGTGAATGTATAACATCAAAGACCAGTAGGACTTCTAAAGTGGTTGTCCATTCCTGAGTGGAAATGGGATGATCATTACTAGAAAAATGATCTATAGCCACTGATCTATAGCCACAGTTTTATAAACCCATGGCTATATCTTAATTTATAGCCACACTTCAATTATAATTGTGGCTATATGGTTATTTGAATCCACGGTCAGTGGCACCAACTTCTTTCCGTCGTGAGATTCGCTTATGCTCCCCGACCCTCTCCCCATTGCCCTTGCAACCTCTCCTTGTTGTGACCGTCCTCCACCCCTGCAACCTCTCCTCGCTCGGCACTCCTCCCATTACCATTGCGAGCTGTCCTCTCCGCGGCCCTCCTCCACCCTCATGATCTCTCCTCTCAGCAGCCCTCCTCCCCCGACGCTGCCTCCCAACGCGGCCACCCCTCTTCAATATCTCCTATCTACGACCCTCCCCCGATGCTTCCATCCAACACGGCCACTCTGCCTCCCCGTTGACGCTGCTCCTAGGCGGCCTCCCCACCTCCTCCTTCAGCGCACCAACCAATCCAGCCTCGTGAAACCCTAACACAATTTCGACCAACTTCAGTTCATCGCATATTTTTATTCTATCCCGTCGACCTGTCCTCACGCATAGCAGCATCCGCATCATGATGTGTTTCTATAGATATCCCCTTGATTGGGACATCGATGGATGGGAAATAAATTTATGTCAACTTCTAGGTTCTTTAAACCCTTCGAGATCTTATATCATATTTTAGAAAAAACTTAAATATTGGATTTTTCTCCTCAATTCAATGCTACGATGAATGTGTTTCATATTTTAAAACTAAGGAGATGTATACTTGATCCTACTCATGTTATTCAGTTTGATAATTTTGAGTTGGAAGATATTGGTTCCTATATGGAATGATCAGTTTGTATCATCAACTAATGTGAGAAGGTTTTATAAGGGATGCTCATATTGATAGTTAAATAATAGTGATTGTTTGTATAGCTTCATAATGAAACTTATAAATATGTATTTTTAATTATTTCTCAATGTACAGAGTTTTTCTCTCAGGAATCTCATTAATGATTCTTGGTGAGGGGAATCCTAGTGATGAGAAATTTATAAGGAATCTCATCATGATGAGTTATTAATTCCATTAATTTAAAGTTTGATATTATTAAAATGGATAAACATGGAAGTTTAGGGGGTTTAATAAGGATCTAAGAAGGGTAAAAGGAATTTGGTGTTAAAAAGGTAAGGTGTTTGGTGTAGGTGTAGAAATAAATACCTAGTTGTCTGATACTGAGTATTTAGCGGTGTTAGGTATAATCATCGGTAACTACTGGTGTAACCACTATATACCTAGTGCCTTATAATAGGCACCTAGTAAGATGCAGATGAGTTTTTTTAAATAGGGATTAAAATAGTAATTTTACATTAGATAATTAACCCCTAAAACACCCTTAATGGGGATTTCATTGTGATTCTCATTTTGTAACACCCTTGAGAGGCGATCCTTCATCGCTCTCCATCTCCCATTGAACCTACCTTTGATTCTTATCTAAATTCATCATTGAGTTTCTGAAAATCCCATAACATAATAGATCTAAAGTTGGGAATCCATTGTTTTCTTTATTTTACTACTCTTCAAGTGAACTGAGAGTAAGTCCCTAAATTCCTCAATCATTAAGGTTTGGAATTCTTGTTTTCCTTTCATCATTCTTACACTGAATGGTAGGATGAGTTGTTAATTCATGATCTTAAGGTAAGGAAATACTCTAAATTTATTTTTTTATTTCTTCCATATATAATGGGTTAAAACCTAGATTACATTTGTCCTAGGTTTTCTAAATATTATCAGGAGTTTCATATCCTCATCATGATGATGCTTGAGTTGTTCTATCATGTTAGAAACATCATAATGCTTAGTTAAGCCTTGGTCTAAGCTTTTTTTGAGTAAAATAAAATGAAAGGGGGATGAGAATATCACGAGGATAAACTTCTTGATAAATGAAAGAACCTAATGAGTTTTCCCAGAATAATGTAGAAGAAGTTGGGTCGATGCTTGAGTTATTAAGACTAAATTATTGAGATTGGAGATATTTTGTGAGTCGTTGATCTTAATGACTGAGAAAAAGAGAAAATGTGATAGAAGGCTAGGAATTAACTCAAGCCTAAAATGGGAGATATTATAAGTCTCTTAAATATGGAAGTGAAGAATTCAGAGGATGCATATGCTAAACTCTAATGAT
Organism: Viscum album; assembly: GCA_963277665.1. Classification (NCBI taxonomy): domain Eukaryota; kingdom Viridiplantae; phylum Streptophyta; class Magnoliopsida; order Santalales; family Viscaceae; genus Viscum; species Viscum album. The sequence continues at coordinate 1,086,079,076 of OY728151.1, forward strand.
CAATAGATCACAAAAGAACTAGCGATTCATTATTGAAAAGATGGTTGAAGAGATGATCTGGCAGTGATACCAGGCTATGACTAAAAATAATTATTGTTTTTAAATTACAATTGCATCAAAGCGAAAATAAGTAGATCCTATCTACTTACTGATACTGCATTTTGAAATACCCAAGAAGATTAATATGAAGTTGTTGTATAAAGAGTATTTTGAGACGAAGAAATAATTGATCTCACTGGGTGACATAATTGGCCAAGAAGAGAATAAAAATAAAAAGAAAAAAGTATTTGTGGAAACCTAGTAGAGATAACCATTAAATAAATCAAAAAACAAATCAAATGGGTTAAAATAGTTTCATGGGAAGATATAGTTGGTGTGCCAAGTAATACCCAGTTTGTTTCGGATTATAGTATAGTGGGAATGGGTTTAAAAATATATTTTGCTACTTGAGGTAACAAATATCTTGATAGTATAAAAAACTAATAAACAAAAAAATGGTTTTTTTTGTTGGGTGTGCCAAGTGAGTAGTGAGAGGAGCCAATAGTGTTGTAGAAGAGTTGGTTGAGTGAGTTGAGGATTTTGAATAATAAGAATCATGATCCACTACATACTATTTAAAGTAATAAGAAGAGTGTGTTGAGACAGTGATGATGAGTTACAACCTACCTAGTTTTGATGAAGAAGATAAAGAGAATAAGAAAGATAAGATGAAGATTTCCTTTTAGTTTGAGAATCCAGTGAATAATTTTTGAATAATTGGTAAGTGAGAATAAAAATAGAGACCAAGTTTGAAGTGTTTCTTTATAATTAGTTGAAGACTTTGTTTGTGGAAGAAGATTATTTTTGTGATATAGTGACATCTTGGATAGTATTTATGATCTACTCTAAATATGGAATGAATTTGAGATGATGAGATAGTGTGATGCTAGTTTGAAGAATTTGGGATGCAGTATAATGGTTCATTCACTTGTGTTATGGAACATATTAGGGTTTTTTTCAGGTATGAAAAATCTTTTTGTTTATGTTTTTTATCATCTGGTTGATCATTTGCAGCTTTTGGGAATTTTGGATCTTTGAAATATATACAAAATTGCTACTGTAGAAACTCATTATGTGAATGAGGGGTTCATTCCCTGAATGCTCGTGGATTCTCAAGACAAAGAGCCCCGAGTTAGGTAACCTCGGTCTCAAGGCTTCTTTAAACTTCCTCATTCATGTCAATGATTAAAATAAAAATCTCCCACTTAATGTTAGGATTTGATTTTATCACTCAATAATGAGAGAATATGAATCCATACCATTTCAATGAATCTTTTCAGAGCACCATCTAGAATTCTGATTTACATGATTTTAATAGGTTATGGTAGCTTCTCAAGGTTTTATGCACCTTTCTCCGCCATAAGGAGAAACTGTAAATTATCTTCATCAATGTGAATCTCTTATATAGATAGATTTTAGGATATAACTTATTGAGAATTCACTAAAATGGATTACTTGAAGTAACATTCAAGATTTTATAGCTTGTACAATTTCTTGAGTTCTCTTTGAGATCTAGATTCACCTTCAATTTCATTCATGGTTAGCACATAAATACAATATTAAATAGAATAAGGTGTTACTATTTGTTCCTTAGTGTGAAAAACAAGGTTGATAATGTTTTCTCAACCAATTTTCCCCTTTCTTAATGCTTCCTCATTTTTATTCGAGATTTGTTTTTTTTTCTTTTTGGAGCATGGAGTTCTTCACTTTCAACTTATTTATGTGAGATGTTCTTCTTTTCATAAACCTTCAAGTCACATGCATCACACAATGTAATATTTATCTTCTTTAGGGATTTTTATTATACCAATAACCTGATTAAGAAATTGTTGGTACTATATCCATCCATGTTACTTGTTTCGAAATATTGTTGTCGATTTCATGCCACAAACCATGTATGTCTTCACTTATACAGAATTAATCTTCTTGAGATATCGTTCTCTTATTTTGATGAAAAAAGGGGTTCCCATTAGTATTTCTGGTCCAAACTGGTCCAGATTTGTTTTTAGTACCTGCATTATTAGAGGCAACATGTTTATTTTGATATTTATTAGGAGATGAATTAACCTAACTTTTTGGACCCTTATTTTCACCAGAAACCTTAACTACCTTGTTTCTCTTATCTTTTTCAAATCATTCTAAACTTCAAGATACTTTGATTGTGCCTTTCTTAGTACTTATTCTCTCAAAGAAAGTGTCTCTTCAAGGTTACTCACTATCTTATCCTCATCAACCGCATTCAATTTGAATTTTTTGATTTCATTAATTTAAGTAGCTTCCCACTTGATATACTCCTTTCCTTCAATCATCTTTTCAAATAATTTCATTAGCAGCCACTTCTCCTTCATGAGTTTTGTGTTCTGCTCAATACATGCTTCCAATTCAGATGGGGGGTGGGGTATGCTTCATGTATGTGTTATTTCTATTGTTTATGCATGTACTGATGCAATGATTATTGATATTATGATTAACAATGTGTGTTTATAGCTGTTTTGTGTTGACATGACCACCATAAATTATCAGTCCAATGGGAGTGACTAAATGATGATATTTTGGTAATAATAGAAAGGAATTATAGAATCTATAATGGTAATGGATTCATGTATCATTTATCATTTATCATCACTGATCACATATATATAAGAAGTTGTTATATCTCATTTCTTTTCCCATTATTTTCTTGCAAGTGGTTTCTTATGATGAGGCTGGTTCTATACACCACCATCGATGACAGTGAGTTTAACATTGTATTTGGGTAAGATTTATTTCTTTTTTATTCTTTGGACAAATTTTAATTAGGGATTTTGTGATTTTTTGGTTCTTTATATTTTTGTAGAGCTTTCTGGATCTCGTTGAGGTGGATTCGAGTTTCCGTTGACAAATGATTACATGTGTATGCATAGGTAGGAATATAAATATATAAGTCCCCCCTTTATATATATTCACTCATGGCAGTATGCATATATATATTGGGGCTAGGTGTTCTTATATATAGATACGAAAAATTCATACATGTGTAAGTGTGAATGGGTATATGCAAGTATAAACATATATCTAAGGATCCCCTTATGCATATTTGTCCATGAAAATATGTACATATGGGCTAGGTGTCCTTATATATATGTGAACTTGCATATGCGTTCAAGCGAAAAAAAAGGAAGATTCGAGTTGTCGTTAAAAGCAACGCCTTGAGGTTGAGGTAAGTTTCATTTTCCTAACCCTTTAATTTGAATTCTATAATTGCTCGGGTATTTTAAAAACTTGTTTTCATTATTATATAATGTGTATATGCTATTCAAATTGGTTGTGGCTCTTTATAATGAAATTTTCACCTGTTTTACATGATTTCCCTAAGCCTTCAACGTGGACTAGTAGAAAGTTTCAGCCAACTCAATAGTAGAAAATGAAATTTCCTTCATTTTAGATATGACAATGTCCTCATTTTGAGAAAACAACAACCGAGAATTCTCATAAAAATCTAAAACATAAAGAAAATCTTTGTTTTCATTTCATCAAACACAAACAATCGACTTTGAAAACTTGGTACTTTATTCAGTAACATCACTGTGAAACACTTGACCTAGAAAAAGAGATAATTTAACCTATTAAAATAAATCCACCTAGGCATGATTCACGGTGTGACCAGGGTTTCACACCATGAATCCCTACCCTTGGGAATTTCATGGCTTGAACTGAGGTTCACAGTTGAAAATATTATTTGTTCATTGTTGTTTATGGATTCATGTATCATTTATCATGTACAGTCGACACACTGATCACATATATATAAGAAGTCATTATATCTCATTTTTTCCCACTATTTTCTTATAGGTGGTTTCTTATGATGAGGTCGGTTCTATCCACCACCATTGATGACAATTAGTTCAACATCGTATTTGGGTAAGGTTTATTCTGCTTTTATTCTTTGGCCCAATTTTAATTAGGGCATTTGTGATTTTTGAGTTCCTTATATTTTTGTAGTGCGTTTTGGATTTCATTGAGGTGGATTCGAGTCACCGTTGACGAAGGCTTACATGTGTATGAGTAGGTAGGCATATACATATATAAGTTCCCCCTTTATATATATTCACTCATGGTAGTATGAATATATATATTGGGGATAGGTGTGCTTATATATGGATATGAAAAATGCATACATGTGTAAGTATAAAGGGGTATATGCAAGTATAAATATATATCTAAGGACCCCCTTGTGCGTATTTGGCCATGAAAATATATACATAGGGGTTAGGTGTCCTTATATATATGTGAAGTGGCATATGCGTGAAAGCGGAAAAAGGAAGATTCGAGTTGTCGTCGTCAAAAGCAAATGCGCCTTGAGGTTGAGGTAGGGTCCCTCTCCTAGCCTATTTAATTCAAGAATGATTTATATTGCATTTAGATACCTTCTTAATTCTGCATGTTTATATTAAATTACAATTCTTGAATAAGTGTTAGTTAAGATAATTGTTTCATTTGATAAATAAGTCATGGTTTTGTAATAAAACCCCTCCAACGGAGGTGCGCTGTCTGCAAAAACTCACAGTGGTATACCATGCTTAACATTATTGCATTGATGTTTTCCTTATACTTGATGTCATTGTTAGTCATAAAGCACACATCATACTTGACCCTTTTTATATCCCTATATGGGGTTTCCCTCTTTTTATTAAGATGGTTGTTTGAACTAAGACACTCTTTAAGTGCCGTTAGAATTTTAAGATGGGTCCCATGTTGTGTGACCATGTCACATGGCATGTGATATTTAAATCCAACCAAAAGCCCAATTCCACAACCCAGGGGTCCCACAGTACTAGTAATGTCAGATTACATGTTATGTAATCTGTGATTTACCTGATCCCATGGGGTATTAATTCCTCTATGTATTCCTACACATTGCTAGATCTCCAAACCTCACAGAATTAGGTATATCAGGGGTCATCCAATCTTGCAGTCATCACAGATTAGCATTCATTTCTTTAAATCTTCTGAGAAAACATCCTCTCATTCCATCCATATCATCCTATTTGAAACTAAGTGGAACAGATACTTCAATTCCATTCTAATCCACCTCCAAAATCCATGATATAAAATGACATAAATTGCCCTTATGAAAAACAAGGTCAAGGAAGGCACTGATTACCCAGTGGAAAACCACCAACCGACCAATGGACACAAACTTTTTGGTTCCAACCATCAACCATCCAGTAGTTAGTCTAGAGCAAACCCTCCCCCAATATCACTATTAATATGTTCATGGTGCTTTATAATAGCTAATTGGTGGCCCCATATACTTCTTTTTAGGAACACCACATACTTCTTCCCCCATTTACTAAATCCATCCACCCGAAACATAAAATTTCAATTAAAACTTAATCATTTTAATTAGAAATCACCAAAATTAAATTTTAAGAACCCAAAAAAGAAATCAGTAATCATTAAAAACTATCCACTATACGATTTCTCATCAATGAGAAACATTACTAAGAATCACTGGTGACTTGAGGTTTCAGGGGTTTGGAGCTACCTTCGGGCCTACTCCTTCCCTTCATAGTTTCCAATCCTTCACCTTATCTATTATTCGTTACCTTGAGGTCTCATTTACCTTCTTCTTCTACGTCTTTTTTCCTGGGTTTCGACATGCTTCAATTTTGAAATCACTTCTTTCAAGATCGATCACTAGTATTCAGGTTAACCAGAATGTTTTAGTATTTTTCAAATATTTTCCAGCAGTCGAACATTATTCCCTAAAATTTTCTAATTCTTTACTTCCCTAATAGAATAATTTATCCACCATAGGTGTACTGAACTGAGTTCTCATCGATTCTTTCTCAGGTTTCATGAAGTGGTGGATCAGGATTTGTATTTGTCCAAATATTCATGTTCTTTAAACTATTAACCATGTTTCCTCTACCAGTGGAACCTAATTGTTCACTATAGGAGAGACTCACAGTTTTCATTTCAATGGATTTAGATTATTAGATTTCATCTGTCTTTTTAAAATCCTTCTTTTCTTACTATTTGCAGCAACATTCTTGGAAATATTTTAGGTCGATCAGAAGATGCTTAAATGGAAACATCTCATTCATTATATTTTTTTTGTAGAGATTTACATGTCTAAGAAACATCTGGAGTTTATTTTCCCCGCCTCCTCCCGCTCCCTTCGCTCCTGGCCGGAAGATGCTTCCCCACGGATGTCGCTGGACCAGGCCAACACGCCGTGGTCACGCCGTGATTTGTCCCTGCTCTAGGACGACACCCTGCGGTGGTTCGCAGTGATAGTATTCCATGAGTCTTGTGATCAATGTTGAGATTGAATAATCACAATTTCTACCGGTGGGGCGATGACCAGAATGTTGCCCCGCCTCCTCTCGCTCCCTTTGCTCCTGGCCGGAAGATGTTGTCCCGTGGATGTCACCGGACCGGGCCAACACGTCGTGGTCATGCCGCGGTCACGCCGTGGTCACGCCGCGGTCACGCCGCGGTCACGCCTCGGTCACGCCGCGGTCACGCCGCGGTCACGCCGCGGTCACGCCGCGGTCACGCCATGGTCACGCCGTGGTCACGCTGTAGTCACACCGTGATTTGGCCCTACTCCAGGACGAAACCCCACGGCAGTTTGCAGTGATAATATTCCATTAGTCTTGTGATCAATGTTGATACTGACTAATCACAATTTCTACTGGAGGGGAGACAATTGAAATGTTGCCCCGCCTCCTCCTGCTCCCTTCGCTCCTGACCGGAAGATGCTGCCCCGTGGATGTCGCTGGACAGGCCCAACACGCTGCGGTCATGCTGCGGTCAAGCTGTGGTCACGCCGCGGTCACGCCGCGGTCACACCATGATTTGGCCCTACTCCAGGACGACACCCCATGGCATTTTGCAGTGATAGTATTCCATGAGTCTTGTGATCAATGTTGAGACTGACTAATCACAATTTCTTCCGACGGGGTGACGGCCAGAATGTTGCCCTGTCTCCTCCCGCTCCCTTCCCTCCTAACCGGAAGATGATGCCCTGCGGATGTCACTGGACAGGACCAACACACCACGGTCACGTCGCGGTCACACCGGGGTCACGCCACGGTCACGTCGGGGTCACGCCGCGGTCACGCCGCGGTCACGCCGCGGTCATGCCGCGGTCACGCCGCAGTCACGCCGTGATTTGGCCCTTCTCCAAGACGACACCCCGTGGCAGTTCACAGTGATAGTATTCCATGAGTCTTTCTTTTGATTCCTGCCTTGAAATGTCGTTGAGAAATTCCACCTGATACAAAACTAAATTGAAACTCTGACCTAAGGGGGATCACAGACAAATGTCGATGAAACCGAGTCCCAGCGTTTTCCACGTTTGAAGGAAAAATTTGACCCAATGTGTAGAAGACCTAACGATGAGTTGGACAGATTTCGAGGTGACGATGGAATTTGTAGCTTGGAAATATTGATCTTAGAGATCGATGAAGCTGAGTGATCGAGTTGTACACCGCTTGAGTCTGCGACTTCAGTCGAATTCGACTGAAGTAAGTTGGATCAGGAGGATGATGATGAACCAGCTCTATGGGATTGAAGACCGTTGTGCACATCATGATGTTGGTTCAATTGAAGCATCGGTGACTGTATGGGTTTCAGAGCGGCACATATGAAACCAAATTGAAGTTTTAATTCAGACAAACGAGGCAACAAAAGATCTTCAATCGAGATTTGGTTGAGCTTCAGACCAGTTTGTCAGATGTTTGAATCGATGAAGATGATAGGGTTAGGCACGCTGATCCCATGACCAAAGTTGAAGAGAGATGAGAATTCATTGCGCTGGTTGAGGAAATTCCAAAATCAACTGATTGAGTCTGTATCTCAGATGAACTGCTACGTGTGAACCTGATCAAGATTGCTCGTTGAAGACACGTCGTTATTTGATTTTGTCTGAAATCAGTAACGAAGACGGTGGGGACCTCTTCTCTCTTTACCACTGCGGTTTTAGTTTTGAAGGAACCTGCATGGCAGGTTCTTACATGTATGCTCCAACGAAGTTCCCATTGAAGGCGATGGCACTGAAGAAGATAACATTGTTCTGGAAGAGAATGCATAGAAGGTGTTTGAAAAATTGCCTCAGTGAGCTTAGTTCACTTCACTGCTTGAAACACCAGTTTCTTCAACATTAAAAAATTAGAAGAAACGCCAACCCATGCCAGGTGCACGAAAAAAATTCTCAAATGAAGTTCCAACCTGTTGAGCCACACCTTCCTATTGAAGCCTGGACCCAGGTTGAAGAGCTTCCACAAATTAAGTGTTCGGTTGAAAATGAAGGAGACTGTGTCATGCTCTGCACAAGTGTGAAGAAGCTAGCTTGATGAATACTAGAAGTATTTACATGCCCAATATTGAATCTCATGGACCAACTTCTTAGGCCAAAGAGGCCCAAGTTGTCCAGAACTAGGTCCGAATACCAGCAGCATGTGAATCAGTAAGGCTCCTCATCACGCGAGCACGCTGAGTAGAGTAATACTTCCACCATAGCCACGATGCACCAAAGAATTTGACCCTCTAATACTTCACGAAAGAGTACATAGCTCGATCTTGGGAGGGGAATGATTTAACAAGTACAATTCGAATTATGCTCTCTCATGAAGAAATCTCGACCATCAAGCTGTGCATGAGGTGTCAATTTGAAGAAAGGGATTCGAGCTTGGAATTTGCGGAATAATTCAGAATTTCTAGGTTCATTGAAGTTAAATTTCATGTTAATCTTGTGGCAGATAATGGAGGATTAAAAAACCTTGAGTATTTCTATAAGTTGGAAAACTGTTCAATAGAGGTGGGGGCGCTTCCAAGACTGGATCAATCATGATTTTGATGCTTTTCTCTACCATCTTTTATTTCATTCTGTTTTAATACTCTAATTATTGCACATTAGGACATTTGTGGTCACACTAAATATAATTCACCCATCCTCCTTGTTTAATTATACCCGTTAATTCTTAACCCTCCTGCTTACTTCTCTAGTTGTTTTTAATTTCATAATCATTAGGAGGTTTCTACTTTCTTTTTCTTTTAATTTCTTCTTCTCTCATTCTCAGAATTGCACACACATGCCACTTGGATTCAATGCATTTCCTACGATCATGGGCAGTGGGTTGGTCTGATAGGGATTGAAAATTTCCAATCATTAGGATAGGTAAGATTAGAGAACTCAGTCCCTCAAGTTGTGGTGGAATTTTCAAAACCAGTAGAGGCTTCATCAAGGGGTGATTCTAACAATTGGTTGGCAGCTTTATTACTCATGAAGTTGAACTTTGGGTGGTAATTCATGCAGTTAAATATGTAAGCATTATGGATAGAATAAGTTATGGATTGAAATTGACTTCTTATTGGTGGTCAACATACTCAGGTGTAAATCTACATTGTTCCCGCTGCAGCTCTACAAGGAATGGATGGATTATTGTTGTTATTAAGAGAAGATACACTTCATGGAATCTCACATATATAGGGAGGCTAATATAGTGTTTGATGCACTATCTAAGAATTTTTTAGAGAATGGGACTTTATTTTGGTTTTTTATCTCAATGATGAATTTCTTCACCTTTATCACTCTAATGTAAAGGGTGATGTCTACACATATCTCTAAATTCTATTTATTATATATCTTTATTTTTAATAAATTTGATGTGAATGGGTATTCTAACCCATTCCATGGACCTTCTTGGGTTATTATATCATGTTACATGTTGTCACATATTTTTATTTCTAGTTATTACATGATTATAGGATACCATACAATATTAATGATTGTTATTTCATGATTATACATATAGAGTAGTGGTATTATTGTATATTATATATGTGGGTATTGTAGGACATGGTAGAGGATGTTATGAATTGAAACTTGTATACCAGCTAAACGTATGGGGGGCTGGTGCAGGAGGGATGTGTGCAGGAGGGTTGATATGTTATGTCATCCACCGAGTGTGGCTTGGCTCCTTTGAGGTAGGGTCCCTCTCTCAGGAAGGGGGGGATGTCCAGGAAGGGGGGATGTCCAGCAGGGGTGGTGCTATCTAGGCAGGGGGGAGGGGTGTCCAGTAGGGGTGGTGTTGTCCAGGTCGGGGGGAGGGGTGTCCAGGAGGGAGGGAGGGGGTGATGTCTAGGCAGGGGGAGTGGTGTCCAGGAGGGAGGGAGGGGGTGCTGTACAGGGAGGGGGGAGAGGTGTCTAGGAGGGAGGGGGATGTCCAGGAAGGGGGGTGTTGTCTAGGTAGGGGGGAGGGGTGTCCAGCAGGGGTGGTGTTGTCCAGGCAGGGGGGAGGGGTGTCCAGGAGGGAGGGAGGGGGTGTTGTCCAGGCAGGGGGGGAGGGGTGTCCATCAGGGGGGTGTTTTCCAGGTAGGGGGAGAGGTGTCCAGGAGGGAGGGGGCTGTCCAGGTAGGGGGGAGGGGTGTCCAGCAGGGGGGGTGCTGTCCAGGCAGGGGGGGAGAGGTGTCTAGCAGGGAGGGAGGGGGTGATGTCCAGGAAGGGGGGTGTCCAGGGGGAGAGGTGTCTAGGTAAGGGGAGAGGTGTCCAAGAGGGAGGGGGTGCTATCCAGGCAGGGGGGAGGGGTGTCCAGCAGGGGGGGTGCTGTTCAGGCACGGGGGAGAGGTGTCCAGTAGGGAAGGGAGGGGGTGTTGTCCAGGAAGGGGGGGTGTCCAGGGGGAGAGGTGTCCAGGAGGGGGGTGCTATACAGGAAAGGGGGAGAGGTGTCCAGAGAGAGGGGGCTATCCAGGTAGGGGGGAAGGTGTCCAAGAGGGGGGTTGGGCTACCACATTAGATGATTTCTTCATTCCATTCAGAATAACATCTTAAATACACATATTTATTGTTGTAGTGACATCATATATCTCTTTATTCAACATCAATCAGTACATAACAATTTTTGGTAACCATAGTTCTATCCAGCTCCACTGTAACTTAAATATCATTATGACTTGAACTTTGTATAACCACTCATCAATCTCCCATCCTGGCATAAGATGATTAAACTATTATTAAATTGGGGGGGGCTATCTAGAGGGGGCTTTGCAGGGGGAGGAGGAGGGGATGTCCAGGGGAGGCCTTGCAGGGGGGAGGGATGTCTAGGGGAGGCTTTTTAGGGGGGAGGGGTGCTGTCTAGGGGAGGCTTTGCAGGGGGAGGGGGCTGCAGGGGGGTGGGCTGTGCAGGGGAGAGGGTGGGGGAAATTTTTTGGGGGGGAGGGGGGCTCTCTAGGAAGGGGTTGTCCAGGAAGGGCTTTACAGGGGGGAGGGGGCTCTCCAGGGGAGCTTTGCAGGGGGGAGGGGGGCTGTAGGGGGGTTTTCTACTGCAAGGGGAGTGGGGGGGGGTTGTCCAGGGGGCTTTACAGGGGGTGGGGGCTGCAGGGGGGAGGGGGCTGCAAGGGGTGTGGGGGTGGGGGGATGTTTAGTGGGGTTGGGGGTATTTTTTATGGATTTTCAGACCCTATAGCCATGGTTTTAAACCATGTCTATTGTTTAATTTCCACGGTTTTTAACCGTGGCTATAGGTCTAATGCCACGGTTTAAAACTGTGGCAATAAAGTGTGTATGTCCTCTTGTATAGCCACGGTTCTAAATCGTGGCTATAGTGATATTACCATGGTTGGAACCGTGGTTGTATACCTAGATCCACGGTTTGAACCATGGATATAGATCTAGAGCCAGGGTTCCAAACCGTGGCTATAGTTCTTGGCCTATAGCCATGCCAAACTTAGCCACGGTTCCTCAAACCGTGGTTATTACCTGTAGCCACGGTTTAAAACCGTGGCTATAGCCCAAATTTCCAGTAGCGGATATTTAAATGTATTTCATGACTGGTTTACCCAAATCACCCTGAGGAAATGATACTTTGTGGGTTCATTAACCATCTAATGAAGGTTTCATACTTCTTACCAGTGTGAGATACTTTCTCTATAAATGATCTAGGAAGTCTATACATCAAAGAGATTGTATATCTTCATGGAGCTCCTTGATCTATCATATTTTATGGAGATTATAATTTCATTTCATGGTTCAATAAATGGTTACAGAAGGCCTTAGGTACCCAGGTACTTCTGAGCATGGCCTATCACCCATAGACAGATGGACAAATGGAGCGTACAATTTAGGTTCTGAAATACATGATCCGTGCATGCATCCTAAACTTTGAGGTTTCTTGGGAGAAACACATTCCTAATGTTGATTTTTCTTATAAAAACATATTACATTCTACCATTTAGATGTCTCCCTATTAAGTCTTATATGACAGGCCTTTGATCACATGGTGATTCACTATTCATTTACACCATTACATCACTATTTTAAATTGGTTTTGTATTGAAAATTACAATTATAATAAAAAATTACACTTAATATTTGATTAAATAATTTAATTTTTATTAATTTTAAATAGGAAAATTTTACTTGTTTTAATGTTTATATTGTAGGAGGGGTGATTTGGAGATCCCACGATAAAATTCAAGAAAAACGGACCAAACTGCGGGAGAGACGGAGCACACTTGTGGACTTAGATATTTATTTTGGATAATTTGTTCATCTAATTGGGATGAAAATTGGTGGTAAATTGAAAAACCCTATGGTATATATTTATATAGAATACCATAGATCCCAATTCTTTTATTTGGAGGACCAAAGTGGCACCCAATGTGAAGAAATTCTAGGCGGTCCTGATAGAACCACCCTTGTGTATTTGGGCCATAACTCGGGTCTTGAAACTCCAATTGGGATTATTCCACATCCTTTGGATATATAACGTAATGTACCACCCCTACACATAATTTCAGGACAATTGAACGTTTTTTGGTTTGTCAAGAAGCTAAATCAATTTAGTGTAAAAATATGACATGAACAACTCACCTACACCCATAGACCATTGACTATTCTTGGATCCAAAATTCCAAATTTCTCTTTAAAATCACTCTATGTATTATTAGAAATATTTTCATGACCAAGGGTAAGGGTGAGTTGAATTTTAGATCTTTACTCAACCATTTTCTCTCTCTTTTACATCATGTACTTATAAACTTTTTAGTGATCAATTTTGGGGGTGTTCTTTATTATAATTATGAGATCCATTCTTGTAATCATTGGAAGGTGATTAAATTTATAGGTTTTTAGTATATTGTTCTTCATTTATACCTTTTTAATTTGTTTTTATTCTAATACAATCAAATAAAAATCAAAGGAACAATAATACCCATGCTTTCATTCATAACCTGAATCTTATGATGATTTGAGCATGTTTGTATCTTTTGTCACTCATTCCCTTTCATGAGTGTGTTAATGAGTTATGTCCATTGATAAAATCAAAATTCTTGAACCCATAAATATAAATGTTTTTTATTGTGTAAAATTATATCATTGAAACAAATCTATTTGTCTCAATATGTTGTTGATGTGATTCCTTGATTTAGTTTGGTTTTAACATCGATACAATTTTATTGATTTTGAGTGGTCGCCGGTAATCAATATTGTTGATTGGTCAAATACTAGGTCGTAACTAGAAATAACTCACATATAAAACTGGTTTTGGTGTGTATAAAATAAGGAATCAATGATCCTTCTCATTCCCTTGAGAGCATCGAAAGATTGAGCATCAAGGGATACTCACCCAGGTAGATCGTTATTTCTCCAACTTATTTATCTCACTTAGTAATAATATTTCAATTTCTATTTTAAAATAATAAAACCCAAAAAAAATTAATCCTATTCCCATTTTATTTTCATAATCAAAACCTTTTTATTAAATTAATGATCTATGGTTCCATCGAGAGACGACCCAGGGTTCCTACTATACTGTAGAAATTCTAATAAAAAATAAACTAATTTGACGTGCTTGACAACACGATAAAATTTTGGCACCGTTTATGGGGATACAAGATCATTTTTCTCTTTATTTAATTTAATTTTTTTTATTTCCCTTTTTATTTATTACTCATTTCAGTATTCTCTTCCCTTTTGATTTTTTTGTTTTTCATTATTGTTTTTGTGTTTCTTCTCACTATCTCTTCTTCTCTCTCTCTCTATCTCTCTCTCTATAATTTTATAATATAGAACTATCTTTTATTTTTTCCATTAATTTATCTTAATTAATTTTATTTTATTTACCTTCCATTTAAAAAAAGAAAAATAAAATAAAACACCAAACAAATAATTAATCAAACTGGACATCATTGTTGCATAACAAGATTTGACAAAGAAAAATTACTTCCAATTGACCTAGAAATTGAAAAGTAATTTTACTAAAAAATCATTTCATATATAGTAGGATAGTAAATTATCATTGAGGAACTCATTTTTTAACCTCAAGTGGTCCCAACCCAATCAAAAATTGAACCAAATCAAACCCCATAAATCATGGCTGCAAATAATTAAACTTTAAACGAAATGACAAACCCAGATATGGAGTACTAACCCATATACATCCAATATCGTGAGGGAAAATCCAACTTTGAGATGATATTGGGCCTTATCCACATCATTCCAAAATTCCATGATCTTTTTAGTGAGGACCCTCAGAAACATATCAAAAGTGTTTCACATAGTGTGTTCTACCATGAAACTCCAAAATGTGTATGAGTACCTCATAAAGTTTAGGGTCTTCCCTTTCTCCATTGATGGTATAGTCAAAGAATATATATACTATCTTCCTACCACAATTAAGGGATATAATGACCTGAAAAAACTCTTTCTAGAGATGTTTTTCCCTACATCAATTAGAAAAGAAATCCGTGGAATTTGGAAATCACAAGGAGATAACCTTCATGAATATTGAGAAGGATTAAAAAAATTTATTCATGTTTCCCCCACCACTAAATTAGTGAATAATTTATAATTAAATACATTAATCTGGGACTTGTCCCCATGGATCGTGGTATAATAGATACTGTTGCAGTTGGTTCCTTTGTTGATAAAACTCCTTCTATCACTCAAAACTTAATATCCAACACGAATCAAAATGCACAAAACATTGGTGCATGAGCAATTGCACCAAACTAATGATTTCATGAGGTAAGTCATTCATCCTTAGAAAAAAAAAATTGGATAATAAACATGATTATATTCATACCATTCAAATGAAATTAACTCAAGCATAAGGTAGTTTGCACTCTCCTCTCATTCCATTACATTGTGGTATTTTTTTTATAACACTCATTTTTATGATCAGTTCTCCCAAATTTAGGTTTTAACTAAGTCTTACGTAGTAGTATTTACCAGGTGTCCATTCCCACAATAAAATCCCTTGAATTAAGAACCATTCAAGATAAATCCAAACCCCAGGTGGAAACCACAACCACAATACCGACAAGGTGAAAAATCAAGCTACCCCAAACAAAATTGGTATCAACAAGGACAGGGTATGCAATATTCTTATTATTTAACTTCTCAAAAAAATACTCCTCCTCCTCCTGAATATAAACTAATACTCGAGTACATGCAAAATAAAATGTCATCCCAGGACCTACAGTTCCAATAGACCACAAAATAGGATATTCAAGATCTACGAAATCAAGTTATAAAATTGTCCAAAGGCATCAGTGATGTAAAGAAACAAAGTTCTGGACAAATACCATCACAACTTATATAAAATACTAATAAATAAAGGTAATGTATGATTAATCACACTTCATAGTGGTAATGAAGTTTCTTCTTCCATTAATTCTACACAACTGGTAAGTCCCCCACTTGAAACCTCTATTTCTCTACCCATAAAAGACTCTAATGAACAAAAAAAATGACAAAAATGGTAAAGAAATTATCAATCAGGACTCCCTTGAAAAATCCATTCCTCTTCCTTTAATCCAAATACTCTCTAAATCTAAGAAAAATTATGATAATGGGATTGATAAAGAAAAACCAGATACATTTAAAAAGGTAAAATTTAATATTATTTTAATGGATATAGTTTTAAAAAATCCCTCATTATGACAAATTTATTAAAGATATTTACACCCATAGACTTCGATTCAAGGGGAATGAGAGATTAAACTAGGGAAGTAATGTCTTAGATTTTATACAACACGAAATTCCATCTAAATGCAAGGATCTGGTAACTTTTATGATACCTTTCACCATAGGGGAGACCATATTTTTTGATGAAATTCTAGAATTATGTACTTCAATTAATTTAATTCCTTACTATGTGTACACTTCTCTATATGTTGTATAGATTCAAACAATAGGAATCATTGTGAAACTTTCCAACAGGAGTACAACACACCCATATAAATTTATTGACGATATCCTCATTAGAGTAAAGAATCGCATCTTCCCTATAGATTTATACACTCCTAAGATGGAAGATACCGAAACCCATGGACATGCTCCTCTCATTCTTGGGAGTTCATTCCTTAAAATAGAAAAGATGATAAAATTTTGGCACCATTCATATTAGGCTCTTAAAAATGTAATATGAATTTTATAGATTCATGTGAGCATAGGAAGTTTCAGATTCAGGTATTGAAAGAAATTAGACATGATGCATATAAGAACTCAAGAATCTATAAAGAGAAGACAAAGTCTATACATGATTAGATGATTCATTAGTGGAAGATTCATATTTTTGATAAGGTCCTCATGTACAATTCCAGTCTAAAGCTCCACCCTAGTAAGCTTTGATCTTAATGGATCGGTCCTTATACTATTACTAATGTTTACCCTTTTGGTGTAATACAGGTCTTTCATGAGAAGACTGGTCGAAGTATTACTGTAAATGGGCAGAGACTTAAACAATTTTATGAGGATTTTCTAAAGTTCCTGGTGGAGGAAATCCACCTTTAAGAATAAAATTACCAGTGAAACCCACTAGTTTTTATCCTTTATTCCCACATTCTCTTTCATTATAGTGAGGACACTGCATACTCTAGGTGTGGGGGTGGGTACATTCCTAGGTTCATTAGTATTTTAATTGTATTTCTTCTTTATTCTATTTTTTTCTTACTGAATAGTATTTTTACCTTCCCCCCCCCCCTTATACTCACAAGGTTATAGAAATTACTAAAAATGCATGATGAAATTCTTGATTCAATGTTTTTTAAAATTTAATGAAAATTTGTCTCAATTATGGAACTTGAATTTTTATATGAATTTAAAATTGGAGGTGGTTTTTAGAAAAATGGTTTATTTTAGATGATATGAATGGTTGTATATTTATGAAACCTTTGAGATGAATGATACCCTTTATGTGAGTAGTTTATGGGAAAATTGTTCCACTTAATATCTCCACACATTTTTTCACCAAACCATGAAGTTTGAATATTACTTACTTAATATAAGGTAAATATAAGTTAGGTTAATATTTAAAAACTTTATAAAATGATTTTTCCAAACATTCATTCCTTGTATGATCTCCTTCATTACTATACTGGATTTACCTATGTGTGTGTACCTATTATCCAACTATTATATTACCTCCAAAAAAATGAAAAATAAATAAATAATAATAAATAATAATAATGAGTGGAGTGATGAAATGTGCAACATATGGGGATTTATAGGTCAGAAGATTAAGTTTTGACTTATGATAATTCTTATGTGAGTGGATCTTGAAATTTGATTATAAAAGATATAGGGCAAGTTCGTTGGAAGGAATCAGGTAAGCTTAAATTTTTTAAAATAACCAATATTTTACAAGATAAAATTTGGAAAGGATATCATGAAATGGATTTCACACACACACATAGAGAGTTAGTGGCACAGTTGACTTTTGAATTCCATGATCATTTTGGTGTCATGCATCTCTCTAAATTTCATTCTGATACAAATTATGAGACATCTTTTTCCATGATCGCTGGAAATAAATCCTTGGTGTGGTTTGTGCATTGATCACATTACTTTTAATGAATTAAAATTTCATTGAATGTTAAATATTAATGAATTTGGGAATATAAACATGCATGATTTTTTTTGGAAATGTGACATTTCCTATGACTAAAAATGTTTAGGTGTGGGGGTTTGATTGCATGATTCACTATTCATTTCCACCCTTACACCATAATTTTAAGCTGGTTTTGTATTGAAAATTAAAATTATAATAAAAATTGGAATTTATATTTGATTACAAAATTTAATTTTTATCACTATTAAATATGTAAATTTTACTTGTTTTAATGTTCACGTTGTTGGAGGAGGTGATTTAAAGAGCCCGTGATGGAATTCAAGCAAAAAGGGCCAAACGACACGAGAGTACAAGAACACTTGTGGACTTAAATATTTATTTTGTTAATTATTTTATCTAATTAGAATAATAATTTTTGTTCAACCACAAAAATCTATAGTATGAATTTCCCTATAAGACCGTGGATCATAATTCATCCATCTGTAGGCCCAAAAGTGACCCAAGATGTGAAGAAATTATGGGAGGACCAGATTGGAAAACCCTTCTGAATTGAGAACATAACTCATGCCTCGTAACTCTAATTGTTTTTATTCATCCTCTATTGGAAATATAACTTGATGTCACACCTCTCAACCTAATATCAGAATAATTGGATGCATTTTTGTCAGTCAACCATCTAAATAATCTTTGTGGAAAAATATATCATTAACACCTCAACTACACTCATATACCATTGATTATTCTTGGATCCAACTTTCCAAATTTCTCGTTAAAATAACTTCATGTCTAATTGGAAATATTTTCACAACTATGAGTAATTTTGAGTTTAATTTTATAGCTTTATTCATCCATTTTCTACTGATTCAACATCATGTACTTTTAAACTTCTTAGTGGTCAATTTAGGGTGTGTTCTTTGTTGAAATCCCAAGATCCATGATTTTAATTGTTGGAAGGTGATTGGGTTTCTAGTTTTTTAGTATATTGTTATTCATTTATACCTTTTTTATTTTTTATTCTATTATGATCAAATAAAAATCAATGGAACAATAATCCTCATGCTTCCATGCATAACCTGGATCTTGTGATGATTTGACAAGTTCATCTCTTTTCTCACACATTCCCTTTCATGAGTCTGTGAATGAGTTATGTAAATTGATAAAATATAGAATCTTGAACCCATTAATTTGAATTTTCTTGTCTTGTGTAAAATTATATCATTGACAAAAATATGGTCATCTCATCATGTTGTTGATGTGATTCCTTGACTGAGTACGGTTTTTACACCAATACAATTTTGTTGATTTTGAGAAGTCTCCATTAATCAATATCATTTATTGATCAAATACTAGGTGTTAACCTGGTAATAACTCACATATCATACTAGTTTCATTGTGTATAAATCAATTAATCAATGATATTTTTCATTCCCTTTAGAGCGATGACGGATTGAGCATCAAGGGACACTCACCTAGGTTGACCACGATTTCTCCAACTTATTTCCCCCACTTAGTAATACTATTTCAATTTCCATTTTAAAATAATAAAACCCACAAACACTTAAGACCATTCCAAATTTATTTTCATAATAAAAACCTTTTTATTAAATTAATTACCTAAGGCTTTATTGAGATAAGACATAGGGTTCCTGTTATACTACATAAATTCTAGTAAAAACTAAACAACTAATTTGACATGATCGACAATGAGATAAAATTTTGGCATCATTATCAGGGATACAAGATCATTTTTTCTCTTTATTTTATTTTATTTAATTATTTTCCTTTTTATTTATTAATTCTTTCAATATCCCCCTTCCCTTTTGATTTTTTTTTGATTTTTGTTTTGTTTATTTTTGGGTATTTATTCTCTTTATCTCTTCTTATCTCTCTCTTTATAATTCTATAAAATATAAATATCTTTTAATTTCTCTATTAATTCATCTTAATTAATTTTTTTGAATTTATCTTCCATTTAAAAAAGAAAAATAAAAAGAAAACAAAATAAAAACAAATAATAAATCAAACTAAACATCATTGTTGCATGACAACATCTGACAAAGAAAAATTGCTTCCAATTGACCCAGAAATTGAAAAGAAACTTCACTATCAAATCAGTTCATCTAGAGTAGGTCATTCGAGTAACATTTAGTAACCCCTTGTGGTACCTCAATTGGTCCAAAACCAACCAAAAATTAAACCAAATCAAACCCCATAAATTATTTATTCAAATAATAAAACTTTAAAAAAAAACTGACCACCTCAAATATGGAGTACCAACCCATGTACATCCAATATCCTCAAGAAGTAGCTAACTTTGAGCTGAGATTGGGCCTTATCCACCTCCTTCTAAAATTCCATGGTATTTTGGATGAGGATCCTCACAAAAACCTCAAAGTGTTTCACACAGTGTCTTCCACCATGAAACCCCAAAATGTGTCTGAGGAACTCATAAATTTTAGGGCCTTCCCTTTATCCCTTGATGATGTATCCAAATACTAGCTATACTATCTTCCTACCATAATTGGGGTGTGGAATGACCTGAAACGACTCTTTCTAGATAATTTTTCTCTACTTCCTGAACTAAATCAATTAGAAAATAAATCATTGGAATTAAGAAATCACAAGGAGATACCCTTCATGAATATTATAAAAGATTCAAAAGGATTTGTACAAGTTTACCCCACCACAAAATTAGTGGACAATTTCTAATTCAATACTTTGATGAGGGACTTGTGCCCATGGATTGTGGTATGATAGATGTTACAGCTGGTGGTTACCTTACTGATAAAACTCCTTCCGTCACTTGTGACTTAATAGCCAACATGGATCAAAATGCACAACAATTTGGTACATGAGAAATTTCACCAATATAAGGAGTTCCTGAGGTAATTCATTCATCCCTAGAAAAAATTTACATAATAAAATTGATGATATGCATACCCTTATAAGGAAATTACCTCAATAACAAGGTAATTCACACTCTCCTCCGGTTCCATTACATTGTGGTATTTGTTTTGATAACACTCATTTTTATGAATAGTACCCCCAACTTTAGGATTCATCTAATTCTTGCACAACAGTATTTCTCAGGCATCTATTCTAGTAATAACCTCTCTTCAAGAAAGAACCATTCAGGATAAATATAATACCTGGGTGGGAACCACAACCAAAATACCAATAATGATGAAACTCAAGATACCCCATGCATAATTTTTATCAACAAAGGCAAGGTATGAAATATTTTTATCCTTCAAATTATTAGAACAATCATATTCCTCCTCCTCCTAAATATGAACCAAGTATCAAGGAAATAGTAAAGCAAATGGCATCCCAGAACCTCTAGTTCCAACAGACCACACAATCATCTATTCAATACCTATGAACTCAAGTGGGAAAATTAGTCAACACCATTGGTGAGATAAAGATTCAAGGTTATGGACAACTACCATCAAAACCTATTGAAAATTCTAATTATAAATGTAATGTATGTAAAATCACACTTTTTAGTTGTAAAAAAGTTTCTTATTCCACTGATTATACACAATAGGTAAGTCCCACACTTGAAAAATATGTTTATCTACCCATAAAAAACTCTAATGAATAAAAACATGACAAAAGGGTGAACAAATTATCATTGAGGACTCTCCTGAACAATATATTCCTCTTCCATTACCCCAAAGACTCTCTAAATATAAGAAAATTTTTTATGATGATATTGATGAATAAATAATGGATAAATTTTAAAAGGTTCAACTTAATATTTCTTTATTGGATGCAGTTAAGAAAATACCTCACTATGATACATTTCTTAAAGATATTTTCACCCATATACGGTGTTTGAAAGGGAATAAGAGATACAATCGTGGAAGGAATGTCTCAACTTTGATGAAACTAGTAATGACAACCAAATTCTATGATCTAGTCACTTTCATGATACCTTGAACCATATAGGAGACTATTTTTAATGCAATTATAGATTTAGGTGATTTAATTAATGTATTTCTTTACTACACTTCTCTTCAGGTTGGAGAGCTTCAATTAATGGGAATCATCACGCAACTTGACAACTGAAGCACAACACACCCATCCGGAGTGATCGAGGATGTCCTCATTAGAGTGAAGAATCTCATATTCCCTATATACTTCTACATTATTGAGATGGAAGATACCTAAACCCAAGGACATTATCCTCTAATATTTGGGAGGTTATTCCTTAAAACAGCAAAGATGATTAAATTTTGGCACCATTCATATTGGGCTTCTAAATAATGTAATATGAATCTTTCATATAAAAGTTCTTATAGAAAGTTACAGATTCATGAGTTTGAAGAAATTAGCCATGATGAATATGAGAAATCAAAAATCTATAAAGAGAAGAAAAAGGATATCTTTGACTAGATGATTCATCAGTGGAAGTTTCATATTGGTGCGAAGGTCCTCATGTACAATTCCAGGATAAATATCCACCCAAGTAAGCTTTGTTATCAATGGCATGTTCCTTATACTATTACTAATTTTTACCCTTATGGTAAAATACAAGTCTTTCATCAATAAAGTGATTGAAGTATTACCATCAATGGGTAGATACTTAAACACATTTATGAGGATTTTCCAAAGAACCTGGTGGAGGAAATCTACATTTTAGAAGAAACATAATAGTGAAACCCACCAGGTTTTATCCTTCCTTCCCATATTATCTTTTATTATAGTGATTACAATGCATACTCTATGTGTTGGGGTGGGTAAACTCTTGGGTTCCTTGGATTTTGATTTTATTTCTTCTTTATTCTTTTTTTTCTTTTTGAAAATTATTTTTACCCTCTCCCCCATTATTCTCACAAGATTATGGAAATTACTGAAAATGCATGTTGAAATTCCCGATTCCACGTTGTTTTAAAATTTAATGAAATTTTGTCACAATTATAGAATGTGAATTTTTTCATGAATTTAACAATGGGAGTTATTTTTAGAAAAATGTTTGTTTTATATGATATTAATGGTTGTATCTCTATGAAACCATTGAGATGAATGGCATTCTTTTCGTGAGTAGTTTATGGGAAAATTGTTCCACTTAATATATCCATAGATTTTTTCACCAAATCATGATGAGTGAAAATTTCTTACTTAATATAGGGTAAATGTAAGTTAGGTTAATATTTACCATATTTCTAAAATTATTTTTCCATATTTTCATTCTTTATTTGATCTATTTCATTACTACATTTTATTTACCTATGCATGTGTACCTATTATCTAACTTTTGTATTCCCTCAAGAAAAATAAAAAAAATAAAAAATAATAATAGTAAATGATGATGGTAGTGATGAAATGTTCAAAATATCAGGATATCTAGGTCGGGAGCTTAAGGTTGACTTATAGGAATGATTAACTGAGTGGGTCTTGAAATTTGATTGTAAAGGATATAAGACAAGTTTTATGGAAATAATTAGGTAATCTAAAAAAATTAAAATAATCAATATTTACTGGATAAAAAGTGGAAAGAATAGCATGAAATGGATTTCACACACACGTGTAGAGATTTAGTGGCATGGTTGACTTTTTAATTCCTTTATTATTTTGGTATCATGAATCTCTTTGAATTTTTTTCTGATACAATTTATAAAACATCTTTTTCCATGATTAGTGGAAATAACTCCTTGGTGTGGTTTGTGATTTAATCAAATTTATTTAATAAATTAAAATTTAACTAAATTTTAAATCTTTATGAAGTTTTTAATATCTACTTGCATCATTTTTTTTTGGAAATTTGACTTTTTATAGAAGTGCAAATGTTCAGGTGTGGGGGTGTAATGGCATGGTGATTCACTATTCATTCCAACCCTTACACCACTGTTTTATACTAGTTTTTGTATTGAAAATTAAAATTATAATAACAAAATTCACTAAATATTTGATTAAATAATTTAATTTTTATCACTATTAAATAGGTAAATTTTACATGTTTTAATGTTTACATTGTAGGAGGAGTTTATTTGGAGAGTCTGCGATGGAATTCAAGAAAAACGGACCAAACCTCATGAGATTCCAAGCACACTTATGGACTTAAATATTTATTATGGATAATATGTTCATCCAATTGGGAGAAAAATATTTTTAAAAGTGAAAACCTTTATGGGATACATTTCTATAGAATACCATGGATCCCAATTCTTCTATTTTTAGGCCCAAAAGTATCCCACAATGTGAAGAAATTCTAGGCAGGATAGATTGCACAACCCTTCAATATTTGGGTCATAAATCAGGACTCAGAACTCAAATTGGGATGATGATACCTCCATTAGAAATAAAACTTTAACTTCCACCACTTCACATAATTTTAGAAAAATTGAACATGTTTTAATTAGTCAACCATAAAAATCAACTTGGAAGAAAAATATTTCATGAACATCTCACCTACACCCATTGATCATTGACTGTTTTTTTATCCAAATTTCCAAATTTCTTTTTAAAATCACTCTATGTCTCATTGGAAATATTTTCACAACCAAGGGTAATGATGAGTCTAATTTGAGATATTTATTCATTTGTTTTCTCCCTCTTCCACATCATGTACTTCTAAATTTCTTAGTGATCAATTTGGGGGGTGTTATTTGTTGTAATCTAGAGGTCCAGGCTTGTAATCATTGGAAGGTGATTGAATTTTCTAGTTTGTAGTCTATTGTTCATAATTTCTAACTTTTTTATTTGTGTTAATTATAGTATTATAAAATAAAAATAAAATTAATAGGAATCATTATGCTTCAATGTATAACCCAGATCTTATGATGATTTGATGGTGTTCATCTCTTTTCCCACCCCTTCCTTTTCATGAGTGTGTGAATGAGTTATATTAGTTAATAAAATATAGAAGCTTGAACCCATAAATATGCATGTTCTTTTCTTGTGTAAAATTATATCATTGAAAAAATATGGTCATCTGATCACATTTTTGATGTGATTCCATGATTGAGTTTGGTTTTTACATTGATACAATTTTGTTGATTTTGTGAAGTCACTAGTAATCAATATCATTGATCAATCAAATTCAAGGAGGTAACATAGTAATAACTCACATTCCATACTGGTTTTAGTGTTTCTAAATCAAGTAATAAATTATTCTTCCCATTCCCTTGAGATCTATGATGGGTTGATCATCAAGGAAAACTCACCCTAGTTGATCATGATTTCTCCAACTTATTTCTCTCACTTAGTAATACTATTTCAATTTTTGATTTAAAATCATAAAACCCCAAAAAACTTAATCCCATTCCAAAAAAATTTCATAATTAAATTTTTTTATTAAATTAATGATATAAGGCTCCATCGAGAGATGACCTACGGTTCCTAAAATACTAAAGAAATTCTAGTAAAAACTAAACAACAAATTTTATGTACTCTCAAATGCGATCAAATTTTAGTACATTTTCTAGGGATTCAAGATCATATTTTTCTATTTATTTAATTTTATTACTTTTTTTCTTTTTAGTAATTACTCCTTTTAATATCCCCACTGTAACACCCCGAGATTTTATGAAAAATATTCTTTTTAATTTCATTGATGTCTTCTGTTTTATGCTACAACAAGATTATCTTGTTCTATACACAACACTGTATCAGTTTTCAGTATACGCAACATTATTCTTGGATCACGCTACACACAATTTCAAGTTTGTTTGATAGTTGTTATTATACGAAACATTGAGTGTGTATGTGTGTGTATATATATATATATATATTCAATGTATAAATGAAATATGGTTGTATTTTGTTATACGCAACAACAAAAAAGTCTTGCACTACACACAACCCTGATTTGGCTTGCATTGCACGCAATCGTGATCTTCCTCGATAGCATGTGTTGTACGCAATACCGGGTTTCACTAAACAATGATATATGGTTATAATATTATCACAAACTAGCTGTTATGAATATTATTAACTAATTTTTGAATTTTATAACATTATTATTCATCTTACACATTTTCTAGAACATGGTATAAGAAAAAAATAAATTTTTTGGGTAAAATAAGTATTTTTCAAAAAATGCAGTTTTGCCTCCTTTTGATGGAGAACCCACTTTAAATCTAGTTTTTGAAATTTTTATAAGTTAAATTTGACAAAATAAAATTCTTCCTTGGATTCAGGATATAAAATTTTAATTTGGATAAAGTTTTGATATTTTTCTGATAACTTTCATATTTTAATGAATAGTAAAAACACACTATTTTTTTCAGAAAGGTCCCTCTGCCAAACAGCTGAGGTAATTTTATTAAAAAGTAGGATACAAGATATGCAAGTGCAGAGACTCTTTACAACTAACCTCATAAAGATGGAACAACTCCACCTAGGATGAATCTAACCAGTAAAGTAAATCACCCAAAACCATGTTGTCCTGCCCATTCATAGTCAGGTTCAGCTCCTTGTGAACTCAATAGATTCTAATCCTTTGTTGTCCAAGCCATTTCCATTAAGTGGCATGAACCAGCCATGAGAAATCTCATGGTGATTTATTTTCTAGATTCTGCCAGCTCTACAAGATATGCATTAGTTATTATGGGGGTATGTTTTGAACTCCTTACCTTTAAAGCAGTATCTGTGATTTTTTCAGCTTTAGGGGGTCTCCCTAATTTCCTTTTAGAGCTTTGAGGACCTTTGGAGACTTAAATCAGGTCATCAATGTTTACAGCTTCAGGTATCCCATGTGTATTGGACACAATCAATGTGTCCAGATTTCTGTGAACAGTGGAAGAAATACTTGCAGGAGTTGTAACATTACTTTTGGAAACAGAATCATATGAAGTAGTTTTACCAGAACTTGAAGTAATCAGAGTGTTCTGAATGTCATGATCATCAGGAAAAATGATGGAATTGACCCCTAGAATAGGAGCAAAAACGTTTTAAATACAGGTTTGTCCAGATTTGATAGCAGCAGGAAGATAATGTTTAGAGACATTTACATTATGAGAATTTTCAAGATTAAAACCTGCTACTTCAGAAGATGAATCATATCGGATATAATTCAATAAAGGAGCAGCCTCCTAATAATCCTGTAAGGATACCACAAGATCAATGATATAATTGTAAAAATCCTGAAATAACTGATTCTCATCATCTTCATTCTGTGAGACTGTAACCAGATTACAAACATCATTATAAATTTTAGTAAATAATTCATAATCCTCCTTACAAACCCATTCAGTAACTGGGTTACCAGATTGGATAACCTTGGGTGTTGGTTCCAGAATATGCTCTTCCTCCTCTACTATATCAGCCCATGAAACTTTTAGAGATGATGAAGGAGCTAAGTGAATGGATGTGGGAACTTTTGTAGTAGAAGTAGCACTTTGCGTTTGGACAGGGAGGACCACTGAGTTTTTCAGAATTCCTTTTTTCTCAATAAAGACATATTTGTTCTTTTTTATCCTGTTAACTTCAGTCCATTCTAATGCTCTAGGTGAAGCTTTATCATTTCTTTGAATCATCCTACAGTTAGAAATAGTATTCCCCACGATTTTTCAGACATCACAAAAATATGGAACATTCTCATATTCCAATCTAATCTCTGACTTGAATCCATTAGCATTAAACAGAATGCAACTAGGTCGTTTGATTTCCAAATTGATGTCCAAAAGGACTCTAGCAAAGAAACCAATTTCGCCATCCAGGGTACGCTGGTCCAACCTAATTGGAGTGCCGAGACATGATGCAATATCATTTAGAATTCTAGGATGCCAATACACCCAGTTTAATCCAAGAAACCTTACCCAAATTTGTGCATTCGATTGCTTGAAAGTGAAAGGATTAAAATTGACATCCCATTCAGATAATCTCAGGACTCCAGGTTTGAGTTGAAGATTTCCCAAATTCCAAACCGAATTCAAAGATTAAAAGTAATTGAATATGATGTGAAAATACCCTCTACCAATTGAGATTAATTTCCAATCCCCCATACCCCAACAGTGTGAAATTCTATTTTTGAGATCAGCATAAGACCAAGGTTTATCCCCTTTTGAGTAAATCATGCAACCAAGTATGGAGAACTTACATAGATCAAGCCTTTTCTGCAATGCATCCGAATCAACAACCACTGAAAACCCACCATTCTCTAACCTGGTGATGTTTGAGGATTTAGATGAATCCTCCTTTGTAGGATTTAAAGAGCCAGAAAGAGCCTCCGCAAAAGACAGACTCTTTCTTCGTAAATTCGAAGAATCCTGAGAGCCCGAGGGCTTGAAATCTTCATTCAAGGCATGAAAATTATCCTTGAAGGACTCTTCCCACTCTGGGTTGAATGATTCCATAGAGAAACTTAAGTGAGAAGATCAAAAATCTCCAAATCGCCATTGTTGCGAAGGGGAGTCAGGGATTTCTTGCTCCTGCTCCGTTTCTTGCTCCTGTAAAAGACAGACTATTTCTTCATAAATTCTAAGAATCCTGAGATCCCGAGGGATTTAAATCTTCCTTCAAGTCATGACGATTGTCCTTAAAGGCCGCTTCCCACTCTGGGTTGAACGATTCCATAGTAAAAACACACTATATTTTAATTAAAAATAACTTTTTTCATCGTAATAATTTATATGGTTAAATTATAATATTGAAAGGTTTTAAAGTATAAATAGAATATATTTTTACCATTTAATATAATTTATGTCATTATCATTGATTCTACCTTGAATTCGTAGGTTAAATCAATTCAATCCTTTGCAATGTTTTAAACAAAAACCTGTTTTCTTTCGACAACGGAATTAATTTTAATTTAACTTCTGCAACTTTTGTGTATTGAATTTGGAAAAATGGATTCCATATTTAGAATCAGTGGGTCCAAATTATGCTAATAAGCTACTTTTTATTTTTGGGCATTATGAATAGTAACTACGATAAATTTTATTTACCATAGTTAAAGGTAAATCGGGTAATTAAGGGTAAATATAAGATTATAAAATTAACCTAACACCTGTCAAAATTCTATTGGATGGATAAAAGTCGACTCATATCACCTAAGGGTTGGACTATATTCATTTCATAAAATTTTGACCAAGAAATAATATAATTATTATTAAAACCAAAGAAAGTGACAACATGTCACTCTCTTAAATCTTATAAGTATATTAATTTTAATTTAGTGATAAAATTCATGAAACTTCGAACATGAATAATATCCATAAATCTAATAAAATTATCTACATCATATGAATTTATTTATAATTTTTAGGTATTAAATAATTATCATTAAAGGTGATATAATAGTGATGTTTAAATTATTTTATTAAGAGAAATATCAAATAAATGGTTTTAAAAATATTAAAATAAATATTATATGAAATATTTAATGTGCTCCACTAATTTTCTAGATAAATATGACATGTTATGAATCTATTAAATCTTTTATTTCGAACACATATTCTTTATATGTTTTATTTAAATTCAAATAAATTAATAGTGTCAAAATGGACACTATTTTCATTTTATAAAAATAACATATTATAAAATTGTTTAAAAATCACAAAAATATTTAAAAATTATAAATTTAAATTTATATGGTCTAAAATGTTATAAAGTATCCAATTATGGACAATTCACAACAAATAAGTAATTATTTATAATAATTTATAATTTATAATTTTATTATCACAAATAAAATTAAATTGATTAAATAAGGATAAATCAAGTTGATAATGTTTAAAATAAATTCCTAACATGTACAAATTTTATTGGTTGATTATATTACAACCATAACTCATCTAATCTTCAGATATGAGTCATTTTGGAAGTTTTTAAGTGGGGTTGGGATTTAATATAAACTAATATTTCTTATATTTCCAAAGGTGCCCCTCTCCTCCCTTATAAAAGGGCATCTCCTCCCTCTCCTCCTCACACCAATTTGAGCCTTCAATATCGGCCAAAATCTGCCCATATCACTTCTCCACTTCCCTATAAACATCCTAGAGGTCCTGGTCTTCTTCAAAGACCAATTTTAGTTCCCTAAGAGGAGGTCTCAAAGAGGCGCTTCAAAGAAGAGGTAATGTCCGTTACCGATTCTTTAAACTTTATTTCTTCTTCTACTTCTTCTTCTTTAGTTGTTTCATTATGAAGTAATAACATAAGTATCACTCATATACTAATATGTTATTATAAGTATGAAACAACCCTATTTCACCATCTATCCATCCTACAAAAAACGAAATCACCACGCATGCATACGTACGGAATACCGTCTCCACGCCGTGGTGTAATCTATTTTCCACCACCACCTTACTTGGATGGGTATAATGGTGTAAATAATGACTATATATTATTATTGTAAATTGATATTGATTCTGAAATAGTATACATACACTCCAATACAATTCCAAAATCATGGGAACGATATCATCGCTCGTGCGTACGTACGGAATACCGTCTCCACGATGTGATGTTACTCGTTCTACATGATCTTCACTGCATAATGATTATATAAATGAATTGAACGAATAAATATGATATATATTACACTAATAACATTCTGGAAATTAGGTTTCTATAACCTAAAAAGAGGAATAAGAATTTATTCAACAAAACACACATACGAACATAAAGCAATAAACACCTGAATAACAAGTAGCAATGAAATATTACTAATAAGAAGCTAAGAATATGACCATATATGATATCATAAAAATAAGTATGATTCTGGAATAAGTCAATGACATTATTTAAATCATTATACAGCAAGTTCGGACACTTATGAAGCAAATCGGACCTAAGGTAAGGGAAAATCTCACAATCTCATTTTTATCTGAGATTGTTTATACTTCAGAATTTACTGGGGAATATTTATCATCCACATCCATGTTTCCTCAATATGTAATATTATTTCAATCCACCTACATTTTTTTAAATCTAATTTTACCCTTCGGTGAGTTTTTATTAAAATATATGAAAGGAATCTTTTTTCGTTTTTCATACGATGTACTTTTTGACTTTTCCGGCCAAAGTACAGGAAGAATGTTTTTTTTAACTTATACGGCATGATTGGTTTGTTAGAACATTATTTCCATGAAGCTTCCTTTACAAGTTTTCAAGTTTATTTTTAATCAACTTCTTTTAGTTCAGAATTATATGACATGTTAATAAAGGAAAAAAATTTTGAAGTAGAAAGGATATTTTCATCAAGAATGGAGTTCAAGTGTTTTATCAAAATTATTTTCCAAATAAGATAATATAGGGTTCTATTTATATCTCAATTTTTACATTGATTTGATTATGTTATGATGGAATTATTTTTACGATATCCTTTTATGGATTATGTTATGATGACGTGATGTTTAAGAATCCCATTTTTATTACATGGGTTATGCTATGATGTATGGTTTATGATTTTGTGGAAAACATAAGAATTGTATCATTATGAGATGGGTGGGACCTATATATCCCTCCAATAAATTGGGTAAAGATTTATATCTCATGAGATAGACATGGCTGGAATGGTAAGTTAATCTGGTTCAGTGTTACAGGACTGAAACGAGGAGTGAACTCGATTTAGAAAGGGACTTTGTCCACTAAGATGGTCTTGGCAGCAATGCCTTGGCTAATATGGAAATCATAACATGTGCTGAATGGTTGCCAAAATTACATGTTTTATTCCCATTATATTTTATCATGGTTGATGTTCCATTACGATATATACCTTACGTACTTCCACGATTTATGTCTTTGCTCAAGATTTTGATATCTAAATTTCATGATCAAGTTTTTGCTTTCAAATGTTTATGGATTGTTTTATGTTCTCTATGTTTGCCCTTACTGAGCATTTGAGCTCACCCTTTTTATGTTTTATTTTCCCCAGGAAATAAAGAAAGGTTTAGGTAAGGAAAAAAATGGGGAAGATCGTTATGGGAGTTGTTGAAGATCGTTCAACATGATTAGAAGTTTATATTATAAGTTTCCAAAGACACTAAACTATTACAGTCCTTGAGTGTTGGTTCTTAATATGTATTAAGTATTCTGAAAAAGTAATGTAATGTCCATGTATGTCAAGCTTTGGGTCTCTACAGTTGGTATCAGAGGAAATGTTTAGTTAACCTTTGGAAACTAGGATGCAAAAACCTTAGTGAGATCCCTAGAGATATTTCTAAGGTATGTCTAGGGATGTCCCTAAGGTTAAGTATAAGTATAGGTTATAATCCTAGAATTACGGTTACGATCTTAGAATTAAACCTAAGATGTTAGATATTGAAGGTAATCCCCCTTTATTATGTTGTTTTCCTAGCATGATTTTTTCCTCTCACACTATTCTTTTTGGGTTTTAGAAAATGGCTGGAAACAGGAAGATTCACTATAATGGAGGATATGATGGACAATGGAATGATATTCATCATGAGAAACCAAATGAAACAGGATTTGTAAGTCCAAACATTGTTATTATTCCTAATCAGAAATCTCATAATATGATCAATTATCTCAACTTTGGTAAGTTTCCTGACTCATCTAATAAGAGAAAGATGGAGTTTCCTGATGATCATAGAGGAATGAAAGTTCAATTTCCCTCATGTAAGTCATGTGGGAAGAGGCATCAAGGGGAATGTTTCAAAGGAACTGGAAGATGCTTTGGGTGTGGGGAAGAAGGACTCAAAGCCAGTAATTGCAAAGGAAAAGGTTTAGTTCACACCATGGACAAGGATAATGGTATTTCTAAGACATCAAAAACGGTTAAATGTTTTAAATGTGGAATGTACGGGCATTATGCAAACCAATGACCTAAGGGAAAGTCTCATGAAAAGAATCATCATGGCCGTATGGGTAGTATTTATATTGATGATGATGAAGAGACTACAAATGATATGTAAGATAAAAGAATTGTTGAAGCTCGGTCAATGGTTTAAGAAGGTAGTGGAATGATTGTATGTTTATCAAGAGTTATGTTGTATAGTTAATGGTACTATGGAATAAAGAATCATCTAAGGATTGTTACACTATTGTTTTTGCTAAAGTATTTGAAAGTATATGGTACTGGTAACCATGAAAGGTTATTTAGATATTTTTGGAAAGTAGATGATATGCGCATAATGAAGGGATAAGAATATAATGAGATGTTTGATTGTATTCATGAGCTCATGATTGATATAAGGACTAAGTGATATTATGGTTTGAGTATATAGATTTTTTGGGATTTTGGTATGTGGAAAGTGTTAAAATTTAACAACATTCATGTTTTCACTAAGGTTCAATGGGTATTAATTCTTTAAGAGAATACATGATTAAGGTATTCACATGTTTTTAATTTTACCAACAAGATATATCTTATGATATATTGGGGATAAATGATGGCATTCACGTGATTATTATGTGACATTTCAAGCAATCATTTTCTTTATACTATGAGCTTGGAACGAAGTATTTTAGATAAGCTTAAAGATTGGAATGGATTATGTTGGACATAAGTTAGTATTGTTTAAGGATAAAACTTTTTTAGATATTATTTATGGGATGTTATAGTAATGTAGTTTTAGAAAAAGGACAATCTGCAGGACGGGCGACAGCCCATCGCGTCGGACAAGGCTATGGGAATCGAACCCACAACCGAAGTGCGACTGGCCTTTATCACCTACCACTGGCCTACAGGAAGTCCCCGGTTAGTAGAAACTAGTTTTATTTTATTAAGCGGTATGATATATGAAGTATAAGTTCTTTTTTGGAACCATATACGATTAATCTAACCATAATATGGACTTATAACTTTTGCTAACCTTTTGTTTGAAACAGATGGAATGACCCATCATTCTATCACATGATCTGCTAACACATCACGAATAATAAATTCAACTTCATTTCATTAAGGGATGAAGTGGAAATTGTTCAATTCACGAACAATAATGAGATTGTACCAAAATCATGTAAGTATTTCTTTTAATTAATCAACTTTAGGGAAATGATATTGAAAACCAAAAATGTTTTCCTAGTGCCCTTATATCCGATGAATCATATGATACCTTAGATCATCACAAATCTATGGCTTTGTGATTGTTGTATTTTTCATATCCATGTTCTCGACCACTCTCCATTAGAACATGACAGTTAGATTTCTCTTCCATATCCATATTTTCACCTATGTTCTCCTACATGAAAACCCAGTGATTAGTTAATTTGGGTAACCGTTACGTTTAATACTTTAGTTTTTAAATATTGGTTTTGGTATTCCTTTTTATGATGTGGGTTTCTATTAAAGAAACTTTCGAGTAGTAAACCATTTATAACCCCGACGAATTTTGAAGGAGAAATTCATTTTAAGGGGGGAAGAACGTAACACCCTGAGATTTTATGAAAAATATTCTTTTTAATTTCATTGATGTCTTCTGTTTTATGCTACAACAAGATTATCTTGTGCTATACGCAACACTGTATTAGCTTGCAGTATACACAACATTATTCTTGGATCATGCTACACACAATTTCAAGTTTGTTTGATAGTTGTTATTCTACGCAACATTAAGTGTGTATGTGTGTGTGTGTGTATATATATATATATATTCAATGTATAAATGAAATATGGTTGTATTTTGTTATACGCAACAACAAAGGAGTCTTTCACTACACGCAACCCTGATTTGACTTGTATTACACGCAATCGTGATCTTCCTCGATAGCGTGTGTTGTACGCAATACCTGGTTTCACTAAACAACGATATATGGTTATAATATTATCACGAACTAGCCGTTATGAATAGTATTGACTAAGTTTTAAATTTTATAACATTATTATTCATCTTACACATTTTCTAGAAAATGGTATGCGAACAAAATAAATTTTTTGGGTAAAATAAGTATTTTTCAAAAAATGCAGTTTCGCCGCCTTTTGATGGTGCACCTACTATAAATCTAGTTTTTGACATGTTTATAAGTTAAATTTTAAAAAATAAAATTCTTCCTCGAATTCAGGATATAAAAATTTAATTTGGATAAAGTTTTGATATTTTTCTAATAACTTTCATATTTTAATGAATAGTAAAAACACGCTATATTTTAATTAAAAACAACTTTTTTCATCATAATAATTTATATGGTTAAATTATAATATTGAATGGTTTTAAAGTATAAATAGAATATATTTTTACCATTTAATATAATTTATGTCATTAGCATTGATTTAACCTTGAATTCGTAGGTTAAATTAATTCAATCTTTTGCAATGTTTTAAACAAAAACCTATTTTCTTTCGACAACGGGATTAATTTTAATTTAATTTCTGCAACTTTTGTGTATTTAATTTGGAAAAATGGATTCCATATTTGGAATCGGTGGGTCCAAATTATGTTATTGAGCTACTTTTTATTTTTGGGCATTATGAATAGTAACTACGGTAAATTTTATTTACCATAGTTAAAGGTAAATCGGGTAATTAAGGGTAAATATAAGATTATAAACTTACCCTAACACCTGCCAAAATTCTATTGGATGGATAAAAGTTGACCCATATCACCTAAGGGTCGGACTATATTCATTTCATGGAATTTTGACCATGAAATAATATAATTATTATTAAAACCAAAGAAAGTGACAACAAGTTACTCTCTTAAATCTTATAAGTATATTAATTTTAATTTAGTGATAAACATCAGGAAACTTCAAACGTGAATAGCCTCCAGAAATCTAATAAAATTATCTACATCATATGAATTTATTTATAGTTTTTAGGGATTAAATAATTATCATTAAAGGTGATATAATAGTGATGTTGAAATTATTTTATTAAGAGAAATATCAAATAAATGGTTTTAAAAATATTAAAATAAATATTATATGAACTATTTAATGTGATCCATTAATTTTTTAGATAAATATGACATTTTATAAATCTATTAAATCTTTTAGTTCAAACATATCTTCTGTATATGTTTTATTTAAATTCAAATAAATGAATAGTGTCAAAATTGACACTATTGTTATTTTATATAAATAACATATTATAAAATTGTTTAAAAATCACAAAAATATTTAAAAATTATAAACTTAAATTTATATGGTCGAAAATGTTATAAATTATCCAATTATGGACAATTCACAACAAATAAGTAATTATTTATAATAATTTAAAATTTATAATGTTATTACCACAAATAAAATAAAATTGATTAAATAAGGATAAATCAAGTTGATAATGTTTAAAATAAATTCCTAACATGTCTAAATTTTATTGGTTTATTATATTACAACCCTATATCATCTAATATTCTGATATGAGTCATTTTGGAAGTTTTTAAGTGGGTTTGGGATTTAATATAAACTAATATTTCTTATATTTCCAAAGGTGCCCCTCTCCTCCCTTATAAAAGGGAATCTCCTCCCTCTCCTCCTCACACCAATTTTAGCCTTCAAGATCAGCCAAACCCTGACCATTTCACTTACCCACTTCCCTAGAAACATCCTATAGGTCCTGGTATTCTTCAAAGACCTATTTTAGTGCCCTAAGAGGAGGTCTCAAAGAGGCGCTTCAAAGAAGAGGTAATGTCCATCATCGATTCTTTCAACTTTATTTCTTCTTCTACTTATTCTTATTTAGTTGTTTCATTATGAAGTAATAACATCAGTATCACTCATATACTGATATATTACTATAATTATGAAACAACCCTATTTCACCATCTATCCATCCTACGGAAAACAAAATCATTGCGCGTGCGTATGTACGGAATACCGTCTCCACGCCGTGGTGTAATCTATTTTCCACCACCACCTTACTTGGATGGGTATAACGGTGTAAATAATGACTATATATGATTATTTTAAAGTGATATTGATTATGAAATAGTATAAATACACTCCAATACAATTCCACAATCATGGGAATGATATCATCGCTCGTGCGTACGTACGGAATACCGTCTCCACGATGTGATGCGACTCGTTCTACATGATCTCCATTGCATAATGATTATATAAATGAATTGAATGAATAAATATGATATATATTACCCTAATAATATTCTATAAATGAGGTTTCCATAACCTAAAAAGAGGAATAATAATTTATTCGACAAAACACACATACGAACATAAAGTAATAAACACCCGAATAACAAGTAGCAATGAAATATTACTAATAAGAAGCTAAGAATATGACCATATATGATATAATAAAAATAAGTATGATTCTAGAATAAGTCAATGACATTATTTAAATCGTTATATAGGAGGTTCGGACACTTACGAAGAAAATCGGACCTAAGGTAAGGGAAAATCTCACAATCTCATTTTTATCCGAGATTGTTTATACTTCAGAATTTACTGGGGAATATTTATCATCCACATCCATGTTTCCTCAATATGTAATATTATTTCCATCCACCTACAATTTTTTAAATCTAATTTTACCCTTCGGTGAGTTTTTAGTAAAATATATGAAAGGAATCTTTTGTCATTTTTCGTACAAGGTACTTTTTGAATTTTCCGTCCAAAGTACGGGAAGAATGTTTTTTTAACTTATACAGAATGAATGGATTTTTATAAAATTATTTCCATGAATATTCCTTTAAAATTTTTCAATTTTATTTTTAATCAACTTCTTTTAGTTCAAAATTATATGAAATGTTAAGAAAGGAAAATGTTTTTGAAGTAGAAAGGATATTTTCCTCAAGAATGGAGTTCAAGTGTTTTATCAAAATTATTTTCCATCTAAGATAATATAGGGTTATGTTTATATCCCTATTTTTACATTTATTTTATTATGTTATTATGGAATTATTTTTATGATATCCTTTTATGGATTATGTTATGATGACGTGATGTTTATGAATCCCATTTTTATTACATGGGTTATGCTATGATGTATGGTTTATGATTTTGTGGCACACATAAGAATGGTATCATTATGAGATGGGTGGGAACTATATCTCCCTCCAATGCATTGGGTAAAGATTTATATCTCATGAGATAGACATGGCTAGAACGGTAAGTTAATCCAGTTCAGTGTTATAGGACTAAAACGAGGGGTGAACTCGATTCAGAAAGGGACTTTGTCCACTAATATGGTCTTGGCAGCAATGCCTTGGCTACTATGGAAATCATAACATGTGCTGAATGGTTTCCACAATTACATGTTTTATTCCCATTATATTTTATCATGGTTGATGTTCCATTATGATATATACCTTACGTACTTACACGATTTATGTCTTTTCTCAAGATTTTGATATCTAAATTTCATGTTCAAGTTTTTTCTTTCAAATGTTTCATGATTGTTTTATGTTCTATATGTTTGCCCTTACTGATCATTTGAGCTGACCCTTTTTATGTTTTATTTTCCCTAGGAAATAAATAAAGGTTTTAGGTAAGGAAACAAAAAGGGGAAGATCGTTATGGGAGTTTTTGAAGATCTTCCAACATTATTAGAAGTTTATATTCCAAGTTTCCAAAGACACTAAACTATTACGGTCCTTGAGTGTTGGTTCTTATTATGTATTAAGTATTCCGAAAAAGTAATGTAATGTCCATGTACGTCAAGCTTTGGGTCTCTACATCCACTTCCCTTTTTATTTTTATTTTTTTTTTGTTTATTTTTGTGTGTTTCTTATCTCTCTCTCTTATTCTCTCTCTATCTCTCTTTCTCTCTCTCTATAATTCTGTAATATATCACTATATTTTATTTTATCTATTCATTAATATTAAGTAATTTTATTTTATTCATCTTCTATTTAAAAAAATAAAATGAAAATAAAACAATAGAAAAATAATCAATAAAATCGGACATCATTGTTGCATGAAAAGATCTAATAAAGAAAAATTACTTCCAATTGACCTAGAAATTGAAAAGACACTTCACTCAAAAATATGATCATCTAGAGTAGGATAGTCAAGTAACATTTATTTAACCCTTGTGGAACCTCAAGTGGTCCCAAACCAAACAAAAATTGAACCAAATCAAACCCTAGAAATCATGGCTTCAAATAATCAAACTTTAAAAGAAATAACCACCCCGAATGTGGAGTATCAGCCCGCATACATCCAATATTCTAAGTAAGTATCCAACACTAAGATAAGATTGGGACTTATCCACCTCCTTCCAAAATTCTATGTTCTTTTTGGTGAGGATCCACACAAATTTGTCAAATATTTTCACATAGTGTGTTCCACCATGAAACCCCAAAATATGTCTGAAGACCTTATAAAGTTTGGGGTCTTTCCTTTATCCCTTGATGGTGTAGCCAAAGAATGGATATATTATATACCTACCACAATTGGGGTATGTAATGACCTTAAATAACTCTTTCTAGATAAGTTCTTCCCTACCTCCTTAACTACATCAATTTGAAAAGAAATATGTGGAATTAGGAAATCACAAGGAGAGACCCTTCATGAATATTGGGAAAGATTCAGAAGACTTTTTTAACTTTCCCCCACTACCAAATTAGTGAAAATTTTCTAATTCAATAATTTTATGAGGGATTTTCCCCATGGATTGTGGTTTCATAAATTTTGTAGCTGGTGGTTCCCTTGTTGATAAAACTCCTTTTGTAACTTGTGACTTAATAGCCAATATGGCTCAAAATGCACAATAATTTGGTACATGAGAAATTGCACCAACTCAAGGAGTTCATGTGGTAAGTCATTAATCCCTATAATAAAAGTTAGATAATAAAATTTATGAGATGCATACCCTTTCAAAGTAATTAGATCAAGCATGAGGTAATTCATACTCTCCTCCTGTTCCATTACATTGTTGTATTTTTTCTGATAACACTCATTTTTCTGATCACTATTCCCAACATCAGGCTTCATCTGAGTCTTGAACTGTAATATTTCTCGGGTTTCCATTCCAACGAGCTTCTTACTTCAATAAATAACCATTAAATACAATTCCAAACCATTGGTGGAAATCACAACCACAATAAAAATAATAAGGAAACTCAATCCACCCAAATTAGAATTGTTATAAATAAGGCCAAGGTATGAAATCTTCTTATCCTTCAACTTATCAGAACAATCCTACTCCTCCTCCTCCTCCCTAATCTAAACAAAGCCTCTAGAACAAGGTAAAGAAAATGGGATCCCAAAACCTCCAGTTCCAACAGACCACATAATTAGTTATTCAAGACCAACGAACTCAAGTGGTAAAAATGGAAAACACCATCGATGAGATAAATATGCAAGGTTTTAGACAAATACCATCAAAACCTATTGAAAATACTATGGAAAAAGGTAATGTATGTTCAATCACACTTCATAGTGATAAATAAGTTAATTATTCCACTCATTATACCCAATAGGTAATTCCCCAACTTGAAAACTCTATTTCTCTATCCATAAAAGACACTAATGAATAAAAACAAGAAAAAAGGGTAAAAAATTATCATTGAGGATTCCCTTGAAGAATACATTCCTCTTCCTTTCCCCCAAATCCTCTCTAATCTAAGAAAAATTTTGATAATGAGATTGATAAATAAATAATGGATACAATTAAAAGGCTTAAGTTAATATTCCTTTATTATAAGTAGTTAAAATCCCCCACTTCACCAAATTTCTTAAATGGATTTACACCCATAGACGGTGACTGAAGGGGAATGAGAGAGTATACCTGGGAAGGAATGTATAATATTTGATACAACTAGTAATGCCAACCAAATGAGACGATTTGGGAAATTTCATGATACCTTGCACCATAGGGGAGACTGTATGTTCTGATTTAATAATATATTTATGTTCTTTAATTAATGTAATGCCTTAATCTATGTACACTTATCTATAGGTTGGATAGAATGAACCAACAGGCATCATCATGTAACTTTCCAGCCATAGCACGACACACCCATATGGAGTGGTTGAGGATATCCCCATTAGTGTAAGGAATATTATCTTCCATGTAAACTTATAAATTCTTGATATGGAAGATACCTAAACACAAGGAAATTCTCTTATCATACTTGGGAGTCCATTACTTAAAATAGAAATATGATAAAAAAAAATACCATGTATATTAGGTGGTTAAATAATGTAATGTGAATCCTTCAAATGTAGTTGAGCCTAGGAAATTCTAGATTCAGGAGTTAGAATAAATTAGGTGTGATTCATATGAGAACTCAATAATCTAAAAATATAAGATAAAGGTTATCCATGACCAGATGATTCATTATAGAAAGTTTCATATTGGTGAGAAGGTTCTCATGTACAATTATAGTCTAAATCTCCACCCAGGTAAGAATCATTATCGATGGCTCGGTCCTTATAATATTACTAATGTTAACCCTTTTGGTGCAATACAGGTCTTTCATGACCCGAGTGATCGATGTATTACCATCAATGGAAAGATACTTAAACACTTTTATGAGGATTTTCCAAATAACCTAGTGGAGGAAATCCACCTTCAACTAGCAACTTACCAATGAAACCCACTAGGTTTTTTCCTTCCTTACCACATTATCTTTTACTATAGTGAAGACACTATATACTCTAGGTGTGGGTGGGTAAATTCCATGGTTTTTTAAGATTTTTTTTTTCTCTTTTTTTTTTCTAGATATTATTTTTTACCTTCTCACCCCTTATGCTCACAAGATTATGGAAATTACTGAAAATTAATGTTGAAATTTTTGATTCTATATCCAATCTGTATTTTTTTATTTTCTAAAAACACTTTTAAGGGATAAGTTTGATCCCTAAAAAAATTCAAACTAGAATAAATAAGTCCAAGTGGGAAAGCCAACATGTTCTTTATTTTCCTTTTGAGTGGAAACACTCTTCTTTTTTCCTCAGATTTGGATTTAATATCATTTCTCTTTTTCCTATCTAAATATCTAGTTACGATTATTTTAGGGGTATTCGTGTATTCCTTTTGAGGTCTTAACTCCCCCCCCCCCTTTGGATCAGGAAATCTCCAAATATTTCTTTCCCTTTCTTGAGCCAGCTCCAACCAAAGTGTGATCATGAGATAGCTCATGATCTGTTGTTAAATGAGAATCAACCTCGCTATCACTTTATTCTGGAGATCGAGACTATCCCTGCTTTCTTTTCCATCTTGGGATGAAGTTTTTCCATCCTTCAGGATCCACGTTATCCTTTCCAACTCCATCCAAAGTAGTGAAACAATTTTGGGACTTAAATGACTTTGATAATTCAAATAGTATAGTCACTCCTTAACCTGGAGACACTATCACATTCAGATCAGGGGAGTTAAGATTACATGTAACCACTATTACTTTACTAATTCCATATTGATTTAAAATTTAATGAAAATTTATCTCAATTGTAGAATGTGATTTTTTTCATGAATTTAACATTGGGAGTGATTTTTAGAAAAAAAAATTCTTTTCAATTACATGAATGATTTTATCTCTATGAAACCTTTGAGATGAATGATACCCTTTATGTGAGTAATTTATGGTAAACTTTTTTCACTTAATATCTTCACATATTTTTGTATCAAACCATGAAGTGTGAATCTTTTTTACTCAATAAAAGGTAAATATAATTTATTTTAATATTTATCAACATTCTAAAATGATTTTTCCAAATGTTTGTTCCACTTATGATATGTTTCATTACTATATCATATTGACCTATGTGTTTGTACCTATTATCTGACTGTTTTACGCCCCGAAAAAAATAAAAACAAATAATAATAATAATAATAAATAATGATCTAAGTGATGAAATGTAAAAAATATGTAAATATCTAGGTTGGGAGATTAAGGTTTGACTTCTGAGAATTCTTAACTAAGTGGGTTTTGAAATTTGATTGAGAAGGATATAGAGTAGGTTCAGTGGAAAGAATTAGATATGATAAAAAAATTTAAAATAAACTATATTTACTGGATAAAAAGTGGAAAGAATAGTACAAAATGGATTTCACACACACACATGGAGAGTTAGTGGAATAGTTTTCTTTTGAATTCCTTGCTCATTTTGGCATCATGAATATCTTTGAATTTCATTCTTACTCAATTTATGAGATATCTTTTTCCATGATCACTGGAAATGACTCCATGGTGTGGTTTGTACTTTGATCTCATTGCTTTAATGAATTAAAATTCCATTTAATGTTAAATATTCATGAAGTTGGGAATATCTATATGCATTTTTTGTAAATGTGACTTTTCCTATGAGTGAAAATGTTCGGGTGTGGGGGTGTGATCACATGGAGATTCACTATTCATTTCCACCCTTACACCACTTTTTAAACTAGTTTTGTATTGAAAATTGCAATTATAATAAAAAAAATTCACTTCATATTGGATTAAATAATTTAATTTTATAACATTTAAATGAAAAAAAAATTAGTTGTTTTAATGTTTACATTATAGGAGGAGGTTCTTTGGAGATCTCGTGATGGAATTCAAGCAAAACAGGTAAACTATACGAGAGACCAAGTACACTTGTGGAGATAAATATTTATTTTGGATAATTTTTTCATCCAATTGGGATTAAAATTGTTGTTAAATTGAAAAAATATATTGGAAACATTTCTATAGAATACTATAGAACCCAGTTCATCCATTTGGAACCCAAAAGTGGCCCACAGTGTGAAGATATTCTGGGTGGTCTAGATAATACCACCCTTCTATATTTGAGCTATAACTCAGGCCTCAAAACTCAAATTGGTATGATTCAATCTATATTGTATAGATAACTTGAATACCCACCACTTGAAATAATTTTAGTACAATTGATTGTTTTTTGGTTAGTCAACTAGTTGAATCAACTTCATGGAAAAATATATCATGAATAGATCAACTAAACCCATAAACCATTTACTATTCTTTGATACAACTTGCAAAATTTATCTTTAAAATCTCTCCATGTCTCATTGGAAATATTGCAATGAACAGGGGTAAGGTTTATTCAAATTTTATAGCTTTTATCATCCATTTTCTTTCTCATATACATCATGTACTTCTAAACTTATTAGTGATCAATTTTGGGGGTGTTCTTTGTTGTAATCCTGAGCTCCATGCTTGTAATCATTGGAAGGTGATTGAATTTCCAGGTTTGTATTCTATTTCTATTCATTTATATCTTTTGAATTTTTTTTATTCTGTTATGATAAAGTACAAATCAAAGTAACAATAATCCTTATGCTTCCATACATAACCT
Organism: Viscum album; assembly: GCA_963277665.1. Classification (NCBI taxonomy): domain Eukaryota; kingdom Viridiplantae; phylum Streptophyta; class Magnoliopsida; order Santalales; family Viscaceae; genus Viscum; species Viscum album. The sequence goes on from OY728151.1 coordinate 1,086,123,013, forward strand.
GAATCTTGTGATGATTTGAGAATGTTTGTTTCTTTTCTCACCCATTCCCTTTCCTGAGTGTGTGAATGAGTTATTTCAATTCATAAAATCAATAATATTTAACCCAGGAATATTTGTGTTCTTTTATTGTGTAAAATTATATCATTGACACAAATCTGGTTATCTCATCACATTATTTATTTGATTCCTTGATTGAGTTTGGTTGTTACATTGATACAATTTTGTTGATTTTGAGCGGTTGTCGGTAATCAATATCATTGATTGATCAAATCCTAGGTGTTAACCTAGTAATAACTCACAAACCATAATGGTTTTAATGCTTATAAATAAATTAATCAATGATCCTTCTCATTCCCTTGAGAGCGATGATGGATTGAGCATCAAGGGACACTCACCTAGGTTGATCACGATTTATCCAACTTATTTATCTCACATAGTAATACTGTTTAAATTTCTATTTTAAAATCATAAATCCCAAAAACACTTAATCCCATTCGCATTTTATTTTTATAATAAAAACATTTTTATTAAATTAATTATCTAAGTCTTCATCGAGAGATGACCTAAGTTTTCTTCTATACTGTAGAAATTTTAGTATAACTAAATAACTAATTTGATGTGCTTGACAACACGATCAAATTTAGGCACCATTATCAGGTATCCAATATCATTTTTTATCTTTATTTAATTTTATTTCTTTATTTTACTTTTTATTTATTACTTATTTCAATATCCCCCTTCCCTTTTTATTTTTTGTTTTTGTTTTCATTTTTGTTTATTTGTGTGTGTTTATCCTATCTCTCTCTCTCTCTTCTCTCTCTCTATAATTTTGTAATATAGAAATCTATTTTATTTTCTACATTAAATAATCTTAAGTAATTTTATTTTGTTTATATTCCATTTAAAAAATAAAAAAATCAATCAATCAATCAAACTAGATATCATTGTTTCATGACAAGATCTAATAAAGAAAATTTTCTTCCAATTGACTAAAAAAATGAAAAGACGCTTCTCTAAAAAATCATGTAATATAGATTATGATAGTCAATTAACATTTAGGAACCCCTTTTTTAACATCAAGTGGTACCAAACTAATCAAAAATTGAACCAAATCAAACCCCAGAAATCATGGCTGAAAATAATCAAACTTTAAAAGAACTGACCACCATGGATGTGGAGTACTGACCCGTGTACATCCAATATTCTAAGGAAGAATCCAACATTGATCTAAGATAGAGAATTATCCACCTGCTTCAAAAATTCCATGGTATTCCTGATGAGGACCCTCACAAACATCCTAAAGAGTTTCGTATAGTTTTTTCCACCATAAAACCCCAAAATGTGTTTAAAGACCTCATAAATTTTAGGGACTTCCTTTATCCCTTGATGGTGTAGCCAAATACTCTCTATACTATTTTCCTAAAATAATTGTGGGTATTTAATTACTTGAAACATATATTTCTATATAATTTTTTCCAACAACCCAAACTACATCAATAAGAAAAGAAATATGCATAATTAGGTAATCACAATGAGAGACCCTTCATGAATATTGGGAAATATTTAAAAGATTTTATTCAAGTTTCCCCCACAACCAAATTAGTGAACAATTTATAATTAAATACTTCTATGAGGGACTTCTTCCCATGGATTTTGGTTAAATAGATGTTGTATCTGGTGGTTCTCTTATTGATAAAACTCATTTCTTTTCTCATGACTTAATAGCCAACATGGATAAAAATTCAAAACAATTTGTTACATGAATGATTGCAGCAACCTGAGGCATTCATTAGATAAGTCATTCATCCATAGAACAAAATGTTGATAATAAACTTGATGATATTAATACCCTTGTAAGGCAATTATCTCAAGCACAATATAATTCACATTCTTCTCATATTTTATTACATTGTGTTATTTATTATGATAACACTCATTTTTTTGATCTATGCCCACAACTTCAGGATTCATCTAAGTCTTGTGCATTATTATTTCCTAGGCTTCCATTCCAACAAGAACCTCCCTTCTAGCAAGAACCATTCAGGCCAAATCCAAACCCCTAGTGGAAAGCACAACCATAATACGGGCAAGGAGGAAACTCAAGCTACACCAAACAGAATTAGTATCAATAAGGACAAGGTATGAAATATTCTTATCCTTGAACTTATTGGAATAATCCTCCTTCTCCTCCAAAATATGAACCAAGCCTAGAGGACATGGTAAAGAAAATGGCATCCTAGAACCTCTATTTCTAATAGAACACACAATCTATTATTCAAGACTTATGAACTCAAGTGGGATAATTGTTCAACACCATCAGTGACATAGAGATGCAATGTTCTAGATAACTACTATCAAAACCTATTGAAAATACTAACGAAAAATGTAATGTTTGTGCAATAATGCTTCATAGTGGTAAATAAGTCTCTTCTTCCACTGATTCTACACAACAGGTAATTCCCCCACTTGAAAACTATATTTCTCTAACCATAAAAAACTCTAATGAAGATAAATAAGACAAAAAGTGTAAAAAAAATTATCATTTAAGATTCTACTGAACAATCCCTTCCTCTTACTTTCCCCAAAAAAACACTCTAAATCAAAGAAAAATTTTGATAATGTGATCGATAAAGAAATAATGGATACATTTAAAAAGGTTCCAGTTAATATTTATTTATTGGATGCAGTTGAAAAAATACATCACTAAAACAAATTTATTAAAGATATTCGCATACATAGATGGTGACTAAAGGTGAATAAGAGATTCAACCTAGGAAAGAATGTATAAACTTTTATACAACCAACAATGCCAACCAAAATTTTGGATCCTGGTACTTTCACGATACCTTTCACCATAGTGGAGACTATATTTTCTGATGAAATGATATATTTAGGTTCTTCAATTAATGTTATGGCTAAATATTTGTACACTTATTTTTAGGTTGGAGATCTTCGACCAACGGACATCATCATGAAACTTTCCAATCAAAGAACAACACATCCATCCAGAGTGATCAAGGATATATTCATTAGAGTGAAGAATCTCATCTTCCCTACAGAATTATACATTCTTGAGATACAAGATACCCAAACCCAATGAAATGATCCACTCATTATTGAGAGTACATTACTTAAAATATCAAAGTGGATAAAATTTTGGCATTATGCATATTTGGCTATTAAACAATGTAATATAAATCTTTTAGATGTAGGTGATCATAGGAATTTATATATTCAGAAGTTAGATGAAATTAGGTGTGATTAATATAAGAAATAAAGAATATATAAATATAATACAAAGGCTATCTACAACCATATAGATCATCTATAGAAGTTTCATATTGGTGATAAGGTCCTCATATACAATTCAAGCCTAAATCTCTACCCAGGTAAGCTTTGTTCTCAATAGTTAGGTCCTTATAATATTACTGATTTTTACCCTTTTAGTGAAATATAGGTCTTGCATGAGTAGATTGGTCTAAGTATTACCATCAGTGGGAATAGACTTAAACAATTTTGTGAGGATTTTCCAAAGAACCTGATGAAGTAAACCCACCTTCAAGAAGTAACTTACCAGTGAAACCCACTAGGTTTTATCCTTCCTTCCCACATTATCTTTTATTATAGTGAGGACACTGCATGCTCTAGGTGTGGGGGTGCGTAAATTCTTGGGTTTGTTAGGATTTTGATTATATTTCATATTTCTTCAATTTTTTTCTTGATAAATAGTATTTTTACCTTCTCCCCACTTATGATCACAAGATAATGGAAATTACTAAAAATGATTGTTTAAATTTCTGATTCTATGTTGTTTTAAAATTTAATGAAATTTTTTCTCATTTATGAAATGTGAATTTTTTTCATGAATTTAACATTGGGGAGTGATTTTTAGAAAAATGGTTTCTTTTCAATGATAAGAATGGTTGTATCTCTATGAAACATTTGAGATGATTAATTCCCTTTTTGTGGGTAGTTTATGGGAAAATTAATCCACTTAATATCTCCACACATTTTTACACCAAACCATGAAGTGTGAATATTTCTTACTTAATCGAAGGTAAATATAATTTATGGTAATATTTATCAACTTTATAAAATGATTTTTCCATAAATTTGTTCCTTATCTAGTCTATTTCATTAATGTACCAGATTGACCTATGTGTGTGTACCTGTTATCCGACTGTTGTATGCCCTCAAAAAAATTAAAAAAAATCAAAAAAACAAAAATAATAGTAATAATTTACAATGGGAGTGATGAAATGTGAAACATATGTGGATATCTAGGTCAGGAGCTTAAGTTTTGACTTCCAAGAATACTTAAATGAGTGGGTCTTGAAATTTGATTGGAAAAGGATATAGGGCGGGTTCAGTGGAAAGAATTAGTTAAGCTGAAATATTTAAAATAACTTGTATTTACTAGATAGAAAGTGGAAATAATATCATGAAATGGATTTCACACACACACATAGAGAGTACGGGGCATGGTTGAATTTTAAATCTCTGATCGTTTTGGTATCATACATCTCTTTGAATTATGTTCTGATACAATTTATGAGACATATTTTTCCATGATCATTGGAAATAACTCGTTAGTGTGGTTTTTGCTTTAATCACATTTATTTAATAAATTAAAATTTCATTGAATTTTAAATATTTAAGAAGTTGAAAAAATATATATGCATCATTTTTTTTTGGAAATGTGCCTTTTCTCAGGAGTGAAAATGTTCAAGTGTGGGGGTGTGATTGCATGATGATTCACTATTCATTTCCACCCTTACACCACTGTTTTAAACTAGTTTTGTATTAAAAAATTAAATTATAATTAAAAATTGAACTTTAAATTTGATTAAATAATTTAATTTTTATCACTATTAAATAGGGAAAATTTACTTGTCTTAATGTTTACATTGTAGGAGGAGGTGATTTGGAGAGCCCACGATGGAATTCAAGCAAAATGTCCCAAACTATGCGAGAGCCTGAGAAATTTATGGACTTAAATATTTATTTTGGATGATACATGCATCAAATTGGGATTACATTTTTTGGTAAAGTGAAGAAATATGTGGTATATATTTCTCTAGAATACCATGGAGCCCAAAAGTGTCCCACAATGTGAATAAATTCTAGGTAGGACAAATTAGACCACCCTTCAGTATTTGGGACATAACTCGGGCCTCATAACTCTAATTGGGATGATATAAACTCCATTGTATAGATAATTGGAAGTTACAACTCCCTGTATAATTTGAGGACAATTTACTTCATCTATTCAATCAACCATCCAAGTCAACTTGGTTGAAAAATCTTTCATGAACAGCTCTCCTAAACCGATAGACCATTGAATATTCTTGGATCCATATTTCCAAATTTCTCTTTAAAATCACTCCATGACTCATTTAAAATATTTTAACGACCATGGGTATGGGTGAGTCTAATTTTAGAGCTTTATTCATACATTTTCTCAATATTCTACATCATGTACTTCTAAACTTCTTAGTGATCAATTTGGGGGGTGTTCTTTGTTGTCATCCTGGTCTCCATGCTTGTAATCATTGGAAGGTGATTGAATTTCCAATTTTGTATAATATTGTTCTTAAATTATACCTTTTTAATTTTTTTATTCTGTTTTGATCAAATACTAATCAAATGAACAATAATCCTCATGCTTCCATGCATAACCGAGATCTTGTGATGATTTGAGCATGTTTAACTCTTTTATCACCCCTTCCCTTTTGTGAGTGTGAAAATGAGTTATGAAGGTTTATAAAATATAGAATCTTGAACCCATGAATATGAATGTTCTTTTATTGTAAAAAATTATATCATTGACTCAAATCCAATCATCTCATCACATTATTGATGTGATTCCTTTATTGAGTTTGGTTTTTACATCGATACTATTTTGTTGATTTTGAGTAGTCATCGGTAATCAATATCATTGATAAATAAAATACTAGTTGGTAACCTATTAAGAACTCACATACCATACTGGTTTCAGTTTATATAAATCAAGGAATCAATGATCCTTCTCATTCCCTTGAGACCGATGACAGATTGAGCATCAAGGGACACTCACCTGGGTTGATCCTGATTTCACCAACTTATTTCTCTCACTTAATAATATTGTTTCAATTTCTATTTTAAAATCATAACCCCATTCCCCAAAACTTAATCAAATTACCATTTTAATTTCATAATCAAAACCTTTTTATTAAATTGATGATCTAAGGCTCTGTCGGGAGATGACCTAGGGTTCCTGCTATACTACAGAAATTCTAGTAAAAACTAAACAACTAATTTGACATGATTAACAATGATATCAACATTTACACTCACCAATGTGATTGATAGATATTTTGGAATAATCTATTCTAGGACCATGTATCATGAAAGATACTATATAGCATGTCTAGATGATTAAGAATCACATGTTGACAGCTCGGTCCAGATAGCAGTCGTATGCCAACAAGCATCAGTGGCCTCTTGAGTTGGAGGTTAGAGACTGGGTTTTCTTACATTTCTCGCCCAGGTTAGGTAATATACATATCATGAATTAGGTTAATCTCTCACCAAGGTTCATTATACCCTTATAGGTTGTGAAATGGATCAGACCAATGGCTTAGCAGTTGGCACTTCCTCAAAGATATTGGTCCATGCATGATATCTTTCATATATATCAACTTCATTGATACTATCTAGATGTGAATCACATCTTTCTTCCTAAAGAGGTCGAATTGGATATGGATGATTCCTTTGAAAAGAATCATGTTTTTATTGTTTATTAGATCATGAAGACACTCTAATGCAGGTTTGTTTCTCTTGTACGAGTGATATGGAAGCACAAACGAGTACAGTATGAGACCTAGGAGTTGGAAGCTGATATACATTCTCAATGTCCAAAAATATTTGATAAAAGTACCTCTTTACCATTATATATTCAACTCGTGGATGAGATGATTTAAGGAGCGGAGGTTGTAATGACTCATCCTTTCAATAAAGGTACGGATTGTTTATTTTTTTTAATTTGATAACTTTTTAATCATGGTAAAGGTATATTATAGCCTAAGTAAATGTTTGAGGACCATACAAATATTTTTTAGAGGTCAGAGTTCCTAAAAATGGCTTACAGACTAAGTCACACGGTTATTGTTAACTGTGCAACCCAGGCTATGTGGTTTGTCTGAAACCGTGTGATTGCAAATAGGGGCACTTGTAAGCCACATGGTTTGTCTAAAACTATGATGGTTGAGGTGTATGACGGTGCATCTTGTTGCAGATATGGGATATATTCTTAGTTCACGATTTGTTCACAATTTGAAAATCATACATCTAAACCATGCGACCCCAAATTTTGGGGTGAAATTGCCATATTTACCCAACTTAATCTTTAACCCTTGTTTATTTTTTCTCCTCCCTCCAACATCCAGAACCTCCTTTCTTCTCCCTATTGAAGATCAATAATCTTCTCAAGATATTCTTTGAAACAGAACTCCCATCTGGTGTCCATTTATTGATCTGTTGAAAGCTACAAGTCTATCTCGGTAATCTACCTTAGTCTCTCAACTCCTATCAAGGGTCTTCTTTCCATCTATTGTGCTATTTAGATGTAGGATCATATTCCCTATTTTCAAGGCATTGGACTATTTCTCATATCTCTTCCAAAAAACCCTAAATATGAGGCTGATACTAAGTGATTAGCCATCTATGGCCTTGAGGTAGGTGGTCGCATCATTTACATTTAGGTTTTGGCTGTTTCGTAATTATGTCGTCATTCCATATGTCATACTTTGATGAACATCACTAATGTGTTGATTTATTAATGTATAATATAATTTTGTTCCTTAATACATGTTAGTTGAGTCCTTTATGGTGTGTTATAGTGTATACATATCTTACATGGTCACCCCATGGGTGTGCCAAGTGAAATTGACCATTTTGTCCAATTGGTTCAATTTTATCGGAACTCACTTTAACCATCGACTTGAATTATAAATTTGTTTTCCATTAAGAAATTTGATTTTTATATAATCTAAGGCACCTGAAAGATTTTTCCCCTCTTCTAGTTGTAATTTCCCTAGTGGGAAATTTTCTAAATGAACATGACATCCTCTAAATGACCCTTGAGCTTTATAAGTGGTGTTTTCATTTCATAAATTAATTTTAATGAATTGGTTAGGGTGGTTGAGATATATAATATGGATTATTCAAGACAGTGGCATAAATTTAGAATGAATTAACCATGACCATTCTAATTTACACATGATCCATATGACTTATTTTCCATGTTTTAATGAATTGGAATGTTTAAATGTAAATGGACTTGGGTCATGGCATGCATGAGAGGTCCTTGACTCATGTATTGACTTATATTTATAACCTTGCCTTTACTATACCTTACAAATGATTCTTCAAATTGTAATTATTGAAATGGATTGATTTTGACTAAAGGGTTGTATGATAGGTAATTCCCCATATATTGAATTGATAAATGTGATTATTCCTCTTATACAGATATGGGATATATAAATTATTATGGATGGGAGGTAATTCCCCATTCTATTTATACTATATTATGAATTAATATATGTTGAGATAATATGGTAAGGGACTCATTGAGCATGGTACTATCATGCTCCCTTATATTGGGTGTTGATCATGGTGACTTTCACCAGTGATACGATATGGTCGTTGGTCTTTATTCACCACATACCATGTTAGATTGTTGTCATGGAATCCCACTCACCATCCTGAGAGTTGTTGCATGATGTCTCTCACACTTCTTAAAGATTTAGGGAATGTACCCTTGGATTGATCTTTTAGTCTCATTAGACTATGTTGGATATGTGAGTTACGCCTTGGTCTAACCGGCACTAGTATCTTAGGTATATGACCATTAGGCATCCTCACACACTTGGTTTATAGAGGTGAATGCAATATATAACTAAACTATAAATATATTATTATAATTAATATTATATATATAGTGACATGATTGGACATTCCAACCATGAGCTAAAGCGGGTAGACCCTCCAGGTGTCCGTTAAGAACTTTAGTAGGAGGTTATTTATTTATTCAGTCTTACACTACTTTCCTACTCGCACCTGCACAATGTTTATTTATGAGCACTACTCGGATTACACATAGAAACCGTTGGTGGTGGCCTACTAATATTTTTATATTATACCCTACTCAGGCTACCTTTGGTACTCAGAAAGACTATCTTCCTGTAGGTATTGATAAGGGTAAGGGCCCTATAATAGGGTTTTTTATTTTATTATCTAGTCGGAGATCTGGAGCATAAGATAGATCGTAGGCTTGAGATTCTTATGGGTCTATTTTGTCCTTTTTCCTTTTTTAGATTGTATATCATGTTTTACTTGACTATTCATTTTTGTATTATCATAATACCATGCATCATTTTTCAAACACTACTAGTGAGGATTTAGTTGGTATAGTCATTTTCTCAGTTATATTTGTCTTCAACTGATTAGTTATTGATTTATTTGTTTAATCTTCCACATATTATTGATTATTTCTGTTTATATTATTCTTCTGTTGTTTATTGTATCTATTTGTATCAATTTTGTTACTCTGATATGCGGGTATAGTCTCCCCATTGTATCACCTTAACATCCTCATTTCTATTTGGTAGCCTATGGCATATGGGGAGGCATGTTTGAGTCTATGTGACCCACTGGCTCGGGGTTCAGCTTATGTGGATCCTAGGTCCAGAAGTTACAGCATTCTTGGACCAAAATTTTGGCATTGGAATATGGTTCCATTGGGCCATAATATGAATTTAATTTAAATGATAAATGATAATCATAGAATTGTGATATGTTATGTACCTTAGGGATAGTTCAGACTTCGGTGTAGGCTGAAGCAAGTATTGATGGTTTGGGTTTCTTCATGAACCCGAGGGTTTATATTGTTAAATAAAGAATAATTAAATATATGTAAACTATTTACTTTATTGTTTTTATTTTATTCTTTATATAATTAAATGAACTATTATTGATTGTATATTATTTAAGACATCATTGGTGGTGGTCTACTGAGTTTTACTCACACCCTACTCATGATACTAGATCGGTACCCAAATAAACTTCATGTTTGTAAGATGGGATAAGGATAAGATCCCTATGTTAGATGGATGATTGAGGATGAAGCATGGATGAGGGAACCAGACATGATTCAAGACTCGCTTGTGAGTTTTCAGTGTCTTAATTTATTTTGGGTTTTACATATTGAAACTTGACATGTATTTAGAATTAAATATATACTCTTTAATTTTGGATATTATATTCCCTATTTGGTCATCATGTGATACTAGAATTATTTTTGGCTATTATTTATTTACTTCTGTTGTAGTGCTACTTTGATAAAGAGGGTATAATCTCCCCATGATGAATATTAGACCCTCACTACTAGTTTGTAGCTGATGCTATATGGGGAGTTAAACCTGAGGTCATGTGGCCAACCAGCTCAGGGCACCGGTGTGTGGCACCTAGGTCTAAATGTCACATGGATTATTCTTAAAGAAGATCCAGATCGACAATCGCATTGAATATACTAGTGGGATATTTAAATCATATCTTGATAAGCATGGTATTCACCATGAACTCATTGCACCATACACCCAATAATAAAATGGTGTCTCATAATGGAATAATATGAGTTTGGTGTAGATGGGTCGTACTATATTGATTGAGCATGGTACTTATCATTATTTCTAGAGACAATAAATTGGTACAAAATTTTATATAAAAAATCATTTTTATATTAAAATAATTCACATGTTTCACTATAAAAGATGTAATATAATAATTCTATAAGTTTAAAATGTTTAAGGGTGTTTTTATGCCATTATATTATCAAAGTTAAAGGTTAAAATATTGGGAAGTTTTATAAAATATGAGTCAATGGTATTTTCCTTAGTTATCTTACAAATAGAAGAGGATTCCCCTGTTATAATAAATAGATAAGTAAGATTTTAGATATTGATGATGTGAAAGTGTTGGAATACTCAAATAATTAAAACTTTCTATAAGTGATGATAATGAAGTAGTTTTTTCTAAAAATTAGGGTGAAAATTAAAAAATAATAATGATAATTCAGAAGAAGTGTTGGTTAAAGAAGATGATTCATATATTTCAAGTGATGAATAATTACCTTATTCGCCTTATAAAAGGCTAATAATGTATTCATAGGTATGAAATATCATGGGATAATAAGTAAAATAGGCTATAACTTGAAGAAATTTAAGGATATAAATACATAACTCGTTGTATTCTCAAGTTAAACCAATAGATATGAAAGAGATTATGGGGAATGAATAGTGGATTAATGTTATAAATGGATAGTTATATCAGATTGAGAAGAATGAAACTTGGTAGTTGGTTCCAAATCTAAAAAACAAGAATGTTATGGGAACAAAGTGAGTTCTTAGAAACAAGCTCAATGAAATAGGTGAAGTTGAAAGAAATAAGGAAAGGTTTGTGTGGAATGGGTACTTAGAGGTTGAAGGAATTGATTTAGATGAGACCTTCACATTAGTTTCTAAAATTGAGAATTTTAATATATTTCATACTATTGTGGCAAAAAATTGATACAATATCTTCCAAATGGATTTTAGTTCTGCCTTCCTCAATAGAGAGTTGCAAGAGGAAGTATACCCTGATAAACCTAATGGTTTATTTCTTAGAGAAGATGGAAGATATGTTTGAAAGTTAAATAAAGATATATATGAGTTAAAATAAGCCCAAAATCATGGTATTCCAAGTAATATTATATCTTTAATTTGTTGAAATTAAAGAAGGGGGGATTGGACAAAAACCTCTATATTAAAGATGAAAACATGTATTTATATATTATTATTATCTATGTTGATGATATCATATTTTATTTAAATGATAATATGTGTGCAAGGAGTTTTATTTTTAAATGATGAAGAAGTTTTATATTTCCATGCTTGGTTAAATGAGGTATTTATTAGGATTAAAAATTCATTAAGAGGAATATCATATCCTTCTTTGTCAAGAGGAGTATGCTCAATAACTTCTAAAAATGTTTGGATTGGATGATCCAATGTTAGTTTCTACCCCAATTTTTGTGGAAATAAAACTTTTCAAAGATAGAAACAAACTGGGGGTTGATATAATTGAATTACATAAGTTTGTTGAGAGTTTAATTTACTTGACATTATTAAGACTAGATATAGTTTATTTTGTTACATTATGTTCCAAATATCAAATTGGATCAAAGAAATATCATTTCATTATTAGAAATAAAATACTCATGTATATTAAAGTCATGATTGACTATGGATTGAAATATTAAAGTAGTGTAAAGATTAATATGTTTAGATATAAAGATGAAAATTGGGATAGAAATATTGATGATTTAAGATCAATATTCGATGGAGTTTTATTTTTGGGAGAACGGTGTGTATGTTGGCACACAAAGAATCAAAAATCGATGACATTGAGTACTCCTGAATCAAGATACATTTATAAAACTCAAGAAAAAATAATAATGTGGATGAGGACTAAATTTGATGATTTCATGGTGGATGTAAATTTTATACTACTTTTTTGATGTAATAATCAATGTACCATCAATTTATCAAGAAATTTGTTTCAATATTCTCAATAAAATATCATTGGTATAAAATATCTCTTCATTAAGGAAATTTTTGAATGAGATGTGTTAAAGTTGGAATTTTTTAAAAAGTGGAAGTAGAGGATGTATTCACTAAACCACTTATCATAAAACATGAATATTGTAAAACAAGAACATTATGTTTGATAACATATAAGACATGCAATACTGAGCTTAAACAAACCTCAGAATATTATTATTTAAAGATGATCATTATAACATATTCGTTGAATTGGATGGTATAAATATGAATAAGAAAATTATTATACATATATATAGTGTTACTAATAAATACAAATGTGTTGATTAATACTTCGGAAAAAATAATGCATTTTTTTAGTAAAGTCATATTATACTTCAAAAATACGTTTGGTTCAAACATGAGTTTTATTTATTTTTCTGAGAAAGTATTATATTTAATTTTTTCCACTTTTAGGAAATTTATTTGATATAATAAAATTAATTTTTTTAAAATCATCTTTTCAAAATTATCTTAGAGTTAATTTTTAATAATTTTTTGAAAGATTGATTTTTCAATGAACAGTACAAAGTATTGATTTTTATTGATAACTATATTTTTTCAAGAATTTAAAAGTTATGTATTTATTTTAAAATGGTTTTAAAGTAACATCAGTTCTATTATATTATTAATAATCCAATTAGGTTCATTGGAATCATTCGTATGGTTGAAATTGGTGTAAAATCATTTTTATACTTATAAATCCATTTTTCAAGAAAACTGTTGTTTGTTGCATTATGAGGTTTTATATTAAATTAATTTCTAACACTTATAGAAAATGAATTTGGAAAAATATATTTCTTATTTGGAATCATTATTTATAAATTTGATAAATAATTCCCTTTAATCTTTTTCATTGTGAATATTAATCTTGGAAAAATATTTGTCACTGTGATAAGGGTAAAACAGATAAAAAATGGTTAAAAATTTATTGTAAGTCTTTAAATTTTTTATAAAAAATTAGTTTATATTCTAGATGAATTTAGTTCATCCATTTCCATCCAATTGTCATATATATGGCCACTTGGTTCCATTTTTATTTGATTATGACCTTTATATTAATTTAAGGAAATAATAAATACAAAATGTCACTCTCTTGACTTTAATATATCTAATATTTAAAAAAAGATAAAGAGAGGATAAGTTAATTTATAGATGTTTGTTTGAAATATGAATTATTATTTTTTATCATGGTAATTTATTTTTACTTTTTATTGATTGAATAATAACCCTAAATTCTTACGCATTGCTGAAATGGTATTTATCCAATTAATAGAAAAAATTATATAAATGATTTTAAAATATTAAAATTAGTAAAATTTGGATGAATTATTGTGTTTAACTAATTTTTTAGATAAATATATCATTTTAAAATATTTTAATGTTTTGTATTCAAGTTTCATTGTTTTTATGTTGTGTTCAATGTCAAATTATGTGAATAGTGTCAAAAATAACATTAATGATATTTTATAAAAAATAATATTTTATGAAATTGTTTAAAAATCATAAATACATAAAATATGATATTTAAGATAATTAATGGTCTAAATTATCATCCTTTTTCAATTTATGATCCAAATTTTACCATATAACTAAAATTATAACCCTTTAAGTGTGAAAAAGTCATTATTGTGGTTAAGGTTAAAATATGTTAACTAAGAGGTTAAAACAAAAGATATGGTTTAAGACACCACTTAAAACTGTGTAAAACTTTTTTTTTATGGTATTTCAACCAAATCCTACATTTTATTTGAATCTCTATCCATTTTAAAGAATTTTTATTGAGAATGAAATTATGATTTTTTTAATATACTAAGAAATTCCAAGAGTGCTCCTCTCCTCTCTTATAAAAAGGCACCCCTGATTTCCCTTATTTAAACCAATTTATTCATATGGGTCAACCAAACCCTAAAAAAATATTATAAACTTTTGTATCTACTAATTAAATGCTTTTTTTCTTAAAAGACCATTCTAAGGGTTCTTACAAATGGATCTAAAGGAGGCATACTGAAGAAGACGTAATCATCTCACCCAGCCTCTACCTCTTATAAATATATGATATAATTAATAAAATAATAACTCATTATCCTAAATATACTTAAATTTTGTTATTATTATTATAAAACTATCTTTATTCACCCTCTTTTTCATTAAATGGAAAGTGAAAGTATCGCTTCTGTGTATGTACGGCTTACCATCCCCACGTAGCGATACAATTCATTTTTAATCACCATATTTAATGGATGGTTATTATTATGGGTTTAATGTTTATATATGATATTTATGGAATAATTATTCCTCTATAATTATAATAACATATACAACTTCTTACCTTCCAATCTGTTGGAAAACGATAACATCACAAATGCATACGTGTAGACTACCACCTCCATGAAGCGATGTAATTTTTTTCATTTTTGATTTAAAATAATGGTAATAAGGGTTTATTTAATGAATATAATATATATATATGATATAAAAATGATCCTATAAAGGTGAAAAGTGAAAACAACATTCATGCATACATATGGCATATCATCTCCGTTAACAGTGTAATTCATTTATCTATCTCTAACTTTAATGGATGACTATAAATATATGTATAATTAATATTTATGATACTTTTATCATGATTAAAACTCTGGATATTATGTAACCATGATCCCATTATAATTAATGGTACTATCAAACCAAATCACGCATGAAAAACAAAGTAGTTATCACATTAAAGAGTGATTTTTAATAACAAATTGTTAATAAATGGGTGATAAAATGTTACAAATAAATAATATATGGTATGATATATATAATTATGGTTATATAATATATGTATAATAAATATATATTTATTATACATGATTTTTTAATTCTTATTAAGTGAGAAAAGACCTGAGGTAAGGTCTTTTCATCTCAAATTGTTTTCTTTGGGATATATGTTTATGTTATTCACATATCTTCTTTTATGAGGTGTATATAATACCCATTTTACATGTTATATCATGAATAATATTATGTTCATGATATTTAAGGATTCGTTTTATTCTATTCTTTCATGGGTCTTAGGATTCAAATATTACCAAAGTGGTAAGGTATTTATGTTTCAATTCCATTTTAATCAAGATTGTTTATGCTTGAATTTACATTAAGAAAATTATATGATAATTATCTGATAAATCCATTTAATTTTTATTCTCCACTATTTATTTCTATTGAATTCATTTTTTTCCTATAATTTTACTTAATTTAAGTACTAAAGAGACCAAAAAAATGTTTTTAACAAAAACCGGTCATGTTTTATCATTCGGTCAGGAATATTTTTCTTCCGTGACCATATTTTCTAAAAATGTTTTCATGAGTATTTTTTAATATTCTCAAGTTATTTTTTAAATTCATATCAACCCATGTTTTCCTTTATATAAAAAATGGTTTCAAATGAATCTTATTTTCTTTTTTTTTTGAGTGAGTTACTTTCACTTTTTATAAAAAATGTGAAAGGAACCTTTGTTTTATCATACACGGCATAAATAGAATTTTCTACCATCATGATTGCTCAATGTTTCAAATATTCATATACAAGTTTCCAGTTTTATATTCAAATAAAACTTTTTCATAATATTTTGATAATTTTTATATTTTAAATAAGTTATTTCAAAATGAAAAGTGTATCTTCCTCAAGAAATATTCTAGTGATTATTTAAATAAATATTTATCTATGATAATATCCCTTGATTTTAATTATACTTTACTTGGTATAAGATCCAATTATACCATTATTATTATTTCTATAGATGTTTTATGATTTTGATGATGATATTTTTATGAAACCTATTTATTTTTTATGGGTTATGTTATTATAAATTGATGATATGTTTATGAAACTCGTTTTTTTCATGGTTTATGATATGATGATATGATTAATGTTTTATGATATGATGATATGATTAATGTTTTATGATCATGTGAAGCACATAAATATAGATTTAATAATGTGATGGGTGGTCTCATGATTATATATCCCATCAATTAATTGGTTGAATTTTTGTATCACATGATATAACTATGGGAAACATGTCTACGTGCTTGATCCACTATAGGAAACAAGTCAATGTGTTTAATAAATTATTTGAAACAAGTCTATGTGATTGATCCAACGTGGGTAACAAGTTATGATTCCTAATCCATTATAATTTGGGAAACATATATTGATTCCTGATCCACTATGATTTTATGGTATCATTAGTTAAACTTGACATATGAAATGGTTTATATACATATGATGGTTCCACACTATTGTGACATGTTTTCATTCTTACAAATTAATCTTTTAGTTTATAATTTATTTATGAAGATTTATCACTCTTATGATATATATTTTTTAATTATAAATTTTTATTCCATGAATTTTTTTTATGATATATGATATATTGGGTATAAACTTCTTAATTTATGGTCATGATCTCATACCTTTATGTTTATATTATGCTTTTATGTGATCTTTTATTGATACCTCCCATGTTTATCCTTACTTACCATTATATCTCTCCCTTTCTTATATTTACTTTCCCATGGTTATGAATAAAGGTATTAAATAGGGTATGTATAAGAAGAGTGCTATGTGTAAATATATTTATGGTAGATATTTAATATCTTTCATAAAATAATAATATTGTGTATCTAATATCAAAAGACACTAAACCTTTTTTGTTCTAGCATGGATCATAATGTTATGTATTGAATATTCATCTAAAAATATGTAATATTTATGTACAGAACGTATGGGTATCTATAAAACCAAAGAATATATATAAAATATATAGGTTTGTGATGAGATTTTTACCTCATTACTCACAAGGAAAAATTATGGTGTTTATTCCCCCTCTCACACTTTTTGTTTGGATTGCTATTATCAAGGGGGTGAAAGATAATATAATTCCATTTATTTTTATTCCTTTGTGTATTTTATAAAGTAGGAGAATATCAATATATGAGCATAAAAATATATATGTTTTTAACCTAATGGGGGAGATATCTCTTATTTTGAAGGATTTTTTAAAAGGATTAATCTATTAAATCAACATGTTTTTGTGTGTTGTGAACTATGCTAACGTTTCTGGTGAGCATGTATACATAAACTTGTTATACACAAGTTCTAAGAATAGGTTTTCAAAAGTTAAATAAGTTTTTTTATTAGTTGTTATTAAGTGGTATCAAAATCATTTAAGAAGTGTATGTAAGTCACTATTATATAAAACTTGATATTAATGTTTAGTGTTATTGTTTCCTACATTGAGTTAACTCATGTAAGATTTGAATTATTGAATAACGGTTCATCTCTAATTTTTTATTGTTTGAATATTGATTTGTGTTCAATGGTTTCCAAAAAAATCCAAAAGGGTATATTGTTGATCCCATGAATGAAGAAGTTATTGAGACATTGAAGAATAAGAATTGAAGAATAAAAATAATTGGATATGATTTCCAATTTTTCTTTTTTCAAACATATAAATCATGTTCAACCACAAGTGTTTCATTGTGTTTTGTTTTATTTGAATTATGTTCCATGTTTTTAGAGTGATTGAAATATTATGGGAGAAGTTTCAATGTTAAATAGATCTATTTTAATTGTGAGTGACATCACCATATCATGGTCATATATAAAATTGGCATGGAGATGGTTTGGGAAGATAAAATGACATGGCTACTTAGGACACAAGCATTTTGGTTGGTTGTGGTCCAAGGAAGAAGATTCAATTTCACTATGGTGCAATGAGGAACATGAAATAATTAATGAAATAATTATATGAACACTAAAATGATAATTTTGGAAGTAATTTTAGTTGAGAATTTTTCCTATGAGAAATAGTGAGACTCATACATGTTTTGGATGAAGTTGTGGTGGATCACAGTGAATGTATGGGAATAAAAAAGGTGAAGAACATTTCATGGTCAATAAATGTTGGTTTATATGATAATTTTTTGAAATTTCAAGGATGATTTTTCCTAAGGAATATAAATGTATTGGATATTTTTTTAGGTTTAAAATGGGGAGTTCTACATCGTGACACATGTCATGGTATGAGAAAAATATTCCCATCTGAAATGATAATGGGAGAATATATTGTGAAACAAGTTGTTTTAGGAGTGGTTCTAAATTAATTAAAAATGTTTAGACTAAAATGGAATATGGATTGTTTTATTTAAATATATTGTTAGTGAAAATTTATATAAATGCCATACAATACACCATGGTGAAGAATGTGCAAGCCATGGTTAGTGATGAGTTCTATGTTTTGAGTGGATTTTATGACATAGATTATTTGATGACTCAAGGGCTAACCATAATTGATCTATAAAGTATATTATCACATCAATGGGTAATAAGAGTTATTTAATTATATATAGGATCAAAAGGAAGAAGGGTAAGTTGAGAAGTATTTGAATGAATATTTTGGTTTAAATTTGAACTTCAAATTTAAACTTGAATAAATGTGCTACTGATGTGTAAGAAATATGTGAATATGGAATTACATAATTTTTTATGAATGAGAAGATTATATATTAAGTTTTAGTAAGAGTATAGAACTTTTTATTTTAAAAGTATAATAGGAATAGAAAGAAGATGAAAGTGGAGAAGAATAAGCACACCAACAATAACTTAGATTCTTTAGACTGATGAATTAGTTCATTATTTATTCTGAAAAATTGGTCATATTTTTTTCACAAAAGAACTTTACACAAGTTGGGAGAAATTTTTTGAATAATGATTTTAAGGATAAACCTGTCTCATTATGATTCATAATGATGATACTAGTGTATTTTATGGTCTCAAGTGATTCTAGATCATTCTATGGATTAACTACTCATTTTGACAACTAAACCTTGTAAAAAATTCAATGTGCCTTTTGTGAGTGTGATTTTGTCTGCTTGGTAAAAATAAATTCATTCACTTTATTTATTTTTTAAGGTAATATCTAAAAACATAAAATAAATTGTATTCATTGATTCTCCCTCCTCTCAGTGAATTCTCATTGATCTTTCGGGTCCTTTTTAAATTTCACCACCCATGCATCATCCTAGGTGCCAATAACACTAGAATTCCATGATTTAATTGAGTCTATTATTGCTCAAATAGATTCCATAGAGAGGTTTCTTGCACTAGTGAATCTATATAAGAAACCATATCCTGAGAGGGTGGACTTGACTCCACCTCCACCCAACTTTTAGAATCTCACTTTCCTGATATTCAATAGTATGAGAGATCAAGATCAGTATCTCATGCACTTCATATCTTTATGTGTCCCCATGATGGGAACACCAAAGTAGCAGGAGGTGTAAAAACTCAAGATCCTATTTTAATACCTATAAGGACCAAAATTTCAAGTACAATAATCTACCAACTTGGTTTGTCTCCAGCTATGATGATATCCGATGATAGTTTCTTTACCAATTCAACTCCATATTGAGAAATATAGTTTTACTTGACCTCTAAAATTTAAAAAATCATAAAAACAATAGGATTTTGGACTTCATCTCCAGGTGGAAAGTCTTAAACTATTCTCTAAATATTCATCTTCCATAAGAGCATCTATTAAAGATATGTATAGTAAATATTGGTGATGAGTTGTAGACTCTACTCATTCCCTTTAAATACCCTAGTGGTTTTAGGGAGTTTATAGTCATAGTGTAGTTCCTAGAAGATATCATTTGGTTTTCCAAGGAAAAATCTTATTTGATTCCATTGAAATAGGGAAATAGATCTATCAAGGTGGAGATTATAACTATAATGACAAAACCAACATTGATATCAGCTCTATCCCATGATTCTACTAACTATTATATAATGACTCCTATTGAATAATGATATCAATAGAAATCCCCTCATTATGATGAGAAAAAGAAGAAAAATATCTCAAAATTAAATAATAAAAATAATTAGGTATGTTCCTTCTAAAAAGAGTAGGCTATAGGATTTATCATCATCTCAAATAAAATATTAGTTAAATTTATAATGATTGAGTAACCCAATGAAGTCGGTTTGATTGATAACCCTAATTACTACTTATTTAATTGTATGTTGGGGTATAATATTCAGTAATATTACATCTTCAAGGATATAATATAGAATATTATTGACTTTAGGTATGTAAAGTTGGGTAAACACCCAATTTAGGTGAACTATGTCTCTGATACTCCTCCAAAATAATATAGAGTGGCATGAAATCCTAAACAAGCATTCGTAGAAATTTGATGATTGAATGACCACAAAATAGGTAATCTATGAACATGTAACCATTATGGAATGACCAAATCAACATTTCATGACCCATACCACTAAAAAACCATAGGCGACATCTTTATTATCATAGTTTTCCAAGATTCGATGTAATAGACATCAATAAAATAAGGCATGGGAAGAGGAGACCCCACGTGTACCATATCTAGCCCAGGATCTCTTGAATTTCTTACCCCCATCACTAGGAGGATGAGAACCACCCTAATAAATGTAATTTTCATTATATGAGGAATATTGATATGAATCAATCAATTTAATCTACTTTATAGACTCCTATTCTAATGAGGAGGGGATAAATAAGATGAGTTTTTAGACCCTAATGGTCAGGTTTCATTTCTAATAAATCCAAATATATATCTAGGATACGAATATAATGTATTTAATGAGTATATTAGTATCATAAGTTCAATATTGAATCCTTTAGTTCTCATTCTAACCTGATCATGATGGTATATTGATTATTTGACAAATTTTCTACTAATCAACACTAATATATAGAGATTTCAGTGTGATGCTACAAATGTATATCAATAACACCCCCAATTCTAGCCAAGTAAAGGAGTTTTCGGTATAATATTTTCATCCCCTTAGTCTCAAACCAATGAGAAACCTCATGGTAGGAAGCATAGACCCTTGGTCCAAAATTATGAAATTTTGAAGCAAATTTATGTCATCCTAGCCAAAATCTCAATCTTGGATTAGATTTACCTTTCAAAAGATATCAAATAATTCCTTATTAAGGCTATTTAAAGTCCTCAAGAGTTCAAGGATATAGTCACTACAACTAAAAAATATTGTATTGATACTAGCCTCACTGAGTGTCTTATGTTCATTTCTTTCATAGAAAAAGATTTGGAAACAATCATACATAAGAATATAATTACTTTGTACATATTTATAAATCTATATGGTATCAAAATCCATCAATCCTTAGTTTTTAATCATTATGAAATCAATTTCATCCTGATTTAGACCCTTTAATTTCTAGGCCACAGTGAAGCTGACTTTTCTCCTTTAAACAAGAAAATTTAGGGGTGTGACGGAAGTGTGTAGAGACCACTCAAAATAACTAAACTAAGAACCTCATTTTTCAATTTAATTTTTGAATCTAAATTTATTTTTTTCCACCAAGACAATACTTTTAATGTCTTTTTGGGAAGTCCATGGCTCCATATGCATATATCAGTGCCCTCATCATATCATTAGTTCCTAAAATATCGTGTTAATGTTAAAGTTTTGGGTAACATATACCTCCCCTTTTGAGTCTCATGAATATTTGTACATGTACATAGGTTACTATAAAAGGGATGGTAAGAATACATTGTTAAATGATGGTATATAAATTGTTCCCCCTAATGGTCTATGTCACGACCCGTCCTCGGGGCCCGTGCTATGACTACCCCAAGCCCGCCTTCCATAGGCCAGGGGCTGGCTACTAGCACCAAAGGCGTAAATCCCGATAACTGGGAAGGCATTGCCTTTATAAAAGTAAACAAAACACCACAGAGTATAAGCGGAAGTAACACTAAGTACAAAGAGAACTACTGAAAATTAAATGGGCCATAATACAAACCCAACTGAATGTACAAATACAACTGAACAAAAGTACAATAGAAAAAGACAACAGCTGGAAGAACGGAAGCGGCTCCTGGCACGTCCTCCACGGATCCTACCTGAAGGGTAGGTACAGATGGCGCAGCTCCTGGATCGTCCACCACGGATCCTACCTGAAGGGTGGGTTCAGATAGCCTCCACCACGCTCTCGCCCGTCAACCTCCTCTGAGTGTCTTCTCACCGTGAAGTCCACCTACGGATACTGACTCGTCGTGTAGTCCACCTCCGGGCACCGTCCAGTCCTCGAACACTCGGCCTCCGTCAGCACTGCCCGTCGTCTGCAACCAACACAACGAGGTGCGGGCATAGCCCATGCAGGGATGAGTATAACGATACTCACTAGGGACCCCGAGACCCTCAAGGTATCACTAAAACCAACAAGGATAACCACAAAGAAGATCTCAACAGATAACCTCTACTTAGGTATATTCTCATACATATGCCTAAGTTATCAAGTAACCCATCTCAATCATGAGGAAACACAAAGATCGTGAAATTAACGGATAACCACTACCCAGGTATATGCCCATACATATACCTAAGTTATCAAGTGACTCATCTCAAACATGAGGTAAACACAAGGTCATAGATTCAGCTCAAACCAGGATTTTCATTATCGAACCGTAACTGCTGAAGAGCCCCGTCTCTGGAGTGTACAGTGGTCCTGTCACGACTCCAAGGTACTGATCACTAATCCAAGTCTCTGAGGTACTCCTCCTATCGAGTACCGCGAGTCTGTTGCCAAATACTGGGTGCTCCGTCCGCTGTGGGTATGCCGCCAAATACCGGGTGCTCCCCCTAATAGCCTACAGAGGTACTCCTCTGGTCGAGTACCGTGGGTCTTCTGACAACTACCAGGTGCTCCGTCCACCGTGGGTCTGCCACCAAATACTGAGCGCTCCATCCACTAGACCAGTCGACTCACTCCAAGTCAAGTCGGTCAAGTAGTCGTCAGGTTTCAGTCATCTACACGGTCTTCGTACTCCGCACGCTCGTCTCTGGGAGGGTCCACTCCACGAGCTACAGGTCGATACTCCAAGTATCTGAAAGTCCCACGAAGAAGTATCTCAAAGGACCGCCTCGTCATAGGGGTCTCAACGCAACAGACGGCGCGTCAATCGGACGCTCGGTCTGTGAGTTATTAGCCTTTTTGTCCCAGGGGCCCGGTTGGTTTCGAGTACAATCCAACCCATCCACTATCCAATAGAAACCAAAACTCG
This sequence comes from Viscum album, assembly GCA_963277665.1. Taxonomy (NCBI): domain Eukaryota; kingdom Viridiplantae; phylum Streptophyta; class Magnoliopsida; order Santalales; family Viscaceae; genus Viscum; species Viscum album. The sequence goes on from OY728151.1 coordinate 1,086,146,820, forward strand.
GACGAATTATGCCAAAAGTTACGTCTCATCAAGATGAAATCAACGAGACAGACGGCGCGTCAATCGGACGCCCGGTCTGTGAGTTATTGGCTTTTTCATTCTAGGGGCCCGGTTGGTTTCGTGAGCGAACCAACCCGACCGCACTCCGACGGCATCCAAACCTCGATCGGAGTAATCCAAAAGTTCTGTCTCGCTTATAGGAATCCATCAAAGTCGACGGCACGTCAATCGGACGTCCGGAGTTCAAGTTATGAGCATTTCCGCTCCGAGGGCCCGGTTGGTTTCGTGTACGAACCAACCCGGACGAACCCAAAGTATTTTGAAACCTTGAGTGAAATATACCAAAACGACCGTCTTATTCCAAGGATCGATACTCAACTGACGGTGCATCTATCTGAGGTCCGTAGCCCAAGTTATGGGCAAAAGACCGAAGACGGTCCGAAAACGGGGGTTTCGGGCCCGGACCGACCCGGCCCGAGACCCCCCGGTCGGCCCGAACCGGGTCGACCCGACTCGGGTCTGGGTCGGCCCATACCGGCGCGGATGGGCGCGGCGCGGCCCGACCCGGCTGGGCGCGACCCAGCCCGGCCGGCGACCCAGCGCGCTGGTGCACGGCGCCAGCTGGCTCGGCCAAACGGTCGTGTCGTTCCGGCTTGCGGGGGGGGCTGCCCCCCCCGGTTTCTCTGTAACCACAGCCCCATTAATGGGGCCTCTTGCTTGTTCGGCCGGGGGAATTAATTCCCCCAGTTTTCCCTTTGTCTGGTCGGCCCGCACCGGCTGGCCGGTTCTGCCAACAAGGACCGGCGACGGCTGGTCCTTCCTCCTTTGCCGACACCGGGGGCCCGGAACTGGCCGCCGGTCACCCTGCTGCACCGCGGCCCTGCTCCGGCCATGGTATTTTCGGGTTTCACAGACGCTTCGTGACGGCGTCGTGTCCTTGTATGATTTCGTGGCGCTGCGTGACGACGCTGCACATTTCTTGTCGCACGATCCCGCGCGGTGCGACGGCACCGTGCCACTCCCATTACAAACCACAAAAGAATCAAACATGGAAAAAGGAGGTGGGTCGACCATCTTTGTGCGGTCCGACCCCCTCTCGTTAAATGATAGCAGTTTGACATATTCACGAAGAATAAAAATTAAGGGAGTAATCTCGAAGAAAAAATAAAATAAATCCCCTACCTTGATAATTGATGTCGCACGTCGGGTGTCACAGAAAACGGTGTCGCGAAGAAAGAATTCGTAGGTGACGTCGGAGTGCATCTAATGCGGCGTCTCCTCACTTTTCGTGGAGAAGAGAAAATATGGAACGTTGATCGTTCTTCATAGAACCGGCGTTCTTCGTCGAAGAAGATGTCCTTCTTCGTCGAGAAGGAAGTCCCCTTCGTCTTCACAGGAATTCTCTCCCAATATTCCTTAGCACAACGAAAGCCCTCTCAAAATAAAATAAAAATCTACCCTTGTTATTTTATTAACACAAGCCATCTCAAATTTCAAAACTCAAAACACTTAATTAATTAATTGAGTAGGTTCAATTAATTAATTTGTGTATGTTGGCAAGAGTTAAGATAGTGAGAGATAAGGTCCTCTTAAACGTTTGGAGAGTTAAAGAGGGGTTTTTTTAGAGTTACAAATTAATGAGGGGGGGAAAGGTTATGAGAGTTATGGGAAGTTGTAAGGTTGGGGCTCGTGTGGGCCCCACCTCACTATTATCCTCACATGGGTAGTTAGGTGCCCCACCCCAACTCCCCCATGTAGGATATAGCCACTTAGATACAAAAATAAAATTGTTCCACAATTTTATTCACTTTAAATAAAACACACAAATTTAAACTTCTCCTCCCAAGAAAAAGCAACTGCGGTAAAGGTCCCCTTAAGCAATTTCCGGCGTTTCGAGTTCATCGATTCCCTCGGATTTCAATTCCGAGCACCGGTTCAAAAGTTAGAAAAACCTGCTCGTTGGTTCACTGAACATACCCGAACTAAACTTCGTAAAAAAATGATTCCGGGCACACCGGGCCTCGGAATCAGGTTCCATCAGAAACTGTGTCCTTGTAAAATTCCAAAGAAAATTAAGAAAAAAATTTCCTTGAAATTTCCAGGTCTTTACATTACTCCCACCTCAGGGCTTTACATCCCCGTAAAGCTTCATCACAAACTAGGGATACAAAAGCGGTACTGAGCACACATCTGGGCCTTCCGCTCCCATGTGCTCACCTGGAGGTTCTCGTACTTCCAGTGGAAGCGCACCTGAGGAATCTTTCATCCTCATAGGATCTGCTCCTGTAAATCCTCGATTCCCACTGGAACCTCCGTGAAAGTCACCCCATCACCAAAGTCCAGCTCCCCATGGTTGATGATATGCGAAGGGTCGAGCACGTATCTCCTCAGTTGAGATACGTGGAAGTCGTCGTGCACCTGGTGCAACTGAGGTGGATGTGTCAAGTGGTAAACCACTTCACCTACCCAGCTGAGGACCTAAGAAGGTCCACTGAACCTCCGGGATAACTTTCCGCCTTGGCCACATCTCCGTAAACCTCGTCGAGGTGAAACCCGTATAAGGACATGATCGTCATCCTCGAACTCTAGAGGCCTCCAAGTCCTGTCAGCATAAGGCTTTTGTCGGCCCTGTGCTATCCTCATCTGCTCTTGGATGACCTGGCCCTTCTCTAGTCTCATAAGAGCTGCTATGATTTCTTCCTTACCGATAAGAGAAATCCGGTCTCATCCCCTGGATGAACCACATTCATTGCCTAATACAGTCATTCCTGACTTCAATGATGCATTCATGCCATGGATGACGTCGTAAGGCCTCGACGTAACTACCAAGATATCCAACTGTCACTCTCACCTCCAAGGGTCGAGTCACACTATCGGCATCAGTGTGGGGTCACTAGGTCTCCTCCAGTAGAAATATCAAAAGTGAGGGTCAAGTCAAAAGTCTTAACCGGGACCACTCAGTATCAACCAAACAAAAGGACAGGCAAGAAAACATCTTAAAGATAAGCGTCTTTTCATTATTGGAGCTCATAGTACAAAGACACGAATGTAACAACAACAAAACTAGAAGCAACATGATCAATAGCCTCCAGGTCTGGAGCTAGTCCCGCTCCTGTCCATCTGCTTCCGGAGCTCCATGACCATAGGCCTCAGCTTCCTGAAGCTGAGCTCTCCCATGTCCTCTTGTCCCCTGCGGTCGGGTTGGACCTCCTGGTGGTGGTGGTGGCAACACCTTGAAGCGTCGTCCACCTCCAGATGCACGACCAGCTCCTCTTCCATGGTCTCCTGCTCCTTGCGGTCCACCCTGATCGAACCTCTGCCTCTGCCTGGGAGGTTCTTCATTTAACTGCTAGTCATCTGCATGGCAGGTCGGACAGTCACGTGCCATGTGACCAATTCTTCTGCAGGAGTAACATTGTCCACTCTCGGCACGACTGGCTCTGACTCCACCTCGGTTCCCCCGCACAACTGAACCTGAGTCGTGCATTCAGCCACCGGTAGGTCTGGTCCTCTTGGACCTCTGCGTCATCTGTCTACTGCCTGCTGCAGAAGACTCTGCCGTAAGCCATCTAGTGGTGGGTCCTGCTGCTGGAGACTGCTCAGCAAGGAAACTCTCCACTAAGAGGGCTCTCTCCAACACCCCTGTCTGCGTCGGAATGCTATGAGAAACAACAAAAGCTCTAATCTCTCACCTGAGCCCCTTCTCAAAGGTTCGAGCCCTAAAGAACGGGTCTCGTACCGTATCTGTGGAGTAGCGCGAGAGGTCTGTGAACCTCGCTGAATACTGTGCCACTTTCATGCTTCCCTGCCACAGCTGAAGTAGCTCCTGTATACGCACTGCTCGAAGGGTGGCTGGTACAAACTCTTCCCAGAACAGTCTCTCGAATTCTACCTAAATAAGTGTCGCCTCGTCATGCATCTGGAGCATCAGGTTCCACCATCTACCTGCTGCTGCATGAAGAAGGTTGGTAGCAAGGATCACCATGAAGTCTGCTGGCGTCCCCACTAGCCTGAAGACTCTCACCACAGCCTCCAGCCAATCCTCAGCCGTCTGTGGGTCCGTCTCTCCCCTGAACCTGGGTGGCCTCTGGCGCTAGAACTCATGCAGTGCGCTTAAGCAACGTGCACCCTCTACTGCTGGGGCTGGTGGCATCGATGTCCCAACGGGTAGTAGTACCGCTGGTGCCTCCACTGGTACCTCAACTGGAATAGGGCCCTGTACTGAGGCCACGTTGCTCGGCGGGCTGTCAGTACGAACAACTCTCGGGGATCTACCTGGTCGTCCATGGGGAGGCATCCTGAAAGAAACAAACATGACACAGTCAAAAGACTTATACCTGGTGAGCTGACTTGGTTTGAGATGATATTTAAAAACTTCTGGAAACACACACGCAATCAGTGTTCTCATGCACAAAGTCATAAATATGTTGTCAGGGTCCTGGTGTATGGATACGCCGGCCGCCCGCACCAACACTGGACTCCCTAAACTGAAAACCACACTCGGTACTCTTAACACTATTGCTTCACATAAAGAAAATATCAGAGTTATAAGTTCTATGGTAGAACTGACTCCTCTGATACCAATTTTTCATGACCCGTCCTCGGGGCCCGTTCCGTGACTACCCCAAGCCTGCCTTCCATAGGCCAGGGGATGGCGACTAGCACCAAAGGCGTAAATCCCGATAACTGGGAAGGCATTTCCTTTATAAAAGTAAACAAAAAACCACAGAGTACAAGCGTAAGTAACACTAAGTACAAAGAGAAGTGCTGAAAAGTAAATGGGCCAGAATACAAACCCAACTGAAAGTACAACTACAACTGAACAAAAGTACAATAGAAAAATACAACAGCTGTAAGAACGAAAGCGGCTCCTGGGAAGTCCTCCTCAGATCCTACCTGAAGGGTAGGTACAGATGGCGCAGCTCCTGGATCGTCCCCCACAGATCCTACCTGAAGGGTAGGTACAGATAGCCTCTACCACGCTCTCACCCGTAAACCTCCTCCAAGTGTCGTCTCACCGTGAAGTCCACCTCCGGATACTGACTCGTCGTGTAGTCCACCTCTGGGCACCGTCCAGTCCTCGAACACTCGGCCTCCGTTAGCACTGCCCGTCGTCTACAACCAACACAACGAGGTGCGGGCATAGCCCGTGCAGGGGTGAGTATAACGATACTCAGTAGGGACCCCGAGACCCTCAAGGTATCACTAAAACCAACAAGTATAACCATAAAGAAGATCTCAACAGATAACCTCTACTTAGGTATATGCCCATACATATACCTAAGTTATCAAGTAACCCATCTCAATCATGAGGAAACAAAAATATCATGAAATTAACGGATAACCACTACCCAGGTATATGCCCATACATATACCTAAGTTATCAAGTGACCCATCTCAAACATGAGGTAAACACAAGGTCATAGACTCAGCTCAAACCAGGATTTTCATTATCGAACCGTAACTGCTGAAGAGCCCCCTATCTGGAGTGTACAGTGGTCCTGTCATGACTCCGAGGTACTGCTCACTAATCCAAGTCTCTGAGGTACTCCTCCTGTCGAGTACTGTGGGTCTTCTTCCAAATAATGGGCGCTTCGTCCGCTGTGGGTCTGCCGCCAAATACCAGGCACTCCCCCTAATAACCTACAGAGGTACTCCTCCAATCGAGTACCGCGGGTCTGCTTCCATCTACCAGGCACTCCATCCGCCGTGGGTCTGCCGCCAAATACCAGGTGCTCCATCCACTGGGCTAGTCGACTCACTCCAAGTCGAGTCAGTCAAGCAGTCATCAGGTTTCAGTCGTCTACACGGTCTCCGTACTCCGCACGCTCGTCTCTGGGAGGGTCCGCTCCATGAGCTACAGGTTGATACTCCAAGTATCTCAAATTCCCACGAAGAAGTATCTCAAAGGACCGCCTGGTCATAGGGGTCTCAACGCAACAGACGGCGCGTCAATCGGACGCCCGGTCTATGAGTTATTAGCCTTTTCATCCTAGGGGCCCGGTTGGTTTCAAGTACAATCCAACCCGTCCACTATCCAATAGAAACCAAAACTCGGGAGAAGTATTCCAAAAGTTACGTCTCATCAAGAGGAAATCAACGAGACAGACGGCGCTTCAATCGGATGCCCGGTCTATGAGTTATTGGCTTTTTCATTCTAGGGGTCCGGTTGGTTTCGTGAGCGAACCAACCCGACCGCACTCCGACGGCATCCAAACCTCGAATGGAGTAATCCAAAAGTTCCATCTCGTATAGAGGAATCCATCAAAGTCAACGGCACGTCAATCAGACGTCCGGAGTTCAAGTTATGAGCATTTCCGCTCCGAGGGCCCGGTTAGTTTCGTGTACGAACCAACCCGGACGAACCGAAAGTATTTTGAAACCTTGAGTGAAATATACCTAAACGACCGTCTCGTTCCAAGGATCGCTACGCAACTGACGGTGTGTCGATCAGAGGTCTGTATCCCAAGTTATGGGCAAAAGACCGAAGATGGTCCGAAAACGGGGGTTTCGGGCCCTGACCGACCCAGCCCGAGACCCCCCAGTCAGCCCGAACCAGGTCGACCCGACTCGGGTCCGGGTCGGCCAGGCCCAGCTAGGCGCGGCGCGGCCCGGCCGGCGGCCCGCCGCGCTGGCGCACGGCGCCATCTCGCTCGGCCAAACGGCCGGGCCGTTCCGGCTCGCAGGGGGGGCGCTGCCCCCCCCGGTTTCCCTGTAATCGCGGCCCCATTAATGGGGTCGCTTGCTTGGCCGGCCAGGGGAATTAATTCCCCCAGTTTTCCCTTTTTCCGTTCGGCCTGCACCGGCCGGCCGGTTCTGCCAACAAGGACCGGCGACGGCCGGTCCTTCCTCCTTCGCCGACACCGGCGGCCCGGAACCGGCCGCCGGTCACCCTGCTCTGCCGCGGCCCGGAACCTCCTGTGGCCTGGTTCGTCCGGTGCGGTGCGACGGCACCGCGCCCCTCCACCGCGGCCCCGCTCCGGCTGTGGTATTTTCGGGTTTCACTGACGCGGCGCGACTGTGTCGCGTCCTTGTATGATTTCGCAGCGCGGCGCATTTCTTGTTGCACGATCCCGCGCGGTGCAACGGCACCGTGCCACTCCCATTACAAACCACAAAAGAATCCAACATGGAAAAAGGAGGTGGGTCGTCCGTCTTTGTGCGTTCCGGCCCCCTCTCGTTAAATGATAGCAGTTGGACATATTCACGAAGAATAAAAATTAAGGGAGTAATCTCGAACAAAAAATAAAATAATTCCCCTACCTTGATAATTGATGTCGCACGTCGGGCGTCGCGGAAAACGGCGTCGTGAAGAAAGAATTAGTAGGCGACGTTGTAGTGCGTCTGATGCGGCGTCTCTTCACTTGTCGCGGAGAAGAGAAAAGATGGCACATTAATCATTCTTCATGGAACGGGCGTTCTTCGTCGAAGAAGATGTCATTCTTCGTCGAGAAGGAAGTCCTCTTCTTCTTCACAAGAATTCTCTCCCAATCTTCCTTAGCACAACGAAAGCCCTCTCAAAATAAAATAAAAAGCTACCCTCGTTATTTTATTAACACAAGACATCTCAAATTTCAAAACTCAAAACACTTAATTAATTAATTGTGTAGGTTCAATTAATTAATTTGTGTATGTTGGCAAGAGTTAAGAGAAGGAGAGAGAATGTCCTCTTAAATGTTGGGAGAGTTAAAGAGGGGTTTTTTCTTAGAGTTACAAATTAATGAGGGGGGGAAAGGTGATGAGAGTTATGGGAAGTTGTAAGGTTGGGGATCGTGTGGGCCCCACCTCACTATTATCCTCACATGGGTAGTTAGGTGCCCCACCCCAACTCCCCCATGTAGGATATAACCACTTCGATACAAAAATAAAATTGTTCCACAATTTTATTCACTTCATATAAAACCCACAAATTTAAAATTCTCCTCCCGAGCAAACGCAACTACGGTAAAGGTCCCCTTAAGCAATTGTCGGCGTTGCGAGTTCATCGGTGCCCTCAGATTTCAACTCCGAGCACCGGTTCAAAAGTTAGAAAAACCCGCTCGTTGGTTCACTGAACGTACCCGAACTAAACTTCGGAGAAAAACGATTCCGGGCACACCGGGCCTCGGAATCAGGCACCGTCAGAAACTGCGTCCTTGTAAAATTCCAAAGAAAATTAAGAAAAAAAATTCCTTGAAATTTCCTGGTCTTTACAGTCTATAAATTGTACCTATCGACCCATAGATTGAACTTGAGGAAGATTTTCATGTTTCCTATCAACCAAATCCATGTGATGACTCTAGACTTGGGAAACCACTAGTTCATATTGAGAAAAAAAATAAACCCTAAAATAAATTCTTCTCATATAAGGTTCAATAAGGTGTCTCTATTGAGCATCTTCCATTGAAAAAGGAATTAAACACCATGTAGTCCATGCATATCAATATTTACCTCAAGAACCTTTACTCAAGTGTGGGTCTAACTGATATTCATATGACACAACCAAGGATATTTTATTGGTTAAACATGAATTATAGAATAAGAACATATGATATTTGAACATTTATATTCATTCTCATATTTTTAGTGGTACCAGAAAAACACTACCATTATAAATAAGGATGTGATCCCAATAGAAGTAATAATTACCCCATATAATCTCTTGGATTTTAATGTTCCAGTTCATCTTTTTCTCCTAGAAATAGTGAAGTGAAATAGGAATAGGAAAAAATCAAAGATAATCCTCCATAATTTTAGGAATATGTCTCAACCACCATTGATAAACTTATATAGGTGAATTTAGGTATAAAGGTATATCTATGACTAATATTGGTTAATTCCTCTTTGACTCTTAAAGAGCAGAATAAATACATATATTTCCTAAACTTTAATTTTGATGTATTTACATGGAATTACATGGTGATTAATGGGTTGTATCCCCAAGTGGATACCCAGAATCTAGGTCTTACAGACATCCACTATGGCTATAAACATGTGGAAAAGAGAATGAATCTGACCCATGTTACCAAGGTGGAGATTGAGGTTGACAAACTAATCAAGGTAAAATTCATAAAAAATATTTAATACTCAAAGTGGCTGGATAATGTTGTCCCAGATAAGAAAAATAATGGAAAAAAGTTTTTATTAACTTTAGGGATCTCGATTGCCACTACACAAAGGATTATTTCCCAATCCCAATGACCGAATTGTTGGTTGATGAAATAATAGGATTTTAAGACCTCTTCTTTATGTATGGATATCATAGTTGTAACTAGATCCATATAGATCATGAATATGAGGAATCCATTGCTTTTAGTGCACCCTAAGGTGTATAAAATTACCAACTAATTCCTTTTTTCTAGAAAAATTCGATATCTACCTATAAAAGTGTCATTCACCATATTTTTAATACCTTTTTAGGTAATAACACAGAATGATACATGGATGATATAGTGCACAGGTATAATAAAAATTGTGATCATCTTTTGATCTTGAATTTGTTTTTAAAAAATTACATTAACATAGTTTGAAGATGAACTATTAAAATGTTCTTTTGGGTGACAGTTTTTAAATTCCTTGGCTTCATGGTACACAACTACAGCATCGAGGTAGACCCTAAAATTACATGGTGATAATTTTGATGAATCATCCTCAAAAACTCAAGGAATTGAGAGGGCATCATGGGTGTCTCACCTATATTAGAAATTTCATAACCAACCTACCTAGAAATTCATTTGTCTTTATAATATTATTGAATAAAGTAATCGCTTTAAAAGAGGATAATAATTTTCAAAAATACTTTAATGAACACATGTATTACCTTTTACACCCTCTAGTATTAATTCCATCTATATAAGGGAAGCTTATCATACTATATAGAAACCTTACAATGATCTCTTGTCACCATACTTTATTAGAATAATGACATAACAAAGTATAATTGTCTCTATTATCTTAGTTAGATAATGTTGGATGTTGAGTCTTGGAATTTAGATAGTGAGAAGAAATGACTTACATTAGTTTTCATCATATATAAACTAAAACATTAATTATAGCACCATGAGATCCACTTGGTCTATAGAAATTTCAAATCCAATTTGTGTCCCAAAAGGCAATCAAGGGACAAGCATTAGTAGATTTCATTACAATGTGGCATATCCCATATAAGTTGTTATTAGACACAAATATCCCTAATAATGCGGTATTCTCCATCCATGAAAACTCCCAAGCATGGGAAATATACTTTTATAGTGTATCTAGGATCCTAAAAGGTGTTAGGATAGAAAATGTGAATCTCAATAGAGTTATCTTGTGGTTTGTATTCATCACTATAGTAAAATCAGTTTTTTTATACTATTTTCTAAGGCCATAGGTATGTACCAATAATAAGGTGAAATAATAAGTCCTCATATAAGGATTTTAACTGGACCTACAAATACCATTTACCAGAATAAAAATTAAGGTTGATTCAAATTTGGTGATCAATAAAGTAAATCATTATTATACCATAAATAATAAATAATGGATTCCTTTTTTAATTATGTATGAGGATTGATAGATAAACTCCCTTAAAATACAACACTTTATCACATATCATGTTAAAAAAAATCCAAAATAGATCAATAGTACAATGTTGTTATAGCCCTAGAAGATCCAAATCAATATGATATGAATATTTTCATCACACATCACAAGGTGGTATCTCAATTTATCAGTAATGATGTGTAAGAAATCAATGATGTAAACACTACTACAGATAAAATTGAGCCTTTACCCTCACTTAATAACAAATTGGTTGAACATATCTTATATTAAAGTAACTTAAAAATGGTATTCTAATACCAGAACAATACAAGAAGAAATATATTTATCAGCAAGTAACACATTTTGTCTTTTATGATGGCCTAAATTCCCAGAAAGTTCCCTAAAAATAAGGCTTTGATGGAGTCCTCCTAAGTTGTATTGAAGGGAGTGAAATAATCATTGTTATATAAGAATTCTACACTATCACCTATAGTTCCCACCTATTGGGAACCAATATCTCTCATAAAATTAGGATAGTTGTATACTTATATCCATCGATTACGCAAGACTGCATAGAGTTCACAAAGAAATTCCATGCATTCCATATCCATGCTGATTGCATTCATCAAACCATAGAATTATTACAGACCTATAAATACTCCTTCCCATATTACATAAGGTTGATTTATTTTATGGTTATGTAACCTCTACCCATGGTTAAGAAGTTTAAATTTATTATTACTGCTACCATCCTTTTCTCTAAATGGTCTAAATTTGTACCCCTAAAATAATTTAGAATGAAAGTTGTCATCAATTTCATTAAGTATAATATCATTACTATATTTAAATACCCTCACATAATATTGGTATAAAATGACACCAATTTAGGTTCTTTTGAATTAAATAGGTTGTATTAGGAGTATAATATCCATTCCAACCACTCATCCCACTATCTATAGTTGAAAATGGATATATAGGGGCCTTTAATAAAACTCTATCCAATATCCTTTAGAGGATGTTGGAAAAAAGAATAATTATTGGCCTAATAAACTCCTATATTCTTTGTGGGATTATCACACCTTAAATAATGTTTCCATGAATGAGACCCCATACTAAATTATATATGAGACAAAGGTAGTTTTCCCCCAATTAAGTTTAGTTTCCCTCACTTCACATTTCCATCTATTATCAATTATATAAAGAAAATAAATATCATATTCAACTAGATAAATTAGAGTAAATTGAAGAGAAAAGATTATGCGCACTATACAACCTTAAGATTCATTAAAATCATGTCATTAAATAATTAAATAAAAAATACTACCACCATTCATTCATCCAAGTAGAATTAGTATTTTCTCTAAGAACACCCCTGATACCTAGTAAGAAACCCACAAATCTTGAGTTGAAATGGGAAGTACCATATTCCATACATAAGTTATACTCTAATAGATATTAATATCTAATTAAAATAAATGGATAACATATAACACCTACCACTAATATAATATTTCTCAATAAATACTTTCCATAGATTCATTTTGGGTTTCCTCAAGTCTATTAAATGTGAATTTAAACTGCCTAGAGATGTTCCTAATCATACAACCTTAAAATGAATGACATAAAGGTCTTCATTGTATGATCCTTAACTACATGGAACAGGAGTCCTTATTTCATGATGTTAAACTACATTATATATGTTCCATCTCATATTACCTTAAACTACTTGGAGTGGCCAATCACAGATAATATAGAATAGTGTATTCCTCCTCATGTAAGAGCTTAATCTATATAAAAGTTGTCTTATTATGAGATTTGTTTGCTATACTTTTATTTTTCCTTTGTTAATATCATGGTTCACCTAACCTATAATAAAAATTATACTTTATCAGAACCACATGTATCTTGATTACCATTACCATGGGATAGATAGTGATACTTTGATCTTTCATCCTAGGCCTAGCCAAAAAATTCTATTTTAATGCCTGATACTACCCCGGTGATGTGGCATTTACAAATTCACATTGATTTTTATACTTTATTATCTCACTAAAAATGATATAGATATATTAAGATCCCATTTAAGAACTATGTTTCACATGATTCCTATTATATCATGATATTTAGTGACACCCAGAGATCTCAACCCAGGTCTAGTCATAGATCCCATAAACCACAATCCCCCTCTTACTATATGGTCTCTTTATTCACTTTCTATCAATATTAGACTCTATTATGGGATGATTTACTCTTGATAATAACTAAATGTGGCTTGATTTATATTATTTAATTATATGTAGTGATATCCAGATCATTTATCTTAGAATCTACTAAAAATTTAATTCCTATAAAATTCTTACTCCATCCTAGTGTCTGAGATTTAATCAATTCACAATGGGTTCTCTCCATTAAATAAACACTAAGAAGAAACAATTTAATTTTTCACATGATTTTGATCTTCATAAATCCATATTCACATAGTTCCTAGTAGTATTACCTTAAACTAAAAGACATAAAGTTCATAATCATATGACCTTAAACCATGAGGCATGAAGGTCATCATCATATAAACTCTAACTACATGAAACCTCAGCCTTATCACATGATTTTAAATACATAACATATAATCCACCACATATGTCCTTTAAAATGATAGTATCATGCCATTTTATACAACCTAATACCATAACATTATATCTAAATCCATGTAAGAGTCCCTAAAATATGATTCGACATCCTTAAACATTTGTGAGGATAAAATGTCCACCATTTCCAAGAATTGTTCCCTAGTGTTTGGTACTTCTTAATTCAAATTGGGATTTACCATCCATATCTTGACATGAGGATGGGATAATTATATATTTACCCTACACATGAGGTAGATTTATGTAAATATTACTTTCCAAAACTTTGTATGGATTGATTCACATCACAAAAAGATATGTAGTGACACCCTTATCTATCATCTTGGGTCTATCCAAAAAGTATTATTCCCATAGAATCCTCTAATTTATCTTAGTATATAGGTTCTCATCATTTATGTTGAGTCATATCTAATATATCTACACTAGAAAAAAACCTTATTATTTTCTCTGGTGAATAATACCAATCTATGTAGAGATTGTTTATAAGAACTATGTGTGGCTTGGTTACTATTCTCATGGGACACATAATAAAATCCAAATCACCTATCTCAGACCCATCTGTAAATTTTATTTTCATCCAAACTCTTTTAATTTATGGTATACACATTCACCTTGGGTATTTCTATGGAAATTCATTGGTTTGGGACCAATCTATTTTATCTTAGTGATGAGACCTCATTCACATCAGGTTTCCTTCACTCTCACACCAATAAAATCATCCATTTCACTATATTTTCCCTTTCATATGAGATATATCTATATAAATACCTTATAAGAACTATATTTGACTTGATTCATATTTTTTTTGGATATATAGTGATTTCATATCATCTATCTTAGATCTAACAACAAATTTCATTCATATCCTATTTTCCTTACCATCTTAACACCTGGCTCCATCAATTCACTTTGGGTTTTACCTCATTGATACAATGTTAGGATAAGAAATTCCCATCATCTTTAATTAACCTATCCATCCTAGTTTTTGGGCTCCCTCATTTACATCAAGTTATTTAATGGCCATGCATTAAAATGAATACATATTCATTTTCCTTACACATGAAAAAAATTTGTGTAGAGACCTTTTTTTAAGAGCTATATGGGATTGATCCATGTTATCATTAGATATGTAGTGATGTTTGAACCATATTTCTTGGGAAAATTGAAAATATTTTTCCATTTCCACTACCCATCAATTTATTATAATATCCCAACCTTCGTTAGCTTTGGACTAAATGTTTTTAATCACATTCTAAATATCATATTACCATATGATGCACTTTTTACCTTAAGTATTTGAATCACTAAAACCCTTTAATAATTATTATTAATTAGTGTATTTTATTTTAAAAAACACCCCTAATATTGGTAAAGACATTTTTTCATGTATTAATCCTAGACTTAACCAGCTAGATGTATGTTTTCATCTCATAGAGAGGTTTATATAACCCCTTGATCCCTCAGTAGTACTAAATTGGGTCTCTTCATTAAAATTTAACCAGTGGTCATCATCGTCATGCTTGTTTCATATTATCAACCCCCGATTAAAATAACTCAATGTGTGATTTACATCATTCCCTTTCTTTATTAAAAGGGGTTGAATCACTCCTTGTTCTTGATCTCTATTTGGGTTATCACACCTCACCTCACCTTGGTTCAAGCACTATGACCTTAAACCGCATGCATCATTTTCTACACAAGGTTACTCATATTTGTGTTGGGTTCATCATTCATGACAGATCAATTATACCCTTACATATATATGTGCATCCTTAGTATTAGTCAAAGTTCAATGGATTTAAACATTTTACACCATCAGTCCAAGAACTTCACATTAAACTGCATGCATCTTCCCATGGGGTCATTTATACCAATATGGGACCTTAATCATTAATGGTAGGTTATCACCATTCCATAATTTTTAAATAGACCAACTCACATTTTTTTATCTTAGTATCATGATCTTAAACTAAATTCATTTTCCCCTTTTATAGGTTTTTTATACTAATATGAGGTGAATAAATTGAATTCAGGTAGGTTTTTCCTCTATACCAAATATGAAAACTCATATTTATTCATATTAAAGTTTTTTGACCATAAACCCTAATAAATTCTTATACAAGAATAATGATATTAAACTATTTTAAATTACCACTGAGGTTATTTATATTTTTATTGTGATCTCAATTCACATCGGGTTTAACTTATTCTTATTTCTATGTAGACTATCTCATCCATTGGTCTAATTTGCATGACCTTAGACCCTATAAACTTTTAGTCAAATCTTTATGACCTTAAAACCCTAAAACTTCTAGTTAAGATTATGCAACCTTAAAAACCATCTTTATTGGTCTGACATAAAAGACTTTAAACTTCCAAAGGAAAGAGAAATAATACTCACCATATTAAGAACTCATAGAAGGAATCCAAGGAAAAAAATAAAGTCTTTACTCACTAGGATTTAACTTCATATATCCTAGGAAAAACTTTGAGAATTTGAAAAGGAAAAAAGGCATAAATATTTTTAGGTCAAAACCCCATAAAGGGTATCCTGAGAAAAATATAAGTTTATTCGTGCTAAGCATCTCCCCTCCCGTATCTTTGGAAAAATTAGGGCTAACATGAAAACAAATAAAGCTTATAGGCACTACTATTTGGCCCTAGAAAAAGTAAAGCTATGATTTCTAAGTCCATTAACTTAGATAACCTTTTCATTACTCATATATATTGGTTTAGACATTTTTTATAGAATGCATGAAGATGTAATTTCATAATACTTGAGCCCTTTTAAGCATTTACCCTCATAAAAATACCCATTCATGATTTTTATTTTTCTATGTTTTTCACTTATTCACATTCGAATGGACTAGATTTGGCTTATAGTGATGGTAATCATGTCGCATATCTAGCCTAACTATATCTATCTAAGTGTAAAAGTTTAGGAGGATTTTAAGTCACTCGACTCTTCGTGTACAAATGGACTAACCTTGTGTCACACCTCAATTTTTATTTCCATTTATTTTATTGTTTTTTTATTTAATAATCTATGAAAAATTTATAGAGTTTAAAGTTTGTAATCTATAATATTTTAAGGTTTTTAGGTGTCTCGGGGTTTCATCCCGTGTTTAGGAGAACTATGAAGGTAGCCCATACATAGGGTTATAGTGTTTCTCAAATATTTGAATGATTAGATTACAGTTTCTCCAAACCATATGAAAAAAATATACATATGGTTTGTGCTTATCTATTAGAAATGACAAACTTTTTGAACAATTTTATAAATCATGCAACTTAACCATACAAACTAACAAATTTAGTAAAATGTTAAATTCCTCTTATGTCCTATTTGAATTAAAAGAGATTAACCCATCTTATTTCTTCCTCATCCTTCAATCGAGATTGGGAAGCATAAGTGGGAGCTCTCTCTTCCCCCTCCTTTGAATCCAAGCCATCTCGACCCTTTTTTCAATAACAAATATCAAGGTAAACCCTTCCCCTTATCTCCTTCTGGCTTATTATTTCCACTTTATACCCTTTTCACCCAGTACCACTTCCTCCCATTAACCCTAGGGTTGTTTGTACAAGTTTAAGGGTTAATTATGGGTTCTAATATAAGGTTTTATTGGTTATGACTTTATTTGGTTCCATTGATTCTTGTTTGAGTGTTTTCCATCAAAGGTGAAAACTTTCAACTCAATCTTCACTGAACTGAGGTATGTATCTTTTTTTCCTTCCTTTATTTGAAATTTTATTTTGTGATTAATGTTTTAAAATTACTTTTTTATCAAAGAATAATTTTATGTGATGTTTTTAATGAGTTTTATAAATATTTGGGATGAATTCACACATGGAATGAAGGGTCTTTTCATTGTTTCTAATTTCATAGGGGTTTTTTCATTCCATGTGTTTGTAATAAATGTTTAAAAGATACTTTTTAAATAAAATTTAATTTTTAAATGATATTTGACATTGTTTGGGTTATTATTTGGATAAAAGGAGGGTTTCATTTTTTGAATGATTACCAAATAAAGAGATTTATATTTTGAAATGATTTCTTGTTTTGTTTTAATAATTTGTTTTTGAAAGAATGGTTTGAAATGAAACTTAAAACCATTAGAGAATGGATTATCACACACAATACCATTTTGGTGAAGTTCCATTAGAAATTTTAAAATGGTTTTTAAAATGGTTTGGGTGTGTGAGACCCTCTTGATCCCCTAATTAATTTTGATTGGCAATCATGTATTTTAGGGGAATTATTTATATAATATGTGATATGGATAATGTGATCGGGGATATTTTTTGTGAGGTAGTTTTAGGTGAGCGGGTTTATTATTGATGCTTTTGATTCTTATTTTATTTTTCACATCATATTGTTTTATTTTAGGGGATTATTAGGAGCATAGTGATAGGTATAGATTTACGATACACTATATAGTGTCATACTACTAGTACCCCTAGTTATGTGTTAGGGATAGTGGGGAGTGACCTCAACTCTAGGTTGGGTGTAGGGTAGTTGGGATTAATATGTTAGGATGAAACATAGGTCATGCTCAGAAGAACCTGCGTACCCAATTCCTTCTGAAACCCTTGCCAAAACTAAGACATGATGCAAGTATCCCTATCATATATGATATAACAAATTGCTCTATGAAGATGTATGAAATCCATAATGTATAGACTCCCTATATTGTTTATTGAGATAGTCTCACAAACAAGTAATAAATGTGAAACCTTTATCAAATGATCAAAAACTACTCAAATGGTATTGTTTTCATGAGATGATCTGGGTAAAACAGTCAATAAATCCATATAAAAATCATCCCATTTCCACTTAGGAATATACAATGGATCTAAAAGATCTTCCAATCACTTATGTTCTACCTTCACATTCTTATAGGTAAAACACAGAGTGATAAAAATAGTTATACCTCATTTCATAGTAGGCTACCAATATTCGTGACATAAGTATCGATACATCTTGGTGACACCAGGATGTACCACCCATTATAAGGCATGAAATTCCTACATCATCTCTTATTTAATGTATTTTGGGACCCATACACGCCCATGAAAGTATAAAGTATCATCCTTATCCATGGTCCAACCAAAATATAAATCATCAACTGAGATAATTTCTCTTAGGACTTGGCCTTTGGGATCTGAAAGTTACCTCATTCTCACCCACTCTAAAAGAGTATAGGTCACTACTAAAGATGAGAGGATAGTATCTCCATGATCCTATTGAACCTCAACATGAATATTTGAAAACAAGGCCATGATCTACCACTCACCACTGGCCTCCTGAACTGTCTATGTTTGAGTCTTTCAGCTTAGAGTATTGGTTACATCATTTCCTTTCCTAACCATATAGGAAATCTCGAAATTTAAGGATTGTAGGTACTCAACTCATATATTCTGCATAATATTAAGATCATATTGAATAAATATGTACTTGAGGCTTTTATGATTAGTGAATACTACAAAATACTCTCCAAGTAAATAGAGTATCCAACAGCACAAGTCAGGAACTACCGCATCTAACTCTGGGTCATGCTTTGGGTAATTTCTCTTATCAAGACTCAACTAAGGTTATTCATATATAAAAAATCACTCATCTTACATCAAAAAAACTCCTAGAACAATACCTGATGTGTCATAATAAATAGTATAGATCCTTCCTATCTCTGGAAGAATCAGGATCGGTGCTTAATTCAATCTTCCTTTTTAAACTCCTGAAAGGCTGATTCACAAGATTCTGACCATATGAATTTCACACCCTTTTTAGTCAATCCCATAAGAGTCACTATTATTCATGAGAAATTTTGGATAAAGAATCTGTAATATCCAACTATCCCCAAGAAACTTGGTATCTAAAATATGTTCTTGGGATTCTCCAAAGAAACTACAGCTCTCACTTTCTCTTGGTCTATTGATACTTTTGATTCTGAGATGATATAACCTAATAAGTGGACTTAGTTGATCCAAAAGTGGCATTTACTGAGATTATCATAAAGATAATTCTCTCTCAGTGTATTCAGTATGATCTCAAGATGGTTTTCATGATCATGTTGAGAACGTGAATACACTAATATGTTTTCCACAAAGACTACCATGAATGAATCTAGATATGGGTGGAAAACCTAATTCATCAAAACCATGAAAATAGCTTGCACATTCATCAGACCAAACAGCATGACCAAGTACTCATATAGATCATACCTTCTCCTCAAATCTATGTTAGTTATGTTTGATGTTTATACATGCACCTTATGATAGCGCAACCTCAAATCAATCTTTAAAAACACTCTCTCTCATCAGATCTGATCGAAGAGATTGTCTATTTGAGGTAGTAGATATTAGTTCTTTACCATAACCTAGTTCAACCATCATTAATCTATGAAAATCTTGAGGGTACCATCCACCTTCTTGGAAAAAAGTAATAGTGAACCCTAAGGAGAGGTGTTGGGGTGTATAAATCCTTTAGCATCCAGATCCTCCAACCAACTCTTGAGCTCTAGAAGATCCATGGGTTTCATTATATAAGGAGGAATTTCCACTTGTGATTCTCCTTAAACTAGATCAATGGTAAATTTTACCTCTCACACTAGAGGTATCCCAAAAAATACTTTAGGAAAGGCATCACTGAAATGATCCACCATAGGAGGGAAAATATAAGGTCATAACCCTTGATAATATAAAGAGAGAGTAGAAACCTAGGTTGTCACACTAACCATCCCCAGATGCTCAGGTCCTGATTAGGTCGCTTGGATGTCTCATTCTCTATTATATATGTTTCTACTACCCTCTGGTGATGTAAACATCGCCCTCCAAATATAATAGTAAATATGGTCTCAATAGGGAACTAACCAATCCATCCAAATAATTTTGTCAAATCCTATCATTTCAAGGATGAAAAGATTCCATATAAAGATATATCCACCTATCTCAAGGGGACAATCCTTACAATTGTGTACACTCTTTGATCAGATACATAACAAGGTATTGAGCATTATCACACCACAAAAGTGTTTGATGTCAAGGACTAAACTCTCTATGAATTCCTAAAATATAAAAGAGTTAGAATCACTTATTTCAAATAAATTATACACTAATTTTGAGGCTACTAGAATAGTACCTTGTATAGTCAAATTTCTGACACTCTTCTCCTCTAGAATAAGTTTCACTGCATGTAAGTGACTAGTACCATGGCCTTAAGTCACAAACCAACTTCTATGAGTAGGCCCACTCTACCGGTGCTTAGAATCAAGAGTCTAACTACCTCTTAATTGACCAACACCTTGACATGATTAGCCGATTATATTTCAACTTCCATTCTGGTGAGATACTACTGGCCCCACTCTAGAATGTGGGGTAGGTGTAGATCTCCACTCACTAGGAAGTGATGGAAAATTCTTATAGAAGTGTTGGATATTCTCCATACTGTTACAGCCTCTAAATTCCACTAGATCACATAAACATTGAGGTTTTTTATTCCCTAGTTTCTCACACTAGTGATAGATAAGAAATATATCAACATGAACTACTTGACTGCTACTACCCCTATGAGAAGCCTCAAAATAGATCTTGTGTCTACTAGAAGAACTGCTGGTAGGTCTGGGTGTTGAACCACCCTGGTTCCGACCATCAGCATACCATAGATTCTACTCTATAATAAGGGCCTGGTTGACTATCCTAAATATGGTAATCAACTAAAAAACATGTACCTGTGATTGGATGGTGTATATCAGTCAATCCTTGAATTTCATGGTTGTCATAAGTTTATCACCTTATAGAGTTGTCATGAACCATTTTAGCTATGTAAAATGAGCAAAATATCCCATGACATACATTGATCCCTTCTGCAGGTTTATAAACTCTCTATCCTAGTCTTCCCTTAGAGTATATGGAAATAAGTTGTCATAAAAGATCATTTGGAAGTGTACCCATATAATGTATGGATGTCAGTATTCCTAGGAAATAACATCCCACCATCTCTTGGTAGAATCGCATAGCATATAAGCAGTGATCTTGAACCTTTTCTATGAAGGAGTCTCTATATGCTCAAAGATAGAAAGAATAGACTCAAGAAATGACTAGAAAACATGAGGTCTATCATCCCCCAAAAATGTGGGAGGATTCTAGTACTAGAACTCTTGATTCAACTCCTCTATATTTGAGGAAGTTTGAGATACACCTTTCATATTTTTCATCATATAGAAAAAGTATTCTCAATACTATGCATCTATGTGCATATCAGGAACAACAGGTGGTTCCATAGGTGGCACTACATGAGGGATCACTGGTGGCTCAGGGTCCACCACCTCAGGTGCTTGGTGGTCACCTCTTTTAGGGTGTAAAAATCGAGGATTTCATGGGGGCATGATTCTAAAATTCCAAATGCATGCCTCATAGGAGAAACTAATAGTAAAAATATAGTAAATATAATACAGGATCGGTACATATTATTCCTATAGAAAATATCACACCTCTTTATCTTCTTCAGAACCTAGGTCTGTATAGAAAAGCAAAAACCATAAAAATCCATAATAACTATAATAGACAACCCCATCTACCCACTTTTAAGGTTGGGTCTGGTTATAGGTCTTGTATCACCTATATAAGAGGGACATTTCATTCCAAAATTAATATTTATTTTAAATTCACAATCATTTTTTTATTTAAATCTCTTTAAATTGTTGAATTGGATGGATCGCCATTTCTAATTTATTAGATAACATACACCTTGAAATTTTCAATTTGGTGTCCACTTAATCCCAAACATAATAGGTTACATCCCATGTATCCAATGGTCCATGGCTCAATGCACGATAACTGACTACTTAAGGTTTTTTCTTTAACCTATGTAGGAAAAAACTGTTAGTTTAAGGTAGAAACTTTAGGTTTCAATTATGTTTTATTAGTCCATCAATATATGTCAACACATTTCCATATATAATAAACAAGTAACTAATAATATGTGATAGGAAAATGTATACAGAAAGTCGACATGGCATGAAAAAATACATGGAACATTATTCTTATGGTGCCTAAAATGATGCATGAAATAGAAAACCCTCATTTCATTGGTAA
Organism: Viscum album; assembly: GCA_963277665.1. Lineage (NCBI taxonomy): Eukaryota > Viridiplantae > Streptophyta > Magnoliopsida > Santalales > Viscaceae > Viscum > Viscum album. Next base: position 1,086,169,061 of record OY728151.1, read on the forward strand.
AAAGTAAAATAAATCCCATTAAAAACACCAATAATAATTACATCATAATTTATGTGTTTCATCCAATAGTGAAGTCGTATCAATCATAATAGGCGAAGTAAATAACATCAATAACCTATCCCATGTAATTTGGGTTTTCCCTATATGTTGGTTAGCTAGGCCCAAGAACATGATCATTACCAAATTTATTTACATCCTATTCTACTACCTAATACCAAAACATTAATACAAAGGAAAATAAACCCTCTAATACTACTTTGTAACATCCCAACCTGGGATCCACTTAACTCGTGCCCCAAGTTGGTGGGTCACATGGCCTCAAGCACGCCTCCCCGTACACCAGAGGATTCTGACTATAATCAAGGGCCCAAGGTGGTATAGTGGGGAGACTATACCCTCATATCAGAGTGTCTCATCTAATATAATAAATAAAAAACAATAGAAAAATCATAATAATAACCAACAACACAACGGAAACAGACATTATAAAAAAGGACCAGTAACCCACCATAGAGGAAGCATATATAAATAGAATTAACAATAGAAATAGATATGATGAATAGATTTAATAATAATAAAAATATCATAGGCTTAGACATATACAAGATGATTTCATGTAATGGTAATATAAAAAAGGGAAATAAGGGATATAGGGATATAGGGGGCAGGCATATACAACATGTTATACAAAAATACAAAAATAAAAAAGACTACTCTACTAGAATCTTGATCATATTCTCAATCCTCTACTCCCATTCTCTATACTATAAGAAAAATTAATCAATAATCTATTGTAGTGTACTTTCCCTTATCCATACCAGCAGACATGTAATCAACTCACGTACCAAAGGCGACATGAGTAGGGTGTGAGATAAATTTCCAATAGACCACCACCAATAGTTTCAAGAAATAATCCAACATATGTACATAGAAATTAAAGTGTTTAGGTATAATAATAATAAATAAAGCTAAATAAATAAGTACTAGCCATCTCAGGTTCCTATATGACACTTGGTTGGCTCTACCAGCTTCGGTATAGGTTGGTAGAAGTTTGATTAGTAACCATACATAGATATAGTGGTAATATATATAGTATATTTATATACTTTATCCACCTATATGAACTAATTATGTGAGGATGTAAGTAGGAATATAACTAGATACTAGGTGTTGGATGGACCTGGCGCATAACTCAAGTGTCCATAACCAGTTGAATGAGCTATATTCTCAAGAAAAGGGTATAGCCATGAATCTCATAATGAATATGAGACTCCATACTCAACACTTGAGATATGTGGGGTGATATTTCATTCCCAACACCCAATATAATGGAACATGGAATGTCATTTACATCTCCCAAATAAGAGTATAATGGTGGGAGACATCTTTCTCAACACTTGATGTAAGGGTGATTGAAACATCATGCTCAACAAGTCTCATAACCATCATTCCATATCAAATATCAATGTAATAATCATAATAATAATAATAACTAATGAATCACCTCATAATAATTTTTAATCATTGAACCCAATATAACCAAGGGTGTTATAATTCACACATTTCACATTTATATTGATATAACATGAGGCATGGCCTTGCCATCTAATTCCATTTCATTTAAGTAGTCCATTTAATTAATCAAGTAATGAAAGTTCTTAATCAAGGTAAATCCAAGAACATATAAGGTACTTAAATTAACTTTGAAATTACACATGAATGGAAATTCCATTTTTAATCCAATTCAAAGACTTAGGTTGTGTTTGGTCCATTGAAAAATTATATAATAATGGGATGTTAATTCATCACACCCAGAATGGTGGAAATGAATGATGTCAACATCCATTAATAATTTGTAAAGGGTCCATGGAAGTATAACATCGTGATTCAATTTATTTAAAAAGAAATAATTCATTTTAAGGTAGTGTGCAACAATGGTCGACATGCGGAAAAACAGAGGAGCTATGGAAACAACATAACTTTGAAGGATAACAACTAAACCACCGACCTTAGTGTCATAAATGACTCCTCATCCAATATCAGCCTCAAATTTTAAGTAGATCAGAAAAAAAAATGAAGAACGAACCAATTCCCTGAAAATAGGATGAATGGTATTTCAGCAAAATATCACAATAGATAGAAAGTAGAACAATGAAAGGAAGTAAGGGGATTTGATTTCTTACAGATGCATATCCAATGCTTTTGATGGAACTTGATTTAGAGAATGGATAGAGGAGCTACCAAGATGCCTAGATTAGGAAAAGGGAGAACCCACGGGATGAGGAGATAAAGCTCAACTAATGGAAATTAGAGAAATAAATAGGGATGATGTATTAAAATTAATTAAGGAAAAAATATTCTTTTTACCCAAAAAATCTGGGTCACACAGTTTGGCTGCACGGTTGGCCAAACGGTGTGCCAACCATTTTCACCTCACTTTCCAAAGAGTGACCCCACACAGGCTAGATGCATGATTTGGATAAATGTACACAATTCAAGCACAACTCACTATCCCAAACCCCTTTACAACATGAACAGGTTTACACCTTAGTCCATGTAATTACATAAAAAACTATGTTTCTTCCCACACGTCATTGAGTTCCATGCACGGTTACCCACCACAATTAGTACTAATTTTGTGGTAACGATGTGTCACACTCTATTTTCCTAATTCTTGGATATCCAGGCTTCAAAAAAACTATAATGAATCAGATTTTTCTCCAATTTTTTTAAATTAATTGAGAAAATTCCAAGACCAGGCATTGAGATGGAATGATGTTCTGAGGCTTGGGGTGCCTGGAATAAATTTTTGAATAAAGTCCAATTATTAATTAAAAAATCTCTAATGACTAAATTAGAACTTTAATAACTTCTAAATGGGTGCCCAAATAAAAAATTTGAGGGCACCATTTTGTTCAGAACATCGAATTTACCTTAGGCAGGGCCTAACCTCAGTCGATGTGGGTCGGGGGTAAAAGTTAACTTTTGGACATTTTAATGAAAAAAAAACTTAAAGAATTTTATTTTATTTGTTTTTTAAATCTCTTGAAGTGATTTTGTGAGGCAATGATTAGTCATCCCATTTTATTTCATAAATGAAAGAGTGTGGAGACACTAAAACACTGAAATGTTTTTTCTCCATTTAATGGATTAATAAGGATATGAGGTTAGATTCATAACCCTGGAGAAAATTCCCTAGAAGAATCTGAAGAGGGAAGTCATTAGAAAAACCCCTCATTGGTGACCGATGAAGAATGTCGGCAGATCGATGATCGGATTCAGATCAAGAATCAACTGATTGAAGAATGATGACCACAGGAATCACTCTTCATCAGTGATCAATCCAATCCTCGAGGTAGGGGTTTTATTTCTATGTGATTTCTCTTTCCTAGTTATTTATTTATAAATGATGAACGCTGATGAACCCACTAACAGGTTGATCCGTGGGTTCATTGTCCATGCGGGATGAGAGTTATCTTGTGGGGATTAAATGGAAATTATATACTTGTGATTATTATTTTCATTATCTATGTTCCTGCTAACAATAACGAACTAAGGTCGACATGAACAAAGGCCCAGATCGTGCTTCGAGTGTTCTTGTGCTTCTCATTTTTCCCCCATTCTTGGAATTCTTCGTGATATTTAGAGATAGTTCTTGTTTCACCTTTGATTCATTGTGTAACAACCCGAAACTGAGAATCCAACGCCCAAACGATGCCACAGAGGTGCGACAATAGGTGTGGCGCAAGATGAGGCTACCAGCGGAGCAACCGACAACAGAAGTGACACCAACCAGGTGGAGCGGCTGGGTCGGGTAGATGGTCACTGTCATGGAACATGGCATTAGTGGCATCCCATGGTCTAAGTGTACCACAATGGTGATACATCCCGTGGTAGGGGGCCGTAGGCAGGGGCGATGGAGATCGTCGGCTCGATAGTCGGCAGCGGCAGGAGCCCCCGGTAGCGCGACCGCGGGTGGCGACAGGATCCGCGGCTAGGACAAGCCACAGTGGTGTGGACTAGTGATGTGGTAGGGTGATGCATCATCCAACTATCATATGGTCCCACAGACTATTTACAGGAGGAGTAGTCGGCTTTTCAGTCGGCCGTGTTGGCCAGGTGGGACATGCCATCCACCGCATCTGGGTGGACCGAACCAGCCTGCATCGGGCAGGCTGGGTTGGAGCTGGCGGGTTGGTCCAATGGAAAGTAGGGCCAGGCCCGGAGGTTTGGGTCGGCGGACCCCGAGTTGGGTCGGGTTGGGTCGGTCTGACTGGGTCTGACCGGACTCTGACCCAACCGGTCCCTTTTTACTAAAATGCTCATAACTTCTAAAACCTATATCTGTTTGATGATTCGTTTGTGGAGTAGGGACACTCATGAAGAGTCAGTCCTTTTGAGGTAATCTATGTGGGTTTTTTGGAAATTTAATTATTATCATTATCTTGAGTAGTAGTTTCTCCCAGATCAAGCGCGCTAAGAGAGGAATCCTATGGATGGTTGTGATGCAGATAATATGTGACTTGAAGACTATATGACTTGAAGACTATGTAACCTTGAGGCTACATGAATCATCGAGACTAAGATTCTCACCAGGAATAAGTGTCTCATTGGTACTAAGTGTCTCATCAATATTGGGTGTTTTTTGGACTACGTTAGATAATCTTGCTATTAGTGTCCTAGATTTATACCTGTGTGAGCTGACAATACTTCATGTGTACTTTTTTGTGGTCTTTCCTTTGTATTTTTGGGGAATCCTATTGAGTAATATTTTACTCACCCATACATGGTATTTTTCTGCATGTGTCATTTCTTGTGCAGATGACCGATTTTTTGATAGAGACATAGGTGGTCCAGGACCAGGTGGTGCCCAGTGAGATCAGACAGACGAGGCGTACTCCTACGGCTTCAGAAAGCTTCCATTCACCTAACCTTCAAGTAGGGTTTTCAACTAATTAGTTTCCAGCAACTTGTGTACTTTTTTTTTATTGATTTTCTTTTATTGGTCTTGTATACTAGCCCCCTTTTCTTTTAGTTTTATACTGTTACTCTCATTGTTTGTCTTAGTGGCATGCATGGTTTACTTAGTGTTTTACATTTCAATATTTGTGGGCTTGGAGATGTGTGTGTGCATACAGGTACATAGGAAATTCCTCCCATGTTACTGATATGTCTTCTCAATGCTATTCACCAGCCCCCGGATTATTGGAGGTGGGCTTGGGGAGTCATGGCACAGACCCCTCTAGGATGGGTCGTGATAGAGTGGTATCAGAGTGTTTCTATTCCAAATTGGGATCTAAAGTCTGTGAGATTGGTTTGAGGAAATAATGTTAAGTGTTTTGAGTTTGTCTTTCAGGATAGGGACTCGACTGTTGGTGTGGAGGTCGACGTATCCATACACTAGGACTCTGGGCACATGCTTTCCAACTTAGTACATGAAAACACTGGTTGTAGGGAAATAAATGGTGTAGGAATCATATAGGATTTTTGAGTGTGTCATCATGTCCTTCTTGAGTCAGCTCACCAGGTATATTCTATTAATTGTGGTTCATCTTGATCAATTTCAGGATTCCTCCCCACATACATCCAGCTAGGATTCTATTGTGTGACCTCAAGGATGGTACGCCAAGTGATGAGGTGTCAGTATAGGGACCAGTACTGGGGATATCCCCACCGAGTTGTGTACCAGTGATACCACCACCCATTGATTAGAAGTTTCTACTAGCACTACCGGTAGAGTATGCATGCAGGTTTAGTGCATTTCATGAGTTCTATAGGTAGAGACCTTCTAGGTTCAGGGGTGAGATAGACCCCTAGGTAAATGAGGGTTGGCTGGAGGTTTTCACATGTGTCTTCTACCTTATGAGGACACTTTCCAACCAGATGGTAGTCCTAGTCATGATTCTTCTTCAGGGCTCAATGGGACGGTGGTGGAGCTTAGTGATTCATATGCATGATAAGATGACCCTCTCTTGGGAATACTTTGAGTAACTCTTCAGGGAGGAGTTCTTCCCAGCTACGTTACGCTCAGTATGTACACAGGAGCTCCTGCACCTGTAGTAGGGCAGCCAGACGCTAACAGATTTCTCAGTGAGATTCACAGACTTATCTCGCTACTCCACAGACATGGTGTGAGACTTGTTCTTCAAGGATCGAACCTTTGATTAGGGGATATTTTGGGATATTAGGTCATTAATTATATCCCTAAGTATAACAACTTATGTTGGCGTACTAGAGCAAGCTCTGCTCATGGGGAGATTTATGGTGGAGCAGGCGCTAGTGGTGGGAGCTACCAACAGACACCAGATAAATGAATCTTTAAAAGTGGGTATCCTACAGTATAAGTAGGGACCCAAGTGGTTCAAGTACTACATAGGACAACCCCAGGACATAGGATTAGTATAACTAGGCTCTCAGGGTAGAGGGAGTCATCTAAAGGACAGGTTGTGCTACACATGACGTGGTCGGGGACACTTGGATTGTGACTGCCTGACTCACCGCACAAATGATCAGTAGATGGTTGAGGGACCACCGAGGCAGAGTAAAATGTTTGATCAGGGTGGTCATCAGGTTGAAAGATGTGGCAGGGAAGTGGGAAAAGCAGCATGAAGTAGGCAGAGGTTCGAGTTACTACCACCAACAACCCCTAGGTGGTCCACCACGAGCTCTAGGAGCTGGTGGATAGGGGCGTCCCCAGCTTCATGCAATAGATAATTATGATCCCGATTCTTTAGAGATTATTATAGGTACAATATATGTCTTATCTACCCTAGTTGTAGTTCTTATAGACCCAGGTTTCAGTCACTATTTCCTTGCCACAGACCTTGTTTGGATCTCGAAGATTCTAGTGTAGTCATTGGCTCAATCCTTATGTTTAAAGACTCCTACAGGATGGGATTCAATGATCAAACACTGGTGTTGGTAGTGTGAGATTACTCTTGGAGGTGATAGATTTGGCTGGGATCACCTAGTAGCAGTGTTGAGGCCTTACGATGTCATTCTGGGTATGGAGTAGTTATCTACAATCCATGCTCAGATGGACTATTTTTGGCATAGAGTGTGGTGTGTTCATGGATATGAGACCAGTTTTTCCTTTTCCGGTGAAAAGTAAACACATTTAGTGTAGGATTGAATTTCTTAGAAAAGGGTGCATCTGATTACTGACTAGTTGGCTAGTCTTTCCTTTAGTGTGGTGGATGAGATGAGTCCTCAATTTCCTATAGTGGTGGACGAGTATGAGGATATATTTCTAGAGGATTTTCCAGGATTACCTACTCATAGGGAGGTTGACTTCTATATTAACATGTACCCTAATACGGCACTGATATCCACACCATAATATCATATAGCTCTTGTGAAACTTCATGAGTTGAGGGTACAGCTATAGGACCTACAGAGGAAGGTCTTTATGAGGCCTAGTGTTTCACCCTGGGTGGCCCTAGTATTTTTTTCCAAGAAGGCAGACAGAAGATTAAGGTTGTGCATGGACTATTGGTGCCTGAATTATTTTACCTTGAAGAAAAAATATCCACTGCCAAGAATTGAAAACTTCTTCAATCAGCTGAACGGAGTAAGGTGGTTCTCAAAGATAGACCTTAGGTCTGGCTATTATCATCTTCGTGTACGGGATGAGGATGTACTGAAGACAGCCTTCAGATGTCAGTATAGCCACCATGAGTACTTGGTGATTCCCTTAGGCTTGAAAAACTCCCTAGTAGTATTCATGGGACTCATGAACATGATATTTCATCCTTACCTTGATAGGTTCATCATATCCTTCATTGATGACATCCTGGTGTACTCAGCATCCGAGGGGGATCACGCGACACACCTGAGGATGGTCCTAGATACACTCCAAGAGCACCAAAATTATGGGAATCTATTAAAGTGTCAATTCTAGATTTGGGAGGTCCGCTTTCTAAAAAATTTCATTTTAGAGGTTGGAGTTGTGGTGGATCCGGCAAAGATAGAGGCAGTACTTTCTTGGGAGCCACCCAGAAGTGTGTCTGCGGTGTGAAGTTTCTTGGGTTTGGATAGATACTATTAGAGTTTTGTGCCCAAATTTTTCAGGGTAGTAGTACCCTTATCATCTTTGACCTGAAATGGATATCCCTTCATGTGGATGGAGAGGTGCTATAAGAGTTTCTAGGAGATGGGGCAGAGATTGATGAGCACCCCCATCTTGAGACTACCAGAGGAGGGTGTTGGGTATGTTGTGTTTTGTGATGCATCAGGGACTGGACTGGGTTGTGTCCTGGTGAATGGGTAAGCGGTGATTGCCTACAGTTTTTGAAAGTTGAGGTTGCATGATAATAACTATGTGACCCATGATCTTGAGCTAGCAGCAATGGTCTTCGCATTGAAAATGTGGCGGCACTACTTGATGGGTGAGCAGTTTACCATATACTCCAACCAAAAAAGTCTCAAGTATATATTCTCATAGAAAAACCTGAACTTGAGACAAAGGTGGTGCATATATTTCCTCCAGGATTATGACTTTGAGATTATCTATACACCTGGGAAGGGGAATGTTGTGGTAGACGCACTCAACAGGACATTCGGCTTGCAATTGCTAAGTGAGGCATCAGATCAGTTAGTCAAGATGCATATATCCTTCATAGGTGGTGATGGAGAAGCTTAACATTATTCAATGTTTTTCACTCCTCTACTCTTATATAGATTTAAGAAGGCACATCTTGTGGATGCCTACTGTGAGACTCGACATGATTAGTTATCTACAGGGAAAGCCCTTGATGGATATCTGATAGGTGGGGAGAACGTCATCCTTTTCAGAGCGTAAACTATTGTACCAGTGGTGTTGTGAGAGGAGGTTTTGAGTGAGCTTTACACATACCCTTTGGAGGTACATCCAAGTGTTCAAAAGATATACTAGGACCTCTAACGTCAGTTCTGGTGGCTAAGGATAAATAAGGCAGTGGCAGAGTTTGTTTCTCGATGCCTCACTTTTCAGCAAGTGAAGACAGAGCATCAGGTTCCAACAAGCTTGGCTCATCCACTTGAGGTTGTGGAGTAGAAGTGGGATGGGATATCGATGCACTTCATGACAGTTTTACCATGTATGTTCATGCAAAATGATACCATATGGGTGATTATTGAGCAACTCACCAAGTCGAACCACTTTCTACCCATCTAGGAGAAGGGTTCGGTAGAGGGATTGGGATGCCTCTATGTTTAGGAGATAGTTCAGCTTCACAGGGTTCCTTCGATGATCGTTTCAGACTATGATTCTCACTTCACATCCTGGATATGGAGGTGATTGTAGGATTTTTTTGGGACTCAATTTCACTTGATCACGGTGTTTCATACCTAGATAGATGTCTAGGTGAAGAGGACCATCTAGGTTCTAGAGGATGTGCTACGTGCTTGTATCCTGGACTTCGGTCGCAGTTAGGAGGATCACCTACCTCTGGTGGAGTTTTCATACAGCAACAAATACCACTCCACCATTAGTATGGCACCATTCAAGTCCTTGTATATGAGACCATTCAAGTCACTACTATGCTGGACAGACCCAGGGGAGTCAACACTCATTGGTCCATAGTTGGTACGGGCTTCCATCAAGAAGATGCATATCATCCAGGAATCGATGAGTACTACACATAATTGGCAGAGATCGTATGAGGATAAGAGACAGAGGCCCTTGGATTTCGAGGAGGGATACCATGTTTTCCTTCTGGTCTCACCTCGATAAGGATTGCATATATTTTATTGGGGCATCAAGTTATATCTGAGATTTATTGGACCTTTTCATATTCTGAGCAGAGTTGGTGAGGTGTAATAACACCTAGCTCTACCCCCATAGATACATCGGGTGCATGATGTCTTTCACATGTCGCATCTAAGGAGGTACGTGCAAGATATATCACATGTCATCGACTTGGGTGAGCTGGACATCGATGATGGGTGACGTTTTTGGAGTTCCCAATGGAGATAGAGGATCGATATGAGTATATCCTTCATGGGAGGTCGATTCCTCTGGTGTGCATTCGGTGGTAGCATGAGAATCTCCAAGAGAGAACATGGGAGTGAGAATCTTAGATTCATTCCCAGTACCCTCACCTTTTTATTGAGTATCCCTTGTTCTGGATTTCAGGGACAGAAATCCCAAAGGAGGGGAGAATTTAATGACTCGGATTTTTCTCTGAATTTTTTTAAAAAAATTAATCGAGAAAATTATAAGGCCAGGCATTGAGATGGCATGAGATTCCGAGGCCCAGGGTTCCCATGATAAATCTTTGAATAAATTCTAGTTGTTAATTAAAAACGCTCAGGTGGCTAACCTAGAACTTTAATAACTTCTAGAAAGGTTCCCGGATCAAAAATCTAAGGGTACCGTTGCGTTCAAAACAATGACTTTACCTTAGGTGGGTCCTAACCTCGACCGGTGTGGGTCGGGGGTAAATTTTAATTTTTGGACATTTTAAAGAAAAATAAACCAAACTTCAAGAAGTTTATTTTATTCCCTTTTGAACGTATCGTAACGATGCTACGATGCAATGATGAGTCAATCCATTTTATTTCATAAATGAAAGAGTGTGTTGATTCTGAAATGATGAAACATGTTTTCTCCATTTAATGGATTAACAAGGATATGGGGTTAGATTCATAACCCTTGAGAAAATTACCTAAAAGTCTCTGAAGAGGGAAGTCATTGGCGAAACCCCCCATTGGCGAGTTTAAGAACCTGTTTTTTCTATAAAAGACTTTGGAAAATCCTTGATGTTATTCTGGAGCAGCACCGTCAGACGGCATACGATTCCAAGCCCCGGTGTGGCCGGAATTAAGTTTTCAGTGCGTTCACACTGGGCATGACAAATAAATGGAATAAATCCTAAACAGTAACTCATATCAGAAAAATGAGGGCACCGTTGAGTCTGGAGCGTGCTGTTTACCTTAGGAGGGGTGTAATTTTCACGGGTGTGGGCCTCCTGTGAAAAATGCCACTAGGGGCGTTTTTGTAATTTAGCGGCCTCCAACATTAAGTTTTATAACTTTCAAATGGAAGCTTGGAATAAAATTCTAAGACCTATGTTGTGCTTGAGAGGTGGTTTTTACCCTATGGGCGGGTTAATATCAACCTCGTCGGGAGTTTCGGATGTGGGTCTTTTCGTGGGCGATTAAAAGTTAAATAAGAATTTATAAAAAATCATTATTTAAACCTAAACTCACCCCTCCCCTTCCCTTGTTCTTTCTCTGGTGGAAGAAGTCCCAACAAGAGCCCCTCTCCCTTCATCAAGACCTACTCCCCTCCTCTCCAAGGCAGTTGCAGATCCGTCAAAGGCGGATCGCTTGCGAAGCCTCGGGCTACGCCCAACAAGGTAGGATCATGCGTTTATCTTTTTAAAGTTCTGTACCTACTTTGATCTTGATACATTGCATCGAACTGTAGTAAAATTTTAGATAAAATCCCATGAATGCGTATTATATGTTCTGGGCTTTCCGAAGCATATTTCGGATTTGAATTTTGAGTCCTGAGGTGTCTGCAGCTATCCAACGAAGATCTGGGTGTTTTTAGGTGTTTTAGGGCGGTTCTGGCCGGTCCAGCAGCTCTCCGGGCGACGGCGGTCTTCAACAGCGGAAGTGCAGGGGCTCCCAGGCGGCGGTGGGCTTCAGTCGGGTGAGGAGGCATCATCCAGGTGAGGCAGCATCGGCCGGGCGAGGCGGATGCTCCAGGCGGCGGCCGAGCTTGCCAGGGCGCGACAGCGGTGGGGTCACGACGCGTGACCCCATGCGAGAACAGAGACCCGCATGCGGCAAGTCTCCGCACACGACCGCAACCGGCCACGAGGGCCAATCGGCACCACGTGGACCCGGGGTCCATGTTCAGGCCACGCGGCTAAGCCGTGGGCTGGCGCTGCGAGCCGAGCCGGCCGGCGCAGGCCGGCCCAGACCGGGCGGACCGGCCGGACCAGGCCGGTCCAGCCCAAGGGGTTCGTCCCCTCTGACTTCGGACACCCGTAACTTTCGCTACGGGAGTCCGTTTTTCATGCCGTCTACAGCATCACAATCCTCAGATCGAGACGAAGCTGCTGAGATGGTTTTGGGGGTTTTAATTTCAAAGACGGGGGCCTCAGTGGTGCGACACGCCTGTTAAGTGGATTGGCGTTATTCCGGGGGTTCTTGTTTTGGGCAGCGCAGACACATCCGGAGTCCATTTTGAGTGTCGTCAGTGGCGTTGGGACCCTGGAGCTAAGGCATATCTTTCCAGAGTAGTTTCAGGCATTGAAAATGGTGTTGAAGAATGGGCCCCACGACCAGTCTTTTAAGCTGCGAGCAGCGTTTAGCAACTTTTTCATCGGACGCTCGTTTGGGGCGTCTGAGCAGTCGATTCTGAGTGTTTTTCTAAGGGCATTTCAATGGCACTATCCACCCTCTTTAATTATGCATGATGGTGTGGGCCCCATGAGGGTCGTTTTGGGAGTTGGTGGTGATTTCCATCTTTAACACCGGGTGTCCGTTTCGGATAAGTGGATAGTCAATCTTGTGTACTTTTTTGAGAGGATCGCAATGGTGTGATCTACTCGTAGTGCTTCAGGGCCGGGATGTGGGTCCCATGTAGCACCACTCGTGTGCAGAATGATGAAATGAATCTTTTTATCCAGATATATGTTCCACTCAAGTGATCAGTCCTTTTGACGTGTTTTTACAAGGGGATCATAATGCTGTGATGCGCCCGACTGTTTTCAGGACCGAGGTCCAGGACCACAGGACACTGTTCGGGCATAAAGTAGTGTTGAACGACTTTTACGTCGGATTTCTGTTGGAGGAAAGTAAATAGTCGATTGTGCCTATTTTTTCTGTGTGGATTACAATGGTACAATCTGTTTGTATGGGTGGAGTCTCATTCAAGATCTCATTAATGTGGCAGCATGAAAGGTGTTCTGGTGGCTGTTCTTCTTACTGTGTTTGGAAGAGAACCTTTGGCGTGTGATCGTGTTCACTCCCATGTGGGTGAATTTGATGTTTGAAGAGATATAGATGGTCGTGTTAGGGTCGTGGAGGAATCAGGTTGGCGAAATTACTTTTTCGCCCTTCATGCTGACGTTGGGTGTCATGTGCATGATAGCCTTTGGGCTGGAAATGTGGTATACTCTGGGAGTATATGGGAATGCCTGGAGGTTCATGTTTTGGTTTGTACCCAAGGACATTTGTGCTTGGTTTGGAGATTATTTGGGGCCACACATTGTGTGGGCCCTATTTGTGCACCGTGTTTTGCTTTACGTACCTTTGATCTCTCGTGACGTAGAGGGTTCCTCTGTTCATGATGGTTTAGACCAGCAGGGTTGAGTGGTTTCCCCTGGTTCTATTCTCAATGGTGTGATTGGTGGAGTTTTTTGGGTTCCTTTTTTTCCTTTAGCCGTGTGGGATTTCATTATCACGTCCCTTCATGTTACCTGGTAGAGTTTTTGAGGATTCGGTGTGACCAATACTCTACATGGGCACTGATCCTCAACCCAAGAGGTTGTTTCTAGTAGGGGGCGGAGCCCAGTGAGCCCTGGGTGCAGACTCCCTAGCCGAGTATTGATATCATATCCTCCTTCCATGATATACCATGACATTTTTCCCTAGATAGATCTCCAGGTATCGAAGTGACCCACACTACACGGGCGTTGAACCACTACTAGGTGAATTGTTTTGGACTTGGGTGGTTGCGTGATACCCACTCCATGTTCTGTTGGCCAGTGTTGTACCATCCATTATGGATGGCCAGAGCAGTTCTAGGTTTACCCTCCAGTGGGGATGGGTAATGGGTTTCTCATTTACTTCTTTGGGTTTACCCTCCAGTGGGGTTGGGTAGTGGGTTGCTCATTGACTTCTTGGGGTTTACCCTCCAGCAGAGACTAGGCAGTGGGTTACCCGATGACCTCTTAGGGTTTACCCTCCAGTAGAGACTGGGCAGTGGGTTACCTGATGACATCTTAGGGTTTACCCTCCAGCAGAGACTGGGCAGTGGGTTACCCGATGACCTCTTAGGGTTTACCCTCCAACAAAGACTGGGCAGTGGGTTACCTGACGACCTCTTAGGGTTTACCCTCCAGTAGAGACTGGGTAGTGGGTTACCTGAAGACCTATTAGGGTTTACCCTATAGCGGGGATGGGAAATGGGTTACCCGACGACTTCTTTCAGACTCATTCTTTTCTACTAGGCTAGTCTATGGATTTTCTCCGTGACTACTGGAGCGAGACCCTTGGTTGTACGGGTCAGTGATGTGACAGCTTTGACTTCGAGAAGACCTCTCGACTATGTGATAGTGAAGAGGTGTGGTTTGACTTTCCCTAGAACTCTCAAGTATGAGGGGAGATTTCCCCACCAAGACGCGTCCTTGAGATGCGACCTAAAACCGTGCGGGTGAGCCAGTTTCGCCCAAAGAGGATAGTGTCAAGGTGCAATGATTTGAGCCCCTTGACTTTCAGTTTAGGGAAGATGGGCAGGATGTTGGGCATCAATGGTGTTTACTTATGGGACTGTTGGATACTCATTTTATTGGGCTGAGCTACGATATGGAGATACCCTTATGATCTTTTTCGGGTTTCTTGATTGAGAATATGGATATGTATATACCTTGTTTCGGTAACCACTCATTAGGTTTGGTTACTCTCCTTCCAAGAGAGGCGAAGACACGTGGGGTATACCACGAGATTTCCGTGTCTATATTCTCGTGGTTGGATGAGTCTACTCTCCTACTATAGGTAGCAAAGACTCAACGAGAAGTTTCATCTTCTCACCATTTCTAGCTCTGGGTTTTTGGGCGAGTCTACTTTCTTTCTCTTGTTGGGTTGAGCTGTTACTCTATTGTACTCTTCACTGCACTCTCTGTCGTTCTTATTTACTATTCCCTATTCTATCTAATGCTCACTCTTAGGTACCTCCTTTGTTTCTCCCTTGAGCCTTCGGAGTATCCTACTGAGTATTTTTATACTCACCCCTGCTTGGGCTTTGCCCGAACCTGGTGTTCCCTTGAAGATGATGGACAGGTTTCTCGTGACTACAACGGATCTTAAGAGTTCGGGAGCTTAGACCATGTGTGGTGGTTGTAGTTGGGTTCCAGGTGTGGAACTCTCCCAAATGTTTTACTTTTGTTTACTTTTTTCTGGGTTGTGGCACTTTTCTGGTTGGGCATGTGTTTTGCCCTTTTTCTTTTCAGTTTACCTTCAACATTTTACTTTGTACTATTTATAGGTTGATGCACTTTTGTGGTTGTTTATAGCAGTTAGTACTTTACTTTTCCTTTTACTCTACACTTCTGCATTGAGTGGGCTGCGTGTGTGTGTACAAGTACTCAGAAAAAGGCCTCCCTGAGTTTTTTAGACTTCAGCACTTGTTTCCATCCCCTGGCCTATGTAGGCGGGCTTGGGGTAGTTGCGGCTCAAGCTCGGGTAGGGTCAGGTCGTGACAGCGAGTGACAAAAAACGTTAGCAGATTGATGATCAGATTCAGATAAGGCGTCAACGGATTGACGAACGACGAATACAGGACTCAATCTTCACCAGTGATCAATTAAATCCTTAAGGTAGGGGTTTTATTTCTATTTGATTTCAATTTCTCCATTATTTCATTTTAA
Source organism: Viscum album (assembly GCA_963277665.1). Lineage (NCBI taxonomy): Eukaryota > Viridiplantae > Streptophyta > Magnoliopsida > Santalales > Viscaceae > Viscum > Viscum album. Next base: position 1,086,184,645 of record OY728151.1, read on the forward strand.
ATGATGAGCACGGATCAACCCACTAAAAAGTTGATATGCGGGTCGATCGTCTATGCGGGATGGGAGTAATATTGTGGGGATTAAATGGGTATTATATCCTTGTGTTATTATTTTAGTTATTCATGGTTCTTCTAACAAGAATGAACTAAGGCCGATATGAACAAACACCCGGATCATTCTTTGGGTGTTCTTCTACTTCTCATTTTTCCCATGTTCTTCATGTTCTTCATGATCTTGAGAGCGAACAGTTGTTGCACCTTCGATTCGTGGAACAACAACCCAAAACTAAGAATCCGGCACCCAAATGATGTCACAGAGGTGCGAAGGCAGGCGCAGCATGAGACAAGGCCACCAGTGGAGAAACCGGCGGTGGGAGCAGTACCGGCCTGGCGATGGAAGTGGCACCGGCCCAGTGGTGTGGCCAGGCTAGGTGGATGGTTTTTAGAATGGAAGATAGTGGAGGTGGTGACATGTGGTCCAATGGGACCATGGTGGTGGGACAACCCACAGAAGGGGGCCTTGGGTAGTGGTGACAGAGGCCACTGACTTGACAGCCGGTGGCGGCAGGATCCTATAGTGGCACGGTTGTGGGTGGCGACAGGTGCCACGACCAGGGCGGGCTGTAGTGGTGCAGACCGGTGACGCATAAGGGTGTCGTGTCATTCGGATGGCATGCGGTACCACAGACCGCATGTGGGAGGAGTGGTCATCTCATCAATCGACCATGTTGGTGAGGCAGGACATGACATTTTCCGCATCTGGGTGGACCGAACTGGCCCGCATCGGGCAGGCCGGGTTGGAGCTGGTAGGTCGGGCCGGCAGCGAGTCGGGATGGCAGAATAGGTCGGGCTGGTAGAATGTGCTAGGTTGGAAAAAAGGGTTGGGCTGAGCCTGGCTGGGCCTGGCGGGTTGGATCGGTTCAGGTCATTCTAGTCGGTTCGGACCAGACTTAGACCCCATCGGCCCCTTTTTACTAAAATTCCCATAACTTCTAAACCGTATGTCTGTTTGAGGATACCTTTATGGTGTTGGGACCCTCACAATGAGGTGGTACTTTTGAGATAATCTAATTAGTTTTTTTTAGAAATTGAATTACAATCGTTGGCTTGAGGAGTAGGTTCTCCCAAATCAAGCATGCTATGAGCAGAATCTTATGGCTGCCTATGACGTGGAGACTATGTGACTTGAAGACTATGTGACTTGAAGACTAGGTGCCTTGAGGCTATGTGACACATCGGGACTAATTGTCTCACCAGGACTAAGTGTATCATCGAGACTAAGTGTCTCATCTATACCGGGTGCTTTGTGGACTATGTCTGATAATTTTTCTTTTAGTGTCATGGATTTATACACGTGTTATTTGACAGTACTTCATGTGTACTTTTATTTTTGTTCTTTCCTTTGTGGTTTTGGGGAATCCTACTGAGTACTGTTTTACTCACACCTACAGGGTATTTTCCCGTACATGTCGTGTCTTGTGTAGAAGACCGATGTTTTGAAAGAGACATAGGTGGTTCAGGACCAGGTGGTGCCTAGTGAGATCAAACAGATGAGGCGTACTCCTATGGCTTCAGGCAGATTCCCTTAACCTACCATTTAGGTAGGGTCTTCTTCCAATGAGTTTCCAAAGACTTATGTATTTTCTTGTTTACATATTTTCTTTTTTTGGGCTTGTATATTGGCCCCCTTTGCTTTCAATTCTGTATGATTACTCTTAGTGGTTGTCTTAGTGGCATGCATGGTTTACTTAGTGTTTTATATTTCTTCACTTGTGGGATTGGAGATGTGTTCCTACATACAATTACATAGGAAATGCCTCCCATGTTATTGATATGTCTTCTCGGTGCTAGTCACCATCCCCTATCTAACTGGAAGCAGGCTTGGGGGGTCACTACATGGACCCCTCTGGGACAGGTCATGATGTAATCCCCAGATGATTTTAGAACATTTCTTAGACTATAGATCACATTTAACAATATTAAACAAAGGAATTAAACTGAAAAACCAACGATACTTGTAAAACCCCAAGCTTCCATGGTATGCTTCTCTTTGAATAATATAGTAGCGTGTGTTGTATGCAACTTCGAGATTCTAACACGCCGCGACCAATCAAAGTAGTCGTTATGAATAGTAATACCCACTTTTTAAAATTTTATACATTTTATACATTTTATCTTTCAAAATGGACTTCGTTTTTGGATTCGGAATATCGAAATTATCCTAGGATGAAATTTTGGTACTTTTCGGATAACTTTTATATTTTGATGAATAGTGAAAATTAATAAATTTTTATTAAAAAAAACTTTTTTAATCGAAATAATTAATAGTGATAAATTATGAATTTGAGTGTTTTTGAAGTATATTTAGAATATATTTTTACCATTTAATACAATTTTGGTCATTGGACATAATTTCACATTTAAACCGGATATAAACAAGTGTCAATCTTTTGATAGTTATTATCTCTTAAAAACACGCTTTTTGTTTTGACAGCAGGAATTAATTTTAAATTAATTTCTGCCACTTCTGTGTTTTGAATTAGAAAAAATTGACACCATATTTGTAATCAGGATTTCCAAATTGTGTAAATAGGTAACTTTTATTTTTAGACATTTTGAATAATTACTTCGGTAAATATTTTATTTACCATGGTTAAAGGATAAATCCGGTAAAAAAGGGTAAAAAAATAATATTATAATAATAATAAATTACCCTAAAACGTGTCTTAACCCTATTGGTTGATACATGTCCGACCATGGGCATCTTTGGATTGATTTTGGGACCCCATGGATCCACTTGTAAGTGATAATGACACTTTATATTAATTAAGTTAAAGTAAATACAAAAATTACATAAGCCTATATCTTTTAGAAAAACAATTTTTACATAGGGTAATATATATTATATTTTTATTTTAAATATTAATTAGAAATATAAAAATATTTCCTACATAATGGTATTTTATTTATAATTTTTAGACATTAAATAATTTAATTTATTTATGACACAATGATAATACAGTAATTACCTTATTAGTGAAATATTAAAATAATTGATATTATAAATACCCAAATAAATATAATTTGAGACTATTAATGAATTCGACGAATTTTATAAGTTAATATGACATGTTATTATTGATTTAATTAATTTTTTTCGAATTAATAATGCTTTTATGATTTTCACAAAAATGAAATACCAAATTGTGTCAAAATTGACATAAAAGAGTTTTTAAAAAACATTATATTATTAATTGATATTAAATTCCTAAAAATCTAAGGTTCGGCCAAAGGACTTGTATCATGATAGGTGTATCATTAATGGACCACTTGGGGGTCTCTTGGAGGTATATAGTAAGTTTATTAACTATATAATATAAAAATACAAAGTGACATGGTAAGTGTCAAACTAATTAACCAAGAGTTAAAACTAAAAGATAAGGTTAATATAATGTCACGACCCCCTCCCACCAAAGATGCCCCTCCTGAGCTGGCAATGGTGAAAGGGAGATAATGACCCCCGAGTCCCACCTCCAGTAGGCCTCGGGGTGGCGACTAGCACCAAGGGTATGAGTTTTTCACAAATATGGGAGGCATTACCCTTTTTATTTTTAAATATTGGGAAATAGGACAAGTCAACCACCAAAAAAAGGAAAAGAGAAAGTATATAGAAATAAACCCCAAACCAATCCCACATGCATGTTTAAAAAATTTATAACAAGGTAAAAGTACAAGAAAGATCAAAGTACAATACCAAAAGAAAACAAAGGTACAGAAATAGCAAAAACTCCAACTGTCCAACTAGTAGGGTCCTACACGGCCCTGGTAGTCCTCCTAGAAACCTGAAAGTAAACATAGGGTGATCATACAAGTATACTCAGTAGGGAAACCTAAATCTCTTGTGCACAAGTGGGGAGACACCCTAATGTCCCGTGAGAACAACAGAATAAACTTAGCAAGGAATCCTATCCACCCAACCTCACCAGCCACACTCACCAAAACACAAGCACAATAGGTAGTAGTAGTATAAGAAAAAGAGTATTGGGTACCCTACACCATTTCCCTTTAGTTATCTGCTCTTCCTAACGATGAATGTCCTGATGCTGCCACACTCTCCCCACCCGCACACACCTGGGCCTCACAACCACGTATCATGCCCGCACACACCTGGGCCTCACAACCACGTATCCTGCCCGCACACACTTGGGCCTCATCCCGAAGATTCTTGGGAACAGTAGAACCTGCCCGAAGGGTCTTGGGCTAAAACCACCCCAATCGAAACCTACCCGAAGAGTCTTAGGTGTAAGGTCGCCTCAAGCCATCACAGCCTAGGGGAGAAGGAGCAGGAAGGAGCTAGTAACTAAGGGAAAAACACCCTCTCCCATGAAATGGGAGTGTTCATCACTAAGTGCTCAACAAGGGTGGGGTGCGATAAAACACAAAAGATATAGATATATATAGGTATACAAACACATAGCCCAACCTATGGCTTTTAAACAGAGAAACTGAGCATGTGCCTCGGCACTGCTATCACGAAGTATGCATACAAAAAACAACCCCAACCCCATTTAGGTTTTCACGCTTCAGCAGAATTAGTATGTTTAGTTCCTTAACTACTGGGAAACTATCCACAACCAACCACATCAAATGTTCGTAAAACATATCCCTTCCATCCACAAATCAAGTTAGGAAAACACAAGCAACACAACCAAGTCAACCGTAGCCCCGCTGCTCACCCGATCCACAACAACCCACAAAAACACCCCCATCACACGCCTCGTAACCAATCCAACACCCACATGTTCATTATTTCATTTTTTTTAACCGGGGTGATCACACAAGGGTTCTAGATTTTAACAGCCAACTTTATGTGATTAACCAATTTCCACATTCCACAAAGTTTTCATCCATAAGAAAATCCAGAACGAGAGGGCAATATTTAATTGCGTAAGAAAAGGCCCCCAACGACCGTGATTTTCAGTAGGTAGAAGCTCATTCAATTCACAACATAATATCATAGGATATAAAGTAACAGCAAACACAACTTCCCATCCCTGTTATATAATCCAGTTATTATCTTCATTAAACTGGTTCAAAATTGTTTCACGTAAACAAGAGGACACCCACCCCGCATGATGCACAAATTAGAGAGACGAAGGTAAGATCCCTACCTCAACAGGTTCTTAATTGCAACGCTCCCCCGGATCAACCTTAGAAGACGTCCTTCGGCATCCGTCGCTTCTGTCGGTCCTGGAAAAACCTCCTCGGGTGGGGTTCGTAAAGAAAAGGACGAAGGAAATTCAATGGATCCAAGCTTGGAAGGTCCTTCTCAACGTTACGATCCCGTGGCCGCTGACAGATCGTAAATCGGAGCTTGGACGAAGAAGTTATGGAAGAAAGAGCCTTCGAGTCTCTTGAGAGAGCTCTGCTTAGAGGAGAGGAGAGGAGAGGAGAGGAGGGGGTGAGTTGAAAGGAGGAGGGGACCCCTCCTTTTATAGGCGTGAAAAGCAAAAGTACACGGTGTGTACTTTATGGTACACGGTGTGTACTTTATGGTATACGGCGTGTACTCGGTTCTTTCACACGGTCTCCACGCGACTTCCAACACGGCTCCGCGGGCATTGACTGGTCAACACACGGTTTGAGGGTAACGCATACGCGGGAAAGGACTACACGGCGTGTAGTTTAGACACACGGAATGTACTCATTTATTGCACACGGCAAGAACACGGCTCTAACACGGTACACGGTCGTTGACTGGTAACGCGTACGCGAGGAAGGACTACACGACGTGTAGAACTAGACACACGGCATGCACCCATTACTCCACCCAGCAAAGACACGGCCTGCAACACGGGGTATACCCGGGAAGGGGGTACACGGCGTGTACTCAAACTACACAGCGTGTAGTTTCAAAATTCTGTAAATTGTGGGAAAAGTCCATTTTACCCTCCAGAACACTTCTTGGCCATATTTTTAACAAAGGAATGTGCTGGAGAGGTCCGGGACATTATATCAGATACCTATTAAAACATTCTCGTCCCCGAGAATTCAAAAACCAACCCAGAGGAACCCAACAAGATACCTCTTAGGGTTCTCGTTATAACAGGAATCCAACCAACAACCCTAATCATATGTGTTAGGAATTACTTCTCCTATGTCGAGATATTATCCGCTTTAGGCGGCACTGACTCACCTGCACGGGTTTATTCGCATCCTCATTAATGCGTCTCGATTAAGAATTGGGTCTTCCCACTTTCATACATTATGATTTTTTAACTCGTACTAACCCCAACACCATACAACCAACACACTGCCCGAACACGTGGGTTTGGGAAATTTCTTCACCTATGTCAAGATATTATCCGCTTTAGGCGGCACTGGCTCGCCCGCACAGGTTCAATCGCATCCACATTAATGTGTCTCGATTAAGGTTCAGGTTCTTTCCTTTCCCACACATTCGGACATGCTACACATTACCAGGGAACAAGGAAACAAAAGGTCTCACAACTGACAAGACAAGCATTCCATATAATAAGGGTACAGAGTACAACATCAACACAAATCTCAGAAGAACAAGGGACAAACACAAGTCAAAACAACTCCAAGTACTGAGCGTGCATCTGGGTCTCTCTCTCCCAAGTGTTGTCCTCAAGGCCGCCATGCCTCCACAACACACGAACCAAGGGAATGGTTCGTCCACGGAGCACCTTCTCTTTACGATCTTCGATTCTGACTGGTCGTTCCTTGAAGGTCGCGTCGTCTCCCATATCTAACTCTCCCCATTCAATAACATGGGAGTCGTTGTGTAAGTACCGATGAAGCTGGGAGACGTGGAAGACACCATAAACCTTATCCAACTGAGGTGGCAGGGCCAGCTAATATGCCACCTCGCCGACTCTCCTCAGTACCTCAAAAGGTATGATGAACCTGGGTGAGAGCTTGCTCCCCTTCTCAAACCTTTGCTGCCCCCGTCGAGGGGAAACCTTCAAGAACACATGATCCCCCACCTCGAACTCCAAGGGCCTCCTCTGACGATCAGCATAAGACTTCTGTCGATCCTGAGCCGTTTTCATCCTCTCACGCACAAGCTGGACCTTCTCTATGGTGCTCTGCACTACCTCTGGCCCAAGAGCACCTGTCTCACCAACCTCTGCCCATCAAATGGGTGAACGACATGGACTTCCATACAAAGCCTCATACGGTGCCATGCCAATAGTAGAGTGGAAGCTGTTGTTGTAGGAAAACTCTACTAAAGTCAAGTGTCGTACCCATGATCCTCTGAAATCGAGAACGCATGCTCGCAGCATGTCCTCCAACGTCTGGATAGTCCGCTCCATCTACCCATCGATCTGGGGGTGGAAGGCAGTGCTAAGGTGTAGCTGGGTGCCAAAATCATGTTGTAACCCCCTCCAGACTTTTGAGGTAAACCAAGTATCCCGATCTGAGACGATAGTCCTCGGAACTCCATGCAAACGCACCACCTCATCTACGTACCTCTGTGCTAAGGTACTCATCGGGCCCAACTCCTTGATTGCTAAGAAGTGAGCTGATTTCTTCAAACGATCCACCACTACCCAGATAGCATCATAACCTCCCTGAGCTCTAGGTAGTCATGTGACGAAGTCCATCGAGATGTCATCCCACTTTCACTCGGGGACATCTAAAGGATGCAACAAACCACTGGGAACATGGTGTCCAGCCTTCACTTGATGACACACTAGGCATCTAGCCACAAACTTTGCCACTGCCCGTTTCACCCTGGGCCACCAAAACTGTTCCCTTAGGCCTCGGTACATTTTTGAAACTCCAGGATATACCGCTAAGGCTGAGCTATGGAACTCACAGAGAACTCCCTCACGCATTGCCTCCGGAACAAACAACCTTCCATGGAAGAGCATCCGATGTCGGTTGTCCTCTGACCATCCTTCCGGAGCGTTCCCCTGATCGACATGATCCCGCATCACTTCCGCCTTGGAGTCCCCCCACTGAGACTCTTCCACCTGCTGCAAAAAGGTGGACTGCACCATCATCTGAAACAAACAGCCTCTAACACCTTCTTCCCTTGCATCCAAGTGCAAGGCAGACAACTCTCCCATCGCTTTCCAAGCATTAGCAGATTCCCAAACCACTTCCTGATGTGAATTCCCACTTAGGGCATCAGCCACAATGTTGCATTTACCTTCAGTGTAAGAGATCTCAAAGTCATAGTCTTAGAGAAACTCGACCCATCTCCGCTGCCGTAAGTTTAGGTCACACTGGGAGAAGATATAACGCAGGCTCTTGTGATCTGAGAAGACCAAAAAGCGCTCCCCAAAGAGGTAATGTTGCCACAAATTCAGTGAAAACACTACTACTGCAAGCTCTAGGTCATGGGTGGCATAGTTACGCTCGTGAGGGTGCAACTGCCTAGACCCATAACAAATCACTCCCTTCTTCTGCATCAGCACACACCCCAGACCAAGGCCAAAAGCATCACAAAACACCTCATACAACAACCCTTCCTCTGGAAACCTGAGTACGGGAGCACTGAACAACTTTTCCTTCAGTTAGTCGAAAGCCCTCTGGCACTGCTCGCTCCATAGGAAGACCCGGTTCTTCCTATTCAAGGTCGTCAATGGATCAGCAACTCGAGAGAAGTCTGAAACAAACCTGAAATAGTAACCTGCTAAACCTAGGAAATTACAAACTTCTACCACACTCCTGGGTGCCGCCAAAGAAACTACTGCCTCTAACTTCGATGGGTCCACCGATACTCCATGCTGAGACACCACGTGTCCAAGGAAGTGTACTTCTTGTGTCAAGAACTTACACTTCGACAATTTACCATAAATCTGGTGGTGTCGAAGGACTTCCAAGACTGCCCTGAGATGCTCAACATGCTCCTCCTTTGATCTTGAGTAGATCAGGATGTCATCGATAAACACAACGACGAACCAGTCTAGAAACTCTCGGAAGAAAAAGTTCATAAGTCCCATGAACACAGCCGGTGCATTCGTAACTCCAAACGGCATCACTACAAACTCAAAGTTCCCATACCTGCACCTGAAATCTGTCTTCGAGATGTCACTGTCCTTCACCCTCAGCTAATGATATCCCGATCATAGATCAATCTTAGAGAACCAACCTGCTCCCCTCAGCTGGTCTAAGAGATCATCTATCCTTGGGAGGGGGTAACGGTTCTTGACCATTACCTGGTTCAACCTTCAGTAGTCTATGCATAGCCTGAGACCACCATCTGCCTCCTTCACGAACAAAACTGGAGCACTGCATGGCGACACGTTGGGTCGAACAAAACCCTTCTCCATCAGATCATCAATCTGAATTCGCAACTCCCGCAACTCCGAAGGTGCCATCCGATAAGGGGCCATCGAAATCGGACAGGCACCAGGCTGTAAGTCTATCCCGAACTCAACATCTCGTCGGGGGGGTAGAGTCACAACCTCCTCAGAAAAAACATCGAGGAACTCCCCAACAACTTCTGGTACATCCATCATCTCTGTATCAGTTGGAACCACTGATAACCCACCTAACAAGGAAAGGAGAGGCTCCACACGCTAGCTTCCCGCCTAATAGCTCCTCTCGCCAACAAAAGATACGCGCTGCCCATCTATGTTGGAGAACACGACTCTTCTCCGGAAGCAGTCGATAACGGCACTAACAGAAAACAGCCAGTCGATGCCTAGGATGACATCGTATGGCTGCATCTGTAACAGAAGAAGGTCTCCACTAGATCGATGTGGCCCCAACGTCAGCCCACATCCCCGACAAACACAAGATACGCTGGTCTGGCCTCCAACCGGTGTACTCAGTACCAGTGGTACGGAAAGTCTCTCTATGTCTAATCCCAAAGCATGGGCAAGACTAGGTGCAAAAAAGGAGTGTGAGGCTCCCAAATCAAACAAAGCAGAAACAAGAGTGATGAACAAACAAATCGTACCTCACACCACCTCTGGTCCTGCTGGAGCTGTCAACTCAGCTGCGTGCAACTATCCATGCCCAGCTCCTCTGCCTCTCTGATGTCATCCACCTCCCTGACCACACCCTGGTCGAGGTCCCTGAGGAACACCCTGAGGTCGGCCTCCTCCCGCAAAGTATTCCCTCGAAGGGGCATGGTCCTGCTGTTGCTGGATGGGCCTCGCTGGCAACTGGTGCTGTTGAGGTGGGTGCTGAACCTGCCGACCTCCACCGTACTGATATCGGGTCGGGAACCGACTCTGAACGTGCCTGAAACCTCCACAAGAAAAACACCTCGGTCCCAGGCTCGTGAAAAAGGGACGAGGACCCGAAGATCTGAACTGGAACTACTGGGGCCTACTCCCCACTGGCCTGAACCTGGAAGGTCCCATCGCAGGAGACCTGCTGCTGACTGCCTTCCCCTTCGACGAGCCTGGCTGGATCCCCTCTCGGGGTGCACCTCCCAGTGAATGCATCCTCTCTACAACCTTTTCCTTCTTCTGTACCGCCAAGTACATCGAAAGGTTGAAGGGGGTGACAGCATACTGGAGCGAAGGACGAAGCGCCTCCTCCAAATGTCTCACCCGAGACTCCTCATCCGGAAATAGATCCTGAGCAAAGCGCAAGAGATCCTTGAATTTTATCCCCAGCTCTCGTATTGACATACTTCCCTACTGAAGGGAGAGTAACTCGTGCTGCTTCTCCACCTTGATCATGGAATAAAGGAATTCCTCTTGGAATTCCTTCTCAAAGTCAGCCCATGGAACCTCTACCTCTATCCCCTCTCCGAGGTAGAGCGTCCACCACTGTCACGCCGCACCTCTCAGCTGACTGACTGCTAGGGGAACCCAGTACTCCCTTGGAGCACGGATCAAGGTAAAAGTGATCCCTAGCTCCTCAAGCCACCCCTCCGTCTCCGTATCCGAAGTACTACCCTCGTACTTCTTGGGGATCTGCCACTGGAAAGAACGGAGAGTCTTCTGCCACTGGCTATCTTCCTCCCCTCGGTCAATCCTCAACTGATCGACCGCTTGAATCTGCTGGGCCTCGGCCGTCTGAGCCACCCAGGGACGACGTCCAGGTCCCAAAGTTGTACAGTAAACAAGGATCGCCTAAGCCCAAGTAGTAAGGAAAACTCAAGGTTTCATTTTATCATTTTATTTCAATTTATTTCCCAGAACACCCAAATCAAGTAAAACACAATCATGATGATGCATGTACCTTCCCTAGGGTCTCTACCCTGCAATCAATGTAGTCTCACTTGGTCATTCGGTAGGCTCAGAGTCGTTGCATCAGATCACGGGGGGCCCTAAAATCTCGTGTCCTAACCGGTATTCCCTGGCCTATGTCACGAACCAAGATTAACTAACACTGTTGCCCTACCATCCCATTCAATCCTCACTGTGCCTAACTCCAGACTCCATCCTATCTCTCAACCATCACCTCTGATACCATTCTGTCACGACCCCCTCCCACCAAAGATGCCCCTCCTAAGCTGGCAATGGTGAAAGGGAGATAATGACCCCCGAGTCTCGCCTCCAGTAGGCCCTGGGGTGGCGACTAGCACCAAGGGTATGAGTTTTTCACAAATATGGGAGGCATTACCCTTTTTATTTTTAAATATCGGGAAATAGGACAAGTCAACCACCAAAAAAAAGGAAAAGAGAAATTATATAGAAATAAACCCCAAACCAATCCCACATGCATGTTTAAACAATTTATAACAAGGTACAAGTACAAGAAAGCTCAAAGTACAATACCAAAAGAAAAAAAAGGTACAGAAACAACAACAAATCCAACTGTCCAACTAGTAGGGTCCCGCACGGCCCTGGTAGTCCTCCTGGAAACCTGAAAGTAAACGTAGGGTGAGCATACAAGTATACTCAGTAGGGAACCTAAAGCTCTCGTGCACAAGTGTGGAGACATCCTAATGTCCCGTGAGAACAACAGAATAAACTTAGCAAGGAATCCTATCCACCCAACCTCACCAGCCACACTCACCATAACACAAGCACAACAGGTAGTAGTAATATAAGAACAAGAGTATTGTGTACCCTGCACCATTTCCCTTTAGTTAGCTACTCTTCCTAACGATGAACGTCCTAACGCTGCCACACTCTCCCTGACCGCACACACCTGGGCCTCACAACCGCGTATCCTGCCCGCACACACCTATGCCTCATAACAACGTATCCCGCCCGCACACACCTGGGCCTCACAACCACGTATCCTGCCCGCACACACCTGGGCCTCATCCCGAAGATTCTTGGGAACAGTAGAACCTGCCCGAAGGGTCTTGGGCTAAAACCACCCCAATCGAAACCTACCCGAAGAGTCTTAGGTGTAAGGTCGCCTCAAGCCATCACATCCTAGGGGAGAAGAAGCAGGAAGGAGCTAGTAACTAAGGGAAAAACACCCTCTCCCATGAAATGGGAGTGTTCGGCACTAAGTGCTCAACATGGGTGGGGTGCGATAAAATGCAAAAGATACATATATATATAGGTATACAAACACACATCCCAACCTATGGCTTCTAAACAGAGAAACTGAGCACGTGCCTCAGCACTGCTATCACGAAGTATGCATACAAAAAACAACCCCAACCCCATTTAGGTTTTCACGCTTCAGCAGAATTAGTATGTTTAGTTACTTAACTACTGGGCAACTATCCACAACCAACCACATCAAACGTTCGTAAAACATATCCCTTCCATCCACAAATCAATTTAGGAAAACACAGGCAACACAACCAAGTCAACCACAGCCCCGCTGCTCACCCGATCCACAACAACCCACAAAAACACCCCCATCACACGCCTCGTAACCAAGCCAACACCCACATGTTCATTATTCCATTTTGTTTAACCGGGGTGATCACACAAGGGTTCCAGATTTTAACAGCCAACTTTACGTGATTAACCAATTTACACATTCCACAAAGTTTTCATCTATAAGAAAATTCATAAGGAGAGGGAAACATTTAATTGCGTAAGCAAAGGCCCCCAATGAATGTTATTTTCAGTAGGTAGAAGCTCATTCAATTCACAACATAATATCATAGGATATAAAGTAACAGCAAACACAACTTCCCATCCCCGTTATATAAGCCAGTTATTATCTTCATTAAACTGGTTCAAAATTGTTTCACGTAAACAAGAGGACACCCACCCCGCATGATGAAAAAATTAGAGAGACGAAGGTAAGATCCCTACCTCAACAGGTTCTTAATTGCAACGCTCCCCCGGATCAACCCTAGAAGACGTCTGTCGGCGTCCGTCACTTCTGTCGGTCCCAGAAAAACCTCCTTGGGTGGGGGTCGGAAAGAAAAGGCCAAAGGAAAGTCAACAGATCCAAGCTCAGAAGCTCCGCCTCGACGTTACAATCATGTGGCCGCTGACGGATCATAAATCGGAGCTCGGACGAAGAAGTTATGGAAGAAAGAGCCTTCAAGTCTCTTGAGAGAGCTCTGCTCGAAGGAGAGGAGAGGAGAGGAGAGGAGGGGGTGATTTAAAAGGAGGAGGGGACCCCTCCTTTTATTGGCGTGAAAAGAAAAAGTACACGGTGTGTACTTTATGGTACATGGCGTGTACTCGGTTCTTTCACACGGTCTCCACGCGGCTTCCAACACGGCTCTACGGTCGTTGACAGGTCAACACACGGTTTGAGGGTAATGCATATGTGGGGAAGGACTACACGGTGTATAGTTTAGACAAACGGCATGTACTCATTTATTACACACGGCAAGGACATGGCTCCAACACGGTACATGGTTGTTGACTGGTAACGCGTACGTGGGGAAGGACTACACGGCGTGTAGAACTGGACACACGGCGTGCACCCATTACTCCACCCAGCAAGGACATGGCCTGCAACACAGGGTATACCTGGGAAGGGGGTACACGGCGTGTACTCAAACTACACGGCGTTTAGTTTCAAAATTCTGGAAAGTGTGGGAAAAGTCCAGTTTACCCTCCAAAACACTTCTTGACCTTCTTTTTGACAAAGGAATGGGTCGGAGAGGTCTGGGCCATTACATATAATGACCCAAACCTATCTAAAATCTATTGGTTGAAAGGATGTAGACCCATACTTACCTTAGGATTTGAATAATCCACTTTGGAGCCATTAGAAACCGAATATGAATTTATTATAAAATAATACTTTAAGTTTTTCCTAAAGATCCCCTCCTCCCCCTAATAAAAGGACACCACTTCAAACCAATTCTTCACACCTTCAAAGCCTTTTGGCTCGGCCAAACTCTTCCCAAATATCCTCCCAACTTCCATCACTTCAATCGAGAGGCCTTATTTTGATCATAAAGTCAGCCTATGGAGCCCTTTTGATCAAATCAAAAGGAAGAACCCAAAGAAGAGATAATGTTTTCACCACCCTCTTTCAAGTTCCTTTCTTCTTAAACTTATTCTTTCTTTGTTATTTTTTTTCTAAAATAATAACTCCAGTATATTCTATATACTGTGATGTTATTATAAATATGGTACAACCATATTCAGTATTCTATCCATCCTTTGAATGACATGTCACCATACGTGCGTACATATGGGTTACCGTCTCCACGTCGTGGTGTAATTATTATTCAAAACATTATTATTTGAATGGGTATAATAATGATGTGTAATTCATGTAAATAATAAATATAACATGATAATTATTCTGTATATATGATATACTTTCCAATTATAGATTATTTTAATATCAAAAGAGTGATATTGTCGCTCGTGCGTACGGACGGACTACCGTCTCCACGAACGCGATGAGATTCATTCCCCATCGTATCCATGAAATTATAATTCTCATTTGATGATTAAAAATAATGTTTAAGGACTTGATATCATTCTTTATATTAATAATATACAACCTATCCATAACAAACACGGATTATGTAACAAAATATATAAAAGAGAACGAGTAAGTTAACACCCGAAACGATGATAATACTAAGATATTATTAAAAAATCAATGTTAAAAGATCATATATGATATCATATTAATGTATATTATTCTTCTAAAATTTAATAACAATTATTTCACCATTATAAATTATGTTAACCTACCCTCAACCAAAGAAAAGTACAAGGTAAGGGGTTTTCATCTCACTTCTTATTCCAGTGAGATTCATGCCATATTTCCACTATTACCTTTTGTGTAGTGTATGTACTTCCCATAATTGTATTCTTTGTGTAATAAACTTTAATTTATTTGTATTTACATATTCATTGTATGCCACTTCTTTCATGGGTTGTATGTTTCGGAAGTTTCCAAATTGGTAAGGGTTTATTTCACAATCTCTTCATTATCCGAGGTTGTTAATATGTAACTATCTACTGGGACCTCTTTATCATCCACATCCATGTTTCTTAAAAATTTATTTCCAAAACATTCTTACTATTTTACAGAATATGGGTTAAATTCATTTATACCCTTGTTTGAATTTTTATAAAAAGTTTATAAAGTAATCTTTCTGTCATTTTCCAAAAACAAGGTCATTTTTAACCTTTTCTACAGAATTAAGGTAAGAATGTATATTTTTTAACTTATACAGCGGGTGCGGCTATTTTCCGCCATTATAAAATCTTTGAAACTTCCATTAAAATCTTATAAGAATATTTTCAAAGTAAATGTTTTCTTTTATAATTATGTGTCTTTTAACTGATTTCAAAAAAATATATATTTCTCTCAAATAGTTTTGATTTCATCTATGTCAACATCCTTTAATAAATTTTACACTTGTTTGAAGTTGATTTATTATGATACAAATCATCCATATTGTATTTAAGGTTTTGTGATATGTTTGACTATGTATGAGTTATTTTTATGCCATTAATGGTTAATGATTAATGTTTTGGCATTTCGTATGTTAGTTTTAATACGAATGTTTATGCTATATTTCATCCTCTTATTAAGATGAATGTGTTAGACTAGTATGTTCTGGGTTGGGGACCGGTAAAAGTAAGCCCTCCGGGTTGGGGTCTGGTTATAGCAGACCCTCCAGGTTGGTGTCCGGTTATTAGAGGCACTCAGGGTTGGTGTCCGGTTATTAGAGGCACTCCGGGTTGGTGTTGGGTTATTAGAGGCACTCCGGGTTGGTGTCCGGTTATTAGAGTCACTCTGGGTTTGAGTCTGGTTACAGAGGCTCTCCGGGATGGAGTTCAGTTAGAGAGGCTCTCCGGTTTGGGTTTCGGTTATAGTTATCCCTTAGGTCTTGGCACGAGGCCTTGACACAGAAATTAAAGTTCGGCATTACGAATTCCTTCATTATGAAAGTGGTTATTGATATTTCATGTGATTATTAGACTAGTATAATATCCATGTGAATAAGTAAATGGCATTATTTCATTTTAACTTTTCCATATTATGCTGAAGTTCAAGTTTAAAAGTCTTTTGTTTTAGTAATACATTGCCTTAAATGTTTATGCTTATCTATGAAAGCTTCTGCTATATTGTTATCCTTACTGAGCATATGAGATCACCCCTTTCAATGTTTTATTTTTTCCAGGATGTGAAGAAGTAATTTATGAATGACCTATAGGGATAGTATGAGGGGATATAAAGACAAGATATTTTTGTAGTTTTTTTTACCCTATGATGTAATGTAAGACTTATTAATGTATCTAGTGTTTCTAAGGCTACTAAACTAATCGGTCTTTCGAGACTTGATCTTTCTTATGATCATTCCAATGTTATGTAATAATGCACCGACTTTGGATAACTAGGGTTAGGTCGCTACAGTTGGTATCAGAGGAAGTTTAGTACAAACCTTGGAAGCTAGATTTAGATAAAGTCTGATTAGAGAACATATACCTAAGATGGAATTTGAGAATTAGTATAGAATAACTTCCTAGAATTTTGGTATTGTAGAGATTTTGTGATTTTTTCAAGAAATACATCCCTGTCTAGATACGAGCAGGTAGAGGTGGCTCTGGCACAGATGTCCCTAGGGGTAAAACCCGAAAACACCGCTTTGAGCTAGACTCGAATGGGAACTAGTGCACAACAACGGGCCTTGCTGCACTCTTGGTTACGGCACTCCCGGGGGATATGATTAGGATAATTCTTATTTTCTTTACTAACCATTATGAAGGGTTTATGAGTATATATTTCCTCAAAGAAAACATTTTTATGATTATGGATTATATCCATAAATAGATCAATTTATGTTAAGTGTTTTACAATTATGGAATTATGTATTTTGATTCATAAACTAATCTAGTTTATGCCACTGTTTAGAAATGGCACCTAGTGGAAGAAATGGAAACTGTATCAATGCACACACTCCATGTAGGGATTTCCCACCTGCTCAAGATAATTATAGTGGAGCTAGTGATGCAACTAGTGTTGATAATCTTATCACCATACTGGGACAACTCACTCAGGTTATGAATAATAACCTTACCCGTATGGAGCACCATGATCCACAGCATGGAGGATCAATGTTAGATCGATTCATGAGGCAATAACCACCAACATTAAATGGGTGTAAAAATCCATTGGTAGCTAAGAAATTGATAAGTTTCCTAGAGAAAATATTTCAAGCTTTGGGGAGAAGTGAAAGTGAAAAAGTTATCATGGCAGTTTACCGCCTCACTGGAGATGCTGATCAATGGTGGTCATTGATTAAAAACATGATTGAAGATGATGAAGTATCAAATATGGAATGGAGGGAGTTCAAAGATCTGTTTTTAGAAAAATACTTTCCTCATGACCATTGAGTAGATATGGAAAGGCAATTTCTGAGTCTGAGACAAAAGGAGGATGAGAATTTCACAAAGTATGAGGCTAACTTTACAAGGTTAGCAAGGTATGCTGTGAATTATATACGTAACCCAAGAAGTAAGATTGATCATTTCTTTTATGGGTTAAAACCATTTCTTCGTCGAGCATTAGTCTCACAATATTTCTCAGCGTACGAAGATATAGTCTCATGTGCTATCAAGATAGAAAAGGAATTCTCTAAATCTTATGATAATAAAGTAAAGCAAGAGAAGAAGATAACGATGGAGAAAGAGATAGATAAAGGGAAAAAGGGAAAGAAGGATTTTCCATTATGTGAAAATTGTGGGAAGAAACACCCTGGTACTTTCCTAAAAGGAATGGGTGTTTGTTACAAATGTGGAGAAAAATCTCACCAGACTCGTGATTGCAAGGGAAAGAAGGAGGCTATAAATGTTTAATGCTACAATTGTAGAGAAATGGGTAATTATGCAAATGAATGTACTAAGCGTCAGGGAAACTTACCTTAGAAAAGGTCAAGGGATCAATGCCAAGCTTATGATGTTACTACAGTTGAAGAGGAATAATTAATGTATTTGTTTTTTTGGACTCGAGAATTATATTTTGGTTATGAGAATAACGTGATATATATAAAGATTGTACTGCAGTACTTATTGTTTTCATTAAGGGTTTAATATTACTAAGGTAATCATATTTTCAGTATGTGACAATAAGAGAAACTTTACTCTGTTTGGAGAATCTGACGTTGCGATTGATTTTGGAATTTAGATACCTTTTACAGAGAGTCTGGACAGAGGTACTTTGGATAACTATAATGTTTTGGAATGGATTAAGTTGAACTTTGGATAGTATTATTCACGGTTAAAACATTTCTTATGATTATTTTTTTAATATTATGATACTATAGTTTTTGGAAAAGGACAACCTGTAGGTCGGGCGATAACCCGTCGCGTCGGACAAAGCTACAGGAATCGAACTGAAAACCATAGTGCGATAGGCCTTTATTACCTACCACTACCTACAGGAAGTCCCTGGTTATTACAAAATATTTTTTTCATTATAATGGTATGTGTTAATGATTGTAACCTTATACTATTAGGATAAATATAAAATTTTTGAGTTCTATTATCTTTTGGAGTGAAAGATGAGTTTGTGGTAGAAATTAGTTGAAGGATGAAAACTCTACTTGTCAAGATGTATATATATATATTTATCATATTCTATGAATAAATTAATTCTTGAACTTTAGGGAAGGGATATTAAGACTAAAAATGTGTTATCCTAATACCTTATATTTTTTTGAACTGATGATATTTTAAATCATCATAGATTGATGGCTTTGAGGACCTCAATTCTACACTTGTTTGTGATTCATGACCTCAATAACTCCCTATAAATATTTATTTTTTTCCTCTAATTACGTGTCTATAATTGCCACCAATGTTCTCCTATTAGAAACCCTAATTTGGTGGTGAAATTCTCATTTCGCTTTCCCTCTTATTAAAACTAAATTTTATTAACCCTATTTCTGATATGGGTTTTCCACAAAGGTATTCTCTATTTTAAACCATTTATTTTCAAAGAACAATTTCCAATTGTGAGGATGCAATTATTTAAAGGAGGGGAGAATGTAACACCCCAAGCTTCCATGGTACTCTTCTCTTTTAATAATACAGTAGCATGTGTTATACGCAACTTAGAGATTCTAACACGCTGCGACCAATCAAAGTAGCTGTTATGAATAGTAATACCCACTTTTTGAAATTTTATACATTTTATCTATAAAAATGGTCTTAATTTTTGTATTATGAATATCAAAATTATACTAGGATGAAATTTTGGTACTTTTCGGATAACTTTTATATTTTGATGAATAGTGAAAATTAATAAATTTTTATTAAAAACAATATTTTTAATCGAAATAATTAACAGTGATAAATTATGAATTTGAGTAGTTTTAAAGTATATTTAGAATATATTTTTACCATTTAATACAATGTTTGTCATTGGACATAATTTCACATTTAAACCGGACATAAACAAGTGTCAATCTTTTGATAGTTATTATCTCTTAAAAACACGCTTTTTTGTTTTGACAGCGGGAATTAATTTTAAATTAATTTCTGCCACTTATGTGTTTTGAATTTGGAAAAATGGACTCCATATTTGGAATCAGGATGTACAAATTGTGTAAATATGTAACTTTTATTTTTATACATTTTGAATAATTACTTCGGTAAATATTTTATTTACCATAGTTAAAGGGTAAATCCGGTAAATAAGAGTAAAAAAATAATATTATAATAATAATAAATTACCCTAAAACGTGTATTAACCCTATTTGTTGATACATGTACAACCATGGTCATCTTTGGGTCGATTTTGGGACCCCATGGATCCACTTGTAAGTGATAATGACAGTTTATATTAATTAAGTTAAAGTAAATACAAAAATGACACAAGCCTATATCTTTTAGAAAAAAAAATTTACATAGGGTTATATATTTTATATTTTCGAATATAAATATTAATTAGAAAGATAAAATTATTTCCTACATAATGGTATTTTATTTATAATTTTTAGACATTAAATAATTTAATTTATGTATGACACAATGATGATGCAGTAATTACCTTATTAGTGAAATATTAAAATAATTGATATTATAAAAACCCAAATAAATATAATTTGAGACTATTAATGAATTCCACTAATTTTATAAGTTAATATGACATGTTAGGATTTGTTTAATTAACTTTTTTTGAATTAATAATGTTGTAATGGTTTTCACAAAAATCAAATACCATATAGTGTCAAAATTAACGTAAAAGAGTTTTTAAAAAAAATATTATATTATTAATTGATATTAAATTCCTAAAAATCTAAGGTTAGGCCAAAGTACTTGTATCATGATATTTGTATCATTAATGGACCACTTGGGGGTCTCTTGGAGGTATATAGTAAGTTTATTAACTATATAATAAAAAAATACAAAGTGACATTGTAAGTGTCAAACTAATTAACCAAGAGTCAAAACTAAAAGATAAGGTTACTATAATGACTCAAACCTGTCTAAAATCTATTGGTTGAAAGTATTTAGACCCATACCCACCTTAGGATTTTAATAATACACTTTTGAGCCATTAGAAACCGAATATGAATTTATTATAAAATAATACTTTAAGTTTTTTCTAAAGAGTCCCTCCTACCCCTTATAAAATGACACCACTTATAACCAATTCTTTACACCTTTAAATCATTTTGGATCGGCCAAACTCTGCCAAAATATCCTCCCAACTTCCCTCAATTCAAAATATAGGCCTTATTTTGATCATAAAGCCATCTTATGGAGCCCTTTTGATCAAATAAAAAGGAAGAACCCGAAGAAGAGGTAATGTTTTCACCACCCTCTTTCATGTTCCTTTCTTATTCAACTTATTATTTATTTGTTATTTCCTTTCCAAAATAATAACTCCAGTATATTATATATACTGTGATGTTATTATAAATATTTTACAACCATATTCAGTATTCTATCCATCCTTTGAATGACATGTCACCATACGTGCGTACGTACGGCTTACCGTCTCCACGTCGTGGTGTAATTGTTATTAAAAACATTATTATTTGGATGGGTATAATAATGATGTGTAATTCATGTAAATAATAAATATAACAAGATAATTATTCTGTATATATGGTATAATTTCCAATTATAGATTATTTTAATATCAAAAGAGTGATATTGTCACTCGTGCGTACGTACGGACTACCGTCTCCACGAACACGATGAGATTCATTCCCCATCGTATCCATGCAATTATAATTCCCATTTGATGATTAAAAATAATGTTTAAGGACTTGATATCATTATGGATATGAATAATATACAACCTATCCATAACAAACATGGCTTATGTAACAAAATATATAAAATAAAATGAGTAAGTTAACACCCGAAACGATGATAATACTAAGATATTATTAAAAAATCAATGTTAAAATATCATATATGATATCATATTAATGTATATGATTCTTGTATAATTTAATAAAAATTATTTCACCATTATAGATGAGGTTAACCTACCCTCAACCAAAGAAAATTACAAGGTAAGGGGTTTTCATCTCACTCTTTATTCCAGTGAGATTCATGTCATATTGCCACTATTACCTTTTGTGTGGTGTATGTACTACCCATAATTGTATTATTTGTGTAATAATCTTTAATTTAAGTGTATTTACATATTCATTGTATGCTACTTCTTTCATGGGGTGTATTTTTCATAAGTTTCCAAATTGGTAAGGGTTTATTTCACAATCTCTTCATTATCCGAGGTTGTTTATACGTAATTATCTACTGGGACCTCCTTATCATCCACATCCATGTTTCTTAGAAATGTATTTCCAAAACATTCTTACTATTTTATAGAATATGGGTTAAATTCATTTATACCCTTGTTTTACTTTTTATAAGAAGTTTATAAAGGAATCTTTCTGTTGTTTTCCAAAAACAAGGTCCTTTTAAACCTTTTCGAATGAATTAAGGTAAGAATGTATTTTTTTAACTTATACAGTGGGTGCGGCTATTTTCGGCCGTTATAAAATCTTTGAAGCTTTCATTACAATCTTATAAGAATATTTTCAAAGTAAATGTTTTCTTTTATAATTATGTGTCTTTTAAATGATTTCAAAAAAAAGATATTTCTCTCAAATAGTTTTGATTTCATCTATGTCAATATCCTTTGATAAATTTTACACTTGTTTGAAGTTGATTTATTATGATACAAATCATCCATATTGTATTTAAGGTTTTGTGATATGTTTGACTATGGATGAGTTATTTTTATTCCATTAATGGTTTATGATTAATGTTTTGGAATTTCGTATGTTAGTTTTAATACGAATGTGTATGTTATATTTCATCCTCTTCTTAAGATGAATGTGTTGGACTAGTATGTTTCAGGTTGGGGACCGGTAAAAGTAAGCCCTACGGGTTGGGTTCCGGTTACAGCAGACCCTCTGGGTTGGTGTCCGGTTATTAGAGGCACTCCAGGTTGGTGTCTGGTTATTAGAGGCACTCTGGGTTGGTGTCCGGTTTTTAGAGGCACTCCGGGTTGGTTTCCGGTTATTAGAGGCACTCCGGGTTGGATTCAGGTTTCAGAGACTCTCCGGGATGGAGTCCGGTTACAGAGGCTCTCCAGGTTGGGTTCTGGTTGCAGTTATCCCTTAGGTCTTGGTACGAGGCCTTGACACAGAAATTAAAGTTCGGCATTATGAATTCCTTCATTATGAAAGTGGTTATTGATATTGTATGTGATTATTAGACTAGTAGAATATCCATGTGAATAAGTAAATGACATTATTTCATTTTATCTTTTCCATATTATGTAGAAGTTCAAGTTTAAAAGGCTTTTGTTTTAGTTATACATTTCCTTAAAAGTTTATGCTTATCTATGAAAGCTTCTGCTATATTTTTATCCTTACTGAGCATCTGAGCTCACCCCTTTCAATGTTTTATTTTTCCTAGGATGTGAAGAAGTAATTTATGAATGACCTGTAGGGATAGTATGAGGGGATATGAAGACAAGATGTTGTTGTAGTTTTTTTTACCTTACGATGTAATGTATGACTTATGAATGTATCTAGTGTTTCTAAGGCTACTAAACTAATCAGTCTTTCGAGACTTGATCTTTCTTGTGATCATGCCAATGTTATGTAATAATGCACCGACTCTGGATTACTGGGGTCGGGGAATTATAATACTTGTCTTTGATAAGTCAAGTCATTACACCATTGACGTTGATGAATTTTGAGGTAGGAAGTTTCTTACCTCTTGGTGTATCACCCCAATATTTTATCATATTTTCTTTTTTGAATAAATTTAATTTTGTTGATAGCTTTTTATTACACACAATACCCTATTTAAACAAAACAATATTTAGTCACATTTTTCACAGTAAATTAAATTATAAAACTTTTAGAGAGTTTATATAATAAATTTATATATTATATATTAAACTAAATATTTTTACCCTCATCCAATATATTTGAGAAGTATTTGAAAAAAAACAAATCCAATTTGACACATAAAATACTATATTTTTATAAAGGTAATTTTACTGCCTTTTAATGGAGAATCTATTTTAAATAAAAATTGGGGAAATTTTACATATTTTATATGTCAAAAATAAACTTAATCTTTGAAATCACAAAATAACAATTAGGTTAGCGTGAATTTTTTTATTTTTCTATGAAGTTTCATTTTTTAATGAATAGTGAAAAATAATGAATTTTAATTCAAAACTAATTTTTCATCTAATTTATTTATAAGGATAAATTAAATTTTTAAATGGTTTTAAAGTTTAATTAAATTAATTTTTATAAATAATCTAATTTAAGACATTTTAATCAATTTCACTTTGAAATTTGATATAAAAACTTAGCAAACTTTTGAACGCTTTTTACATTAAAACCCCTCATTGTCATCCCGTCTGTGGGATTACATTTAAATTAATTTCTTCCAATTATGTTAATGGAATTTGGAAAAATATATTCAATATTTAGAACCATTATAATTTATAATTTATAATAAGGTCAATTTAGTTTTTTTACCAAAAATATTAGTGAAGGTGATTTAAATTAATTACAATGATTAAGGTGAAATTAAGCTTAACAAGGGATTCAACCTTAATCTTAAGGGATAAAATAACCTAGAAAATTTTCCAAAATAAATTTTATGGACATATTTTTACCCTATATTCCCTTTTATCTATTTTTTACCATTATTGGATCCATATTACATGGTAAAAACTTGGGTATAATTCCCTTTCTAAAAAACTACAGGAGTGTCACACCTCCTCCACTATAAAATGGCCTCCTCTCATCCCACTTCCTCACACCTCTCAAGAAAATTTTTATAAACCAATATTTGAAAAAATATCTTCTAAAAATCCCTCACATTGATCTATAATCCTCACCTTAGTCATAAAACCATCCAAGAAAAACATTTGGTGCAAACCAGGAGGAGTTACCCAAATAAGAGGTAACATCTTTCCTCAAGCTCTTTAGTTTCATTTCCATTCTACACCCCCTTAAATATCCTTATTATATGATTGTAAAAAAATATCCTCAATATACTAAGATGTTTTTATGTTATGTGTTCTACCCAAACTTACACACACCTCCATCTAATGGGTAACGAACATAAATTTTATGTGTATGACGAACTACCACCTCACGAAACGATGATTGTTTATTTTTACTTTACCACCTTTAATAGTTTGGAATTA
This sequence comes from Viscum album, assembly GCA_963277665.1. NCBI lineage: Eukaryota > Viridiplantae > Streptophyta > Magnoliopsida > Santalales > Viscaceae > Viscum > Viscum album. The sequence goes on from OY728151.1 coordinate 1,086,209,643, forward strand.
TGATGAAAAATATATTTATATGTGATATATATGATATTTATAATTTATTTATACTTCTATAATTATTTTATAACACATACCTTTATGCACCCCATTTTATGAGAATATGATAATATCGTTGGTGGAAGTGTGGACTATCGCCCCCTCAAAGTGATATGATTCATTTACACTATACATGGAACATATAAAGGATAGTTTTAAAATAAACTATGTGAAATATTGGAAATTAATATTATAATGGAATTATAATATACATATGTATCATGTAATTATCACTCTTTTAATATGAAAAAGGAATGAAATTAGTGTTCATGCGTACGTACAGCCTACCATCTCCATAAACAATACATTTCATTTCCTATATCCAAAATTTATAGGTTATTATAAATACATATATACTAAATATATATGATATTTACATCATGGTTTATATTCTATAGATTATGAAACCCTGGTCTAATTAATAAGAACAATAAGTAACAAGTTAAAATATACCCGACAAACTAAGTAATTAAACGCCCGAAATAGTGAAAATAATGAAAGGTTGTTATAAAATGGGTAATAAGATATTATAAGAAGATAATATATGATATTATAAACATGAATATAGTTCTTTAATAAGTTAGTAACATTATTAAAACTTTTTTATATGAGGTTGAATCTTGTTCACACAAAAAGGAAACACAAGGTAAGGGATTTTGTCTCAATTTACACTCCTTTGAAAATTATTTATTATTATACGCCAATTCACTTTTATATGGTGTATATAATTCCCTTTGAAATGTTATATTGTCAATTCACTTATTCTGATGATATTATAAGTTTCATTTAATGTTATTACTTCATGGATATTATGATTCAAATGTTTCAAAGTGGTATGGGACACTTTGGAATGTTTAATGATTATTCTCCTTAAAAACATTTTTAATGATTATATTTGAAATATAAATTTATTCATGATTGTTAAATTTCTCTTGAGACAATCACTTTATTATAAATATCCACATTTATGGGTGATGGGTGTTATTATTTCCTAAAATCTATACCATTTTTAAAAACGGTGTTCACTTTGACAATTATTTGATTAATTGGGAAATTATTAATAAATATATATCTTTTATTAAATATGGATATTTGATAAGGTATGATGTCTGTTGATTTAAATCAATTATTCGATATATGAGGAATGATTTGGATAGGTAAGAAATTGGTGGGTCCTGATTATAGATATCCCATTGATGCATCGGTAATCTCATGAGATGATATAGTTGGCCAAATTATAAGGATTTTTACCCAATATGATAAACCACCTTATGAAGGGTCTTGATGGTAATGGTTCAGTATACCTAAGAAACATGGAATCCAATAATTAATAATTTCAGTCATTTAGTTTTAGTTATTATTCATCCATGATATTTTTCATCGACATATCTATGGATATGTTTTATTTTCAATTCATTGATTAAATGGCATGTGTTCTAGTTATTACCTTACCATATTGATTTTTCCTTATCCATTTATTTGAATGGCATGTGTTATCAGTTATTTACCTTTATATGTTGATTATTCTCATCAATTAATTATTATTTTCTCTTTACTTACCCTTACTTATTATTTTATCTTACCCTTATTATGTTTCCTTTCCCCAGGTTATGAAGAATAAATCTCTAAATAAGCTTTCAAGGATGCATTTTATTTCATTTTATTATGTATCATGTTTTATTTTCTTTTCCCAATGTATTATAGGTATCATGTATGTAATATGGATTTCCAAAACTGTTAAATCGATTAGTCCTTCATGGTTTTATTTTGTGTCATCATACTAATGTAATAAAATAATGCATCGGCTCTAAGCTTATTGGTCTGGGGCATTTTAATTGGTATTAAAGGAAGTTTAGTAGCAACCTTAGAAAATAGATTTAGAAAACTTAGATTAGGGAACATTACCCTAATATAGACTTTCAGGATAACTATAGAATAACATCCTAGAATTTTGGAAAGGTAGAGATTATGTGGGTATTCCTAGAAATGCATCTCTATCTGAATAATACAAGTGGACGTGGTTCTGGAATAGATATACCTAGGAGTGACAACTCTAACAAGGTGTGTCAGGCCTAAATCGGTGTAACCTAGTACATGAAAATGGGCCTTACTATACACCTGACTTGGAACTCCTAAGGTATATTCATATGATAGTTTACATTTTCTTTTTAAACCATTATGAATGATTTAAAAGTAAAGATTCCCCAAAAGAAACTAGATTTTAGGATTTTAGGATTTACAATGCAAAAATTAATGTTATGTGTTATACCATATTGTAATTATGCATTATGATTTTATGATCTAATCTAGTATATTACATTGTTTAGAAATAGCACCGAGAATAAGGAATGGTACCAATACTCACGGAAAATACAGGGATTTCCCTATTGAAGAAACCAATACAGTTGGTATTGGAGGAAATAAATTTATAGCCATTTTAGGGTAGCTTAATCAGGTTATGACAAATAACCTTGATCAAATTGGGAAACTTATTCCATAGAGAGAATATCATATGATAGATCTCTTTATACGATAGATTCCCCCAAATTTTAGTGGGACTACTAATCCAATTATAGCTAATTAATGTATTAAGTCTCTAGAGAATATATTTACATCCTTATGATGTAGTGAAATGGAAAGGGTTAAACTTGTGGTCTATTATCTACAAGTTTATTCTAATCAATAGTGGTCCTTGATCCATAATACTAGGTAGTAAAAATAAATAGAAATCATGGAATGGAGGACTTCTACGGAGACATTATTTAACAAATACTTTCATTGTAATCAATAAATTGAGATGAAGAGAAAGTTCATTATATTAAAGCATAAGGAAGAAGAAATCATTGTAGATTATGAAGCTACCTTTAAAAGGTTATTCGGGTATGCTATGGATTATACACGCATCATAGAGTGTAACATTAACCACTTCTTTGAAGATCTTAATCAAAATCCCCAAATAGAACTGTTTTCTCAAACTTTTTTATCATACAAAGAAATAGTTTTATGTGCCATCAATACAGAGAAATAATTCTCGAGATCCTATGTATCTAAAGGAAACTAAGAGAATAAGAGGTCTTATTATCACCATGAAAAATGTAATTCATCAAATAATAATAATAAGTTTGAGCTATTTACATCTTGTGAAAACTGTGGAAAGAGTTACCCTTGGAAATTCCTGAAGGGGATGGGAGTTTACTTTAATTATGGAGAAAGGGTTCATCATACTAAGTAATGTAAGGGGAATAAGGAAAAAATAATATTCAGTGCTAAAACTAAAAGGTGATAGAGCATTATGAAAATGAATTTCCTAATCATCAAGGGAATCTACCACAGAAGAGGCCAAGGGGAGATGTACAAGCTTATGCAATCACTACTGAAGATGTAGAAGTACCAAATGAGGTGGTGGAAGTTAAATTAATACTATCATTAAATTTAGACAATGAATTATTGGATTCAATATCATCACACTCTTTTATATCTGCTCATTTTGAAAAAAAATAGACATTTCCCTTTTTATTTAATAAGATAGTTTTTATTCAAAACTCCTAAAGGAAGACTCATTTCAATAAAGATGTGTCGAGCAGTCCCCATTATGAAACATAAATTTTCTTTAATTACTGAAATTGTTATCATACATATGGTTTTCCTTGATTTAATCCTTAGTATGGATTGGCTATCAAAACATTATGGAAAATTTTATTGCAAGAGGAAGGAAATTATGATTTGTGAGGAGGATGTAGAATACCTCATATTTATAGTAGAAGATTACTCACCTTATTCTTATCTAGATCCACCCTTAGTAGATTTACTGAACATTGACGGTCGATTTCACTCAGAACCAGGCTCAGCATGGCCTTTGTCTCTCTGTCTTGGCTTTTCTGGTGAGATCCAGGTGCATTGTGGCAGATCTATAATCCCTTATGAAGCAAGGGGAGGAGGCACCTTCCCTTAGGTGTTATCTCCTCGAAAGCCTCCCCTCAAGACCTTATAGACCCAGATAGATGGGGAACTGGGTTCGATGGTCCCCTACCCCCAAGGTTCTCAAGTTCAGCATTGATGGTGCATGTAGTCATGGTTGCATGTGCGGTGGGGGTGTGGTATGTGATGCTAACGACTCTATGTGCTTTGCTTTTAACACCTTCTATGGGATAGGTAACTCCTTAAGGGTGGAGAAAATGGCCAGGATAAATTCTATATCTCTATGAAGATCAAATAATATCATCCTGACTACTATGTAAATGGATTCCAAAATTATTTGAAGCTCCCTCACTGGCGTCTCTGCCTCCTTATGGCACATTACTTATCTGATTCATGAGCATAAGGCTCTTATATCCAGTGACATGGTGATCCTTTATATATGGTGTGAAGGTAATAAAGTGTCTGATTTCTTGGATTCTATGTCTACCTAATATCTCCCCCACATTGAGTTTTGTTCTATATGATCTTTTCCCCATACTTGGGATGGACCATGTTATCGGGGATGCACTCGGTCTTCGTTTCTTTAGACCACCCTTACATTGTGTTTTCTTTTCTCCATTTCAATAAAATTTTATATTGAGTTTTCAATGAAATTGTTGGGGAAGAAGAGAAAACAACACCTAGTGATGAAGAAGGTAATCTTAAAATTGAAGATGTACCTATTGTGCAGGAAAACATTGATGTATTTCCTAAGGAATTACCTGGAAATCCCCTAGAGAGTGAAGTTGAATTTTCCATTAACTTGATTCCTGATGCAAGGTCAATATCAAAGACTCCATATAGAATGGTCGCTATGGAATTGGTAGAGTTGAATAAATAACTAAAGTATTTGGTTAATAAGGGATTTATTCACCCTAGTGTTTCTCTATAGGTATCCCATATTCTATTCGTTAAGAAAAAAGATGGATCCATGAGGTTGTGCGTTGATTATATGGAAATCAATGCTATTACAATAAAGAAAAATTATCCTCTACCTCAAATTGATGAGTTGTTTGATCAAATTCCCTAAGTCTAATATTTTTCAAATATTGATCTTCATAATGTGTATCATCAATTGAAATTAAATATGGAAAACATTTCAAAGGAAACTTTTCAGATGAGGTATGGACATTACGAGTTTACAATAATTCCATTTGGATTAAATAATGCACCCTCTATTTTATATACTTAATAAAGATAGTATTCAAGAAATATCTTGTTGATTTTTTTGTGGTATCATTTATGATATTTCTATATATTCTAAGATATATTAGGACCATTATAATCACTTGTGTACCATTATTAAGACTCTTAGAAGGGAATATTTATATGGGAAATTTAGTAAGTGTGATTTCTATCTTTAAGAAGTTTCTTTTCTTGGACATATTTTTTCTAAGGATGGAATATTAGTTAATCCTAAAAAGAAAAAGGAAGTCAAATAATGGCCTATTACAAAAAATAATAATTAAAAACACAGTTTCATTGGTTTTCTAGGTTACTATCGGTGATTCATTCATAATTTTTCCTGATTGGATAACCCATTAACCAAGATTACATATAAAGGGGTTAATTTTTTTTGGATAAAGGAATGTGATAATGATTTGATAAACTAAATATAAGATTAGTCAATGCTCCAATTTTGAATCTACCATCTGATAGTGATATATTTTTCATATATAGTGATTCATCGAAGAGGGGACTTGGTTGTGTCCTAATGAAAAATGATAAAGTTATTTCTTATGAATCAAGTAAATTGAAGTCTTGTGAATAAAACTATCCAACCCATGATCTTGAGTTAGTGGCTATGATCTTTGCTTTGAAAATATGGATACATTATCTCTATGGAGAAATATATGAGATATAAATGGATCATAAAATCCTAAAATACATATTATCACAAAAATAGATTGATACGAGACAATGTAAATGGATCAAGTTACTCATGGATTACGATTTATCAATACACTACCACCTAGGGAAAGTAAATAAGGTATAATATGCACTTAGTAGAAATTATGATAGATTTCTAACCCAAATGAGGATTGAGATGGATCCTATATTCATGGATCTATTAAAGATAGATATGGTAATTTCTAAGGAAGGGGAGACATCAATCATTTTTCAAATGATTTCAAATCCATATTTATTAGAGAGGATAAATAATTCTCAATTTGATGATGAGGAATTTCAAAAGAAGATAAAAGCTATGAATGATGGAAAATTAGCATAATTTATTTGTGAATATGGTTTCCTAAAATTTGTAAATAGGTTATGTGTTCCATATATACCTAAGCTTAAATGGTAATTGATGGATGATACTCATAGCTCAAATTTCTATATATATCCTGGCAACACAAATATGTATAGGGACTTGAAGGAACATTTTTAGTGGGATAACATGAAATGGGAAATTGTTGATTATGTGTTCAAATGTTTTGTTTGACAAAAATTGAAGGTTTTGAGGTAGTATCCTAATGGATTCATGTGACCTCTTCCTATTCATGTGTGTAAATGGGATGAAATTACTATAAAATTTGTCACGTGACTACCAAATACTCCTAGAAGGAAATATTTAATATGGGTTATTATTGATCGCCTAACCAAATATAATCATTTCCTTACAATAAGATAAGACCTTCCTCTTGATAACCTTGAAATGATCTATATTAATGAAGTTGTAATACTTCATGGAGCACCACTATCAATTGTTTTTGATCGAGATCCCAGCTCCACATCAAAATTCTAGAGAATTATTCTTGAGGCTCTTGACACTGATCTTTATTTGAGAACTACCTACCATTCTCAAACTAATAGATAGTTTTAAGTAATAACTAAAACAATGGAATACATGTTGAGGTCATGCTCACTCGACTTTAAAGGTATGTGGGATTAGCACTTAATATTGGTAGATTTTTTCTGTAATAATAGTTTCCATTCAATTATTCAAATGGCATCGCATAAAGCATTATATGGAAAGAGATTTAGAATCCAAATTTTTGAGATGAATTTAGTGAAAGGAAAATCATAGGCCCAAAACTTGTTCAAGAAACAAAAACAAAGGTAAAGTCTATTCAGACCCATATTAAATCATCTCAAAGTATGCAAAATAGTTATGCTGATAATCGGAGGAAATATTTAGATTCCCAAGTGGTAGATCATGTTTTATTGAAAGTATCTCCATATAAGGGTGTTATAAGGTTCAGGAAGAAAGTAAAAATAAGTCCCAGGTACATCAGACCATTCTAGATTCTTTAAAGGGTTGGAGTTGTTGTGTATCGTTTAGAAATTCCTCTAAATCTCTCAAAGATACACGATGTGTTCCATATATCTATTATATAAAAGTACATGTATGACCCAACACATGTTCACATCTCTGATGATATAGATTTGGGACCTGACCTTTCATATTTTAAAGAACCCATCTAGATTCTTGATACGAGATAATAAGTAATGAGAAATCAGACCACTGTTTGGGTAAAGGAACTCTAGATAAATCACAAAATGGAAGAAGCAACATAGGAACTGGAGGATTCTATAAAGAAGAACTACCCACATATTTTTTAAGGTAATACCCCTAAAATTACAAGGATTAAATTTTTTAGTAAGTAATAATGTATCACCCCAATACTTTACCATATTTTCTTTTTCGAATAAATTTAATTTTGTTGATAGCTTTTCAATACACATAACACCCGATTTAAACAAAACACTATTTAGTCATTTTTTGCATAGTAAATTAAATTATAAAAATTTTAGAGAATTTATATAGTAAATTTATGTATTATATATTAAAAAAAATTAAACTCATCCAATATATTTTATAATAATAATATAAAAACACACCCAATTTTAAGCATAAAAAATGATATTTTTATAAAGGAAATTTTACCGCCTTTTATTATCGAACCTATTTTAAATAAAAAATTTGGAAATTTTATATATTTTATATGTAAAAAAAATTATATATGTGAAATATAAATATAAAAATTATGTTAGGGTGAATTCTTGGTATTTTTCTATGATGTTTGATTTCTTTAATGAATAGTGAAAAATAATGAATTTTAATTCAAAACTATTTTTTCATCTAAATTATTTATAAGGATAAATTATATTTTTAAATTGTTTTAAAGTTTAATTAGATTAATTTTTTATCAATTAATAAAAATTAGTCCATTGGAATCAATTTCACTATAAAATTGGACATAAAAACTTAGCAATTTTTTGAACGTTTTTACTTTAAAAACCTGTATTGTTGTCTCGTCTACAAGATTAAATTTAAATTAATTTTGGCCACTTATGTGATTGTAATTTGGAAAAATGGATTCCATATTTCAAATCAGAATAATTTATAATTTCTAATAAGTTCAAATTAGTTTTTTACTAAAAAATTAGGGAAAGTAATTAAAATTTATTACCATGATTAAGGTGAACGTAAGCATAATAAGCGACTAAACCATAAACTTAAGGGTAAAATGACATATAAAATTGTAAAAAATCCATTTTATGGACATATTTAGACCATATTATCCTTTTTCTTGAATTTTTACCATTATTGTATTCATCTTACTAGGGAAAACATGGGTGGAATTCCCTTTCCAAAAATTTACAAGAGTGACACTCCTCCACTATAAAAAGGTCTCCTCTACTCTCGCTTACTCACACCTCTCAATACACTTTGTATAGACCAATATATTCCCAAATAGATACAAAAATTCCTTCCCCTAAACATATAAGCATCACCTTGGTCATAAAACCATCCAAGGAATCCCTTTAGTGCAAACCAAAAGAAGTTTCCTGAATAAGAGATAACAACTTTCCTCAAGATCTTTAGTTTCATTTCCATTATACACCCCATAAAATATCATTAATCCATGATTATATAATAGAAAAAGTATCCAAAATATACTTATATTTTTTATGTTAAGTTTTATACCTACACTTTCACACACCTCCATTTAATGGGTAACAAACATACATTTTATGTGTATGGTGAACTACCGCCTCACAAAAAGATGATTGTTCATTTTTCCTTTACCTCCATTCATGGTTGGTAATTATGATGGAAACTATATTTATGTTTTATATATATTATTTTTATAATTTATTTATACTTCATTAATTATTTTATAATGCATACCTTTATGCATTCTGTTTTTTGGGAATATGATAACATCGTTTGTGGAAGTATGGACTACCGCCCCCTCAAAGTGATGTGATTCATTCACACTATACATGGAACATATAAAGGATGGTTTTAATAAAACTATGTGACATATAGGAAACTAATATTATAAAATAATTATAATATATATATATATCATGTATTTATCACTGTTTTTTTACAACAAAGGAATGAAAGTAGCATTCATGCGTACGTACAGCCTACCGTCTCCATGAAAGGTGCATTTCATTTTCTATCTCTAGACTTTATAGGTTATTATTAATACATATATACTAAATATATCTTATATTTAAATAATATTTTACATTATTTATATTATTAAATCGTGATCTAATTAATAAGAAAAACAAGTAACAAGTTAAAACATAGTCGACAAACTAGGCAATTAACACCAGAAATAGTCAAAATAATGAAAGGTTGTTATCAAATGAGTAATAATATATTATAATAAGATAGTATATGATATTATAAACATGAATATGGTTCTTAAATAATTTATTAAAACTCTTAAAACCATTATATAGGAGTTTAAATCATGTTCACACAAAAAGGAAATGCAAGGTAAGGGATTTCGTCTCAATTTTCACTCTTATGAGACTTATTTATTATTATGCACCAATTCACTTTTATATGGTTTATATACTATAATTTTATAAGTTATATATTTAATTACCTTATTCTCATGATATTCTAAGTTTCATTTAATGTTATTCCTTCATGGATATTATGATTCAAATGTTTCAAAGTGGTATGGGACACTTTGGAATGTTTAAATATTATTCTCCTCAAGAACGTTTTTAATGATTATATTTGAAATGTAACTTTATTTTTTATTGTTAAATTTATCTTGAAATAATCACTTTATTGAAAATATAAACATTCTTGGGTGATGGATATTATTATTACCTAAACCATATACCATTTTTACATATATTTTTCACTTTGATAGTTATTTGATAAACTTGGAAATTATTGATAAATCTGTATCTTTTATTCAATACAAATATTTGATAAGGCATATTGTCTATTTATTTAAATATATTATTTGATATATGAAGAATAATTTGGAATGGTATTACATGGTTGGGGGCTAGTTATAGATATCCCCTCAATGCATTGGTTGTCTTATGAGACAAAATTGTTGGCCAAATTAGATGGGTTCTTACCAGATTTGCTAAACCGTCTTGTCAAACGTCTTGATGGTAATGGTTCCATGTACCTAGGAAACATGGAATCCAATAATTAATCATATAACTAATTTAGTTTCATTTATTATTCATCCATTATATTTTTCATTGACATATCTATGGATATGTTTCATTTTCAGTTCATTGATTAAATGGGATGTGTTCTAGATATTACCATGCCATATTGATTTTGGATTATCTAGTTATTTTAATGACATGTGTTATTAGTTATTTACCTTTACATGTTGATTATTCTCATAAATTAATTATTTCTTATACTTTACTTACCATTACTGAGCATTTGAGCTCACCATTATTAGGTTTCTGCTCCCCAAGTTATAAAAAAGGAATATATAAATACGCTTTCAAGGATAAAATTTATTTCATTTTATTATGTATCCTGTTTTATTTTCATTTCATAGTGTATTATGGGTATTAGATATGTAATATGGATTTCCAAAACTACTAAACTAATCAGTCCTTCAGGATTTTATTCCTTGTAATCATTCCAATGTAATAAAATAATGCACCAGCTCTAGACTTATGCGGTCAAGGCATTACACTTGAGGATTTTGTGACACATGTTTCCATAGTATAATTTATGTGTAGTGATAATTGATAATAATTTTTTATTTTGATCTTATCTAGGTGTATGTTTATCCCTTGAGAGCCTTATGTAAATCTTGATTCCATGAGTACTTCATAGATTATTATTCATATTCTGTGTTGATCACATTTATTATTTGTGATAACTTACTTATGATGATGTGCTATGATTTATTATGTATAATATCTTGTTATGTTTGCCTTTGTGGTATTGTTATTGAAGCCCAAGGATGTTGGAGCATCATGAAATTTTTATCCCTTAGAGTAGGAGTGCACACGACCTGGGATGGTGGTGATGGTAGACCTAAGAACAAGGTAGGGATACAATGATTCCTTGTGGTTATAGTGTGATATAGTCAATTCCTAGAAGATTACAAGGAGCATGTTACTAAATTACTAGTGAAATGATGAGTAGATCTTGATTCCTAGAAGATAATGAGAACATCACTCTATTGATTCTTAGTGAATGTTGAGTTGTACGATCACACAATGCAAGGAAGCATGATAATTATCTTTGTGGATAGTCCTTGATTACTTCTATCACCTTGATTATCCTTTTGGCATATAATTGAAGCAGGTACAGTCGGGGGTTTGTGGCCACTTGGTTAGTGCATGACTACTCGGTTTTGGATTTTATATTTATTTTATTATTATGAATTTATTATTATTATGGAATATACTTATTATAATTGAGTACACAAGGTTAAGGATTCATTGGTGGTGTCTTACTGAGTCTTGTACTCACACACTACTCAGGAATTTCAGTGTTCTTGTATATTTCATGACTAGATATTCAATTAAGGGAAAGTTCCCTATAGTATATGATTAAGTAGTAAATATTGGAGATAGTAGTGGACCAGGAAAGACCCCGAAATACCCCACTATTTATTTATTTATTTTATCTATTATTTGTATTATGTATAGGTGAGTCTCTTTTATTTATATGGAATGTATGCCTTTTATGTGCTTCCACATGTTTACTCTATTTATTTATTATATTTTTTATTTTTTATTTTTTTATATTGATAGATGTTGAGAGTATAGTCTCCCCACTGACAGACTTAGATCATCACTACTAGTTGTCATCCTCTTTCATATAGATAAGAGTGCATAAGGTCTCGTGGAACTCAAGTTTGGACCTGGTTATTCAGGTTGGGTGTTACAAAATGGTATCAGAGGACTAAGAATCACTAACTTTTTTCTTCTTTTTTACCTTGATTTTGGATAGGGTGGATGGGAGATTGAATAATTGGGACCTAGATAGAGGAATTGTGACAGTGTCTATCCCACACTATATAGTGAACCTACCAATTTTCATAAAGTGGGGGTAATTATATTTTTTTGTTACCATTGATTAAATTCACCTTGATTGATGTACATGATATTGATAGGTGATTTATGTGGTTTTGGGTACATTCATGAAACATGACTAGGAACATAGGTTAACATGCCATATATATACTTGTTATTGTGTTGCATAGTAGTTATTTAATTAATTTACTTGATTTTGGTTATCTGTTCAGGATAGTTTCTCTTTGTGTGGTATATTTATATTTCCATGTTGTTGTTATATATATTTATTTTCATTAATTATTTGAACTAATCATGTTGTTTTGTTAGTATATATATAATGATTATGACCAATGTGCATGTATAGAGAGTGGGGTTAGTACTATTGGGTTGAGTGTAGACTCTCACTATAATAAATTTAGTAAATTATGGCAGTTTTTTAGTAGTGGTTTATAAGACCATTTCTAAATAAAAAACTATATTATTCATAACTTTTTTATTGATTATTTACAAAAGAAGTGGTAATTAGTGGTGGTTTTAAACAAAAATGATGTTAAATAAATTTTAAATAAATTTAGCTATGGTTTTTTTTTAAAAACACCGCTATAGTTTTTAAAAAAAACTCACCTCTACCCCTCTCCCTCTTAGCCTCATCATAAATGCTTGATGCCACCTCTCATCCTCCCCCTCATTACTAATTAACAGCCTCTATCACCCCCTCTTGACACCTTCTCTTAGACTCAACCTCCCTACTCGATGCCGCCTCTTTAACTCCCCCTCATCACTACTTAATATTGCACTCCTATCAACCTTCCCCTTATATGATCTCAACACTCAACCCCTCCCCCACCCCTCAGACATCACTCAATGCTGGACCAGCCACCCTCTCAGCCACAATGCCGTATTCTCTTCTCTAATTTCCTCTCATCCTTTGTGCCACTGGTTCCACATCATGATTTGGGGTGAGGTTTATCAGATTAATTTCTATATAATCATAGGTATTTTATTATGTTCTTTATTTTAGTAAATAATTTTGTAATAGAGTTAGATTTAATAATTTACTTATTCTTATTTTCCTTCAATGCTTCTAGTTTAGTAGATTACTGAATTCTTTGGGTTTTAAGGGGTTTTTTAGATCAATTATTCCTTTTTGAATTCTAATATATGTTATTTTTATATACAATAATATAATTATATATTATATTTGATAGTATAGTAATTCAAGTACATATGGATAAAATTTTGATTTACTTACCTCAGAACACATCTCATTATGTTATAGTATTGAACATGTTTTTTGTATTTTTCATTTAAAAATCGATATATGGATGGAAGAATAAAATTTCCATGTTATAATTGAAAATAGAAATGATGGTTGAAGAGAGATGAAGTATTTGAACACTTGATATTGAAACAATTTCCTCCTTATTATACACATTTAATTTTTCATGGAGAATCTAATTTTAGAGAAAATTTGATCAATTTTGTATACAATCAAAATGAAAAAAAAATCTCTTATAGTACATGGTGAAATTCAAAACTTTAAAAATTATTCTTTCAATATAGAAGGTAAATTCCATCAACTATGTAATAGATCATTTGATTCATTTTTTTGATGTTATAGATATTAATGATGTTTTCATAACTATGGGATATCCTGATCAAGATGATGACATATTAATGTATGATGATGATGAAACCAATACAAGGGAAAAATCAACAGATAAAACAACTGATTTTTTTATATTAGTTGTAGATATAAATCAGGAATTGTATAAGGGATATGTTAAATATTAAAAGTTTTATTTTCTACTAAATTTGTACCACATCAAATTTTTATGTGTAATTACAAATAAAGTATTGTACATGATATTATAATTTTTGTGTGATGCATTTTTTGAATCTAAGATCCCTCTGTAATTTTATGAGATGAATAAGATTATTAACAATTTTTGACTCAATTCTATGAAGATGAATGCATGTCCCAATGATTATATGCTTTATTGGAAAGAATATTAAAATAAATAAAAGTGAAAAATATGTTATACTTATATATAGAAATCAACAAATAGTGATGTCATTTTGAATCCACATACTACCCAAAAGAAATTGAAAAATAAAATTTTTGAAAAGGTTTTACATTACTTTCAATTCAAAGAATGGTTGAAAAGTTTTTTTATGTAATCTAAAACCATTTATCATATGAAGTAGCATGATTTTTATAATAAAAAAATTATTTAATGTGATATAAAAGATATTCAAAAGCATGAAATACATTCAATTAATTACAACCATATTTATCTTCTGATCTTAGAAAAGTATGTTTGGGATTAGCATCTAATGGATTCAATACTTTTGGGACTTTAAGTAATAGTTATAGAATTTTTCCAGTTATTTTTATCCCTTATAATCTACCTCCTTGTATGTGTATAAAATATAATTATTTCATTATATTGTTGATTATTCCTAGAAATAAAATGCTTCTAATGAAATTAATGTTTACCTTTAGACTCTTATTCGATAATTAAAAGAGTTATGTAATGATGGTGTAGAAACATAATATGCATCTACCATGAAAATATTCAAAATGAATACTTACCTTATGTGTACCATTAGTAACTTTCCTAGACTAGGAAATTTTTCTGGTTGGAACATACACATTGGTTTGGCTTGTCCATTTGGTAACTTTGATTTTGAGTTTCAATGGATACCTTATAGAAGAAATTGGTGTTTCATGTGTCATCATCACTTCCTTGATACATATAATATATTTAGGTTACATTTCAGTAGAAAAAAATAATTTGAGGCTTCCACAAAAAATTTTATCTAGATTGTAGATCTTGACACAATTATCAAATGTTGGTATAGAGTTTGGAAAAGATTTTAAGAAGAATAAAAGTGAAAAACGAGTTAGAATAGCATCAGTTAGAATTGTATCACAACCATAGAATAAAAATAGCATATTTTTTAAACTTCCATATTGGGAATTTCATTTTTTAATTCATAATTTGGTAATTATGAAAATTGAGAAGAATGTGTGTGATAATCTATTTTTTACATTACTTAATGAGCAGGGAAAATCAATGGATCATTTAAATGATTTTAATGACTTTTAAAAAATCAATATCAAACTTGATCTATGAAAAAATGATAATGGGAAGTATCTATAAGCCATCATTTTAATTAAAACCAATTATAAATATTTTTCATTTGAATATTAAAAATTTGAAAGTGAATGATTGATATTCTATTAATATTTCAAGATGTGTTGATTTAAATCATCATAAGATACATTTATTGAAAAGTAATGAATCACATGTATTGATGGAGTATTTTCTACCTTTGGAAATTCATAATTTTTTTCGTGATAAAAGATCAATCATTATAACTGAATTTTTTACATTCTTTATACAAATTTGTGAGAAGACATTAAACCCCAATGAATTGGAAAAATTCATGAATAAATTTTATAGATTCTATGTCATTTGGAGATGTTATTCCCCATATCATTTTTCATTGTGATTATTTATTTGATGATATATTTTTTCAAAGAATACATTATTGATGGATATATCCCATTAATAGTTATTTTATTTTAATATTATTTTCAATAAAAAATATATTTTTATTTAATGATATTTAAAAATATTATCTATTAATTTATTACATTTTATCATTATGTATATTGTTCATTTGAAGACTTATATGAAAAATAAATCTCATCCAAAAGGTTATATTATGGTAGGGTACCTTGAATAAGAGTTTTTAACCTTCTGTTTGAGGTATTTGGATTTAATAGAGACAAGATTCAATCTAGTGGGAAATTTTGATGATAATCCAGTTAATTGCAGGTTAATAATAAGTCGTCAATATTTCAACTTTAGGTTGATAATTTGGAAAAATATATTCATTTTCATTGATATATATTAAGTTAAGATAATAAAACAGATATGTGCTACTCAATATTAATATTTTTTATCCTTATGTTGAATAATTAAGGGAAAAAATAAAAAGGCGCCTTAGGATTTGAACTCGTAATGAGAAAAAAATAACAAAAGTTGTTACCAAATAAATTGTTTAATGGTTTTCACATAATATAAGATTTTAATCTAATACATAGTTTGAATATGTTCTAATTAATCAAAATTATGTAACAATTTTTTATATAAACTTCTATAGGTAATGGATAATGATAATAGAGATGAACAATTTGAATATTTGATGTTTTTAGTTCAAGTTCCTTTGAATCATGCTAGGAGATTAAATGCTTACAATATTCGTGGTTCCAAGTTTCATAATATTGATCATTGGATGGTTTGAAAACAAAAAATAGTGGTATATTCATAGTTTAATATCATGTTTACTATGTAAAGTTTGTTGATATTATCAAGTTAAATTGTCATGGGGAATTTTTAGTTGTTTTATTTACATGTGACAGGTTCATTATTAATAGGGGTATAAAGAAAGATTCATAAAAATTTACTTATTTAAATTTCTCATGGTTTATCGATACTAGTGATCAGGAAGAACATGATCTATATATTATATATTCCCAAGAAAAAATGGTATATTATGTTGATAATATAGTGGAAGATAAGTAGAGTATTGTTGTATACATTAAACTGAGAGACATGTATGATATGGGTGATGAAGGTGAAGTGATTTTTTATAATTATCCCCATTAATAATAAAAAACTGAATTTTCTATACCTAATGATTTTGAAAATTTTAGTCTTGTGAGAGATAGTGAAGAAGAAGAAGAAGAAGAATCAATGAATGAATTAATTAATTAATAAAAGAAAACAAAATAATGTAAACAATTGAACCTGATAAAAACTTGACCAACCATGAATATAGATTTTAAGTTTATATTTTTATATTAATAAATGAAATTAATATTTTTATATATTAATAAATTCAAGGAATATTTAATTTTATATTAATAAATGCAAGGAATGTATTTTTTGTAGGTATGTCATGCTAGAAGAGGTTCAGATTCAGTACCCACTCTGCATCACAGAGTTCTCATTCTCCTTCTACAACACAAGGTACAATTCATCACATACCTTGCACACTTTTTTTATACCATTTTATCTTATCCTAATATAATTTCATCCACAGGTATGGATACTACTAATGATGTTAAAAAATTATAACGAACATATAATGATCAGTAAATTTCATAAATTTATACATATTTTCTTGAATTTGTTAGTTATTTTTTTGTTTAGTAAATTTTATAAATAAAATGAATTTAAATATTTATTTAGTGTCTCTCATAAAAATAGGTTTTCAAATATTTTAATAATATACATTTTAATCTTTCAGTAATTCTATAAATTCTAGAGTATAAATCAATGTTGTGATCAAAGTAGGTGGTACATGAGTTAGTGGTTCCAAAGATAATAATTAATACAAAGAATCATTTTCTTTATTAGAATTATGATGAATTTTGATAACATTATATTCTTTTTCATTAATATAAAAATTTATGTTGAGGAATCTTTTTAAAGGCTATAAAAGTTAAATTATTTGAGTAAATTATTTGTAAGTTTGAAATCCCCTAATAAGTTGATGTTTATACTTTCAATAATGTATGAGAAAATTATTGTAATGAATAAGATGTTTATGATGTGGAGTGTGTAAGGACCCGCCAATTCTCATTGGATTGAGAGTACAATGAGTCATTACTAGGACTTAAACGGCTTCCCCAAGACACCAAAGGCTGGAAATAAATGCTAAAGGGTTTGAAATATAGGTGGGGGACGATTTACCCTTTATGAAAAAAACCAATAAACCTACCAACCATAACCAAATATTCAATATATGATGCATGAACAAATGTAAGAAAACTCAACAACATCAAGTATCTCGAAATCACATCAAAGTAAGAAACAGCAGAAGAATAACCAAGTATCAAAGTACACAGCGAATAGACTACATAAGACTCTCCAAATACCTCAAGAATCCATGATCAACAAGCTCCAAGCTCCAAAATATATGAACATCAAAAACATCACAAGGTAGTGCTAAACACATGTGAAACATTACCTTTTCCCTTGTCTTAGAAGATGGCATCTACAAAAGCACCAAAGTGCCAAAGTAGGGGTGAGTATAAAACTCAGTAGGTTTTCCCCCAATGACTTCCCTACCCACGCCACTAGGATAGAAGAGTTAGAAATAATTATATAAAACAATTTATATAAAACAATTTCTCAAAAATAGTTTATAACTAAATATAAACAATTTTCCAAAACCATTCATTACCAAAATCCTACAGGTGCAATTGAAACCAATTTTCCCAGCAAGATATTTTTCCAGAAAAATAACTAAACAATCTTTACAACCATTTCAAAATATCCCTTTATCAGCATACCCAACCATTACTCAAACCCACGTAACAAACCATTCATGCTACGTTATGTCAGTTCTATACTCATGAGTGGTTTCTCATCGATCTACTAATTTTTCACAAGGTAATTGTTTCACATGTGCCATTAACCCTTTGGCACCGAGCACAAGGTCATATTTCAACCAATCCCTATGTATGAAATTCCCATTTACCATTAAACCTTTAGCACTAAGCACAAGATCATATTTCAAACAAGCCCTATATATGAAACATGAACACACACCACATATTCCCAATCATCATGCCAAAACAACCCTTTCAATAAAAATGAATTTTTATTGAAAACCATTTCCGTCAAAACCATTCTAATGCCAAACCGTTTCAATTCCAAACAATTTCAATAAAAATTAATTTTATTGAAAAACATTTATATGGAAAACCCCCTTTTTCATCAACCAATTATCAATTCTATAAAATCCATAATTTAAAATCAACATTTTAAATTCATGAAACTAAACCCCCTTTACACAACTATTCACCAAGATCACGCAATTTCAAAAAAAACATAAATCCTCACTAAAGAAGATTTTTCCATTATTTTCACAATAAATTACTTTTAAATAAAACAATTTTAATCTATTACAATAAATTATATAAAGATTAGTATAGATAGAATCCTCCTAACTCAAATGTTTTGACGAAATTTTGACAACAGACAAAGAACGCACAAGAAAGCGGGTCAATTCTCCAAAAATGGCCTTAATTATCTTATCCTAGCAAGATCACAACTCAACATTGAATTATGTGGAATCTAAAAACGTATATATACCCACTATAGGTTCATATTTGAGAAATAATGGAGATCGGGGAATTAGATCTAAGAAGATCTAAGAAAACATGACAAATCCGGAAAGAATGGTGACATACCTTAAGAATCGGACTCGAAATCACCAAGGGATGGCTCTGGGTTGGCTCCAACTCGTTTGGGGAGGGTTATCCAGCCTTATAGGGAGATTAATATATAAATAGGGGATTTTTGAATCCAAAACAAAATATATAGAGAAAAAATGAGTAAGCTATTAGAAAATAGGATCTCTATTTGACCTTTGAGCAAGGTTTGACCACACAGTTTGGGCCAACCGTGTATGAATTGTGCAACCTTCCTTTTGGTCCCAACACTCCTTATAAAACCTCCAAACTCTACCATCCATCACCTTTACCCTTTTTATGGAAATACATTTTTTTATGAAAACATCCCACTTTATAGAAACAACCCACTTTATGGAAACAACCCACTTTATGGAAACACCCCACTTTATGGAAACAAGACACTTTATAGAAACACCCCACTTTATGGAAACAACCCACTTTATGGAAACAACCAACATTATGGAAACACCCAACTTTATGGAAAATCTCTATTTTATGGAAACTCTTTATTAAAGATGCACCAATTTAAAAAAAATGTGAGGAAAGGGGTTATGTACCCAAAACTCGGGGTACTACAGAGTGTATTTAATTTTATTATGATTGAAGGAATGTTGGCCATTGAAAATTTAAATTAATTAATTATAATAAAATTTTATTTTGAGTATGTAAATACCAATTTTTTGAATATAATTTTTCCAGTAATCTAATTATCATTATGAATATAATTATTTATTGAGATGGTTACCATAACTTGAAATCGATATGGAAAGGTTGACTTGATGTTTTAGGATATTAGTTTATCTTCTAATTAAGTGAGTCTATCATATGTTACGAAAATTTTGTTCATGTTCATGGATACAAATTATTCATTTTATTATTGTATCATTACTTAAACTGAATTTAGATCAAGTCATATATCATTTGAATTGTATTTAATTTATTATTAATTGAATACACTCATTACAAAGGTGTGGTTAACTACTATAAATGTAAAAACCAGAGGTAGGAAGTTTGTAAGGAGGTGATGGGCAGTAGCATGAACAAATAATGAAGAATGAGTGACATACATCTTAATAGAGTAGCCATGCCTCATGTTTGTGTTTTCATTTTGTAAAACATGAAATTTTTTAAACTATGATGTAATTTGTGTTGTATTATATATAATGGAATTTTTATTAATGAATGAATGTTATTGTTTGTGTTATATTTTGTTAATTAACTATTTTTTGTATATATTCTTTGTATATTGGTTTTTGGTGGATCAATTAGTATTTTGGTTATATTTTTTTAATTGCATAACTTGTGGTGGTTTTAACCACCACTAATTTTTTAGAGGTGCTTTTAACTGCTCTGAAAAAACTAGTGGTTCTTAAAATTACCAGAAAATATGGTAAATTTCCATATTTTTGGATTTTTTAACTACCAATAAATATTTATTCTATATAAAACTACCACTAATTTATAAAACCACTGCTAAATTTCACACTAGAAAAACCATCGCTAATTTAAAAAAACAACCATTAAAATATTAATATATCAGTGAAAACCAAAACCATCATGAAAAATAAAAAACCATAATTACATATTTAAAAAATTTATATTTTTTTATAGGTTTTTCTAAACCACTGTGATACCTATTATAGGTGCTTAAAACCACCGCTATATTCTATTTTTACTGTAGTGCCTTAGGAGAAACCTTGTGGGATACTATATACTGATTAGGGTTTATCCTAAAAACTATATTTTTTTTGAATTGTTTCATTTATGTTATAGGATATTTTTTCTCAAAAAGGTATTATTAGAATACTTGAAAAGTATTCTAGAATACTCCCAAAATAGAGGATGTTTCTACATTACCATTTGATGTGTAGGAGAATGTAGTTGAGTATCCTCCCACACTTTCTCGGTGGTTTTGGAAGAAAGGATACTTCAACTGGAATTATTTATCTTAGTGTATGTATTTGTATAGTAGTTAATAATTATGGTAAAATATTACCTTAATTCAAATCCAAAACTCTTCATCCTTCTAGAGAACCTGAGGCCCTCAGGATGCTAAATAATGGTTTGAAATCTTTGTGGGAGTATTTGACCTAGTAGGGAATCTGAATGATTGGAAAGTTAAGATGAGATTGAGCTCATGAAAGGTGTGTATCCTATTTCTATACCTCATGTTTTTAGTACCAACCAAGATGAAAGAGTTCGAGTTGCATCTTGATAACATAGTATGGAAGGTATTTATTAGACTGAGTACTTTACTGTGGGGTACACCTATGTTTTTTTATGAGAAGGAAGATGATAATTTTTTACTCTATGTAAATTAGAAAAATATGAACTAGGTGATAGTGAAGAATAGATATCCATTTCTAGGATAGATGATATTTCAATTAATTACATGGATTTTGGTGGTTCTTCATGATTTATCTTTAATTGGTTTATCACCAGTTGTGGGTTATAGAGGAGGAAATTTTGAAGATGGCATTTCGGAGTAGGTATGGGTTGTATAAGTACTTGGTGATTCCATTCAGACTAATGAAAATGGTGTATATATTAATGGATATCATGAAAAATATATTACACCCATACCTAAAATAATTCATCACGGTGTTCTTCGATGACATCCTCATCAACTCGCTGACACTAGAGCAGCATGATTGGTTCCTTGAGATAGTCCTGAGTATGATTCGAGCACATAAGCATTATGTTATGGTTTCATAGTGTGATTTATGGGTATTAAGGTGAAATTATTTGAAAATTTGGTGTATGAGACAGTTATATCCATAGACCCATAGAAAATATAGTTAATCATGTCTTTGACATGTCCCTAGAACATGTTTAATATTATGAGATTTTTGGATTTAGCTGGATATTACTAGTGGATTATCTAGAAATTATCTTGCCTATAAGCACCCATGATAGTGCTGATGAAGAAAGGATTAAAGTTATAGTGTATAGACCAATGTAAAGAGGATTTTATTGATCTGAATAGAAGGTTGAAAATAGATCCAATGTTGATACTTCCCAAGCTAAGGATTAGATACACCATATATTATGATGAATTAGGCATTGGTTTGGGAGAAGTCATGATACAATGGGAGTAGGTAGTATCTTATAGATCATGTCAGTTATGACACCATGTGTTGAATTTTCATACTTAGGACTTGGAGATAGTAAGTGTGGTTCATGTACTAAAGTGTTGGTGACACCATCTATTTGGTGAGATATTTTTTTTACATGAACCACAAGTGCCTTTGCTATATCTTTACATAGAAGGACCTAAATTTGAGATAGAGGATATGGGTTGAATATTTTTATAAATTTGACTTCAAGATGGATTATGCATTAGGTAAATGTAAATTTGTTATAGATGTTCTTAAACTTAATAAACATGTTGAGAAAGATCTTGGTGAGATTCCTTCAGAGGAGTTGTGGTACTTGATAAGATTATTAGATTATTAGATGATGGATGATTCATAGGATTAGGGATTGATGACTTGTGATCCCTTAGTGGTCACATCATCTTTGGTAGACTAGTTAAATAAGTAATGAGATTCATACCCATAGTGTTTTGTGATTCGGGAATATATAGCTGGAGGTGACCTGATACCCAGATGGTCTATGGATAATGATGATGTGATCGTGGTATATGGGAGAGTAGTGGCCCTAGCTTCCATCAAAGAGTATATGATGAGATATTTCCATGCCTGTAGATGGTTGGTATATCCTAGTGCAACAAAGATGTTCCCCCACTTTAGGTGGTAGTTCTGGTGTCCAGGGATGAAGAGGGATATTGTAGGTCTTTTTTTCTAATGCCTTACCTGCCAAAGGGGGAAGGATATACACCATATTCCTAGTGGGTTTCTCCAACCACTTCTTATACACATGTGAAAGTGGGAGGAAATAACGATGGAATTTTTAGTGGGGTTAACTAGAACCCTAAGGATTCATGATGTTGTTTGTGTGATTTTCATGCATCTAATGAAAGTTTCCTAATTTTTACTGATCTGAGAGACTCACTCGATGGATGATCTATAAATTTTATTTTTTGTGAGCACATATGTATACATTGATTTTCCTTGAGAATTTTTTTAGATAGAGATGCAGGTTTTACATCATTGTTTTGGATGTTCTTTCATAACTCTCTTAGGACTCAGCTGGGATTGAGCACAGTTTTCTATCCTCAAACAGATGATCAGTCTGAGTAGATGATACGTGTAACACCCCAAGCTTCCATGGTAAGTTTCCATTTGAATAATACAATAGCTTGTGTTGTACACAACTTGGAGTTTTAACACACCATGACCAATCAAACTAGTCGTTATGAATAGTAATACCCACTTTTTGAAATTTTATAAATTTAATTTTTCAAAATGGACTTCATTTTTCAATTTGGAATATCAAAATTGTCTTAGGGTGAATTTTTGGTATTTTTCTGAAAACATTCAATTTTTTATGAATAGTGAAAAACATTGTGTTGTTGTTTAAAACTGACTTTTTATTTAAATAATTAGTTATTTTATTTAAATTTATATTATGTAAAAATAGATACATAATACCTATTTATTTTCAATGTAATTCATTGGAGTCATTTTATAATAATATTAGATATATAAAATTGTATTGAACTTTTTACCGTCTTTTACCCACCTTCTAGGCACATTTGAAAATTTGCATAAAACGTAGTTTTACCACTTCTGTGAATTGAATTTAAAAAATCTTAAATACACAGTTGACATCATTAAGTAAAATTTGGTTCAATAAGATGAAAATAATTTTTGGTGAATACTAACTTTTGACTTTTATTTACCACGATTAAAAGTAAATAGGGTAATTAAAGGTAAAAAATGATATTATAATTATCCTAACACATGTCATAATTCTATTGGATAAGTTTATTATTACCAAAAATAACCTTAGGAAAAAAATATGATCCTTTAGGTCCACTTGGATTAGATTAGGACATTTATTATTATTTTATATAAAGAAGAGTTAAAAGTGTTAAATTCAAAGTTTAATAACTAAACCATTTTTAATATAGAGTTATACATAAGATAAATTAGACTATAAATATTCATTAGAAATATAAAAATATTTCCTACA
This sequence comes from Viscum album, assembly GCA_963277665.1. NCBI lineage: Eukaryota > Viridiplantae > Streptophyta > Magnoliopsida > Santalales > Viscaceae > Viscum > Viscum album. The sequence continues at coordinate 1,086,234,286 of OY728151.1, forward strand.
TAATGGTATTTTATTTATAATTTTTAGACATTAAATAATTAAATTTATTTATGACACAATAATGATGCAGTAATTACATTATTAATAAAATATTAAAATAATTTATATTATAAATATCAAAATAAATGTAAATTGATACTTTTGGTGCATTAAACGAATTTATTAGATTAATATGACATTTTAGGGTTGATTCAATAAATTTTATTCAAATTAATCAAATTGTTAGGACTTTAACAAAAATCAAATACCAAATAGTATCAAAATTGACATAAATGAGTTTTTAAAACAAATACTATATTATTAATTGATATAATATTGATAAAAATATAAGGTTTGGAAAACGGACATAGAAAAGTTTATATATATTAATAATGAACCACTTGGGGTTATTTTTGATTTTTATAGTAAGTTTATTAACCATTTATTATAATAATACAAGAATACATGGTAAAAGTTAAACTATTTAACTAAGAGTTAAATCTAAAAGATAAGGTTAATATGGTAACCTAAACCTATCTAAAACCTATTGATTGAGAGGTTTTAGACCTATCCTTACCTTATCCTCTAAATAAATCATTTTGGATCCATTATAAACTGAATATTATTATATAATAAAATAATATTTCAAGCTTTTCCTAAAGTGACCATCACCTCTCTTATAAAAGGGTACTTACCATTATCTCAAAATCACACGTCCAAATCCATTTGTCTTAGAAAAAACCTGCCCAAATATCCTCCCAACTACCCTTTATTCAACCTAAAGGCCTTACTTTGATCATAAAGCCAACCTAAGGAGCCCTTTTGATCAAATCAAAAGGAAACAACCGAAGAAAAGGTTATAATTTTACCACCTCTTTCAAAGTTCTTTTCTTCTTCCACTTCCTCTTTCTTTGTTGTTTACATACCAAAATAATAACTCCAGTACCTTATATATAATGTGATGTTATTATAAATATGGTACAACCATATTCATTATTCTATCGATCCTATTAATGACAAGTCACCATACGTGCGTACGTACGGCTTACTGTCTCCACGTCGTGGTGTAGTTTGTTACTCAAACACTTCATTATTTTGATGGGTATAATAATGAGTATAAATGATGTAAATAATAAATATAACATTTTAATTATTCTTTATATATGATATACCATCCAATTATATATGATTTTACTATCAATAGAATGATATTGTCGCTCGTGCGTACGTACGGATTACCGTCTCCATGAACGCGATGAGATTCATTCCCCATCATAATCATTTAAGAATAATTTTCATTTTATGATTAAAAATAATGTTTAAGAACTTAATATCATTCTGGATATGAATAAAATACATCCTATCCATAACAAACATGGCTTATGTAACCAAGCATATAAAGGAAACTGAATCAGTTAACACCTGAAATGATGATACTACTGAAATATTATTAACAAAGCAATATTAGAAGATCGTATATGATATCATATTTATGTATGTGGTACTTGTATAATTTAATAAAAATTATTTAACTATTATACAGAAGTTTAATGTACCCTCGACCAAGGAAAATTACAAGTTAAGGGTTTATTCTACAATCTCTTTACTTATCTGAGGTTGTTAATACGTAAGTATCTAATGGGACCTCTTTATCATCCATATTCGTGTTTCTTAAAAAATGTATTTCAAAAAAAATTTACTATTTCCTAGACTATGGAAAAAATTCATTTATACCCTTGTTTGACTTTTTATAAGATGTTTATAAAGTAATATTTCTGTTGTTTTCCAAATAAGGTCCTTAATGACCTTTTCGACAAAATTAAGGAAAGAATGTTTCTTTTTAACTTATACAGAAGGTGCATCTATTTTCCACTGTTATAAAACCTTTGAAGCTTCCCTTACAATATTATAAAAATATTTCTAAAATAAATGTTTTCTTTTATAATTATGTGACTTTTAAATGGTTTCAAAATAGAAAGAGGTGTTTCTTTCAAATAGTTTTCATTTCATCTATGTCAACATCCTTTAATGGATTTTAAACTTTTTTGAAGTTTATTTATATGATACAAATATTACATATTGTATTGAAGGTTTTTTGATATGTTTGACTGTGGATGTGTAATTTTTATACCATTCATGGTTTATGGATAAAGTATTGACATTTCATATGCTAGTTTTTATATGAATGTGTATGTTATGTTTAAACCTTTTTATATGAGGAATGCATTGGACTTAGTAAGTGACGGGTGGAGCCCACTATAGCTCCTTGATGCATCGGTAGGTCTCATGAGACAAACTAGTGTCTTGGCATAAGGCCTTGAAAAAATCTTATTTGTAGTCTTGGCATGAGTCCTTGACTATGTGATTATGATGTCTGGCATTAAGCATTCCATCATTTTGAAATTGGCTATTGATATTACATGTGATTATTCGACTAGTAGAATATCCATGTGAATAATTAAATGACATTATTTGATTTATATTTTCCATATTATTATCATGTTTAAGTTTAAAAGGCTTGTGTTTTATTCTTATACATTTCCTTAAATTTTTATGCTTATTTATGAAATTTTCTACTATATTGTTATCCTTACTGAGCACCTGAGTTCACCCCTTTATATGTTTTATTTTTTCTAGGATGTGAAGAATTATATTATGAATGACCTGTAGGGATAGTCTAAGGGAGATGAATGTGTTAAAAGGAGACACAATTTTGTTGTTTTTCATTTCATAATGTAATGTAAAACTTATGTATGTATCTAGTACTTCCAAGGATACTAAACCGATTGGTCTTTCGGGGCATGATTCCTTGTATCATGCTAATGTTATGTAATAATGCACCGAATCTGGGTAACTGGGGTCGGGGCATTACAATATGTATATTGAAGGATATTCTTAGATCTTTAATTATAGAATTTATTATATCATGGGATGATCATATATCCTTAGTTGAGTTCTTATAAAAAAATAGTTACCAGACTTCGATCCAAATGGAACCCTATGAGGATATTTAAAAGAGACCATATCTATCACTATGTTATTGGAATGATGTAGGTGAGGTAGTGGTTATGAGGCCTAGTTTTTTTTAAGAGTACTTTGAGAGAGTGAAAATATTTCAAAAGAGGTTAATCAATACTCAGAGAAAGTAGTGGTCAGATTCTTACTATAGGGGGGTACCTTTAGAATTCACTGTGGGCAATCAGGTTTTCCTGAGAGTTGATCCTCGATTAGGACACCTATGTCTAGGTAAGTGATACAATCTAACATTGTGTTTTTTGGGGACCTTCATGAATACCTAATGGGCTGGGATAGTGGTATATCATCTGAATATTCCTTATCTCTATTGAGGTATGCCCAACATGTTTCATGTGTCATAACTCCAGAGGTACATGGTTGATCCTAGGTATGTCATCAACTATGAGGATGTGGAGTTGGAGCCTAATTCATCTTATGATGAGTGTTCGGTATGAGTTATAGATTAGAGAGAGAAATTCCATAAATGGGAGATAGTAACACTTTTCTGGATTTTATGGTAGCATGGACGGATCAAAGAGGATACATGGAAGAGGGGGTCTAATGTTCAATATTGTAAGAACCTGGTTTTTTCTGATAAAGACTTTGGAATATTCTTGATAATATTCCAGATCAGTGCCTTCAGACAATGTGCGATTCCGATCCCTGGAGTGGCCGGAATTAAATTTTCAGTGCGTTCACACTGGAAATGCTAAATAAAAGGGATAACTCCTAAAGGGAATTCTGGATCAGAGATCTGAGTGTACGGATGGATCCGGAATGGGGTGTTTACCCTAGGAACGACATAAAACTTGTCGGCACGGGATTTTTGGACCCCTCGCCCGCTTCTGGGACGTTAAACGGATTAATTAATTAATTAATTAATTCGTTTAATGGAGAAACGCTAGTATCTCTTAAACAGTGGCTCGGATTGGAAAACTGAGGGCACTGTTGAGTTCAGAGCGTGCCGTTTACCCTAGGAGGGGTATAGGTTTCGCGGGCGCGGGCCGTTTGTAAAAAATGGCCCCAGGGGCGTTTTCGTAATTTGGAGGCCTCGGGCGCTAAGTTTAATAACTTTTGAACGGGGTCTTGGATTAAAATTCCAAGACCTCCGTTGTGCTTGAAGCTTCATGTTTACCCCAGGGACGCCCTCATTTTTGTCTGCTTCGGGAGCGGAGTCGGGGGCGTGTCGGGCCGGGTGTTTAAGTGTTTTTATTTAAACACGCACCCCACCTTCTTCCTCTTCTTCTTCTTCCTCACAACCCCTCACCTCCCTTCCTCCTTTCCGGAGAGCTCCGGTGAGCTCCGGCAAGGTGACTCCGGTGAGGTAGCTCCGGCGAGACGATGGCGCGCGGCGGATCGCGCGGGAAGCGTCGGGCGAAGCCCAACGAGGTAGGCGGATTTGAGTTTTCCTCCCCTCCCCCGTTTTTAATCCTCATTTATGCTCAATCGCACCATTGGATCCTCGAAAAAATCCCGTGGTTGCATAGATCCCGTTCAGAGCTATCCGGAAAGCTATCCGGATCAAAATTTCGACCACCGGATCGTTCCCGGTGGTCCTTGGAAATTTTCCGTCCACGGCCGGTTTCCGACGAGGGCCGAAGGCGGCAGACGGCGGCGGCGCGGGGCAGAGCACGGCGCAGCAGGGCGGTCGGCCGGGGTGTCGAAGGCGGCGGCGGCGCTTCCGGGAGGCGGCGGCGGCCTTCGGCAGCGGCTGTCAGAACCCGGCCGCGGCGCCGGCCGCGGGCGCCGGCGAGCGAAAAAGAGGGGGGCCGTGAAGCGCGCGACCCCCGTGCGTCGACCGCGACCCGCAAAACGCGGGTCGCTATTGGGAATCAACCAGCCGTGAGGCGGCCGGTCGGCTGAAGCGAGCCGCGGCGGGGTGAACCGGACCCGCGGCTGAGCCGCGGGCCGGCTGTGCGGACCGGGCCGGCCGGCGCGGGCCGGCCCAAGCAAGGCGGACCAGCCGGTCCGGGCTGGTCCGGCCCAAGGGGCTTTGCCCCTCAGACTTCGGACGCCCGTATTTCGGGCTACGGGGCGTCCGTTTTGCGCGCCGTCTGCGGCAGCGCGGGCCTTGCATCGAGGAGTGTGTTTTAAGATGGTTTTGGGAATTTTAAATTCCCGAAACGAGGGGCTGCGGAGGCGCGACGCGTCTTTAAGTGGACGAGCGTTTTTCCGGGAATCTTGTTTTGAGCGGCGCAGACGCATGCGACGTCCACTTTGAGTGCCGTCAGTTGCGTTGGGACCCTGGCGCAAGGGCGAAGGTTTCCAGGGCGGTTTCGGGCATTGAGACTGGATTTGAGGTGTGGGCCCCACGACCCGTCTTCCGAGCTGCGTGCAGCGTTTAGCGACTTTCACGTCGGGCGTCCGTTCGGGGCGTGCGAGCAGTCGATTCTGGGTGTTTTTCCGAGGGGATTGCAATGGCGCAATCTGCCCGCTTAAATTCGGCGCGGTGGTGCGGGCCCCCCGAGGGCAGTTGGCGCGTTGACGGTGTTTTTACAGTAGTATCACCGAGTGACTATTTTGGACAAGTGAATAGTCCATCTTGTGTATGTTTTCGAGATGATCGCAACGGTGCGATCCGTTCGCTGAGTTTCGGGACCGGGATGCGGGTCCCACGTGGCACCGCTAGTGTGCGGTGCGCCGGAATGCATCTTTTTCTCCGGGTACCCGTTCCATGCAAGTAAGAAGTCAATTTGATGTGCTTTTCCGAGAGCTTTGCGATGGTGCAGTTCGCCCGACCTTTTTCGGGGACGTGGTGTGGGTCCCACCCGAACCCGGCTACGGTGAATAGTGCCCTTTTCACTGGGTGTTTGTTTTGGGCGATTGAATACTCAATCCCGTGTGTTTTTCCGAAGGGATCGTAGTGGCGTGATCCGTTGGTTCAGTTTCGGGATCTTGGGGTGGGCCCCACACAGGTTTGGTCACGGTGAATAGTACATTTTCCACCTGTTGACCGTTTCGGGTGAGTGAGTAGTCTAAATCGCGTGTTTTTCTGCAAGGATTGTAACGGTGTGATCCGTTTGGCTGTTCGGAGCCTTTTGCGCGATCTTGTTAAATGTGGAAGCATGGAAGGTGCTCCAGTAGTGGTTCGCCCTACCTTGTTTGTAGAGGTCCCTTGGCGTGTGATCGCGCACTCTTGGGAGAGTGATGTAAGTGGTTCACAAGATGTGGTTGGTCGTGCCTGGGCCATTGAGGTGGATTTGTTACGTCACGCCTTCGTGTTGACGTTGGGTGCCGTGTGCACGATAGCCTTTGGGCTGGAACGAGTTATACTCCAGGAGTATACGGGAGCGCTTGGAGGTACGTGTTGTTTGTACCTGAGGTTGTTGATGCGCTCAGTTGGGGTTGACTTGGGGCCACACGTCGTGTGGGCCCCATGTGAGTGTCGTGTTCTGCTTGACGTACTTTGACCTCTCGCGATGTAGAGGGTCCCTCTCTGTGTTTATTTGACCAACAGGGTGGAGTTTTTCCCCTGGCTTTGTGCTCGTTGGTTGACCCGCAGGGTTGAGTGGTCTCCCCCTAGTTTTGCTCTCGATGGATTGGCTGGTAGCGGTGCTAGTGACACCCAGTGATGGGGCAGACACTGCACCTCTTTTGGGAGAGCTGTTCGGGAGTTGGGTGGTTGCACGACACCCACTCCGTGTTCGGTTGGCCAGTGTTGTACCCTCCAGTGGAGATGGCTAGGGAAATTCTGAGTTCTACCCTCCAGCAGGGCTGAGCAGTGGGTTACTCATCGACTTCCTCGGGCTTACCCTCCAGCAGGGCTGGGCATTGGGTTGCTCACTGACTTCTAGGGTTTACCCTCCAGTAGAGACTGGGCAGTGGGTCACCCGACGCTATTAGGGTCTACCCTCCAGCAGAGACTGGGCAGTGGGTCACCCGATGCTATTAGGGTCTACCCTCCAGCAGAGACTGGGCAGTAGGTCACCCGACGCTATTAGGGTCTACTCTCTAGCAGAGACTGGGCAGTGGGTCACCCGACGACCTCTTAGGGTCTACCCTCCAGCAGGGCTGGGCAGTGGGTCACCCGTCGTCTAGCTCCAGGTCTACCCTCCAGTAAGGCTGGGTAGTGGGTCGCCTATATACTTATTCCATTTCAACCCTCCAGCGGGGCTAGGCAGTGGGTCGCCTGATGATGTCATAAGGTCTACCCTCCAGCGGGGCTGGGCAGTGGGTCACCGGATGATGTGTTATGAATTACCCTCCAGCAGGGCTGGGCAGTGGGTCACCCAGTATCTTATTATGGTTTACCCTCCAGCGGGACTGGGCAGCGGGTCACCTGATGATGTATTAGGGTTTACCCTCCAGCGGGGCTGGGCAGTGGGTCACCTGATATCTGGTTATGAATTACCCTCCAGCAGGTCTAGGCAGTGGGGCACCGGTTGGCATTCCAGACTCAGTCCTTCCGACTAGGCTAGTCTGTGGCTTACCTCCGTGATTGCCGGAACGGGACCCTTGGTTGTACGGGTCGGTGATGGAATGACTTTGGATTTGAGGAGACCTCTCGACTGCGGGGCAGAGATGAGGTGCGGTTTGACTTTCCTAGAACTCTCAAGTACGAGGGGCGCTTTCCCCACCGAGACGCGTTCTTGCGACGTGATCTAAAACCGTGCGGGCGAGTTAGTGCCGCCCAAAGCGGATAGTATCAAGGTGCGGTGACTGAGCCCCTTGGCTTGCGGTTCAGGGTAGACGTGCGGGTTGCTGGGCGACGATGATGAGTTATGTCTGGGACTGTTGGTGACTCATTTTCTTAGGCTGAGCTACGGGACGGAGATCCCCTTACGACGTTGTTCGGGCTTCTCGACAGAGCATATAGATTTGTATATACCATGTTTTGAGTACCCACTCCTTGGGTTTTGGCTACTCTCCTTCAAGAGAGGCGAAGACGCGTGGGGTATGCCACGTGATTTCCGCGTCCAGCTTCCCATGGTAGGACGAGTCTTCTATCTTTCTCTTGATGGGTTGAGTTGTTACTCTTTACTACACCCTTGGTTGTACTCCTTTCTATTCCTTGTTCGCTCTACTTCTCACCCTTCGGTACCTCCTTTGTTGCTCCCTCGAGCCTTCGGGGTATCCTACTCAGTATTTTTATACTCACCCCTGCTTGGGCTTTTCCCGCACTTGGTGTGCCCTTGCAGACGACGGACAGGTGGAGCGTGACTTCGGTGGAGCGTAGGAGCTTGGGATCCTGGACCGCGTGCGGTGGTCATGGTCGGGTTCCAGGTGGGAGACCCGTCAGCAGTTTCTTTTTGTTTACCTATTGCCGGGTTGTGGCACTTTTCGGTTGGGCGCGTGTTTTTCCCCTTTTTCTTTTCAGTTTGTACTTTGTACTGTTAGAGGTCGATTCACATTGTGGTCTCTATATAGCATTTTCCCTTTACTTTGCTTGACCTTTTCTTTTACTCTGCACTTTTGCATTGAGTCTGATGTGTGTGTGTGTACAGGTACTTAGGAAAAGGCCTCCCCGAGTTGTTGTGCCTTCGGCGCTAGTCGCCAACCCCTGGCCTATGGAGGCGGGCTTGGGGTAGTTGCGGCTTGAGCCCGGGTAGGGTCGGGTCGTGAAAAAGTGGTATCAGAGGTGGTTCGTTCATTGGGACGTTGTGCGGACGTCCCTAAAAGAGGAATTAGTTGGGATATAGGGAAAAAGTGTTAACGTGTCTCAAGAGCGGCTCTCAGGCCAGGGAGTCCAGTGATGGTGCAGCGGCCGACGTATCCATTCACCAGGACCTTGATAACCCGCTTGTCGACTCAGCATGCTGAGACACTTGTTGCAGGGAAATTGGATTGTGCATCACATAGGATTGATTCTTTGACCGTACTTCTTGAGTCAGCTCCCCATTGTTGTTGTTGTTGGTATATACATGTATGCTCATCTGACCGCGACACTCCTTGATAATATTCAGGATGTCTCCGCGAGGACAGCCAGCCAAGATACCAGCTTTGGTTCGTGACAATGACCATGTGAGCTACGAGGCCACAGTCTAGGACCCATCATGCGAGCCCCTTTCTCCGGGTGGTCTGGTAGCAGCACCCCCACCTGTTGAGCAGCAGGCAGTTTCAGCAGAGCAGGCTGTGTTTGAGTGCAGGTTGAGCGCGCTCCGTGAGTTCCAGCGGCAGAGACCGCTGAGGTTCGGTGGTGAGCCAGACCCTTAGGCAGCAGAGGTTTGGCTCGAGGCAGTGGTTCTCCTTTTCAGGCTTGTGCAGATGCTGACAGATCAAAGAGTGGCTTTGGCAGAAACCCTTTTTTGTGGAGCAGCTCGGCGTTGGAGGAGTCTGGTGACTCAGTTTCTTGACAAGTCGTCGTTTCCGTTGGACGACTTTCAGTTGTTGCTCCGTGAGGAGTTTTTCCCTCCTGCTTGCGCTCCGTTCAGATTCAGGAGCTCCTGCAGTTTCAGTAGGGAGGGATGACGGTGGCCGAGTACACGGCTAGTTTTGCAGACCGTGCACGCTTTTACCCGGACTTGGTCTGTGACGACGACCTCCGAGCACGGAAGTTTGAGCAGGGTCTCCGCTGAGAGATTAGTGCTGTCGTAGTACCCTTGGGCATTTCCACATATGCCAGGGTGCCAGAGCAGGCATTGGTGACAGAGGGATTCCTGTCATGTTTTGCGGTTGGTAGTGGTAGTGGGCGTGACGGAGCCGGGACGTCTGTCGTAGCTAGCAGGTGCCGGAGGACAGGACCTCGATGCAGGTGGCCTTCCCACTGCCGGTTACGGAGACGTGGTCGTATATCACTATGGCGAAAAGGTGCAGGGCCTCAGTTGAGGATGCCCAACCATGAGTGGATCCCGGGCCATGGTCGTACACCACAGTGGTGCCAGAGGGCACCAGGGCAGCTCAGAGAGTGTCGGTGCTATGCTTGTGATGGGCAAGGTCACTTGGCATGAGACTGCCCGACCCGAGTTGCTGAGAGCTTCGGGCAGGCAGCAGGCGCACCACCACGGCAGAGGCAGCGCCGTGATCGGAGTAGTACCCTGAGAGGTGGTGCTAGCAGAGGAGCGGGAGGAGCTAGAGGTGGTGGACGACGTTACGAGATCTCCCCATCACCACTAGGCAGTCCACGTCAGGCTCCGGGAGCTGACGGTTGGGACCGCGGGTAGCCGCGAGCTTTGGATGTCTACGATCCTGCATAGCATGGGATGGTGAGAGGTACCCCTTGCGACTCTTCTACCTTTTGCAGTATAATTGTTAGCCTCTTCATGTGAAAGGTGTTTCTCCCTGCTCCTTGTTTGAGGTGTTACCAGGGTGACACAGGGCGTCGGGTGTAACCCTATGGTGGTAAGGAGAAAGGCGCGAGACCTTTTCCTTTAGTCTATGGTGTTGATTCCTTCGCCTTTTGAGCGTGTAAGAGAGCATCGACTGTGGAGCCTTGCGTGACCAGATATCCTTGGGTGTTCCACCATATGGATATTCTGAAGGAGGGAATCACCGGGCCTTATTCCAGGTGCGGGCGGTGATTCCAGTCGCGGCGTGCGACGTAGAGGTCTGACCGGGGAGGTGAGCTACCCCCGAGGGCCTTCGGGTCGTGTGAGACCATGCAAAGGGATGGCGAGGTACCCTACCACCTTGCCCTAACCCCGAAGTCTAGAGTGGGTGCACGACATCGGCAAGGGCTGACCTCGCGTGAACAGATCAATCCTTTGGTCTGTGTGCGGTGACGCAGAGCTATGCGTGGGTTTTTTGGGTACGGGACAGCCAGGTGTGGGCTTAGTACCCTGTGTTGCTCCCTAGTTTTGCTTTTCGGGGACGAAAATATTGAAGGAGGGAATGATGTAAGAACCTGGTTTTTGCTGAGAAAGACTTTGGAATATTCTTGATAAAATTCCAGAGCAGTGCCTTCATACGACGTACGATTCCGAGCCCCGGAGTGGCCGGAATTAAATTTTCAGTGCGTTCACACTGGAAATGCTAAATAAAAGGGATAACTCCTAAACGGAGTTCCGGATCAGAGATCTGAGTGTACGTATGGATCTGAAATGGTGTGTTTACCCTAGGAACGACATAAAACTTGTCGGCGCGGGATGTTTGGACCCCTCGCCCGCTTCTGGAACGTTAAACGGATTAATTAATTAATTAATTAATTCCTTTAATGGAAAAACACTAGTATCTCTTAAACGGTGGCTCGGATTGGAAAAATGAGGGCACCGTTGAGTTCAGAGCATGCCGTTTACCCTAGGAGGGGTATAGGTTTCGCGGGCGCGGGCCGTTTGTGAAAAATGACCCCAGGGGCGTTTTCATAATTTGGCGACCTCGGGCGCTAAGTTTAATAACTTTTGAACGGGGTCTCGGATTAAAATTCTGAGACCTCCATTGTGCTCGAAGCGTCGTGTTTACCCCAGGGACGCCCTCCTTTTTGTCTGCTTCGGGAGCGGAGTCGGGGGCGTGTCGGTCGGGGTGTTTAAGTGTTTTTATTTAAACACGCACCCCCCTTCTTCCTCTTCTTCTTCTTCCTCACAACCCCTCCCCTCCCTTCCTCCTTTCCGGTGAGCTCCGGTGAGCTCCGGCGAGGCGACTCCGGTGAGGTAGCTCCGGCGAGACGATGGCACACGGCGGATCGTGCGGGAAGCGTCGGGCGAAGCCCAACGAGGTAGGCGGATTTGAGTTTTCCTCCCCTCCCCCGTTTTTAATCCACATTTATGCTCAATCGCACCATTGGATCCTCGAACAAATCCCGTGGTTGCATAGATCTCGTTCCGAGCTATCCGGAAAGCTATCCGAATTGAAATTTCGACCACTGGATCGTTCCCGGTGGTCCTTGGAAATTTTCCGACCACGGCCGGTTTCCGGCAAGGGCCGAAGGCGGCAGACGGCGGCGGCACGGGGCGGAGGACGGCGCAGCAGGGCAGTCGGCCGGGGCTTCGAAGGTGGCGGCGGCGCTTCCGGGAGGCGGCGGCGGCCTTCGGCGGCGGCTGTCGGAAGCCGGACGCGGCGCCGGTGAGCGAAGGAGAGGAGGGTCGCGAAGCGCGCGACCCCTGTGCGTCGACCGCGACCCGCAAAACGCGGGTTGCTGTTGGGAATCAACCGGCCGCGAGGCGTCCGGTCGGCTGAAGCGAGCCGCGGATAGCTGGCCACGGCGGGGTGAACCGGACCCGCGGCTGAGCCGCGGGCCGGCTGTGCGGACCGGGCTGGCCGGCGCGAGCCGGCCAAAGCAGGGCGGACCGGCCGGTCCGGCCCAAGGGGCTTTGCCCCTCAGACTTTGGACGCCCGTATTTCGGGCTACGGGCGTCCGTTTTGCGTGTCGTTTGCGGCAGTGCGGGCCTTGCATCGAGGAGTGTGTTTTAATATGGTTTTGGGAATTTTAAATTCCCGAAACGAGGGGCTGCGGAGGCGCGACGCGTCTTTAAGTGGACGAGCGTTTTTTCGGGAATCTTGTTTTGAGCGGCGCGGACGCATGCGACGTCCGCTTTGAGTGCTGTCAGTTGTGTTGGGACCCTGGCACAAGGGCGAAGGTTTCCAGGGCGGCTTCGGGCGTTGACACTGGATTTGAGGCGTGGGCCCCACGACCCGTCTTCCGAGCTGCGTGCAGCGTTTAGCGACTTTCTCGTCGGGCGTCCGTTCGGGGCGTGCGAGCAGTCAATTCTGGGTGTTTTTTCGAGGGGATTGCAATGGCACAATCTGCCCGCTTAAATTCGGCGCAGTGGTGCGGGCCCCCTGAGGGTCGTTGGGGCGTTGACGGTGTTTTTGCAGCAGTATCACCGGGTGACTGTTTTGGACAAGTGAATAGTCCATCTTGTGTACTTTTTCGAGAGGATCGCAACGGTGTGATCCGTTCGCTGAGTTTTGGGACCGAGATGCGGGTCCCACGTGGCACCGCTAGTGTGCGGTGCACCGGAATGCATCTTTTTCTCCAGGTACCCGTTCCACGCAAGTAAGCAGTCAATTTGACGTGCTTTTCCGAGAGCTTTGCGATGGTGCAGTTCGCCCGACCTTTTTCGGGGACGTGGTGTGGGTCCCACCCGAACCCGGCTACGGTGAATAGTGCCCTTTTCACCGGGTGTCCGTTTTGGGCGATTGAATACTCAATCCCATGTGTTTTTTTGAGGGGATCGCAGTGGCGTGATCCGTTGGTTTAGTTTCAGGATCTTGGGGTGGGACCCACACAGGTTTGGTCATGGTGAATAGTACTTTTTCCACCTGTTGACCGTTTCGGGCCAGTGAGTAGTCTAACTCGTGTGTTTTTCCGCAAGGATTATAACGGTGTGATCCGTTTGGCTGTTTGGAGCCTTTTGCGCGATCTTGTTAAATGTGGAAGCATGGAAGGTGCTCTAGTAGTGGTTCGTCCTACCTTGTTTGTAGCGGGCCCTTGGCGTGTGATCGCGCACTCTTGGGAGAGTGATGTAAGTGGTTCACAAGATGTGGTTGGTCGTGCCTGGGCCATTGAGGTGGAGTTGTTACGTCACACCTTCGCGTTGACGTTGGGTGTCGTGTGCACGATAGCCTTTGGGATGGAACGAGGTATACTCCGGGAGTATACGGGAGCGCTTGGAGGTACGTGTTGTTTGTACCTGAGGATGTTGATGCGCTCAGTTGGGGTTGACTTGGGGCCACACGTCATGTGGGCCCCATGTGCGTGTCGTGTTCTTCTTGACGTACTTTGACCTCTCACGACGTAGAGGGTCCCTCTCTGTGTTTGTTTGACCAGCAGGGTGGAGTTTTTCCCCTGGCTCTGTGCTCGTTGTTTGACCAGCAGGGTTGAGTGGTCTCCCCCTGGTTTTTCTCTCGACGGATTGGCCGGTAGCGGTGCTAGTGACACCCAGTGCTGGGGCAGACGCTACACCTCTTTTGGGAGAGCTGCTCTGGAGTTGGGTGGTTGCGCGACACCCACTCCGTGTTCGGTTGGCCAGTGTTGTACCCTCCAATGGAGATGGCTAGGGCAATTCTGAGTTCTACCATCCAGCGGGGCTGGGCAGTGGGTTACTCATTGACTTCCTCAGGCTTTCCCTCCAGCAGGGCTGGGCAGTGGGTTGCTCACTGGCTTCTAGGGTTTACCCTCCAGCAGAGACTGGGCAGTGGGTCACCCGACACTATTAGGGTCTACCCTCCAGCAGAGACTAGGCAGTGGGTCACCCGACGCTATTAGGGTCTACCCTCCAGTAGAGACTGGGCAGTGGGTCACCCGACGACCTCTTAGGGTCTACCCTCCAGCAGGGTTGGGCAGTGGGTCACCCGTCGTCTAGCTCCAGGTCTACCCTCCAGCAAGGCTAGGCAGTGGGTCGCCTGTTGACTTATTCCAGGTCTACCCTCCAGCGGGGCTGGGCAGTGGGTCGCCTGATGATGTCATAAGGTCTACCCTCCAGCGGGGCTGGGCAGTGGGTCACCGGATGATGTGTTATGAATTACCCTCCAGCAGGGCTGGGCAGTGGGTCACCCAGTATCTTATTATGGTTTACCCTCCAGCGGGACTGGGCAGCGGGTCACCTGATGATGTATTAGGGTTTACCCTCCAGCGGGGCTGGGCAGTGGGTCACCCGATATCCGGTTATGAATTACCCTCCAGCAGGGCTGGGCAGTGGGGCACCAGTTGGCATTCCAGACTCAGTCCTTCCGACTAGGCTAGTCGGTGGCTTACCTCCGTGATTGCTGGAGCGGGACCCTTGGTTGTACGGGTCGGTGATGGAACGACTTTGGCTTTGAGGAGACCTCTCGACTGTGGGGCAGAGATGAGGTGTGGTTTGACTTTCCTAGCACTCTCAAGTATGAGGGGCGCTTTCCCCACCGAGATGCGTTCTTGCGACGCGATCTAAAACTATGCGGGCGAGTCAGTGTCGCCCAAAGCGGATAGTATCAAGGTGCGGTGATTGAGCCCCTTTGCTTGTGGTTCGGGGCAGACGTGTGGGTTGTTGGGTGACGATGATGAGTTATGTCTGGGACTGTTGGCGACTCATTTTCTTAGGCTGAGCTACGGGACGGAGATCCCCTTACGACGTTGTTCGGGCTTCTCGACAGAGCATATGGATTTGTATATACCATGTTTTGAGTACCCACTCCTTGGGTTTTGGCTACTCTCCTTCAGAAGAGGTGAAGACGCGTGGGGTATGCCACGTGCTTTCCGCGTCCAGCTTCTCATGGTAGGACGAGTCTTCTATCTTTCTCTTGATGGGTTGAGCTGTTACTCTTTACTGCACCCTTGGTTGTAATCCTTTCTATTCCTTGTTCGCTCTACTGCTCACCCTTCGGTACCTCCTTTGTTGCTCCCTCAAGCCTTCGGGGTATCCTACTGAGTATTTTTATACTCACCCCTTCTTGGGCTTTGCCCGCACTTGGTGTGCCCTTGCAGACGATGGACAGGTGGAGCGTGACTTCGATGGAGCGTAGGAGCTTGGGAGCTTGGACCGCGTGCGGTGGTCATGGCCGGGTTCCAGGTGGGAGACCCGTCAGTAGTTTCTTTTTGTTTACCTGTTGCCGGGTTGTGGCACTTTTCGGTTGGGCGCATGTTTTCCCCTTTTTCTTTTCAATTTGTACTTTGTACTGTTAGAGGTCGATGCACATTGTGGTCTCTATATAGCAGTTTCCCTTTACTTTGCTTGCCCTTTTCTTTTACTCTTCACTTTTGCATTGAGTCCGATGTGTGCGTGTGTACAGGTACTTAGGCAAAGGCCTCCCCGAGTTGTTGTGCCTTCGGCGCTAGTCGCCAGCCCCTGGCCTATGGAGGCGGGCTTGGGGTAGTTGCGGCTCGAGCCCGGGTAGGGTCGGGTCGTGACAAATATCACTGACTTGAGTTATTCGAATGAGACCTCTAGAGATACATTTTAGGGATTATAAGTCATTATCGGGGAAGAATAAAAATATCCTCAATTTTTAAATGATAATTAAACCCTATTTTGTTTATAAATTATAAGTGTTTTTGTGTAGAATTGGATTATTCAATAAAAACCAAATTATAAATGATTTTTTATTGGTTCATGTAAAGGTAAAATCCACGTTAACACTTTGAAATATTCTATAGAGTATTTTTGGAGTTATTCATAGAGTTAGTGTGGGAATTTGGGGGTCGTAGAGCCTCAGTATTGATATAATAAAAAATATAAATATATTATATCACATGCGCATGGTTTTTCTGAAATAATGTAATATCTCCCAAATTTTGACTCTAATGGAAAATATAAGATCTCTATTAGGTTCGGAATATGGTTTTTACCCTATGTGTGACATAACCTTTGTGTGTGTTGGGTGTTTAGTTAAATCATAAATAAGTGTAATTTTTTTACCCTTAGTTTTTTTTATTTTTTATTCATTTATTTATTTATTTTATTTTCTTGTCTTGTCTTCTTCTCCATGCTAGAAGTCGTTGTAACTTTCCACCTAACATGGATTCAAAAAAAACCACCAAATCACCCATTTTTTACAGGTTAAAAATTAACAATGCCTTAAATGGGTGAACTTAAATACTCTACATTCAATATTGGGTTGAAACAAAAAATTAAAAGGGGATTTTGATTTTTGGTTTTGGAAAATGTTGATGTGTATACAATCTGGGGTTCGTAATTTATGATTCATTTAGACTTTGGTGTAGGTTGATTCTATTGGGATCGAACAACCCGATATCTTCCTTATGTGTAGTCGAGAGGCCTCGATTTATACCTTCATTTTTCATTTTTGGGTTTCAGGCACACCCCTCCTTCTTTCTCAAGCACTATGCGCATATGAGGTTATTGGTTTTGTTTGATTTTTTAATTTATTCTCTTATTTTTTTATTTTTATTTACAAAATTCTATAAAAAAGTGGTCTTTAAATTAAACTGATAAAACCAATAATTATCAAGTGAAATAAAATAAATTATCAAACTATAATTTATAAAAATTATATCAAAAGATAATTTTGTGAAATTGTCGAAAGCTAGTTATGAAGAATTATCAAATAATAATTTCAATGAATTATCAAAATATAATTATAAATAATTATAAAATAATAAATTTATCAAATTATCAAAAGATAATTATAAATAATAATCAAGGGATAATTCCATCAAATTACCAAGGATAATTGATTAAAATTATTAAAGCATAATTTATAAGAAATTGTGAAAATAGAATTATAAAAGGATAATTTATAAGAAATTAACAAAATATAATTGCACTAAATAATCAAAAGATAATCACACAAAATTTTTAAAGGATAATTTATAATAAATTATCAAAAGATAATCATTACAAATTATCCAAGGATAAAATATAAGAAATTATCAAAATATAATCACGCCAAATTATCAAAAAATAATTTTTAGGAAATTATCAAAATATAATCGCACCAAATTATCAAAGGATGATTTATAGTAAATTATTAAAAGATAATTATAAATGGATAATTTATAAAAAAAATATCATAAGATTATTATAAAAGTATAATTTATAAGAAATTATAAAAATATAATTATAAAAGGATAATTTATATACTATTATAATATAATTATAAAAGGATAATTTATAAAAAATTATCAAAATATAATTATATGGTTTAATAAAAGAATAATTATAATGGAATACCACATGTTTTCTCAAATTAGTTCAACGAAATTTATAATATCAAATGTGGTTTTATAATTATTCTTGAGAAAAAGAACCCTTCTACATATGTAGGCCTAAAAATGATAATTAAAAAATTATCTAAGAGATATAAAGTTTCATCCCATGTGATATTTTATTTATTTTTTAAATAAAATAAATTTTTTTGGTTCAATGAGAATTTGACAAACCTTCAGTGTTGACAAGTCAGAAACTATGATAATAAGGAATGTGAGGATGTATTCTTGATTGTTGAGGTTTCCACGCCAACTTTTGAACCACGTATGGTGGTTTATCCTTGCCATTTACATTAAAAAAATTTGAGGTCAAAATTTTCTTACCTCTGATGGATTTTGTGAAACATGTTTCCTTGGTATAATTTCTTTAGGTATAATTGATAATTTTTATTGATTATGATCGCATGTGGGTGTGTGTGTGTTCCTTATGAACCTTATGCAAAACTTGATACCAAGAGTACTTTATAGATTATTATTCATATTTGATATTGGCCAAATTTATTGTTTATAATAACTTACTTGTGATTATGTTCTCTAATTGTGTATTCTACCTTTTTATATGTTCCTTTTTGGTGTTGTTCTTAGAGCCCAAGCTAGATAGACCATCATGACATGTTTATCTGTTAGAGAGGGAGTGAACACAACATGTGATGATGGGAAAATGGAACTAATCCTAGGGTGGGGATATAAATATGCCTCATGGTTGTGGTGTGATACACTCAATACCTAGAATGCCTATTGAAATTTCAAGTAGCTCTTGTTGTATAGAGAATGCTGATAACATAGCTCTATTGATTCCTAGTAAATTTTGAGTTATACGATCATGTGATTTCAAGAATAATGATCATTATCCTTATGGATAATCTTAAATTACTTCTAAAACCTTGATTATCCTTCTGATATAGAGCCTAAGAAGGTACAGTTGGTGGTTTGTGGTAGCTTTGTTAGTTTATGGATTCTCAGTTTTGAATTCAATGTTTAATTTTTTATTATGAATTTATTATTATTATTATAGAATAAAATTATTTTACTTGATATATATAGGTTAAGGAAGCATTGGAGGTTTTAATATAATTCTTTTAATAACACCCTACTCAGTCCTTTCAATGTGCTTGTAGATTTCATGACAAAAGATTCGATGAAGGGCAAGGGCCCTATAGTAGATGGTTGAGTAGCATAGATTGGAGCTGGTAGAAGATCACTAAAGACTATAGAAGACCCCTATTTTATTTATTTATTTTATCTATTGTTTATACTCTAGATAGGATTTCCACCTTGGGATCCACTTTTATTTATATGACATGTATGTCTTTCATCACTTTCTTCAAGTTTACTCTAGATATTTATTATATTATTTATTATTTATTTTTGTGATATGACTTGATACTAAGGGTATAGTCTCCCCACTAATGGACTTAAACGCTCACTACTAATTATAATCCTTTTTCATATAGGGAGGTGTGCATGAGGTTTCATAGCACTATAGTTCAGATCTGATGGTTCACGTTGGATTGTTACACTTTGGTAGGTCATGTCATAGCATATTTACTCTAGATTGTCCTTTATTAGACTATTCTTGGTGGTTATTTTCAATTACACTAGCTAGGATACCCTAATAATATTAGGTTACCATATGAATAGAATTGATTATATTCATATGATGGATTTGTACAAATATTTTTCCAGTCAACTATCCAAGAGTCACAATAATTGTGATTGGGATTATGTCCTCCTTAAAAAACTAAGTGGTGCGAGAATTACCATAGCGAGCTCATTTTTTAGAAAAATATAGTTATTTTCACAATAATGTATATTATTAATTTTAAGAGTGGTATTAATTTTAGTTATATCCTATTTAATAAAATTCCTTATTGAATGGTTATTATACATGACACTCATCTAATAAAAGTTTATGTTGTAAATATTATCACCATCATCATCAAGATAAACTTTGTGACTAATCCTTAGTAAAGAAAATATTAATGTAAGTTACTCTTAATATTGGTAACTTGAGAAAAGTTCTTAAATAGGATTGGTTATTTAAGAAAAGTACGTAAAGAAAATTCTATGTTTTAAAATAGTTTATTATTTAGTAACCAAGTGTTGAAGTTGTTCAACAAGTGAATCAAGATTCTTATGGAAGAAAAAAGTGATTAATTTAAGGTTTCAAAGTCATTAGATGAAAAATGACCAAAACAATCTTATTCTACACTCATGTACTCAATATTATTGGGTAAATCAATTATTTTAGTCTCATATACTCAATATTATTGGGTACATAAAATGATGTTCAATATGATTGAATATGATAAATGAATTGGTGAGACTAAAGGTTTACTTAAATCTTTGATGGTTATAGAAATAAATTCTATTATTCTGATAGATATATGATATCAACTGTTTGTTTTACAAATTTTTGTAAATATATTGAAGTTTAGAAAGATAAAATAATTAAATAATTGAATTTTGAATTTTTATTTCAAGTAATAGAGCAAAGGAGTTGTTGTATTAATAACATAGATGCTTTAAGTTTGGATAAAATCATCATAAGTTGTGTATTTTATCTCATTTATCTCTTGATAAGAGCATGTAAAAAATATTTTTTTAATAAGATATAACGTTTTTTATATACATGGTTATGATTTGTTTAATTCTATAACATAATTTAAGATGAGACTAAAATTTATTTGTTCTTTTTAGGGAATTTTTTCAATTATAATCTATTTAAATATTCCAATAATATGATTGAATTAAAATAATGTTTATCCAATATTAAGTGGTGGAAATATATATGAACTAGGCATATCATGACTAGGTTCTAAAGTAATTTATAGATTGTACAAGTAGGTAAGAGTTCAAGTTAGAAGAAGAAAAGTTTGTTGAAAGGTTTAACAATGTTTCTTTAAGAATCCAATCAAGGTCATTGAAACCTAGGGTTGATAGGAATGAATAGTAATGATTCAATATGATTAGATTATCCAAGATATATACCTGAAGGGATTTAGGAAACTTCATAGAATATACATATTAGGTATAGATGTTATCGAAATTAATTCTCTAATTTTAAAGGGTATCTTATATATTTTTCAAAGTGTTGTAAATATATAGGAGTTAAAAATAAATAGAATAATTGATCAAGCCTCTATTTTATATTCATGTATTGAAGTAAATAGTTACTACATCAAGGGTTTTAATGTAAATGATTTTATAAATCTCAAATTAATCTATGTAAAATATGAGTATTTCATATCATTTATCTTATGTTATAATAAAAAATGTTTGATAATAAATAGTTTTTATTAACAACATGAGATGATTAATTATATACACATGGTTTATGATTCCTCATTTTCTATAGCATGTTTTGAGAAAAGGAAATGGATAAAAGTGTTTATCCAGGATAAAAGTGTTTATCCATCTATTTATTAAAATATATAGGAATGTGTTCTTTCCACTCATCAGTGGTATATTTTAATAAAGACTTCTTTTAAAATAAAAATTTTCTAAACTCATAGAATAACATATATGATATAGTTTGTTTTTTTATTATTCCTACTAAAAGTAAATAAATGTTATTTCTTAACAAAAAATGTTTTGTGTATCTTATAAAGATATTTTGAAGAGAATATAATGTCTAAGAGGCTAGTGGGAGTATTTTTAGAGTTAAATAAGTTCAAAGAAAAAAATAAAGAATTAGAATCTATTTTTAAACTGAATTTTACTTAATATCCTAAGAGAGATGGGGTGTATTAATAAAAAATAATATAAGTAGTTAAATTATTTCAAGGAAAAAAATTTATGGAATAGGGTTCCTAGGATGATTATGATTAAATTTTAAATAGTTCTAAGCAAACAATAGGAGTTTTAATCATAACATTTAATGTTGTGAAGTTAATATGTTTGAATATATTCAAGAATTTGAATGATTGGGAATATGATTCCTAAATCTCGCCAATATTAAAACTAGATTTCTTTATATATGTTTCTCAAAAAAGAGTTTAGTGGGTGGGTTTTATCATATGGTCACATATATATGTGAAAAAAATTACATGTGATGTAAAAATTTAACAAAACCTAGAAAATATAGCACACATAAGACTGATTTGGTAGTTTATCATATATGATATGAAAACTCAATGCTTATATTGGTTTTATTAAATATTCTTAAAGAGTTTAAGAATATTAAAATGTATCATATTTAAGGAACCTATATTTTATCACTCATTCACATTTTCTACATAAATTTATATATAGATATAAATTTTGTGAAGTGTAATGATAATTAACCTTTCAAAGTATGGATTTGAGTTTATCTATAACCATTATTAATCATTAAGTATTATAGTCTATGATTAAATGTTAATGTTATAATGATTGTTATTATTGTATAGAGATATAGAATATGCTCATGAGGCACAAGTCAAAGAATATGATTATTTGGGTGCATTGGATGGCTTACTAAGTATACCTCATGGAGTTTTATACAAAGATGTATTTAGTATACTAGGGGTGCATGGATCATACTTGATTCCCTACTACCTACGATTGAAAAGATACCTAGCATGATAAGCTTCATACTTTGAAACCCTAATTATGAAAGTCTACATATTATCTTAGCTAATATGGGGTGGTTGGGTATATTTTTTATCATGTTTTCGATTATATCTTAACCAAGATGGGGTTTTTCCTCTTGTATAATGATTTTGACATCTAGGACCATGTTTAAGATAGACTATGGGAGTGTGTGGTTACACATAGATATTGTATGTCTATCTAGATAAGGTACATGTAATGTGTTTATCTATAAGGATAAATGGAATGTGATGTATTCATCAATCATATTAGTATAAACTCAGAGGGTTAAGAACATATTATTTGGCTATATGGGGTTGACATTCTCTATATCCCATGGTCACTTGATGTCTTGGACAAAGGGAAAATATGAGAATCCATGTTTGAATATGATGAAGAGTGATGGACATGGGTATAGAGAGATACATGTGTTTGATGGAGATCATTGCATATCCATTTATATCTTGAGTAGCATTGACACTTTTCTAGAGGTTGGTCATTTATTACATATATGAATCTAGAGATTCATATTTTTTATCGACACTATAAAGGCTCATGGGGTATCACTTTGTGGTTAACTAAATGGGTATTGAGTTTGACTTAGAGAGATACTCTAAAATAGTTATAGAGTTAATATAAAAAATATATTTATGGGTGTTCATAAGGTATTGAATTTGATGTAATATAAGGTGAATTTAATGATAGCTTTCCAAATTTGTTTTGGAATATATTCAAATGGATTTTTAGATATTATTTCACAAGTTGTTGTATACAATAAAATATAAGTTGAATTGAAACAAAGTCTTATAAGATTTAGTGAAAGTGGGTTATTGAAGGAGATATTACCAAAATCCATATATATACATATATGATATATTTATGGGTTTTATATCTTCTTTCTTGTAAATTTTTTATTTTCATGCATTGGGTATATTATCTTGTGTGTGATAGACACCTGAACCATTATCTACCTAGGCTATCACTTACTCAAACTATTTCATAAGATGAAACAGTAAGGGAGTAAATTCTTACAATGAATTTATATATTCATGAACGGAACTTGGTATTTATTCATGTGTTTTAACACATGAATAAATGTGACAACAATTAAAAATCATCCTTAATTTACTATTTAAACTACTATCATATGATGTCAGTGCATGTGTGTGGCTTCCTCATGCTTGGATGATATTCCTTGACCCGTTTTTATCTTTTATTCTTCTCATTTTCATATAAAGGTACTAGAATACTATAGAGAAAAGGTGAATCACATTCAAACGTTTTATGATTTAGTTAATCCTATGGATACCTCTGGAGATGGGATGTCATTCATCTAACACTTATTGATCCCTCTCAAAACCATGTGTTGTAATTATAAGATAATGCAGTGGCTTATTTTGTGTAAAATACACTATTTATTTATAGCATTCTTAATTTCAGTTTTACATGAAATTTTCATATATCATTCATGATATATCCTTGGATTTGGTTTCTTATTGCTTATACTATGTCTAATAAGTGTTATTATATTCTTAAAAAACCTAACAGTTTATTATGGTTGTATGGTTGTGAATTATTATTCATGAGTTTTATATTTTGATGTGTGGTTGAGCTTGATTCTAGTTTTTTTTTGAGGTGGTTGAGTTTTCTTTGGGTTGTGTTTTTTTTGGAGTTAGAGTATGTTCTTTGGTGATGCTCATTATTGGTGGAATTTTGTAGCATATTGGGTGATTATAGATGTTTTTTCATGCCTATTGTTTTTATAGTGGTTTATTCTTCCTTTTCTCACCATTTAAAGTAATTCCAAATACTAGTGAGACCCATGAGAGGTCTCCAACTTTTTTGGATCTTTAGTCTCTCGGTGATGGATGGGTTTTGTTTAGATATATTTTTTGGCATTCATGAATTATCTAGTATTTTGGAGAGGCTATTTTTATTTGGGAATTTTATTCTTTAGAATCTCATTTAGATTGTTTCCCCTCTTTCCCACCTCATATCTTGAGGTTTCCTTTTGTCTTTTTCCATTGTATTCAACTCTTATTTAGAACATTCTGGGAGTAGAAAGTGTCATGTTGGGGAGAATTTAAACACCCTGATTTTTAATTTCATTTACTATTTTATTTATTTGTTTATTTATTAGGGTTTTAAATTTTTCTATATTTTTTGGTTTATAAAATATAATTTTTTAATGTTTTTGGTTATCACATGGTTGTATCACATGATTAGAAAACTATGTGGGTTGCTTGTGCACATTTTTATAACCCTTTTTAAAGCCTTTCATGGTTGGAACATAGATTATACTAAATTTTTAGCCAAACCATACATATTGGATGTGATTATATAGTATAAAACACATTATTTACTCATGTTTTAATAAACTGTGCGGCTAAATCATGCGACTTCCCCAGTTTTAGTAAAATGTGAAATTATTATTATTCTTTCTTTTAATTAAAAGGGTTTAACCTAAAATTTTTCTTCCTCCTCCTTTTTTTGAGATTTGGTTACATGGTATGGATCTCTCCCTTCCACCTCCTTTTAATTCAAACTATCTTCACTTCATTTCCAAGTGGAGTTCTCAAGATAAACCCTTCATATTGTCTCTTTCTTGCTTATTCTTCCCTATTTCTTCATATTTCTCTTGGTTCCACTTCCTCCCACGAACCTAAAGGATTTTTAGAACATTTTAAGGGTTTAGGGTGGATTTTAATATACGGTTTTGTTTTTTAGGTATTTCTTGGGTCCCCTTGATGCGTGTTTGAGTGTTCACCATCGAAAGCGATGACTTCCAGATCAATCGGCATTGAACTCAGGTAGGTGTTTTTATATTCTTAGTCTATTTGACATAATGTTTTGTAATTGATGTTTTAAAATTCCTTTTATATAAAATTATAATTATATGTGATATTTTTAATGGTTTTTATAAATATTTGGTCTAAATCCACCCGTGTAATAAAGGGTATTTTGGTGGTTTCTAATTTCAAAGGGGGTGTTTTCATGACATGTGCTTGTAAAAATTATTAAAATAATTTATTTAAAGAAATTTGATTTTTTTTAAATTATATTTGATCCAATTTTGGTCATGATTTGGATAAAATAAATGTTTTGTTTTTTTAATGATTTCCAAAAAAAAGTTATGTGTATTTTAAAATGGTTTTGAGTTTGGTTTTAATGAATGTTTCTTGAAAGAATGGTTTGAAACGAAACTTTAAACCATTGTAGAATGGTTTGAAACAACTAATCCCATTTTATTAAATATTTAATTGGAACTTTAAAAAAATTAAAATGGTGTGGGTGTATGAGAACCTCTTGATCTTCTGATTTATTTTGATTGACACTCATGGACTTGAGGGGAAATCTTTATATTATAAGTGATATGTATAATGTGATTGGGGATATTTATTGTGAGGGAATTGGGGTGAGAGGGATTTATTATTGATTATTATGATAAGAATTCGATTTATTACCTATTATTTCTTACTTTCATGGGATCACTAGGCACAAAGTGAAAGGTTTAGATTTATTATGAATTGAATAGCGGCACACTTCTGGTGTTCTCTTGGTTATGTGTTAGGGCTAGTGGGGGGTTACCTAAACTCTAGGTTAGGTGTAGGATAGTCAATATTCTTATGTTAAGATACAATATAAGCCAATAGTTGGTCTACATTTGGAAAATTTTAGTATTGTCATACCTTAGGACCTAGTGTGTTTCCTAAGATACTATAAGACTCTATAAGGGACTTTCATTTGTATTCCCTAGCTTTATTAAAAATTTTGGCATCGTGTCTTCCTGTTTTATTTTATTTGTGATGTGGTGCTATAATTTTTGACTTATTGTTCTTATATTTAATATATTTTATTAAAAAATATTTATAAAGTTCTTTGAAAGTATTTTTTTTTGTAAATTAGTTTTCAAGTGGATTTCAAATAAGTATTTTGATAAAGGAGGCTTCAAACATGGAATCATTTTTCAAGTGATTGTTTTAATTTAAAGAATATATAAGGGAATTTTTTGAAAAATGGTTATGAAAAGATATTGTATTTTATAAAATTATTAATGAAAATATATTTTCTATTTTTATTTAAACTAATTTCAAATTAAATTTCATTTGAAAGGAATAATAAAAACTATTTAGTGAAGTACTACTAAACTCAATTTCACTCACACCTTGTATAAAATATTAGTTGTATATATTTCTCATAGATTATTTTCATATGCTCGAGGATTTGGTCATCCTTATGTTTGGTTAGAAATATTCTTGGGATGTTAGGAATTGGATTTAGGGATTCAATGGGGGTCACATAAAGATGGTTTTTTTGTTTGGTTTTTTTTTAGATACTTTTGTATCGACTATTCTTGTCAGTTTATTTATGTATGTGATGTTTCCATTTTATTATTATCTAGTTTATGTAATGTTTTATTTATTCATGTTGTGTTTACTATAATTATATGTGTTTTATTTTTTATATCAATGATTAAATAATTCCTACTAGTATGCTCAGTTGATACCCTGATGCTTGTCTCCAAAAAATTAACATTTTAAAGGATGGTTAAGGTCTTATAATATATCAAATTCACATTTAATGTTTTTGTTTTATTTATTTTTTTGTATTTAAATATGTTACCATTTAACTTAAACTCATTACATTACTTTACTTATACTACAATAACGCATTTTTTACCATGATAACTTTTTTATGACTTAAAATGAAATTAACCTTATTACCTAATTTATAACTTATAATTAAAAATATTCAATCCATTTTAATTGATTAAATTTATAAAATTTATGAAAATAAATTCTAATATGATATGTTTATGAATCATAAAAATATTTTTTTATAAAGGATAAAATCATGGTTTTCAAAATTATAAGCATGTGTTTCTAAATGTAACACATTATATAATATGTTTTTACTTAAATAATTTTTTTAATAATAAGTATTAATAAATTTTAATTATTTATCATATCCTAATTATAACATAAGAGTTATCATATATTGTAAAAAAGAGTATTTTCATTTTTTAAACCAAAAAATAATTTTTTTAGAAAATTACCATAAATTCACCCTAAGATAATTTTTATGTACTAAATCCAAAAATAAAATTTATTTGATCAAAATAATACTCTAAATATAATAATTTTAACTTTTAAATAACTATTTAATTAAAATTAATAGCTTTTATGATATAATAAACTATTGTGCCCTTTCAAAAATTACTTAAGACCTCATTAATTTATATTATAATTTAAAAAAGTTTTCTTGAAGACAATTTCATTAAAATAACATTTATTTAAAAACTATACATTTATAAAAAACATATTTGAAATGGAATATATTTATTGAATCCAAAAATAATACAATTTTGGTTATATTATAAATTAATCTCAACGGTCACTTAATTGCATCTTCTTAACCCAAAAAAATAATTACTAATTGTTTTAATGACTAATGGTCATAATTCCCATAAAAATATTGTACAATAATCATAAAAAAAATAACCATTTTTCCTTATAAATACACCATCATTCTCGCTTTATCACACACTACTTTTCTTACAAATTCTCTTACAAATCCTTTGATAATGTCAATTATTTTCCTAACACATATCTTTATTTTAACAATTTTTATTGTAGGGGTATATTATAGGGGAATTTAAAACAAATGGAGTTTGTTATAATGAATTTATTATTATTCCATGTGTATATACCTTAACATTTCCTCATTGTATTATTCCATATCTATGCATTATGTGTAATGTTTTTGTGAAATGTAAAAGTATTTATATATGATCATAATAAAAAATAATTATAAAATAAGAGGTCTATTAATAACATAAATATATTTTTATGGCATTAAAGTCTTCCCATATTAAATAAATTGCATCCTGGAAATTTTCTCTTAGTGATTGATACCTTTAATTTAAAAGATCAGGGTCTTCCTTAATGTTGTTGATATTTAATTCATCCTTCAGTATGAAGTATACAAGTTCAATATTAAAAATTGTCAAGCCCTTATTGGTCTTTCCTTTTTCAAAATAGTTGATAGAATTGATATTTTGAAATCATATCTCAAATTCACCATGATCCATAGAAATTCTATTAAAATAAAAATGTGTTGGATATATCAAATAGTTCCTTACTGGTGATTTGAATATTTGAAAAATGTTAAAAATTATTCAAAGTAGGTTTTTCAATAATATTGATGATTAAATCATCTGGAAGGGACAATAATGTTATAAAAGATTTATTTCCTTCTATATATTAAGTTTTATATTATTTGTTGAAATGATATAGTTAAAACTTGAAATTATTTATTTGTAACTAAATTATAACATGTTTAATTGCCTCATATTTTTATTCATTGACTAAAAAGAAAAACATAAATAATAATAAGGATATTTTTAAGAATAATAAATTCCAATAAAGGAGGTATCATATTATTTTTAATAAGTACATTTCCATAAGCTTTAACATGTGATACAATAATCATACAATTTTTCGCCTTGATAAAATCAATTCATTTCAGGTCCTGACTCAATAATTTTAGAAAACATACCATATAAATTAGACTCATAATAAGACAAAAAGAAAATATAGAGAGGTGGATAATAATCATTATAGTGTAGTCCCTACCTATTCCCTTGATTTGGAGATTACACATTCTTATCATCCTTATTATCCATTGGATTAGGGCATTGACTTGGATAATGCTTGAGTTCCCTATATCTATGACATAGAACTGTTAGTGATGACTTAGGTTTAACCTTTTACCCTCCATCAAGTCAAATAAACTCTTATTTTTTATTCATAAAGTATCTACTTTATGTACTCCTTTTCCAAATATAAAGAATATTATATATCATTTAATACATTCTCTATGATTCCTCTTCCCACATTTTTTATATGTAGGAAATTGAATCTTCTTTTCTTAATCATATTTATCCCTTGAATTTCTATAAGATTTAATTCTTATTTTATTTTTTATTTTTGGAAACTCATCTATATTCTAGTTTTTATTTTCATAAATGATAAATGTTTTGTCATAAACACAAGATGTATTACTTTATCTTCTACTATATTGGGAAGGTCGTCATGTCTTTGTTTGTTGAATATGTTATTTTCACAAGTCCTTTTACTTCATTCCATTTTTTATAAAATTAGAATACCTAAGTGAGAAATTTGTTACTTATTTTGAATCTTATAATAAAAATTCTAAAGTAAATCCTAATCCCAAAATTTTTTAATATCATGATTCTAAGATGATATAATTTAATCTTAATAAAAAATTTACATTATATTTATGTCCTTCATAATGGTTTGTATAAGAATTTGATTAACCAAAGCATATACCCCAGGAGTGTGAAACTAGGTATACCGCAAGGAAAATTTTTATGAACCATCTCCCAATTTATTCTAGCTTAATATGGTGTTTTAATGGTTTTTCCCCTAGGTATATTTGTGCCAAAACTGCATCTACTTATAGTATCCTGATAGAGATGTATTTTCTTAGAAACTACTTACTTTATACTTCTCAAAAATACCAAAATTTTTTCAAATATTTAGGTTACTCCCTGGTGTTTTTACTAATGTTTTATAAACCTAATTTCCAAAAATAACTAAACCACCCTTTGATACTAACTATGGGGAACTGCCTTTTTATTTCATAAACCTTTCATTACATGGTACAAAATTTAACAATACAAAGGATATTTTGGGGTTAGTGTCTTAGAAATAGTAAAATGATAC
Organism: Viscum album; assembly: GCA_963277665.1. NCBI lineage: Eukaryota > Viridiplantae > Streptophyta > Magnoliopsida > Santalales > Viscaceae > Viscum > Viscum album. The sequence goes on from OY728151.1 coordinate 1,086,264,118, forward strand.
ATAAAAAACATAATATTTATTTTAATCCACTTTAAATATATATTCATATGTTCTTCCTAAATTACTATTACTGCATCTTAGTTCCTAGGGATATACATCAAAGAAAGGGTTGAGAATAAAGCCCGACGTGGAAATAATCAAAGGAGATACTTAGTGCGTGACAAAGAGTCATATAAATAAGGCATGATCAAATGAAAATAAGGCATGTAATAATATAAATAACAATAATCATAACATGTAAATGTGGCTACCACATTAAAATGAGACATTCATAATCAAATCATTAAATTTTATCACCAGGGTGTCATAAATCATAATTACAAAGGTTATTCACCAAGGTATCATAAAAAATGTCATATCTAGAGATTAATTATTTAAAAAATTCATTAAAGTTATATTATGATACGTCTTTAATAAGTTTTAATTCATGTGATCCAAATTTATCATAATAAATCATTTCATCAATAACCCATGTAAAATAAAGAATGGGTTTCATATAAAAATCATTGTGTACAAATTGATTAAAGACTTGAACATAAAATCATATTTAACCCATGAAATGGTAATATGGGTTTAATATATGTAAATTAATGAATATATAATAAATTTTTACATATAATTTAATACCCATGGAAATATAAGAGTTTTGGGTATTCACAATATGAGAATTTTTTATATAGAAAAGAGAAATTCAGGAAATGAATTTGACAGCATGACATAATACATTATGGATTATGAAAAGGGAATAATGGGAAGTAAATAAGGTATCCCATTGATAAAACATAAAAAATTTAGTAAGGTTAATATCAAAATTTTAATATATGAAATTGGAATAGAATATATAAGGTATACATAAAAGGGGTACTTTGCTGAAAAAGGAGAAGATGAGAATTATCTTGCCTTGAATATTTGCTTCCTAAAACTTGAGGATGGAAACTTAAGTCCTTGAGGATTCCTTGGAGGGGATATTTTGGTGGTTAAATGACCCAAAATTATTGATAAATGTATTTTTAGTGGATATTTTGGGTGGTAATGAGGTATTTATACTTGAGGAGGGTGACTTTAAGTTATTAAATAATGATTATTTAGTATTTAAGGCTAACCACTACTGGGTAGCATTAATTCCAAAAAAAATGGTTGAAAATTAATATTTTAAAGGATATTTAATCTCTTAAAAAACATCAAACATCCATTTAAATTTTTTCTTATTTATTCTAATCTTTTACCATTTAACTTTAACCCATTATATTATTTTACTTATACTACGGCAACTCTTTTTTACCATGGTAACATTTTTATGTATAAAAATGAAATTAACCATATTACCTAATTTGGACCTTATAATTAAAAATATTTAATCCATTTTAATTGATTAAATTTATAAAATTGATGAAAAATAATTCTAATATGATACAGGTATAACTCATAAAAACAGTTTTTTTATAAAGGATAAAATCATGATTTTTAAAATGTTAAGCATATGTTTCTAAATGTGACACACTATATAATATTTTGTTCCTTAAATAATTTTTTGTTAATAATAAGGATTAATAAATTTTAAATTTTTATCATATCCTAATTATATCATAAAAATTATCAAATTTTATAAAAAATAGTATTTTCACTTTTTAACCTAAAAATTAACTTTTTTAGAAAATTACCATAAATTCACCCCAATCTAATTTCGATGTAATGAATCCAAAAATGAAATTTATTTTATAAAAAATAATAATATAAATTTTATAATTTTAACTTTTAAATAAAATAATTATTTAATGAAAATGAATATATTTTATGATATAGTAAATTGTCAGGTCGTTATAAAATTTACCTAAGACTTCATTAATTTATATTATCCTTTAAAAAAGTGTTTCATAAGATAATTTAACGAAAATAAAAATTATTTAAAACTTATAAGTTTATCATATAATATATTTTAAATAGCCTATATTTATTAACTTTTAAAATAATACAATTTTGGCTATATTATAAAGTAATCTAAATAGTCACTTAATTGAATCTATGTAACCAACATAAAAAATGACCAAATTTGTTACTGAATAATGGTTATAAAACATATAAAAATATTATCCAATAATAATAAGAAAAAATAATAATATTTCCTTATAAAAACACCATCATCCTTACTTTATCACACACTACTTTTATTATGAAGGTTCTTAAAAATCCTTTGATAATATCAATTTTTTAATAATGATTTTATTTATTTTTATAATGTTTTATGGTAAGGTGAGATTTTAGGGGGATTTCAAAACAATGGAGTTTGTTATAATAAATGTATTATTCTTCTACATGTATATCCCTTTAATATTCCTCATTGTATTATTATATATCTATGCATGATGTGTAATGTTCTTGTGAAATGTAAAATTATTTATATATGATCATAATAAAACATTCATTATAAAATAAGAGTTTCATTAATAACATAGAGGAATTTTCAGATAATTTCATTCTTCCCCCTTAAAGAAATTGCATCCTCTCAATTTTCTATTATTAATTGATACCTTTAATTCTAAATATTAATGTCTTCCTTGAAATTTTTAATATTTAATTCATTCTTCTATATGAAGTCTTTAAGTTCAATATAGAAATGGAAATCCCTTGGTGGTGTTTTCTTTATTAAAAAAGATGATATAATTGAGCTTTTGAAATCATCTCGCAAAGACACCATGATCATATAGAAGGGATAATAATGTTGTATAGGATTTATTTCCTTCTATATAATAATTTATATTTGATTTATTGAAATTAAAAGGTTAAAACATGTAATTAATTATTTGTAACTAAATTATAACATGTTTAATCACCCCTTATTTCTATCCATTGACTAAAAATAAAAACTTAAATAAGAAGAAGGATACTTTTAAGAATATTAAATTCCAATAAAGGAGGTATCATATGATTTTTAATTAGTAAATTTACGTAAAATTTAACATGTGATAAAATAATCTTAAAAAAAATACTTTATGAAATCAATTCATTTTGGTTCATGACTTCATAGTTTTAGAAAAAATCCCATCTAAACTAGACTTGCAATAAGACAAGCCAAACTCTAGAGTGGTGGATCATAATAATAATAGTATAGTCCCTACATATTCCATTAGTTTAGATATTACACATGATTATAATCCTTATTATCCATTTTATTAGGGCATTGACTTGTATAATGCCCAAGTTTCCAACTTTTGCGACATGGAAGTGTTAATGCTTCCTTAAGTTGAACCTTTTTACCCTCCATTGAGTCAACTGAATTCTTCATCTTAATTCATCAATTAGTTGATTTATGTCCTCATTTTCTATACATAAATCATCTTTTAGTTCCTTTAATACATTCTCTATGTTTCCTCTTCCCTTATTTTTGACATGTAGTAAATTGAATCTTCTTTTCTGTATCATCTTTATATCGTGAATTTCTATGAGACGTCACCCTTATCTTATTTTTAATGTTTGCAAACTCATCTAAATTAAAGTGTTTAGTCATAATATATGATAAATATTTTTTAATAAACACAAGATTCATTACTTTATCTCCCCCTATATTGGGATAGTTTTCATCACTTTTTACATTACATCCATTATTTTCATGAATCCTTTTACTTCCATCCATTTTTTATAGAAGGAAAAAACCTAAGTGAGAAATTTTTTACTTATTGGGAATCTTATAAAAAAAACTATAAAGGAAATATTAATCCTAAAATTTTATAATATCATGATTCAAGGATGATATACTTCAATCTTAATAAAAGTTCTACATTATCTTTATATCCTTCATAATGGTTTGTACAAGAATGTGATTAACAAAAGAATATCCCCTAGGAGTGTTAATCCAAGTGTTTAGAAAGGACCATTTTCATGAACTAGTTCTTGATTGAGTCTATATTAATATGGTATTTTCAAAGTTTCTACCCCTGGGTGCATTTGTGTCAAATCCATATCCACTTATAGTATCTATACAGGGATGTATTCCCTTGGAAACCACTTACTCTATACTTCAAAAAATTACTAGGATGTTTTCCTACATTTAGGATAATACCTGTAATTTTTAATAATGTTTTATAATCATGACTTCAAAAAATAACTAAACCATCCATTGATACCAACAATGGAAGCCCACCTTTTTATTTTATAAACCTTTCATTATATAGTACAACATTTAACAATCTAAATGAAATTTTGGGGTTTAGTTTCTTTGAAATGTGAACATAATAAAAGAAAAAAACATGATATTTATTCAAATACACTTAAAATAAATCTTCATAGGTTAATCTCAAGTTAATTTTATTGCATCTCATATCCTGGGGACATACATCAAAGAAATGGGTGAGTATAAATCCCAGTAAAGGAATAATCAAATAAGATACGTATCATGTAACAAAGAGGAATATTAATAAGGAATTATCACATGAAAATAAGGAATATAATAATATAAATAAAAATAATCATAAAATTTAAATGTGGATATGACATTAAAAATAGACATTCATAAGAACATCACTAAGGTTTGTCACCAGGGTGTCATAAGTCTTAATTACCAAAGTTTTTCATTGAGGTATTGTAAAACATGTCATCTTTAGAGATTAATTATTTTACAAATTAATTAGAGTTATATCAAGATTCACCATTCATATGTTTTAATTAATTTGATCCACATTTATCATGATAAATCATCTCATCAAAAACAAATGAAAAATATAGAATAGGTTTCATATCAAAATCATTGTGTACAAAGTTCTTAAAGACTTGAACATAACATCATTTCTAACCCATGAAAAGGGAATATGGATTTCATATATAAATCCTTAAATAAATAAGAAATTTTTACATCTATTTTAATACCCATGTAAATATAATAGGTTTGGGTATTCATAATATGAGTAGTTCTAATGTAGAAAAGAGAAAATCAAGAAATGAATTTGACACCATGACGGTGTACATTGTGGATTATAAAAAGGGTATAATGGGAGGGAACTAGGGTATCCCATTGATAAAACATAACTTTTTCAGTAAGGTTAATATCAAAACTTTAATATAATAAATTTTATTAACATTTATAAGGCATATAAAAAAGGGTTACTTAGATGAAAAAAGAGAATAGGAGAATTCCCTAACCTTGAATATTTTCTTTCTAAAACTTCAGGATGGCATCTTGACACCTTTAAGGCACCTTTTAAGGAATCTTTGAGAGTTTAAATGAATAAAACTTCAAGATAAAAGGATTTAATTCTATATTTGGGGTGGGAATTGGGTATTTATACTTGAGGATGGGTGGATTTAAGTGATTAAATAATGATTATTTTGTATTTAAGGCTGCCACTATTGGGTGGAATTAATTCCAAAAATTTTGGTTGAAAATTAATGTTTTCAAAGGATTTTTAAGCTATTAAAATAAATAAAACACTATTTTAATTTTATATTTTTTAGTTATTATAATATTTTACCATTTAACTTTAACTCGTTACATTATTTTACTTATATTATAGTAACTCTTTTTTTACCATAGTAAATTTTTTATGTATAAAAATGAAATTATCCTTATTAACTAATTTGGAACTTATAATTACAAATATTCAATCCATTTTAATTGATTCAATTTATAAAAGTTATGAAAATAAATTTTAATATGATACGTGTATAACTCATAAAAACAATTTTTTTTAGAAAGAATAAAATCATCGTTTTCAAAATGCTAAGAATGTGCTTCTAAATGTAACACATTATATAATATTTTTCATTAAATAATTTTTTATTAATAATAAGGATTAATAAATTTTAAATCTTGATTGTATCCTAATTATATAATAAGAGTTATTACACTTCATAAAAAATAGTATTTTCACTTTTTAACACGAAAAACAACATTTTTAGAAAATTACCATAAATTCACCCTAAACTAATTTAAATGTACTGAATCTAAAAAAATTATTTTATAAAAATAATACTATAAATATTATAATTTTAAATTTAAAATAAAATTATTATTTAATGAAAATTATCAGCTTTTATGATATAGTAAACGATCAGAACGTTATAAAATTTACTTAAGACTCCACTAATTTATATTATCATTTAAAAAAGTGTTTTATAAGAAAATTTCATGAAAATAAAATTTATTTAAAACTTATAAATTTATTATAAAACATATTTTAAATGAGATATATTTTTTTACTCCAAAAATAATACAATTTTGGTTATATTATAAAGTAATCATGATAGCCACTTAATTGAGTCTACAAAACCAAAAATAATAATTACCAATTATTTTTTGTAACTAATGATCATCATTCCCATAAACATATTGGATGATAATAATAATAATTAAAAATAACCATCTTTCCTTATAAATACACCAACATTCTCTCTTTATCACACATTACTTTTATAACGAAGTTTCTTACGAATCCTTTGATAATGTTAACTGTTTTCCTAATACTTATATTTATTTTTATGATTTTTATAGATGGGGTGATCTTATAGGGGAATTTTAAACCCATGGATTTTGTTTTAATGAATTTATTATTCATCCATGTGTATATCCCTTTATTATTACTTATGGTGTTATCCCATATCTATGCATGATGTTTAATGTTCTTATAAAATGTAAAAGTATTTATATTAAAACATTAATTATAAAATAAGAGTTATATTAATAATATAGAGGAATTTTTATAGAGTTATAATTATTATTTCTAATACTATTATTTTTTTTATTCAGAGGATGGAACTAAAAGGAACCATGTTAACACTAAATGTGACGGACAATGGAATGATTTTCCTCATGTGAAACCAAATGAAAAGAGAGATTGAATGTGAAACCTTGTGATTATAGATAATCATATATGTCATTATATGATTAACAATATCAACTTGGGTGAGTTTAATGACACACCTAATAAGAGAAAAATAAAATTTCATGATACCATAGAGAGAAGAACATCCAACTTCCAACATATCAAGGGTGTGGGAAGAAGTACCTTGGAGAATATCTCCAATGAAGGGGGAGATTTTTCTATATGTAAATATAGGGTATAGAGAAATTAATTTCCAATTAATTCAATTTACTATGTGTGGGAAACTTGGGAATTATCTGAGTCAATTACCTAATCCAAGAACTAACTACTAGACCAAGGAAGATCTGATATTATGACAATCATTAAAGTGGGATTATTAATGTTTTTATGTATTGGGATTTGAGAATTATGTTTTAGAAGTGTTATATCAATAATATTCTAGTTTTTATAATCATGAAACATCTAAGGAATGGTCAATAGTAGTTTTTCTTTAACGATTTAAAATCTTATGTTGAATAGTTTCGATAACCAAGAAAAGTGACTTAGTGGTAAGGTGGTATTTTTTAAAAAATACATGATGAAGGGATAAATAACCCATAATATGTTCTATATGTTTAGATAATAATTTTTATTTGATAAAAAGAGATTATTTTCATTAATAAAGTAAATGAGATGGTATTGGTGGCCTTGGAACTGATTAGTGATTTTATGACAAAGTAGTTTATGTTATCTTTCATGGAGTTTACAACATTTTAGATTTATAGAATGTATTCAGTAATATATGAATTTATTTAAGGAATAAGGATAGAGTTAATTTTTGGAATCATGTATGTTTTCATTTAGGTTTTATGGTGATTTGGGTTATTACTATGTTTTAGAAGAATATATGATAATGGTATTCACATATTTGGTATGTGATATTAAGAGATCCTTTATGTTGTTTTGGGGATTAATGTTAAGTAAATTTTTAGAAATTTAGTGTCATTATTTATAATTTTTTGGATTTTGAATTTTTTTTAGACATATTTTGGAAGGGTTTTAAGTTTAATTACTTATAGAATGTTTTAAGTTAAACTTTGGGTATTGTTGTTAGAGATCAATGTAATATATTTATCCATATTTTATAAATGGTGCTAACCATTTTTGTTTTTGGTAAATATTTAAAGATAAAAGTAATTAATTTTCATTCTATTATGGATATTATGATTCATTAAAAGTTAATTTTAGTGTTTCAGTCATGAAAAAATCTTCTTGAATATTCATTTCATGGAGTAAGATATAAAGTGGAAATTCATCGATGCACAACCAAAGGATGGAGTTGTGTTTATAAAATAGAGATATATCAAGTAAGTTTATTTTCTAGTGTTATCTACCTTGGTAGTAAAATAATCCATCAACTTCAGAAAAAGGTTCTTGAAATAAAAAAATTATCCTTTTACCTTCATTTTTTATGAATTTATGGTCTTTTCACCCCTCATTGATTTATGGTTTTTTGGTCATTAACTTTCTAATGACCATGTTCTATATCACAATTTATTGGTACTTTGATATTAGTTTTCTCTTAAATGTCTATATTTTAATTTAAAACTAATTTCATCCTTATCTAAGAACCGAATTATGTTTTATTTTAGATAACATTTATATTTCTCACTTCCCCTTTTCAAAGGAAGTTTTATTATCCCTATGTACGATGTGGGTTTTCAATAAAATTATTTTCAAATATCAAGTATTTGATGATAGAGATAAAATTTTTAGGGATTAATTTATTTATGGGGTGATGTTACACATCAAAAATTTAGTTTAAACTAATAAAAGGCTCTATAGATTTCTTAACATGCAACACCGAGTTTTAAGCGAATTGCGATATAATATAAAAAATATATTATATCCTAAATATTTAATTGGAGGGTATTAATATGAGTAAACACATTATGAAATAAATTTATAATTATCCTACTAAAAAATTATTGATTGATTCTTTGGAAATAATCTCTCATTTTTAGTGAAGTCATTTTATACTTCAAAAATGTATTTTCTTCAAAAGTGATTTTTATTGCATTTTGTGTGAGGAAATTATAATTAATTTCTTATAATTTTAGAAATTTTATATTATAAAATGAAAATAATTTTCAAAATAATAATTAAAAATTAAATTAGGGTGAAATTTTTGAATTTTTCTAAAATGATTGATCTTTTAGTGAATAGTGAAAAAAATCAATTTTTCAAAATACTTCCATTTCTTTTCATTAAATCAACTAATTTAAAAGTCCCGTTATATTTTTTATTTTTAATTAAAATTAAAAATTATCCATTTTATTTATAATAATATAATTAATTCCATTTTAATCATCAATTTTTATGATTGTAATATAAGTTAATTTTTATGCTTAAAACATATTTTTCTTAAAACTATTTTTCGTTGTGTTTTACACATTTATATTAAAAATAATTTATGAAAATTATAGATAATAAAAATTAAAAAACGAATACAATATTTTTATTTATGTTTTCCAAATTTTTTTACTAGTTCCCTTTTATTTTTAGTCATTATGAATAGTAACCATGGGAAATATTTGTTATATTTGTAAGGGTAAAGAGTAAAGCAAGGTTAAAACTATGAAATGGGGTCTAAAAATCAACCAAAAACTTTTCTATATTTGATTTTAGGAGTATATTTCTACCATAATCATCCAAAATTAGAAAATTTGACCATTTTTACCATTTATCTTTAATTATTTCCTTTATAATATTTTAAGTAAATAAAAATACAAAATATCACTCTATTTATTTTAAATATCTCTTATATGTTCTTATAGAGAAAAATAATAATTTTTGAATGAATATTAAAGGTTATATTAGGATTAATATAATTATTTTTATTATGGTAATTTATATTCATTTGTTAGTGAATATATAATTATCTTAAATGATTATAAAAGGTTGACACGGTCCATGTACAAGTAGTAGAAAAATCAAAGTAAATGGTTTTAAAAACATAAAAAGTAATATTTGTTTAATTAATAATGGTGTCACGTAAATTTTATGGTTAATAATGATGTATAATTTATGTTTAAATAATTTATATTATAATTATTTTGATATCTTGATGTCTTTAAATTTAAATTAAATAAATATTATCAAAATGGAATTAGTGATATTTTATGAAAAATGATATTTTCTTAAATTATTTAAAAATCATAAAAAACATTAAAGAGGAAAATTAGAATAATAAATGGTATAAAATTTCATCCCTTTTCCATTTATGAGCCAATTTTTACCTTATAATTAAAATTATAACACTTTAAGATAGAAAAAAAGTCATTAGCACGATTAAGGTTAAAATAGGTTTACCAGGGGATTAAACAAAAGGATAAGGGTAATTTTTCTGATTAAACTTATATAAATACTATTTTATGAACATATTTGGACATAATACTATAAAAAATCAATATCTATCCATTTTAAATAATTTTTCTTGATTATGAAATTATTATATTTTAATCTTTTCAGAAATTTCAAGTGTGTCCTCTCCCCAACATATAAAAGGACACCCCTCCTTTCTCTTCTTTACATCAATTTGAGCCATATATATTGAACAAAACCTGAACAAATATCTTCTAAAATTTCTAATCCACTAATTATATGTGATTAACTTCTTATAATACCATTCCAATGGTCCTTAACAAGGTATCTAAAGGAGGCTTACCAAAGAAGAGGTAATCATCCTACCCAACCTCTTTCAAATTATTTCCTCCTCTAACTGCTATAAATATATGGTATTTATAATAAAATAATAAATTAATTATCATAAATATAATTAAATGTTATTATTATTATTTAACCACCAATATTCACCCTATTTTCCATCAAATTAGAAGTGAAAGTGTCACTTGTGTGTTCGTGTGGATTACCGCCTCCACGTAACGATACAATTGATTTTCCATCACCATATTTAATGAATGGTTATTATGATGTGTTTAATTATAATATATAATATTTATAACATAATTATTATTTTTTAATTATAATATCATATATACCTTATTACCTTCCCATCTGTTGGAAAATGATAACATTGTTCGTGCGTAGGTGTGGACTACCACCTCCAGGAAGTGATGTGATTTGTTTTTCTTTCATATTTACTTGGATAGTAATAAGGATATATTTAATTTATATATAAGTTATTTATGATATAATTATGTATCTTTAATGATAAAACAATATTTATCTTACTTTCATTATTTTCAATAGAAAATGAAAATAGTGTCCATGCGTACGAACAACCTACTCTCTCTGTGAACGGTGTAAATCATTTTTTCTATCTCTAATTTTTATTGATGATTATAAATATATATATATACTGAATATATATGATATTTAAATTAATAATAAAATTTTATAAATGATGTAACCATGATCAAAGTAAAAGGACTGGAACTTCTGATTCGAAACTTCCATGAAAAACAAAATAGTTAACACCCTGAAATAATGATTTTAATAAGAAATTGTTAATAAATAGGTGTTAAAATGTTATGATTGGATAATATATGATTTTATAAGTATTTAATTTATTATATTATAAAATTATAATAAATTTAAATTTATTATAAATTATTTCATATCACTTTTGAAGCAATTCAAACTTGAGGTAAGGGTTTCTCATCTCACTTTTATTTCTATGAGACATATTTCATATTCACAACTTATTTCCTTTGTGTGGTGTATAAAAATACCCATGAATTTATTTTATAATTATTTTTATGAAAATTATTGGGAATTTAAAATCCATCTTATTCTATCTCTTTAATTATGTTTGGATTCAAATATTACCAAAATATAAGGGTTTATCGCCTCGAATTGTCTTTTTTGAGACATATGTTATGTTATGAACTTATATTATTTTATGTGACATAATAAATACCCCTTTTACATTTTATATCATGAATATCATATTATTAATGAAATTTTAATTTTAATTTTAATTTAATGTTTCATGGGGCTTACGATTCAAAAGTTACCAAAGTAGTGAGGGGTTTATGTTTTAATCTCATTTTAATCACGATTTTTTATACTTGAATTTACATTAAGGAAAATTATTAGATGTTTATCTAATGAAACCATTAAATTTTATTATTATATAATTATTTATAGATAATAAATTTTTTCCTTTCATTTACCACACTTTACATACTCAAGAGATCAAAATAATTTTTTTAAGGAAAACTGACTATGTTTTATTATTCGATTGGGAATATTTTTCTTTCGTGTCTATGTTTTCTTTAAAAAAACAAAAATGTTTTTTTATTAAAATATTATTTTTTAACTTAATTTTTACCCTTTTAAATTCTTTAAAAAAATACAAAGGGGTATTATTTTCATTTTTTAAATGATTTACTTTTGAATTTTTATCAAAAATGTGAAAGTAATCTTTGTTTTAACATACATGACATAAACATAATTTCCCATTATCATTACCACTCAATGATTTGAATATTACATTACAAGTTTACAAGGTTATTTTCAATGAAAAGTTTTTATTTAATATTTTGGAAAATTTTAGATTTTAAATAAGTGATTTCAAGATGAAAAGGGTATTTTCCTTAATAAATATTAAAGTGATCTTAAAAAAGAAATTTTTCATCTAAGAGAACATCTTTTGATTTTACTTATGATTTTTTGGGGATATTATCCAATGATATTATCCTTATTATTTCACTATATATTTTATGATTATGATAATGATATTTTTATTAAACCCATTTATTTTCCATGGTTGAAGCTATAATGATATGATGAATGTTTTATGATATTGTGGCATATATATGAATGGATTGTAATTATGTGGTGGGTGGGCATGAAACTATATAACCCTCCAATGAAATAATAAAATTTTAATGTTCTATTATATGAAAGGGTATATGGGATGTTATCCCAATCTGGAAAGAGGGTATATGGTAGCTTATCTAAACATAAAAGTGGATACATGGAAGGTTATCCCAAGCCTGAAGCAGTACGTGGGTGGTTTTACCAAGAATAACATGTTATGAATGTATTGGTGGGTAGCATTGAAATAATATTTATATGATTAATATTATTCTACACTTTGTTCTACTATTTTATGACATAATATTATGCCAATGTTATTCTCTCATGAATCATGTTCTTTAATTATTTTACAATTCTTGTCTTATGAAATTCCAAAATTTATTCTGTGACTCGTGTTTATGATCTAATAATTATTGGGTATAGTTTTAAAAGTTTTTTATCACGTTTACATACCCTTATTCTCATGTTATTATTATTAAATCATTTATATCATCCTTTTTTACTCGTACTAATCATCTAATCTCACCCTTTATTATGTTTCATTTCCATGGGTTATGAAGAAATATTTTAAGTAGCATATGTCTAAGAAGAGTACTATATGGGAAGATATTTGTGGTAAATGTTAAATATATTTCATGAAATAAGAATATTGTGTATCTATTCTCCAAATACACTAAATATTTTTATTCCACGAACGTGTATTTGTAAAATATTTTAAATATTCATCTATTATGATGTATTATTTATGTATGAAAATTATGGGTTCCTGTCATCATGATTTAATTCTCTTTCTTAGGTTGTTAGTGACTTAGTTTTTTTATTTATCATTATTTAATTTTATTTATTTATTAAAGTTATTCTAATGATCTTTGAAATAATATGTTTATAAATTGATTTCAAAGATGGGGTTGAAATGGGTGTTATGAAAAAAGAGACATGGGATGAAGAAATATTTTCTAAGTGATTGGATCCACTTAAAAGAAAAATAAAAGGAATTTTATAAATGGTAATGGATGTGATTTTAGATTATATATATATATATGGAAAAAAATACTTTTCTAATTATATTTCAAACTAGTATAAATGGATTGTCTTTTTAAAGGAATGGAACAAACTCCTTGGTATGATCCTAATAATCCTGGTTTTCTCACACCCTAAATATATAATACAGTGTATAAAACTCTCATGGCTTCTTTTCTGGTTCCATGGCATGGTATTCCTCATTTTTGTGTTCAGTTTATTCAGTGATGGTAAGTTTAGGATGTGAAGTGTGGTCGTGGTCACATATAGATTGATGGTAGAGGTTTCATTTTTTGTTTTTATTTTTGGGATTATTATGTATCAACCTAGATGGCCTGGATCTATTTGGTTTATTTAAGTTATTCCACTTATTTTTTTATTATTTATTTTATGATTATTTTATTTACTCTTGTTGTGTACTATTTTTATATGTTTTCATTTATTTATTTTTTCTTACTTAATGGTATTGATTTCCAACCTACAGATGGGTCATATCATATTATTAGTAGAATCCACATGATTTAGTTATTCTAGTATGCAATTGAAATCATTACCAATTTAATATTTTGATACCCTACCACTAGTTTCCAGTCATATGTGATTGAGAATGTGCCTCGGGTATGTTGTCGGCTGAATTGGGTTCCCAGTTCATTGGTAACCCAGGTTGGTTCATGATAATCATAATCTCATGATATATAAATATTTACCCAATATATTATAGGGATATAATAGACACACACATTATATAATGATAAATAAAATATATTTATAACACAAGAACATAAGAGCATTCATCAATCCTTTATAGCTTAATTAACACGTAGGAAAGAAATAGGTTTCATGAAAATTTCCTTAAAAAATTGTCATAATCCATCCAGAGAAAGAATTTGGATAATTTCATCAAATAATATCCCCAATGATGCAACCCCAATGAATCACATCATGTCTTTTGGGAACCTTCCATGGCTGAGGCTTACGATATCCTGACAGGTATGATGCTGGCTAGGGATCATGGATGGCTTCATATCAACATTGAGTCTGACTGCCTAACCGTGATCGATGCCATTAACCACAATGATGGTGGACTCTAGTCTTTTGGCCTCATCATCAGAATAATTCTATCACTCCACCAATGCTTTTCATTCTGCACCTTCTCCTTTACCAAAATAGAAGGAAACAATGTGGCCCATCAGTTGGCGGCATCAGGCCCCTTCGATGCCAACCAGCTCTAGCTGGATAATTTCCCTCTATGGCTTTGCTTATGTAAGTCCGATGATCTTCGTCATTAATGATATTTGTCTTCTCTCAAAAAATTATTAAAGTATGTTTACATATGTGAAAAATACTCTTTTAAAAGTATTATAAATATTCCTTGAAAAATAATAAGAAATATCATTTTTATTTGGTAACTTTTAAAAATAAAAAATTCATAAAACAATGTGAATTTTAGTTTCTTTAAATAAACATAATTACTTAAAAAGAAATTTTAATAAAATATAACAAACATAAAATTGGTAAAATATGATCAAGTGGTAAACTTTAAAAATAAAAAATATTCTCATACATTTATAAAGAAGGTAAAAATTGAATTATGTAGAAATTGTTAAAAGGGTTCCTTTTAAAACCATTAATATGAATGATTTTTAAAACACCACTATAATGGGATAGTAAATAATTAATACTTTAAAAGAAATAAAGGTTACATAATAAATGTGTAGTATTAAATACAAAGGTATGATTGTGAAAAGAAATTTCTTTTTGCTTTTAGGAAATTTTAAAGGAAACTTGCAACGAAGAAAGAGTTGAAAACTTTATTTTTGAAATGAGATAAAGAAAAATTTGAATAAGGAATTATATAAAAAATATTTTTATTTCATATAAATAAAATAAATCATCTTTTGTATGAAATTATATGGACATGTAAGAAAAAGAGTTTCGAAAAATGATGAGAATTATTCTTAACAACAACATATTTTTATAGAGAATGAAATCTATCAAAGAAGAATATTTTAATGTAATATGTAATTTATATAGGGGGAAAATAAAATACCATATATTATACAGAAATTAAATAATAAAAGAAACATATAATATAATTTTCAAATAATATAGTTTAGGGCCCAATAAAAATGAAATTGAGTTGACGAAACCCTTATAATTTTTATAACACTTGAATCAAAATTTGTTGAAAGTGATAACTTGATAAGGATTTTTAAATCCCATGACTTAAATAAAAAAATATATTATAAGAAATTAATTTTTTAATTTAATCAAAATAAAAAAAATATAAAATGAAATATGTTGCACAATATGAAACATGTCTCAAGGAATTGAAATTGAGACCAAGCAACTCTTACCTCAGACTTCTGTTTAGTCATATGCACTCGAACTTCCTTATATGTCACATTTTGGTTTAATATTTATATTATTAAGAAACTTATTCATATTTATTTTATTTATACCATCCATTTATAATTACTTATTATCCATATATTAATTTTTTGTTGTTATAATTAACAATTGGGTGTTAATCATTTTGTTTCCCTTACATGCTTTGGTTTGGCAATTCTGGTCCTTGAGACTTTTTCATGGGTTTATCACCTCAAACATTTTCATGAAAAAAATAATTCATTTTTTATATATTTATAGATTACCATATTCATTTCATGAAACTTATGGTATGGTTCTTGTGAAACACTTCAAAACTCCCCTTTTTCAATGATTATTGAATTAACAAAATAATTTAATTTATTTGTAAATATAATTTTGAAAATTACCAATATATAATTAATAAATCATATTAAGTTAATAATTATTACATATTATTACTATTATTTAAGTTTTTTTAGTCACTCATGAGGTAAATGTTATAACAATGTTCATGTAGGTGATAAAACTGACCAAAATAAGAACATGTTATAACGGTTGAATGAGTAAAAACATGTTATTGTATAGTGATAATATAACTTTTAGAAAAGATTAATGATTTAAAAAACATGTTTTAAAAGTGGTAAATAAAATTCAAGAAGATTATTATGGATGATAAATAGAATAAAAATCAATAAGAAGATACCACTTATGTTGAGAGCTTGAATCATCTCTTGAAGGACCACTTAGTAATAAGAGGTTTAATACTTATTATTGGGACCAAAATATTAATAACATGGTACATGATTATTAATTAAGTAAATATGGTATATTTATGAGATATATTATAATTTTTGGTGTGGATTTGAAGGGTTATAGTAGGGATCCTTTTATAAGTGATAGGAGTGTCATTTTTGTAAATATATTTTCTATTAAAGTAAAAGGGGAGTCATTATTAAGGAAAGTGGCTTCAAAATTTATAATAATTGATAATATATAATTTCAGTATCTATAAATCCTAAATACAATAATTTTTAGATAATATTTTTATATATTTTAAGTTTTTATCCTTTGATTTAACACTTTTACCCTATTATAGCCTTTACTCTGGCAACTAACTTTTACTATGGTCACTTATTTTTTTAAAATAAAATGGTCCTTATTAACTAATTTAAGAATATTGATTCTAAATTTTAAATAAACTTTACAATATTAAATTTAAATATGTGGTAAAAAATAATTTTAATAAATGTATGTTTAATGAAAAAATAGTTTTTAGAAAAAAACCTCTTTAAGCATAAAAATGAATTTTACATAAAAATCATGTATAGTATTGATTATCATGAAAAATATTGGTTTATTGTTAAAAAAATAATATTTTTTACTTTAAAAGTAATCCAAAACTAAATGGAACCTTCTGAATACTTAATTAAAATAGAAGACCAAAATAGTTTTTTTTAGAAAAAAATATCGCTTAGGTTCAAAAATTTCAAACATAGGTTTCTAAATTCAATTTAATATTTTTAAATTATTTTTATTTTACTACTTAAATGAATATTTGGTCTAAATAAAGGCTTCATATATTTTTAATTCATACTTATATAATAATTATTTCATAAAAGTTATAGTATTTGTAAAAAATGGAATTTTCACCATTCACTTAAAAATAAACATTTTTAAAAAAATAACCAAAAATTTATCCTAAGATAATTTTAAAATTATTAATAAAGAAATGAATTTAATTTTATAAATTTCAAATTCTAAAATTTTAAAATTTGTATTTTAAATGAAAATATTAAATATAAATAAAAACTGCTTTTATATAAAATTGAGCCTTTAACATTTAAGTGTTCTTAATATTATTTCATATAAAATTATAATTAAATGAGTGTTAATATATTAGTTTGTACATTTAAAAATTACATATTATTAGAAGAATATTTTAAAATTTATCAATTTAATTTATTAAGATAAAATACACAACATTAAAAAACTATTCTTTGAAAAATATCTCTTTTTAACATTGAATGATTTTAATCATATCACATTAATTATTGAACTTATAACCATTAAATTTAATAAATTAATTGGTATTAAAAGAAATAAATAATTATTTAAAAATAATAATAATAATACTTAAGGAATTAAAATGTATATTTTTATAATAAATCATTTTATTATCTTTTTATTTACATGAGGTTTTGTTCTTATTGTATTTTTCTTAATGATGTTTCACATTGTACACTCATAATGAATTACCAAGAAAGGTAAAACCCATGGGTTAGAACCCATGGTCCCATAAAATTATTATTAAAAATAAAAGTACATAAAGAAAATGGGTTTAAAAGAAAAAGTGGGAAACACAATTCCATCAAAACATAAGATCATTCATCAATCACATTATTTTATATCTATAACCCCTTCCTTGGGATCCACAATAACTTATTGGGTGTCTGAATATATGATAATATTTAGGATCCTTCTAGTTACCATCTTTATTATCAATTCCTAATTAATTATCATCCTCATAATGAGGCCTAATGTCTTGAACTTCAGGGAAATCATTTTCAGATATCATATCAAAGCCTTCTTGATTTGACAAATTATCTTTAAGAACTAACTCATTAGGAGGAGTCCCATCACCAGAAATGTCTTGAGCGGTTAAATTATAAATAGGTGAGGAATTATCATGATGGAAATAATCCACCTAAAAACCCTCCTTAGTATCCTATATAATCATCAAAGAAGGGTAAGATTCATTAAAAATATAATTACTCATGCTTTTAATACCTTTCATGTCATAGATCTCAATATAGATAGCATCAAAATCTAGGTTGTTGATGGATTCTAGCATCGTGAAAAAGTTGGGTGGTGCCACACACTTCCTCCCACTATTTCCAACATCAAAGTTATCTGATTTCTATCCAAGAAAAGTAGACCTTATGGCAGGATCCTGATCATCAATGCTACAAGCATGCACTACAGCCATTGAATATACTGGAGAAGCTATAGAGGCATCTAAGATAGAGCCATTCCAAGTATTTAGATATGTACATTGATCAGGATAAAAATTATGCTCCACAACCCAAGTGTTCTTAGGTTCCACCTCAATGTGATGCATATCCACATCCTGTCCCAGCATCCCATTTTTTGTTTCCTCATTGCTCACATGTGAGCAGGATACTTTGGGATTAAATGTGTCAATAGACAATTTTACCATTTAGATAAATTATTCTTCCATTAGGATAGATAAATCCCCTTAAAATCACTCTTATGATCCTAATTTTTATAGTTTTCAATTATATCACCACATTTTAAAAGAGAGGCCTCTCCTTGAACTATTGTGTCATCAATGGATACATCTTTATTCCTCAAAACTTGAATGAAATTACTATATGGGGATGAAATTAATCAACCCCCAACCACATTAGAAAATAATTGTTGGAATACATGAGGACTCACTGCCTCCATCTGCACACTCTTTCCCCTTCCTTATTCCTCTATAGGAAACTTAAATTTTCAATTGTCCATATGTTGGTCAATCTTTTTGTAGTTATCAAAAATCAGGTTCATGTGACATTGGTTGTGTGAATGTCCAATACTAGATCATTTGCTATAGAAGGAAGGTTTCCTCTTAATATCAACTAAGATCTCAAGCTTGAAATTGTCAATAACTATATAAATGGTCTCAATCAGGGGAGTTCATAATTCCACTTCAACAAAAACCCTTGTAAAATGGTCGTATCTAGCATGCTCTATCTCAACATAAATTTTAATAGGAATTCACATTGTGGATGCAATATCCCAAAGAATTTGGGAGTTCCAAAAGAACCAAATAAGACCTCTGATAAAAATCCAAACTTGTGTAATAGAATTTTTTACCTTGGCTAGGTTGAAGATAGGATCCTGGTCCTAGAACCTCAGGCTTCCCAGTTTCAGTCAAACAAACCCACAACCCCAAGATTGAGATTTAAGATCATAAAAAGGTAACATGAAGTGAAAAAAAACCCTTAATGATTGAAATCATGTGCCAATCATCGAATCCCAAGAACTTTTTTGGCTTCTTTTGAAGATCGTCAAGCTTACATTGATGATCATTAGGAACCATCATGAGTCTTCCAATAATCGAGTGTTTACAATATTCAAGGTGATATTCCATAATGATTTGATTCACCTTAAAAAATTCCATCAATACATTTCTAATAATCTTCTTATTCTCCACATAGGATTCTCCTTTGAGATCAGAAAACATCTAATGATTCCAATTCTTCTCATAAAGGGAGGATCGATTTGAATCCTGATTCAGAAGCAAGTTTGTTTGATTCACATCATCTCCCACAGAAATCCCCATTGAGTGATTCAAAATCTTCTCACATGGGATATCCTCATAAATATTGATCCTTTAAGAGATAATAAAGACATATTTTTTATCAAATAACTCATCAATATTAGGTGCCATGAAGCCTCAAACTTGAACACCATCATGGTGTAGAGAGAGACTCTCCCAAAATTGAAACCCCTACTCATAATGTATTAATGTTTACCTTGAATTATAATAAATAATATCATGATTAATTTTATTTTGGTGTTTCATGTGAGAAAATATTTTCAACAAAATTTATTTAAATGAAAACACATTCTAAAATATCAGGGTGTTATATTCCATCCCCTTAAATAAATTACGTCCTTGAAATTTTAATTTCTCTTAAAAAAGAATATATATGAGTAAATTTCTAATATATTAATAACTTGTGATATAATACATGGGAGTTTATAGATGTGTTCCTTTCTTAGATGTATTTTTATGATCCAGTTTTCAATGAAATACTAAAATCAAATTGGGTTATGATATTAATCAGCAATTCCATTCCCATGATGATGATTTTAGGTTTGATAGGTTTGTTTATTTTACTTTTCATTATTTTTATAGTGTTTCTCAATAATTCTAGGTGTTTTTGGTTTTTGGGAACAAATATAGCAGAGTTGTAGTAGGTTCATGGCATGAACCTATGGTTCATGACATGAAAAAGAACTAGGTATAGGGGTTAGTTTTCAGAGGGAGGTGGTTTTTGGATCGAACCACTTGTTCAAACGAGGAATATTTCATCCCATAATTAAAAAATTAAAAAACCCAATTAAATTAAATAATTTTATCCTAATTAAACCCATAAATCATACCCCACCCCCCCACCCCCCATTATCTATCTTTGAACAATGAAAAAGGAGACCAAGGAAGCTCCCCCGCATGTGATTCCTTCCTCCTCTCCTCCTCCATATTTTTTCATTTATTCTTGTGCTTCTAGGTGAGTTCATTCCAGGTATGTTTTCCTCATCCTTCCTCTCTTCTTTCACATCCTTCTTATTTCTTCTTATTCATCTTTATTTAAACTATTATTGTGTGTTTCCTAGTTCAAACCCTAGGTGGTCTCGGGGTTCTAAAACCTTTAAATTTTTATTTTTAGGGTGTCTGATATCCTATTAGGACCTCCTCTTTTTGGATTTATGGTTTTCACATCATATACACTTTCTCGAAGTAGGTGTCTCTGTGTGTTCCTATTTTTATTAAAAAACTATATATTCTTGGTTTTTTCCTAAAGTTATTTATCTAAAAATTATGTATTATATATGTTTCATTAAATGCATGAATGTTATTTAAAAGAGAATTGGAATTCAAAAAATGATTTTTTTCAATTATAAGAGGTGTTTCAAACTGGTTTTTTTTGGTAATTCACTTTAAAATACTTGGGTGTGTGTTTTGAATTATTTTAATGTATTTATTATTTTTTAATGATTGAGATGATTTTATAATGATTTAATGGAATTGTGCTTCATTGTTTGGGATTCTTCTAAGTCGCTTTGAAAAGGTGTTTTAAAATGACACAAGGTTTCAATTATATTTCTATTAGTTTATGTGTATGTGTGTGTGTGTGTGTTCATATATATGTGTATATATATGTATGTATATATATATATATATGTATGTATATGTATATGTATATGTATATGGGAATCCTTGTATGACTATGTGAGTATATACCTATGTATGTATGTATATATACACATGTACATGTGTTTTCCTAATCACATATATATATTTACTCATATATCCATTTACCTACTTAATATTACATATATATTTATATTATAATTTCTATTATTTTTTAAACCAAAGTCCCACTTGGCACTTGAAAAAGGGAATATGTGATTTATGAAATTAGCCTTGTGTGATGTTGGTGGAATATATGACTGACGGGTGTTGAAATTATTTATAACCTACCTTAATTAGTGTCACGGAATCTCAGGGGAACCTAGGTGAAATGAAGAGAAAAAGTATTCTAGGGAAAGGTCCTTCCTCCCTCGCCTTTAGTCTATGACACAACACTAACTAAATAACATGATATGGATGTGGTTACCACTAGAACTTTGGCTTCATCATCTCTAGTGGATTATTCATGAGAACAATTATGTGTCATTTGATTACTGAGATAATAAAAGGATCCTAGGTTTCCCATGACCTTAGATACCTTATGGTCTCCCCATGGTTCTTCATTGAGATGGTTATTTTCATAGTTTTTCTTTCATGTTTGACATGTATTACTTTGATATTTATTTCTTACTTGTTTCTTCTTCTGGTTTATTATTTCCATTCTTGGTTTGGTATGCTATATTCTCTTATATTTTTTTTCTTTAAATGGTTAAAATGTATTATGGCCTAACCTTATTTCCATGACTGCTCAAATTTTTTTTATTTAGTTTATTTATGTTTTATATTTTAGTTGGGTGATTAATCTATTGTGATTTTTTAAAAAAATAATGTTTTGAAAAGGTTTTAGTGAAATATTTTCTAATGAATGGGTTTTTAAATAAAGGAATAAAATTGTTATATTTTAAAACAATGGTTGGTTTTCAAATATAAAGAGTATCTATCGAACACTTGTGGATTTTTTCTAAAAATAGGTTAGATTCAATGACCTATTTTTATTAGGGAAAAAATTGCCTATTTTTAACTTGGTTAAGAGGTAAACCTTACATGAACCGAATTCCTAATGTCTAAAAAAATTGTGGAATTGTTTTCCTAAATCACTAAAAAAAATTATTTTAATATAGTGGATTTTAAACTAGCATTCTTGGTTTGATTAGTTAAAGGGAATTTCATGTACATTGTAGTGATTACCTACTAGTATTTTATCTCAGGCACTAATCACACCACTTGATGTATGTAGAATTAGATGATCTTGTAAGTTTAGGTTCTGATTATGAAGAGTTACACTTCATGAGATTCTTCCCTAGACTGATCTTGGAGTAAGGTTCCCAATAAAAGGGATATTTTGATATAAATTCAAATGAGTTCGATGTTTGGGGAACTTACAAGGAGTTTTACTAAAGGAGGGTTTTAAACATATAGTTTTGAACAGAAAATGTATGTTTTATAAAATTAAAAATGGAAATTTTTTAACTAAAGTGAAATGTGTTTGATATTTTAAAACCCAAAAGGTAAATTCAAAATGGACCTAAAAAATTTTACAATTATTTTTAATGGGAATTTGAAGTTTTAGGAATGAAAATGTGGAGTTTTAAAGTGGTTTCAATGGGAACTAAAGGTTTTGAAATTAGAGTGTAAGGATCCAAAAAAAATTTCTTTGTAAGATTTTATGATTTTTCAAATTTAAATATGTGGTTTTAAAAATGGTTTGAAAGGGAAATTTTAAATTTTGGTTGGTTTCTGATTTGTTCCTTGGGATGATGTTTTGGATATAGTATTGATTTTGGGTGGATGAATTTGGACTTGTTTTTCATTTTGAATTGATTTTTGTTTTTTCCTTTTGATACTTAAAGTATGAACTCATAATATAGTCTCATATGATCATGGTGAGTTTACAACATCAAGATTTCCTTAGATGAATGTTCCTTGGATTTCAAGCATAGTTCCTTTGATTTCAAACTCTATCTGGGCTTTGTGTAAAGTGATAGAGCTAAATCCCTTTAATGATTGTCTACTTTTAGAGTAATTTAGATTCCATAGAGGATATGAAGTTTCATGGGATGATTTATTTAAGTAACTTGATTCTTGGTTCCAAAAATCTATTAGAATTATTAAATGGTGGGGAGACCCACTATGGGTCTCTATATTTTAATTCTTCCATCAAGAATAGTTTTGTGTGGGTGAGAATTTAGTTCTGATATTCCTTAGAGATCATGTCATGATTGGTTTCTTCTATTCAATGTAGATATCCTTGTGGTATATTCATTGATTCTAGTGAATTTATGGGTATAAAAAGTATTATGTTGTAGATAACTTTTACACCCATGGTGTTGATTTTAAGTTATAGGCGTTTTTTTATTTTACTTTTCATTATTTTTTAGTTTTTCTCAATAATTTTTGGTGATTTTTGTTTTGAGGAAAACTGAAGCAGAACTATAATAGAATCACATATTGAACATATATAGGTAGAGAGGCTAGTTTTAAATTGGATTTGGTTCACCTCATGAACCACTTGTTCGTGCTATAAAATATTCGGACCATACTTTTTAAAAAATAAAAAATAAAAAATAAATAAAAATGCCCCTAGCCTAATTAAACCCCTAAACCTTACCTCACCCACCCCCTACCTCTTGGATTGAGGAACTAAGTATACAAGGGAACTCTCATGTACATGAATCCATACTCTTATCCTCCTTCTATTTTTTGTAATTTATTCTTTAAATTCTGGGAAAGTTCATTCCAAGATAAAGTTACTCCTAATTTCTCTCTTATTTATCATCCTTCCCATTTCTTCTTATTATTTTTATTTCTTTCCCCTCTTACTACATGTGCAACCTAGGTTAAACCCTTGTTGGGTTCAAGTTTCTAAAACCCTGTGGTTTTGATTTTCAGGATGTGTGGTCTTCTCTCGGGACCCTCCTCTCTGCATATTTAAGGGTTTTTCATCATCTATGCTTATTCCATGTTGGTGTTTCCATGCATTCCCATTTTTTTTAACAAAACATGTATGCTTGGATTTTTCCTAAAATATTTTATCTAGAAATTATTTATTACATATGTTTGATTAAATTCATGAAAGGTATTTAATGGGGAATTGGTATTCAACATGGTTATTTTATAATTGTAAGAGGTGTTTCAAATGATTTTTTATTGGGAATTCATTTTAATGGGACTTGGGTATATATTTTGAATTATTTTGATGAAATTTATTATTTTTAATGATTGTAATGATTTTATAATGGTTTGATTGAATTGTGATTCATTATTTTTTATTATTCTAATCCACTTTGGTTTCAAATAAAAGGTTCCTTCATTGGTTTGAAAAGGTGTTTTCAAATATCATAATGTTTTGATTTGATTTATAATAGTGTGTGTGTGTGTGTGCATATAAATCTTAGTATAATTGTGTGTGTATAAATATATATATATATATGTGTATATATATACACGTGTATATGTGTTTTACTAATTAAATATATATATATATATATTCTCACATACATATTTACCAACTTAATATTATATATATTTATATTATCATGTTTATTATTTTTGAACCCAAATGCCCACTTATCACTTGAAAAAAGGAAGATTTGATGTTTTGAAATTGGTCATATGTGACATTGATGGAATATGTTATTGGAGAGTGTTAAAATGATTTATAACTTACCTTAACTAGCATTATTGGAACCCAAGTGTTCCTAGGAGAGAAAACTAGGGAAAATGTATTATGAAAAAAAAATTATTCCCTCTCATTTGGTCTATGACACAACACTAACAAAATAATATGATATTTATGTGGTTACCACTGAAACTTTGGCTTCATCCTATCTAGTGACTCATGCATAAGAAAAGTTATGTATGGTTTAATCATTGAGATGGTAAAATGAAACTAGGTTTCCCTAAACCTTAGCTACCTTAGGGTATCCCCACAGTGCTTCATTGGATGGTTATTTATATAGGTTATCTTTCATGTTTAACATTTCTTACTTTGAATTTTACTACATACTTATTTCTATTTCTCCCATATTATTTCCATTCTTGGTTTGGTATGTTATTTTCTCTTGTCTTTGTTTTATTTTAATGGTTATAATGTATTAAAACTAACCTTATTTATATGATTGATTGATTTTGTTTTATTTACTGAATGTTTGTTTGATATTTTGGTTGGGTGAGTAAGCTTTTATGGAATTTTTATAAAAATAATGGTTTGAGATAGTTTTTTATGAAATATGTTCTAAAAATGGGTTTTTAGAGGATGGAAAAAATAGTTCTATTTTCATGAAATTGTTGGTTTTCAAATATAAAGATAATTTATGGAACATTTGTGGAATTATTTTTATAAAGCATTATAAAAATTTTATTTTAATATAGTGTATTATAAACTAGCATTATTAATCTTTTTAGTTAAAGGAAAGTTAGTGTACTATATGATGATTACATATTAGGATTTTATCTCCCACTATAATCACACCACTCAGTGTCTATATATTTAGTGTCTCTTGTAGGTTCAGGTTCTAATTATGAAGAGTTTCACTTCATGGGATTCTTCCCTATACTGCTCTTGGAGTGGAGTTCCTGAGATATTTGATGGAGAGTGGCATTGGGTCACACCAAGTATATTAATGTTTGTTTTTAGTTTCCTTATTGCATAGGACAAATCAATCTTTCCTACTTTCCTTTTATTTAATAGGTGGTTCACTAAATATGTAGAGACTAGGAAATAGACCTCAGGGGGTTTTTTGTGGTGAGAGTTGGAGGTGAGCTGAGAGAATTTATTTTTCATTATATTTGTATATTATTCTTCTTATGTTTAATCTTTATTTAAAATTATTATTTGATTTTGGCATGGATGTAAAACTTATAGATGAGTCATAATAGTTTTTTCCACTATCGGATTAATTAATTTATTAGAAAATTTATCCCCAATGATTGTAATTGATTCCAATGATGGTTTTCGTCAGACCAAGAGGATTGGGGACACCCCTTGGTTATATCATAGGTTTTCTTAGATTTTTCTAATGGAGGGATTACATAGTTTTATTCGTGACAGATAAATATATTAAAATCAATTATAAGAGTCTCATCCTCTAACACATTCATTTCAACCTAAGATAGATCTGGTTCAACTATATAAACAAACTATAACTCTTTTTTTAACCTAGATTTCCTTAAGTTTCATCCTCTTAATATCAATAATCTAATCCCCAAAATAAATATTCCTAAATTTACCAATATATTACAATATTCTAAACCTAAAATCATTGAAATCTATGCTCTAAGAATTAAATTGTATCCCCAAAAAAATTAATCACTCACAAAACCACATACCAATCAATATAAACCTTAATCATATATACTCTCAATAAGATATTAACATTTTCCCAAAATAACATGAATCACCTTATCACTAAATAACTTTTCAACCCTCAAAATAATCTATACTAATCAACTTATATTCCTAATATCAATTAACTCATTGTCCCAATCAACCAAATTTACCACAACAATGAATCACATACCAACCCAAAGGGTTATCTAAACCTCAATCATGTATTCTTCCATAAGTCCCAATCAAAATATCATTTATCACCTTAAAATAAAATCATGTAATACCTCAAAAGGGGAATTTATATATTTGAACTTACGATCAACCTTAAACTTATCAAACCATAATGGTATTCAAAACTCTTAAATTATCCTCATTTGATAACATCCTAACCTATAAAGTTATCTAAATCCTATTTTGATACCAACTAAGACACCACATACCCATATACCTAGATATATTGCTATAAATATATTCTTTACATAAAGTATTTGATACCAAATAAAGTGACCCAAATCTAAGCATCTATAAATAAAAAATAAATAGGAAAATTTATTCACTTACATACCTAATACCATTTAGGTTTAGAGTTTTAGAGATTTAGGGGAAAACCATTAATTAATAAAACCCATATATTTCTCATTCAAAGGAATTTTTTTCCACCATACCTAGAATTTATTATTCCAAATAAGTCTTCAAAATATCCCACAAAATTTTCTACACTTGATACCCATCTAGAAATTTAATACATATTACGTCTCTTCATAAGTTGTGGAAATTGAAACATAAAAAGGGTGAGCTCAAACACTCAGTAAGGGTAAACATATGAATTAATAGTTAAAGATAATAAGTGAGAATAATATGAGAATGTGGGTATGAGAATATAAAAAAATGTGTACTGACATAACATAATAGGATCATACCTAAAAATACATGAATCATAAATCATGAATCATGGCTAAAGCTTTTGGTGTAAAACATGAGTCATAAGACAATAATATTGATCCATGTGATCATAACATAGGCATCAGGATATGAAATAAAAGTATTGAATAAACAAATAAATATGGAATAAGAATAATAATATGAAAACATAACAATGTGGACATGGATTGACTAAAAACAGGTCCATGCATAAGGTTGTGATTATGAAATTAGGTCCATGCATTGTAATATTATGGACATGGCTAACTTCAAACAAGTCTACACATAACATCATCATCATCTCATGTGATATAAAGTTTTACCCAATGCATTATAGTGAAACAAAAAACCCAATAATCATAAATTATAATCCATACATATATATTCCACAAGAACATAAGATCATTCATCATTCCATCATAGCTCAATTAAGCCATAGGAAAGAAACAAGTTTCATGAGAATTTCCTTAAAATGTCATCACAATCCATTCAAAGAAAAAAAATGGATGGTATAATTGGATAATATATTAAATTTATCATAATAATAATTGAATTATATTGAAATTTATGGAAAATACTCTTATAAAATCATTATAAATACACCTTAAAAAAAAGTAAAATTTTCCTTTTTTAATAACTTTTAAAAATAAAAAATTCCCAAAACAATGGGAAAAATATTTTCCTTGAAAACCCATAGAAACATAGAAATTAAATTTTATAATTAATAAAATAAACCATTTTGGTAAAATTTGATCAAGTGGTTAATGTTAAAAATAAACATTCTTTTCACACTTTTGTAAAGCAAGTCAAAAATGACTTGTGCAGAAATCAATAAAAATGTTCCTTTTATAACCACTGATAGGAATACTTTTTAAAGAATCACCTTAAAGGGATAAAAATTAATTTATCCTTGAAAATAAATAAATGTTGCACAAAAAATGTGGATTGGAAGATAAAAATGTACGAGCGTGAAAAGAAATATTTTTTCGATTTTAAGTAGTTTTAAAGGAAACCCACATCAAAGAAAGAGTTAAAAACTTTATTTTTGAAATTATATAAAGATAAATGATAATAATTTAGTATATAAATCATATTTTTTCATATAAATAAAATATAACATCTTTTATATGAAATAATATAGACATGGAAGAAAAAGAGTCATTATAAAGGATGAGAATTATTCTTAACAACAACATATTTTTATAAATATGTAATTTAACCAAAGAAAAGATTAAAATACCTTATAGAATAAAGAAAATGTTTAATAATATAAAATTTTAAGATTATATTAAAATAATATATTTTTAGGACCCAATGAAATGAAAATTGAGTCAATGAAACCCTTGTAGATTTTATAACACATGAATCAAAATCCATTGAAAGAAAGAAGTTGATTTAGATTTTTAAACCCCATGAATTAAATATAAATATATAATAATTAATTCATGGGGTATTGGATCAAAATAACACCATATAAAAGGATACATGGTGCACAATATGAAACATGTCTCGTGGAATTGAAATTGAGACCAAGAAACTCTTACCTCGGATGACCACTTAGTCGAGCGTGCTCTAACATCCATGTATAAAACATTTAGGTTTATTATTAATATGATTAATAAAATTATTAATATTTATTTTACATTATACATTCCATTTAAAATTCCTTATCACCCATATATTAATTTTTTATTGTTAAAATTAACATTTGAGTGTTAATTGTTTTGTTTCCCTTACATGCTTCGGTTTAGCAATTCTGGTCCTTGAGTCTTATTCATAAGTATATCACCTATAAAAAATTAATGATAAATTAATTTATGTGTTTGATATATTTATTTAGTCTAATGGTCATTTCATGTAACTTATGGTGATGGTTCTTGTGGAACACTTCAAAATTCCCCTATTTTAGTGATTATTGGATTAACAAAAGAATTGGATTTATTTATAAATATAATTTTAAAAATTACCATTCTAAATTAATGAAAAATTACTAAATTAATTATTATGGCATATTATTACTATTATTTAAGTTTTATTAGTAATTAATTATGTAAACATTATAACAATGTTCATGTAGGTGGTAAAACTAATCAAAACAAGAACATATTATAACAGTTGAATTAGTAAGAATATGATATTATATAGTGATAATATAAATTTGAAAGAAAAACTATTGTTTAAAAAACATTTTTTTAAAATGATTAATCAAATTCAATAAGATGTGGATGAATAATAAATATAAGAATAATCAAGAAGAAGATAACAGTTATGTTGAGAGTTTAAATCTCCTCTTGGAGGGCCTCTTGGAAATGAGAAGTTTTGGACTTATTATTGGGACCAAAAGCTCAAATATGTGGGATTGGTTTATTAGTGATGTAAATATAGTAGATTAATGAGATGTATTCTAAATTTTTTTGTGTGTTTTAAGGGGTGTATGAGAGCTCCTTTTATAAGTGAGAGAGGTGGCATTTTTGTAAATGAATTTTTTATTAAAAAAAGGAAATCATTATCAAGTAAAGTAGCTCAAAAATTAATAAAAATTTAAAATATATAAGGATTATATTGATAAATCCTATATAAACTCATTTGGAGATAATATTTTGTGATATTTAGAGGCTTTAAACCTTGATTTAATACATTTTCCTTATTTTTTTTTTACCATGGTGACTCACTTTTACTATGGTAACATATTTTTAGGAAAAAAAATTAAATAGACATTATTAACTAATTTTAACATGATAATTAATAATATTAAAACAATTTTACAATATTAAATTTCTATATGTGGTAAAAATTAATTTTAATATAAGTACATTTAATGCAACAAAAATATTTTTTATGAAAAATGATATTTTAAGCATAAAATTGAATTTTACACCAAAATCATGTATATTATTGATTCTCAATAATAATTTTGTTTATAATTAAAAAATAATATTTGTATGAATTTTAAATTAATCCAAAACCAAATGGAACATTATGATATATAATTAAAGAAAATATACCAAAATAGTTTTTTATTAGAATAAAATATCACTTAGGTTCCAAAATGAAAAACATGGGTTTTTAAATTAAACATAATATTTTTAAATGATTTATTTTAATCCTTAAATACATTTTTTTTAAAACAAAATTTTAATATATTTTTAAGTCATTATTATATCATAATGATGTCATAAAAGTTACGTTATTTTTAAAAAATGATATTTTCAACATTCACTTAAAATCAACCTTTTTAGAAAAATCACAAAAATTCATCATAATCTAATTTTGACATGATTAATCAAAAAAATTAATTTCATTTTATAAAATTAAAATTCTAAAATTTATATATTAATCTTTTAAATGAAAATATAAAATATAAATAAAACCAGCTTTAATAGAAAATTGACCTTTTAAACTTTAAGTGTTCTTAATATTATTTCATATAAATATCTAATTAAATGAGTGTTTATATATTATTTTATAAATTTAAACATTAAATTTTATTATAATAATATTATGAAATTTATAAATTTAATTTATTAAGATAAAATACACAACATTAAAAAATAATTCATTGAAAAATATCCTTTTTTAACCTTGAATTATTTGAATCATGTCACATTAATTATTTATCTTCTAAAAATTAAATTTAATAAATTAATTGGTATTAAAACAAATTAATAATTATTTAATAATAATAATAATGTGTAAGGAATTAAAATATGGGTTTTTATAATAAAACATTTTAGTATATTTTTTATTTACTTGAGGTTTTATTCTTATTCAAATTTTCTTAGTAATGTTTCACATTATGTAATAATAATGTATTAATTTTTACCTTGTATTATAATAAAGTATATCTCAATTAATTTTAGTTTAGTGTTGTGTATGAGAAAATATTTTCAACAAAATTTATTAAGGAAAATATATACTAAAATTTTAGGGGTTACAAGGTTTATAGTGGTCGATGTACCACCTGTGGAGGAAGGGGTCCTTAGGATGTCTCTCAGTGATCTCTATTAATCATACTCCATAAATATCAATATATATGGAGCACACTGCATCTGAGGTATTCCTGTTTATATTTATTTATATTCTTCATATTGCATGTTGCTTTGTTGCGATAGATATTTCACTTTCATGGGTTTCTTTCGTTTCAATAATCATGTGATGATCCATCAAAACCCATCAGTTACTACATTTTTAAATTTATAATGGAATAATTATCCCATAAAACAACTCAAATTCCTTTAATTCTATATATTAGACATTCCTATTTTTTAATATATACACTTTCATTTAAAATATTTATTAATTGTTTCCTTAATTATAAATTTTTAGTATTATTTGGATACTATTGATAAATAATTTCCATATGTAGAAATAAATGCATTTATATATGAATGTATAGGTTATATTTTGCCTCAATATTTATAAAATTCTTAAATATTTAATTTTATCTCTTTTTATTTAATTCTCTTATATAATTTATGACATATATGATAAAACCACACAATCACTTCCAAGAAAAGTAGATTATATTGTTGTGGTACTATTGGAAAATGGTAATAGAATATTTTATGACCACTAGGAATGAACTGTGTATATTTATAACATGTGGTGTGGTCAAAATGACCCAAAGTACATTTTTCATTTTAAGTGTTTTGTAAGTTCAAAATAAACATCACATGCTCAAAACTGAGAAAACATGTTTTTTTTTTGAAACTCGATAAAAGTGATCGTTTACTTATTTGAAAAATTTAGGAATAAATGGAATATAATTTTGATTCTTGGTATGGTTAAAATAGTTTAAAATGTATGTTTTTAATTAAAAAGATATATTTCACTAAAATGTATGCCACTTTGTTAAAATTGATAAAATGACCTCATATTTTCATAAAACTCTAAGAAAATTATTTTTGATTATTTTTTACCTATAGAAACGAACTTCAAGTCATTTTGATGTGTAGTGTGTTCAGAATGACATGAAATTTATTTTTCCATTTTAAGTGTTAAATGATTTCAAAACACCAATCACATGGTCAAAACTAAGAAAATTATATCAAATTTCCATGAAAATATAGTGAAATTATATTATATTCATTTATAAAATATAAGAATGAATTACACTTCATTATAACTTTTGGTGTGGTCATTATGACTAAAAGTGCATGTTTTCAATTTAAAAGTGATATTTTAATTCAAAACGGGTGTCATATACTCAAAATCAATAAAAAGATCTTGAATTTTTATAAAATTTTATAAAAAAATGTTTTTATTCAATTTTTTATTTTGGAAATTAACCATAGACCATTTCTACGTGTGGTGTAGTCATAATGGCATAAATTATGTTTTTCTTTTTAATTATTAAAGAAGTTCAAAACATAATTCACATGGTAAAAACTAATAAAACAATATTTTATTATCATTAAAATGTAGTAGAATGTTATTTAATTAATTAATAAAATCTATGAATGAACCTTCCATCATTCCAATGTATGGTGTGGTTTTTATGATTCAAAGAGCATGTTTTCAATTTAAAAGGTGATATTTTAATTCAAAACATGCATCTCATGATCAAAACTAAGAAAAAGAGTTTATATTATCATTAAAATCTATGAAAATTATCTTTAATTAATTTCTAAAATTTGGGAACAAACCATACATAATTAGACATGTAGTGTGGTTAAAATGACCTAAACTATATTATTTTTATTTTAAGTGTTAAATAAGTTCAAAATATATGTCTCATGGTTAAAATTGAAAAAAAAATATCTTATTATCATAAAACTCTAGAAAAATAATCATAAACTAATTTATAAAATGTGAGAATAAATAATGTTCCATTATGATATTGTATGTGGTTTCAATGATAAAAAACTTCATGTTTTCCATTTAAAGGATATATTTTAGTTAAAAATTCACTTCACATGGTCAAAATTAAGAAAAATGTCTCTAAATATCATGAAACTTTAGTAAAATGGTTGTAGATTCATTTGTAAAGTGTTTTCAAAATAACCTAAGGTGTATTTTTTAATTTAAATGTTAAAAAGGTTCAAAAAACATGTCACATACTCAAAACCAAACAGGTGTGCTCAATTTTTCATAAAAATCTAGGGAAAATCGTAGATTCATTTATGACATGTTGAAATGAATTGTACTTCATTATGACACAAGGTGTGGTTGGTATTACTTAAAGTTCATGATTTCAATTTAAAAGTGACATTTCACTTCAAAACATGATTTACATGCACAAGACTAAGAAAATAATCTTGGATTGATGTGAAGCTCTAGGAAAACAGTCGCTAATTTATTTATAATTTGTTAGAATGAATTGAAAATCATTCTGATGTGTCTTAAAATGACCGAGAGTGCATTTTTCATATGTAATTAGTTTTAAATTTTTTAAGTGATATTAATGAAACACGTATTTTTTATTATTACTTATATATAAATCATTTTAATTATGGGTATATTTATTTGATAGGTTAGAATTCAATG
Organism: Viscum album; assembly: GCA_963277665.1. NCBI lineage: Eukaryota > Viridiplantae > Streptophyta > Magnoliopsida > Santalales > Viscaceae > Viscum > Viscum album. Next base: position 1,086,298,865 of record OY728151.1, read on the forward strand.
GAATATCTATTTTTTAAAAAAAAATTCTACACATATTCTGTTGTGTAAATGTTTTATTTATAATTTTTTTAATAATAATTTATAGTTTTAATATGAAAATATTTTGTTAAATAGTGAAATATATTTAATATTTTTATTTTTCTAATTATGGTATGAATTATTTTGATTTTGATGATAATTTATTTATATGTCTAGTTTTTATTGTACATGGGTTGTTACTAAAATAAATAGTGGTTAGATTATTCCTTGGGAACCTTTCTCAGTGATAAAAATCATTAAGAAAGGATCTTTATCTCTATGATAAAAAAGTAATGAGAAAGGGGATATTTCTCAATGATAATAATATTAATTCTTTTTAATCACTGAGAAATACCATTTAAGTGCTGAGAAAGTCCTATTTTGTATTTGTTGAAATAATTATTATTCTAAGTAGTAAGTATAAAATTTCATTATAATTTATAGATTAAAAAACCTTATTTAATAATATTAAATTCATTATTACCAGTTCTTGGTTGATATTTTAATGGAAACATTCATGTTTCCCTTAATGGTCACCTAAGAATCATATTAATATTTCAATGGTCACATTAATATTCTGATGGTTATATTTACAATGATTACTTTTACCATATAACTACCATATAACTCATTTACCTTCTTATAAATTATCTCATATCATTCTTTTAAACCACATATTTCATTCCTTGAATTTTATCTCAAGGGTTTATAAAATGTTTATCCTAATTATAATATTTTTCTTTATTTCATCCATGTTTATCATACTTATGATTATTCTAAGAGACTAATATCCAATTGATTTATATTTTATACTCATAATATTTATTTTAATTTATTTTTTCACTTTTATCATTAGTAGTTATTATAAATTTGTATTTTTTATTTGTAATGTAATATTATTAAGTAATAAAATAAATGGTGTAATGTATATGGTAAATCTTTATACCCAAGTTTACCATTTTGTAAACAGATATTTATTTAATTATGTCATACATAATAGTTGAGGAAGAATTTTATATATATTCTAGATTATTATATTATTGGTAGGTAATCAACATGATGTATAGTTTATAGCTTGGTCGAATTGGGTAGTTTGTGGAGGAGTATATTGTGATGTTTGTTATAGTTAAAATATGGGGTACCTTTAATTATTGGGGTTGGGGGTGAAGTACCCTTGGTTTTTTAATGTTTTATATTTTTTCAATATATTTAATGCATAATATTTTAATCATTTGAATAAGTTTTTGTGTTCTATATTATTAATATAGACAGTTATACAACATTTATTTTATTAATGGAAAATATAAGGTAACAGTTTACTGGATATGAGAACACATGTCGATATATGGTGAGAATATTATGTTGATACTTGGATGATCATTATAGTGATTCTCAAAGGATCATTTAATTCTCACTAAACTAATCAAAATTTGTTTTAAATATATATTGCTGATAATTATTAAGGATTTAAATTAAATATGAAGATTTAAAATAATTGCATGAGATTGAGTGAAAGTTATATGGAAATGAGTAGTATTGAAGTTAAATTTGTAATTAATTAATAATAATAAATTTAAAAATATAAGGATTTCATAATATTGAAATTTTAGTTACATAACAGTAAATTAAAGTTGTGTGAAAATGAACTAGGGTTTACACAGATTGCATGTGAGTTGAATGGTTGTTGCGTATGAATAGACTAAACATTTTCCATGTTACATAATCATGATATAAAAGTTTTAAAGACAATATAAGGGCTTAACTAAATATGAATAAGTGTAAAATGGTTATTCCAAGTGATATGTAATAGTGGATTCATTTCTTTAAAGGTTTTTTATGTGGGAAGATTAATGGAAACATGAAATTTACATGTTACACTAGTTTCTATATTTTGATATGTCAAATAACAAGATACTTTTTATTGATATGATTGATCTTTTTTTTAAATGTTGAGGGTCAAGACCCCTTTATTGAATATGAAAAATAAAACCCCTTTTGAGAACTGGGTGAAGAGGGAACCCATACATGAATAGAGGCACAGATTCCTATAAGAAACATAACCTAAATGTCCTAACATAATCCTGAGTGGTCAAGGGGAAGCAAACATCAATAAAAGAACCAAAAAAATTATCATCTTCCCCCTACTAGACAATGCAATAGTGATATTAGTCGATGGTGATGTGACGCACCTACCAAAAAGCTATTCCCTGTTGGTCCAACATAATGTATTAGATCACCCCTCCAACCCACACTAATATGTGGAGGGAGGACCGGATGATAGGTTCCAACACACTTATCTCTCTTTCAAGACACCCACTTCAAAATGCGCATGAGGAACTCACTACACTTTCAACCTTACATAATGAAAGATTAGACTGAAAAACTATGAAAAAGTTTAATGAAAGGTTGCTCATTTATCCACAAAAAAAAATAATAGATGGTTGAATAATGGGTGTCATCACACCCATCCCTATTTAGAGGTCACCCACCCAAAAGAACCTGTAAGAAGTCGTATCATCTATCAAATGAAATTCAACAAAATATAGTTCCTGCAAAGACATCTGCAACCCAAAAAACAAATAGTCCCAAAAATAAAATAGATTCCAACTGAACCAATCCTGAAGAACATATAATGTCATAACCACACCTAAGACTGTCAATTCATGATGACCTCCTTGACTCCAACACTAATGGATGTCAACCCTTCTCTAAACACTATAACCCATGAAAACACCCCACCATAAGCCATTTCAATCCCATAACCTCATGTCAAACACAGTAAAATACCGCACCCTAGCTCCTATGTGACCCCATGTTCTCATCGGCCGACCAGTGCCCTCCTCAAAACATACAGCAATGGAAGGACAGTGGAGTTTCTCGGATCAGAAATGAAACCATATCTAGATATGGAGGGTCGTAAACACCATCATCATTGGATGTTAACCATAATATCACATCCAAAGACATCTTCATCACCACCATCACTATAAGAATGTAGAATAGAGAAGCTGGAAAAATCATGCAGCAAGGGTGTAAGGATGGGCTCAGTGAATACAAGTGATCAACCATAAGAAAAATGGAGGAAAGAGTAGGTATTAGTGAAAATCAACAGATTGAAGAAACTAAAAAGTCTATGCCACTAAATCCCAACACAATCTGGTTAAAGTAATGGAAGGAAGACAATGAGGATCAATCCATTATGAAGGGATCATAGGAAACCCTAAGGTATGGGAGCATGAGTCTGGGAAATCAAAGCTGAATATATTTCCATGATTTATAGGTTGATATAAAATTAAAATAATGGATTGATATATCTTGTATGTTATGATGAAATAATATAAAGTAAAATAGAAAGAAAAAGAAAAATAGTAGTAGTTATTGAGAACTAGTAATGACCCAGATGGTATAGAGGAAGAAGATAAAGATTCTAACCTTTTTATAAGTGAGTTATAAGGTTAAAGGTGATAGATATCTTAAATGCATTATATAATAGGCATTTCCATGTATGTATTTAAGAAAATAAAATGATTTTTATTATTTTGTTTGAGATTTATCAAGAAATTTTTCTAGGAGTAACTCTATCCATTGTTATCTGAAGATCAAGTATTTATTCAAGGGTGTTTTTTCATCAACTAATAGTGCACCACATTTGTAAAAAGGCATGAGGGAATTATATAACACAATAGGGATGCTTGTATAAATTGGTGGGATTTTGATAATCATTGTAAGGGTTCAAGGGTCACATTCACCTTTCTATAATATTCTCTATGAAATTATTATATAACCTATTCTATTAACATCACCATGAAAAAAATTAAATAATATTCCAAAATGGGAGATAAACCATGTAAAAATATTGTGTGCCTATTGTGTTTTCTTTCATTAAAACATGCAGCATGATGGGGTTTATCAGGAAGAATAAGATCCATTTACTCTAACAAGTGCATCAGTTTAGTTGGAGAAAAATATAAAATATTTATCCCCCCTCTTAATGTTTTTAACATACTTTCTTATGGAATAATAGAATCGAAGCGAGAATCTATAGGGGAGTGTTATTGAGTATTCGAGTGCTTGGAAATTGTAATGTTATTTATCTTAAGGGAAGTGGGTAAGGAATTAATGTATTCATGATTATAATATTACCCAACTAGGTCCTTATAGTGGGGATACTATCTCAGTTGAAATGGGGATTAGTGTAATTGGTGTCCAAATAATGAGTCATAAGATAGGGTTGATATGAGTTTGATGAGGATAAGCAATCAAATGTGTGAGATAAATGTGTTTTGGAATGACCCAATGGGTTATTTAAGTAAGTTTCTTTACTTATTTTCAAGTATTAAATGTATTATGTTAGGTATATTTTAGAAACATTATTTAAGTAATGGTTGTAAAATTGGGAAGATATTTAAATTTTTAATTTATGGATTCAAATGATCAAGTAGATGGAATTAGAGTTTTGTTTAAATGTAAACATGATTGTGAGTTAAATTTAATTTTAATTTATGAGTAGAAACTTGTATGAGGTTATTTAATTCTCTTGGATAGTCAAGCATAAGTGTTTAAGTACAATGTTATTTATTTTTAGGAGTTATATTAATTAAAAAGGAATTAAAATCCACTAGATATTTGATAATATGTTATAGGTCCTCATTTAATAAAATGTTATGAAATTAATTTTTAAACTATGATGATATTATTATCTTGGGAAATTGGTTTAAATATTTGAGTTAGTAATATTTTAAAATTAGTTCAAGGATCAATGTTAGTCTCTATCCAAAATTCTTAAATAGACCAAATGAAATTATTTTTGGGTCTCAAGCTGATTTGGAGTAGGTGGTTGGTTTCAATTGGAATGAATGATACATAAGTATATATGTATATAATTATTAAAAGGGGGAATAAATATCACACACATACAACCCTCATGGTTATTTTATAATAAATTGTCATAAAAACATGAGGCAAGCCTCTAGTTTCTCCTCTCTCCACTTTTAACTTCATTATCCACCATTTTAAATGAATTCCAATGATGTTTTTATTAGATTGGAGAGAGGTTTTTTCACATCATAACCTTTAATTTTATTATTATTTTATTTATTTATTGACATTAATCCTTTTCAATGAGTTTCAGGTAAAATTTCCTTGAATTTTTAAAAAAAATAGGTTGTAGTGTTAGGCGCATGGTTGGAGAACAGTTAGTGTTAACTATGCAGCTTACCCATGAAAAACTGGCAACTTGTTTCAGATGTGAATGCATGGCTAGTCATGGTTTTCCTAATTGTGTGGTCAAACCATATGATGTTCTCCAAATGTTTCTAGTGAAGGATTCATGGCTGGAATATAGTTTGGTAAATCGTGCGGCAACTATATGATCTATCTAGGTTTTTAAAATCTTGAAATTACCTTTCTACTATTTTGATTTTATCTACTTTCCACTTTCCTATCCTCTCTACTTGCACAAAACCATCCCATGGAGCCCTATGAATGACTCTCTATTATTCCTCCTTATATTTGTGTCCTTTATCCTTTTATTTTTGATGGATTCTTCAAGGTTTTTCCCACATTTATCACTTTCTTATTATATCCTTCATATTTCTTCTTCTTCCTCTTATTGTGGCATCATGTTGGTCAAACCCTAGGTGGGGTTTGGCTATAAATCATTTAAGTTTTGATTCCTAGAGTGTGAAAATTTTATCTTGGCCCCCCTATCTTTATATTTAAAGGTTTTACTCTATCTTTTCTTGACCTAGGTAGTTGTTTTCATTATTTTCTCTTTTCTTAGTAATTCATGTTTGGATTAGGTTTCTTAAATCAATTTTCCTTAAAATTAAGTAATCCATGTATTAATTTTAGTTCTTGATGGGACTTCTGAAAATGTATTAATATATTAAAAAATAATTCTTTCAACTTTAAATAGTTTTTATATGGGAGCTACATGGGTTTTGAGGGATTATGGTTTGGGATTTCTTTCTTAATTCACTTTAATGTTTGTTTTGAAATTATTTTTATATTTTTAATTGGTTGAACTTATTTATAGTGACTTTGCGCTATTTTAAAAATAGTATTTCTTGTTGTTTTTTTATTTAATTGATAGTTTCAAAGTTGGGTTCTCCCCTTGGTTTCAATGATATATTTCCAATACCCTTGGACTTTAAAATGGTTTTAAAAAGGGGATTTTCAAGTATGGTTTATAAATTATGATCAAGAGGTTTGTTTGGTACATTAAAAAAGTTTACAAAAGATATTGTATTTGAATGGTTTTAAAAATAGGATTTTAAAATGTCATCATGAGTCTAAAAAATAAGGGCTAGTTAGAACCTTATGTCCATGATTTTTCTTAAATTGAGTTAATCTGTTGACTAATCCCCATGGAACGTAATTCAATATGATCTTTTAATGTGATTATTTTTTATTTTTATGTTAACAAGAGAGAGGGATTTGTTAATAAGGGTGTATGAGGGTAGTTTTGGGTATGTAATTGACATGTTTTTACTTTTATTTCACTATTAATGTGTGATTGATATGTCACTCATTATTCCTCACCATATATAGTTAATATAATAGGGACCCTAGGGATTTTAGGGAGATATTGAGGGATGGTTGATGTGCTAGTTATGTTCATGCACTAACTAGCATCCCCTAGTTGTGTGTTATAATCCCTATTAGGGGAGTTTCACTAGTGAGGCTAGGTAGAGAAAGTCAAGTGGGTTTTTTTTAAGAATACATCGATAAGATAATAGATGGTTTCACCATAGCACATCTAGGATCGTATCACTAGATGTTGAGGAGTTTCCCATGATTATGCATACCTTAAATTGACTTATTTATTCTTATTCCTAATGAATATTATTCTTTATTAGTTTCAATTATTATTTCAATATGTTATATATAATTTATCCCTATTTATTCTATAGTTGATTTAAATTTATTATTTTTTAGTAGTATTTCATTGATGATTTCCTTTTTTTACCATTACTTTGATCTTAGGTTATCTAGTTACCTATTTCCTTTATATTTTCAGGATTCTTAGTTGTGCTTGTGAGATTGTTGTTTATTTGGGTGTTAAGCCTCTTCTATAGTATTTTTTTAGAAGTTTTTTTTTAATTCTTTTTTGGGTAAATAAATATTTTAAAAATGGTTTTTAAAAGAAAATATTAATGTTTCATTTTAATCGTTACTATATTTTTAAAAATGGAGGGTTGTTTATGCTTGTTTATTTTTTCTTAATGTATTTTAGAACCTATTTTAAACTATAATATTTCAAACTAATTTTTCTAGAATGTTTTGAAAAATTAAATTCATGGAATCTTTGATGAAATACAATTAGTTTTTTAATTCACACAATACTCACACCACTCAATGTCTGTAGAATGAGTGAATTTTTCAGGTTTGGGTTTAAATCCCTATAAATCTTCTACTTATAGACATAACTCCCTTGGTCTCTCTTGGATAGTATTTATTGGATGGTAACCTTGTCCCATGATAAGACTATCATTTGGTACCTTTTCTTTCTTTTGGGTATTCTAGATTGTCTATATATCAACTACACTGGCCATTCTTTTATGTTTTTACCTATCATGGTTTTGTTATATTTATTTTGAGTTGGATGTTTGTTTATGATTAAGACTCATTTTTTTGGATTTCCATTCTAAAATATTTATTTTATTTTTCATGAACACCCAATGTATGGATTCACCACATTGTATTATCAGTATAATTTTATTGCATGTTAAATATTATTTATCTGGGAAAAATCATTCCTAATGAGTATATTTTGATGCCCTAACACTTGTTTCCAGACCGTGGGGATCTGTAATACCCCTCAAGATTTTTCATGGGCCCACTTGGGTGCCCATATGATGGGTTTATCAGGTTGTTTCATGATAAAATAGTATCATAGCACCCTTATTATTTGGATATTTCGGTAGATAGGAGATAGGATCATCAGAACTTGGGAAGTTGGTCATGAGTAGGTTTCTGATCACCACTTAACATGATAAAACCTAAGTTAATATGGGATTTAAAATTTAAATTCAATATTTTAAATATTTATTCATTAATTTATGGTGTATTCTTACTTGGATTAATGTTTTTTTGGGTTATATTTAAGTTAAATAAGCTCTTTGTGGATTTTTCATGCTTTGGGGTGAAAATGGTAGAGGAACTGGAGATGCACGGCTTGCCTAAATAGCCTAGAAATCCATACAGAGATAGTTTTAATGATTCTATGAAGCATATAGTGGTATTCACATGTTTTTCTCGTGATATTTTAAACATACGGTCAAACCGCTCATAGCCATTAACCCCCTTTAATTTTTTTGGTTCCCTTTTATTTCAGATTACTTTTTTCATGTGTTATATCTATTATAAATGGATTATGGATAGTTTTATAGTATGTTAATGCTATTTTCTAGAATTTTATTGATATATTTTATAGTTAAAAACTTTATTTAAAAGTGATAATTCTCAATTTTGAAAATTTATAAAGAAATTTTCTAAGACAATTTTAAAACAAGTTGGATTTTTTAATTGTGAAACGAATTTAGCAACGAACATGTGGTTTAAAACTTCCTTTTAAGTAAAATTCCATTATCCTGAAAAGGGTTAAAGATAAAATTTCAAATTTTATTTAATGTGGTGCTTTTTTAAGTGATTTTTATGATTTTATTAAATGGTTTATTTTGATTAAGATTAATTAAAATTTGAATGTTTTTATTGAGTCTTATGTTATGTTCTATTATTTAGATCGTGTCTCCCAAAAAATCCCCAAGGGATTGTAGAAATTTTTTATCATGGAGTGTTTTTAAACCTAGTTATTCTCAAGTATAGGATATAGTTCTTCCAACTTTTGACCCTACTCATACTTCAAATAGAGTGGTAGATCTAACCTCTTCATAGTATTCAATTTTATTTCATTGTGATCAAGGACCTCAAGAGGTTGTAAGGTGGCTATAGAAACTATAATTAGTCTTCAATTCATTAAAAACTTAATAATACTTACATATGAAAACTATTTTATACTTATTTGAAGGGATGATTCAATAATGGAGGAGGATCGTCATTCCACTCTAGTTGTAAAGTATTATGTCTTAAGAATTTTTTAAGACCAGGTTTATTCAATAGAATTTTCCTAATAATATAGAATTGGCAAGGGTGATAGAGATTATGAACCTCCGGTAAGGTAATCATTAAGTGAAATATTATGTTACCAATTTTAATTAGTTGATTCCCTTATCTCTTGAGTTAGTGTTTGAGGATTTATTAAAGGTCACTCTATTTGTAAAGGGTCTTCATTCCAAACGCAAAACTATAATTCCTTAATTTGTTTCGGCTTCTTTTGAGGATGTGGTCAATAAAACCATGATGATGGAGTTTATATATATAAAAAAATGACCTAAGATTCCATCTAAACTGAAACCTGACCCAGTATTTTATTGTCCCAAAGGGAATTCTTGATCCTCATAGGTTGGAAACTAGTTCCTGAGAATCACATAATACACTTTAGGAATGATCTCTCCATTATACAATGAAATAAATAAGTAACAAAAAAATTGATAAACCAACTGAAAATGATATAATAAATACAAGAATCCAATGTAAAATATAAATGAATCAAAAATGAGTATACAACATAAGAAAATACAAATAGTGCCAAAGCATAAAACACAATAATCAAAAGTGGTTGATAAAATTCCCAAAACCAAAATAAATCCCCAAACCACTTCACCGATCCTCTATGTGACTCATGATCACCACCCCAAACCCAATATATCCCTAAAAATACTATAGGATAAGAATCAAACTGAAGAGGTTCTGGACCTGAAAAATATAGGTGTGAGATATACAGCCCAGTAGATCAGCACCCACCAAATCTATGTAATCGCTTTTATATTACAACCAAAAAATGCTAGTTTGAACAAAATTGAAAAATAGGTTTTTTACATGGACATTCATAAGGAAAATAAAAATCAACTAGTTTTATTTTTTTTTCAAAAACCAAGGAAATACCATTAGTAATAAATTTGGCACTTTCAACCTAAAACCATATTTAAACACGCACACACTAGTTTAAAGATTTTTTCCTTTAAATTCCTTTAAAATGAAATATAGAGACCAAAGTTTCAAAAATAAAACACTATTTCTTCTTTCTTATAAAAACACTCTAAAACTCTTTGGAAAACATATTTTCAAATTTAAATTACACACCATTAAAACCCATGATAAAATAGTTTTAAAGAAAACCAAAACCACACTTTACCTTTCCATATTTTAAAACCTTTCACAAAATCCTTCAAACATTTGAAGATAAATTGAAAAAATAAGGAATAAGGAATGAACACAAACATTCACCATGATATTAATGTAAAATGATAATGAGAAACAAACAATTAATACATAGGTGCTAAGAAATCATACAAAAATAGGGGATACAAATGAGATAAATAAGGAAATCCCCTAAGTGATCCTAGATAGTATCCTAGCATCACAAGAAAATCCCTAGAAATATAGTAATAAATACATAACTTGGAGATGAGGAACCTTTGTTGGAACTACTAAACCTATCATGTCTCAATAGTCTTGAAAAATGAAATGGCCTCCATCATGATTAGGGAGCTCAAAAGTGATCCCTGATCCTTTCCAATATGTCTTGGACCATGTAAAATATATTTTTATCTCACTCGATCTAACTATGTCCTTATCCTAAGAAACCCACTCTATGTTATGGATTTCACTCATATAGGTCACCTACTATCACCCTAGGACTCTTATAACATCAAAAAGAGGAAGTGAGTAAGAAAAAAACTACATGATCAAATCATGTATCAATCCAAATCATTTTAAATAAATATCACCTCACCTCCAACACCCTCAAATGAAATGGAAAGTTATATCCATTACCCAGTCTCCACATACATTAACCATCACTCATTAAAGGGAATAATTTAAAGGGGCACAAAGGGTGTCTCACAGTCTTCATAAAATCTCTTTATCATAAGGTTCCAAATGGAACTCTTTTAAATGAGTTTTGGATACCAATAAAAATCACACCATTTAAAATCTCATTTTAAAACAAATCATGAAATTAAATTATAAATATTTTTCTTAAAATCCATTTTGAAATTCACACTCACTTTAAAAACACCTTTGAGATATTAAAATTTATCAACAAGTTCCAAAATAAAATTAACATGGGATAACACACTCCATTTAAAATAAAGTAACCCATTTAAAAACTTAAATAATTTTAATTGGAAACCATTATATGTGAAACACCCTTAAAATCTCAAATCGATGTCCACCAGCTCTTTAAAATAGTTAAAAACCATTTAAAAAACACTTGTTCATTTTTATAAACACTTAGCATGGAACCCATTCCATGCCAAGGGTTAAAACCATTTAGAAATCATCATTGGTACCTTATGGGATACATATATAAGAATAATTTGAGAGAAGAATCATTTTAGATCACTCAAGCACCAAATGAAATGTAATATAAAGATATGATGAATAAACACCTACCTTAACCCAAAAAAAAAAGAATAAACGACCTATAAGTTTTCACCTTCAATAGAGAATAACCAAATAAGATAAAATTGGTATTTTTTATGACCTGGAAAGAAAAAAACCAAATATTAAAGTCACCCTAACCCTGATTTAAATCCCCAAGGATTCTGGGGTTCATGGTAGAAACTAAAATAAGGGATAAATGGGAAAGGGATAAGGGAAGGAGAATAACATAAGAAGAATGCCTTGAAACCCACTTAAATTAAAGTAAAACTACAATCAAAATGAGAAGGTGGAAGGGAGGAATCTCCCATGGAATTTTTTCCAACTCTAATCAAATGTGTGGGAGGAAATTAGGAGGTAGTAATGAAACTTGGGCATCACATTCATAAATATTATATCATTTTAGATGAATATTCTATTAGAATTGGTTCCCTAGAACCAAATTCTATATGCTTTATGATCACCTTTATTCATTATTTTGAATATTTATAAACTTATTATCACATCGTGATTGTTCTTATGGTGACATAGTATGTGATAATTCCCTAAGAGTACATGTATCGCTAAAAGGTCATAGTATTTCCCCATTATGATGAGAACCCAAAAGTGTAATGATAGTATTCTTAAATATATATTCTATAGTTGAATGAAATAATTTGATGGGATACAAATGATATAATTTATCAGGTATGGAGACTCATATAACTTTGAGGAACTTTCTCATGGTGCATTCACTTGGTAATTTCTAGTGTAAAAGATTATAATAACACAACCTGATAATAGGAAATCCATATTTATATGTTATTGGATATTCCTATCCATGGACATGTTTATTAATCATTATACTTTAAGATTTTTATTAATGAATAGTATTAGTCATGTACTATGTTGTATTGATGAAAACCATGATGACATATGTTCATGGTGAAATAGGATATGTTGGGTGCGTCACAAGTGATATTGCTTTAATGAATAATGTGAGAAAGGATTTTTACCTTTTTTTTCTTTAACATAAATTTATATTATATGCCCTTTTATGGCAATAGAATAGTCTAAATAAATCCATGTCCATGGTGTTCTATGGGTAGGTTCATTTTGGGAAAGTAAAAGAAAGATCCATTGAGCATATAGGTTGATTACACTAGTATGAAACCCACTTGATTAGAGATATCATCATAAAGGAATTATATTACATAGTAAGAATCTGTATGATCTTTTATATCATTACAACATTAACTTATTTCTCTATGGGTGTCTTGGAATGTCTCTAGATTCTAACCTTAGACTATGGGCAGCTCTACTGAATCCTAGAGGGTCACACACTAAGGGTATCCAGGACCTTAGTTAAATATTAAATATTTATTATTTAACATTTTTAATAGATATTATTCTTATACATGATTTAATAATTATTCATTTTTTCTTGATTTCATATATTCATACACTAGTTATTCAAGAGAATATTTATGAGAATAATATTTAATAAATATTTATTTTCTATTTAGTGAATATGATATTATTTATTTATTTATTGATGAAAAATATAGTGTTATTTATTTATTAAATAAATAGTATTTATTCAAGGAACAGTAAATATTATGGAGGAATAATGGACTAAGTTTAAAGTTCTGATGAGAAATAATATTTATTAAATATTATTTGATTACGTTTTAAACAATTTATTCATGAAATAATATTTAATTAATTCACTAGTTTTTCACATGTTAAGAAATAATATTATTATTATCATATACATGAGTTTCCATGGGGATTAAGGAAAAAATAATGGTGCATGTGCAATTATTTCCAAATGCTATTTAAACCTAATTATATTATTTCGAACCCGAACACTAGTCAATTGTTTTGGTTGTGCACAAATGTATCTAGAGAGCCCTGTAAAACCCTAGAGAGCTCCTCTATAAGAAAACTCTCAAGAATAGAGAGTGATCTTCCTTCACCACCCCTTTTTTATTCTAAATATATCAAGGACAATCCTTCTTTAAAGCAATTATCATGGCGATTATAGACTAATGACACAAGAGTTAGGATATTTTGAACTAAAACTTGAAGATTACTACAGTGTCACTCATAGGTTCATGGTGAATGTTTGGATCACCGCTAGAGATAATATATACTTAATTACTATGATAAAATTATAGTATGATGTAGAGACATAAGATTCAAAGAAGAAAGAATTCATCATAAGGTAATTTTTTAACTACTTAAAGTTGATTATAAATCATTATGTGATGATCCTATGTTTGGTTCTGGAATTATCATGTAAATTAATATTTGATTCAATTTTGTTAGTCATAGAATTATTCATAGTGTACATATTTGATTAATCATTGATTTATAAAAAATATATGAGTTATTCGTGCTCTATCGGTGCTTCCACTATGCTTAGAACCTTCAAGTAGTATCAGATCATCGCATAATAATTTATAATTATTTAAATATCATTGGTTTATTTATCCATTTATTATTATATTTAAATTTCATTTAATAATTATTTAAATCTAAATCGCAATATCTTCACTTATTCATGTTCGTTCTCACAAATATAATAAAAAGTGGATTAATTATGAATAAAGAACATTTGAATAACTCTTAAAAAGGTTCAAATAGTCCTAATTGGATAAAATAAGAATACATGGCATGTATCCCATAGGTACATGTTGTGTACCCATGTTTAATGCACCAGGACGCCTCACAAATTAATCTGGAAAATAATTATTTATTTCACATGGTGTGTAATTAATACACATTGTGTGTTGAATGGTCCATCCTAGAACATGGTTATCCAGACTACACAGTGTGTAACTTGTGTATAATACATGTATTCCATTATCCAAAGATGATTTGTGATTTTATTACATGGCACATGTGACTAGTAACCATGTAACTTGGATACCACATGATTTGTAGCTCAGGTATACATTGTGTACTCTATTAATTTCTATGGTAGGATGACACACCCAATCCCTATAAATGTGTTATAGAAATATGATGAAGAATTATACACAACATGTATCTAGATAGTGCACACCATGTATGTTACCTGATTATATAGAATTTAAAAAAAATTGTACTTATCAAACCTTATTAACATGTGTTTTGTGGGTCATTTATTTTCATCATACATGCCATATTATGGGTTTTATACATATTAAATATCTAATTAATTTTTTTGTAATATTCTAAACTACATTTTTTGTATAAGTTTTAATATAGGGATTAATCTATGTTCATTAAAACATAACACTCTATATAAATAACATGTGTCTGTGTGTCATTTATTTAATAGTAAACACCAAGAAATTACATAATAATATATGTGTATGTTACATTCCTTATACATAAATAGTAAACAAATATAATATACACTGGGTAGTTTGAACAAGTACTCACCTTGTTGCCTCCAAGGTACAGGTTTTGTACTTAGTCAATTGTAAATAATTTATTTAATTTATTTAAAATAAGGATGGATGATAGTATCAAGAAAGTTTAGAGGATAATTAAGATAAAATAAATGATTAAATAAATAAGATAGTTAATTGATTCGAGCATGATTTATCTTAAATAATAATGATTGGGAATGAATGATAGTTTATTAAATGCATAATTCATTGCATGAATGTGGATGATCATGAGTATAAACTAGACTTTTATATTTGATCGGTTTTGTAAAGCCCAGACCCCAGTTACCCGGAGTCGGTGCATTATTTTAATACATTGGCATGATTACAAGGAATCAAGTCCCGAAGGACCGATAAGTTTAGTAGTCTTGGAAAAATAGATCACATACATGAATGTTACATTTGCACTTTAAGACGTACAAAACAACATAAATAATCTTTATGAATTCCATTATTCCCTTGGCTTAACCCTGCATATCAGTCACATCACACTTCTTGGAATCCTGGGAAAAATAAGACATAGAAATGGGTGATCTCAAATGCTCAGTAAGGGTAAGCAATACAGCGGAAACTTTCAAAAATAAGCATAAACATTTAAGGCAATGTATAAAACTAAAACAAAAGCCTTTTAAACTTGAACTTCAGCATAATATGGCATAAATAAAATGAAATAATTCCATTTACTTATTCACATGGATATTCTACTAATTGAATAATCACATGCAATATCACTAACCACTTTCATAATGATGAAATGCATAATGCCAGACTATCATAACCACATAGCCAATTTCTCGTGCCAAGACTACAAATAATATTTTCTCAAGGCCTTGTGCCAAGACACTAGTTTGTCTCGTGAGACCTATCGATGCATCGAGGAGCTATATCGGGCTCCACCCGTCACATATTAAGTCCAATACATTCCCATATGAAAAGGTTTAAACATAACATAAACATTCGTATTAAAACTAGCATACGAAATGTCAATAATTTCTCCATAAACCATGAATGGTATAAAAATAACACATCCACAGTCAAACATATCACAAAACCTTCAATAGAAGTATTTTATAATAATTCAACTTCAAATGAGCTTAAAATCCATCAAATGATGAGTAAATATTTTTGAGAGAAATATCTTTTTTTTAAATCATTTAAAATTCACACATTTATAAAGGAAGTAATTTTAAAATATATTTTTGAATCAAAGTGTCCCATAACACTTTGAAACTTTTGAAAAGAATTATCATTTCAAAACATTCATGTCCATATAAATAAATCTTTAAAATCATTTTGAAAACATGGACATTAATTGAAAATATTTAGAAAGATAAATGTTTAAAACATTTGAAATTTTGATCTTGACAAAGATTACCTTTCAAAATCCTTAAAATCTTCATTTTGAAATCATTTTTATGAAAAATTGACATGGATGATAAAAATGTCCCAGTAAATACTTACACATAAACAATCTCGGATAATGATGAGATTGAGGAATTAACCCTTACCAATTTGGTAACTTATAAAACATACAACCCATGAAAGAGGTATCATACAATTAATATGTAAATACACATAAATTAAAGTGCATTACACAAAGAATACAATTATGGGCAATACATACACCACACAAAAGGTAATAGTGGCAATATGGCATGAATCTCACAGGAATAAGGAGTGAGATGAAAACCCCTTACCTTGCACTTTCCTTTAGTCGAGGGTACGTTTAACCTCCTGTACGAAGATCATAGTATGTTATTAAATTATACCAGAACCATATTAATATTTATGATTTCATACATGATTCATTTATGACTTTATATTACCAATTTAATAATAATTTCCATGTTAAGTTAACATTTCGGGTAATAATCACTTTCTTTATCGTACGTATTTTAACTTGTCACTCTTGGTTGTATCACTTAGATCATGATTTAAATAATTCCAGAATATAAAACATGATAAATATATCATATATATTTAGAATATAAATATCTATAATAGACATATATATGAAATGGAAAACACCGTTTATGGATACGGTAGTCCGTACGTACGCATAAACGTTGTTTCTGTTTTTATATAGTATTGAACGGAAGTAAGTGAATAAGATATATGTAAGTACATAAATACTTATATATATATATATATCTCCAATAGCATTATTATTTCATATATTACATACTTATTAGTAATATATATTTTTATAATCGTCGGTGAATGGTGAACTTTGAAATGAATCTCATCGCGTCATGGAGACGGTAATCCGTACGTACGCACGAGCGAAAATATCATTCTTTTGATATTAAAATAATATATAATTGGATGGTATATCATATATACAGAATCCTTATCATGTTATATTTATTATTTACATGAATTAAAAATCATTATTATACCCATCCAAATAATAATATATTGAATAACAATTACACCACGACTTGGAGACGGTAAGCCGTATGTACGAACGTATGGTGACATGTCATTCAAAAGATGGATAGAATACTGAATATGGTTGTACAATTTTTATAATAATATTAAAGTATATAGGATATAATAGATTCATTATTTTAGAATGGTAATAAAAAAGAAAGAAGAAGTGGAAGAAGAAAGGAACTTGAAAAAGGGTGGTGAAATCATTACCTCTTCTTCGGGTTCTTCCTTTTGATTTGATCAAAAGGGATCCTTAGGATGGCTTTTTGACTAAAGTAAGGCCTCTAATATGAAGTTAGGGAAGTTGAGAGAGTATTTGGGTAGGGTTTTGCCGAACCAAAAGGCTTTGAAGGTGTGAACTAATGAGAAGGGGGAGTGTCCTTTTATAAGAGGGGTGAGGGGCACCTTTGGAAAAGCTAGAAATATTATTTTATAATAAATTCATATTCGGTTTCTAATGGCTCCAAAGTGGATTATTTAAAGGTTAAGGTGGGTATGGGTCGAAAAGCACTCAACCAATATAATTTAGAGAGTTTTGGGTCATTATATTAACCTTATATTTTAGTTTTAACTCTTAGTTAATTAGTTTGACACTTACCATGTCACTTTGTATTTTTATATTATATAGTTAATAAACTTACTATATATATCCAAGAGACCCCCAAGTGGTCCATTAATGATACAAATGTAATTATATAAGTCTCTTGGATGAACCTTATATTTTTAGGAATTTAATATCAATTAATAATATAATATTTGTTTTAAAAACTCTTTTATGTCAATTTTGACACTATTCAATAATTGACTTTTGTTAAACTCATAACAGAATGATTAATTAGAAAAAAGTTAATTAAATCAATAATAATATGTCATATTATCCTATAAAATTAGTTTAATTCATTAAAAGTCTCAAATTATATTTATTTTAGTATTTATAATATCAATTAGTTTAATTTTTCACTATTATGGTAATTACTACATCATCATTGTGTCATAAATAAATTAAATTATTTAACGTCTAAAAATTATAAATAAAATATAATTATTTAGGAAATCTTTTTATCTTTATAATTAATATTTATAGTCTAAAATCTGACATATATAACCCTATTTAAAAATTGTTTTTCTAAAAGATATATGTTTATGTCATTTTTGTATTTATTTTAACTTAATTAAAATAAAGTGTCCCTATCACCTACAAGTGGCTCCATGGGGTCCCAAAATCGACCCAAATATTCCCATGGTCGGCCATGTATCCACCAATAAGGTTAGGACACGTTTTAGGGTAATTTAGTATTATTATAATATTATTTTTTTAACCCTTATTTACCAGATTTACCCTTTAACCATGGTAAATAAAATATTTACCGAAGTAATTATTCAAAATGTCTAAAAATAAAAGTTACCTATTTACACAATTTGGACATCCTGATTCCAAATATATAATCCATTTTTCCAAATTCAAAACACATAAGTGGAAGAAATTAATTTAAAATTAATTCCCGATGTCAAAACAAAAAGCGTGTTTTTAAGATATAATAACTATCAAAAGATTGATACTTGTTTATGTCTGGTTTAATTGTGAAATTATGTACAATGACCAAAATTGTATTAAATGGTAAAAATATATTATAAATATACTTTAAAACCACTCAAATTCATAATTTATCACTATTAATTATTTTGATTAAAAAATCTGTTTTTAATTAAAATTTAGTAATTTTCACTATTCATCAAAATATTAAAGTTATCCGAAAAGTACCAAAATTTCACCTTAGGCTAAATTTGATACTCCGAATCCAAAAATGAAGTCCATTTTGAGAGATAAAATTTCTAAAATTTTAAAAAGTAGGTATTACTATTCATAACGGCTACTTTGATTGGTCGTGGTGTGTGTTAGAACTCGAAGTTACGTACAACACACGCTACTGTATTATTCAAAGAGAAGTGTACCATGGAATCTCGGGGTGTTACATTCTCCCCTCCTTCAATAAATTTATTCCTCGTAATTTTATATTGTTCTTTGAAAATAAAGGTTGAAAATAGAAAATATCTTTGTGGAAAAACCCACATCGGAAATTTGGTTAATAAAATTTAGTCTTAATAAGACAAAAAGAGAAATGAAAGGGTCACCACCAAATGATGATCTCGATTAGGAGAAAATTGGTGTAAATTAGAGACATATAATTGTAAGAAAAACATAAATATTTATAGGTGGTGATTGAGGTCATCAATCTTAAACAAGTTTAAAATTGAGGTCCTTAAATTCAGTAATCTATGAGGATTTAAAATGTCATCGGTTCAACAAAACATAAGGTATTAGGATAACACATTTTTGGTTTTAAGATCCCTTCAATAAAGTATAAGAATTAATTTCTTCATAGAATAAGAGGAGAAGAAAAATATATACTTGAAAAGTATAGTTCCATCTTTTAACTAATTTCTACCACGAACTCATATTTCACTCTAAAAGATAATAGAACTTAAAAAAAATATTTTATTTATCCTATTCGTTTGGGGTTAAAAAAATGAATTTATAATTAATCTACTAGACCTTATTAAAATAAACTACATTATTTAATCCAGGACATCTCATGGGCCAGTGGTAGGTGATACACCCTTTTCGCCCTTCGGTTGTGGATTCGAGTCTCGCAGCCTTGCCAGTCGCGATGGGTTGTCGCCCGACCTCCGGGTTGTCCTTTTATGGAAATCCAAAATTAATATCAAACTAGAATTATCCAAAATACTTATGTTCAAACTCACAGTCCAACATTTATAAGGAAGGTAAACATAATTTAGATCCTTTTTACCCCGTTATAGCATATGAATACCTTCATCATGTATTCTTTTAAAACACTGAAACATCCTGAATTACCATAAACCTTATTGATTAAATTCATGCTCCCTTATTCCATATAGAATGCTGGATATACTTAATCCATCCAAAAATGTTGTAAACTCCAACAATTATGGAATATACAAATCTTTAATCGGTTTCAAGACAGTCAAGAATATCCAATATAATTTACCCAAATCAACCATATCCTATTTCAAAATAAGTACCTCAATATTAGAACCATATTAAGGTTTATCTTTCCTTCAACCATGTAATTTCCAAAAGGTTTAACTTGCTGTAGAGTCACTTTTCTTAGTACCATAAAATCTCAAATCCCCATGAAATAGTACTGCAGTACAATCCTTATATACTCCATAATTATTATAACAAGTACATTGCTAATACAACACTCAAATGACATAATCAACATAAGAACTCTAATCATTACTCTTTATCTATGGTAGTATCATAACTTGATTGTTATCCAATAGAATCATTTGCGGCATAGTCTGATGATAGGTTCGCGTAGTGTCCAAACTCCTTAAAAATGAAGCATTGTACATTTGAAACCATTTTCTTACCCTTTAAGTCACGTACTTGTTGCCCTTTTTCCTACACACTTATAACAAACTCTCATTCCTTTTAGGCAAGTTCCAGGGTGTTTCTTCCCACAGTTATCACATATGGGGAAATTCTTCTTTTCCCTCTTCCCTTTATCCATCTTTCTCTCTTCGATCCTTTTCTTCTTTTGCTTCCTTTCAAATCCATAGGACTCAGTAAACTCTTTAGTTATCTTATCCACACATGATACTATTTATTCATATGATGATAATACGTGGGAGACTATTTCCCTTATAAATGATGGCTTAATACCATGAAATATACGATCCTTCTTACTCTTTGGATCATACGTATTACTGGAGTTCACATTCCTTATACTGGGTGGCATTTCTATACAATAGCATAAACTAGGTCAGTTTATGAATTACAATGAACAATTCCAAACTTGTAAAATACCTAACGAAAATTGAACAGTTTATGGATATAATCCATAATCATAAAAATGTTTTCTTTGAGTAATTATATACTCATGATCCCTTCATAATGGTTTGTAAAGAAAATGAGAATTATCCTAAGCATATCCCCCGGGAGTGTCGTAACCAAGAGTGTAGCAAGACCTATTTTCGTGCACCAGTTCCCGTTCGAGTCTAGCTCAAAGCGGTGTTTTCGAGTTTTACCCCTAGGTACATCTGTGCCAGAGCCACCTCTACCTGCTCGTATCCAGACAGGGATGTATTGCTCGGAAAACTCACAAAATCTCTATAATACCAAAATTCTTGGAAGTTCTTCTATAATAATCCTCAAAGTCTATCTTAGGGCTATGTGCTCTAATCAGAGTTTATCTAAATATAGTTTCCAAGGTTATTGCTAAACTTCCTCTGATACCAACTGTAACGCCCCAACCCCAATTACCCAGATTCGGTGCATTATTTTAATACATTGGCATGATTACAAGGAATAAAGTCCCGAATGACCGATAAGTTTGGCAGTCTTGGAAAAATAGATCACATACATGAATGTTACATTTTCACTTTAAGACGTACAAAAAAACATAAATAATCTTTATGAATGCCATTATTCCCTTAGCTTAACCCTGCATATCAGTCACATTACACTTCTTGGAATCCTGGGAAAAATAAAACATAGAAAGGGGTGAGCTCAAATGCTCAGTAAGGGTAAGCAATACAGCGGAAACTTTAAAAAATAAGCATAAACATTTAAGGCAATATATAAAAATAAAAAAAAGCCTTTTAAACTTGAACTTCAGCATAATATGGCAGAAATAAAATGAAATAATTCCATTTACTTATTCACATAGATATTCTACTAATCTAATAATCACATGCAATATCACTAACCACTTTCATAATGATGGAATGCATAATGCCAGACTATCATAACCACATAGCCAAGGCCTCGTGCCAAGACTACAAATAAGATTTTGTCAAGGCCTTGTGCCAAGACACTAATTTGTCTCATGAGACCTACCGATGTATCAAGGAGCTATATCAGGCTCCACCCGTCACATATTAAGTCCAATTCATTCCCATATGTAAAGGTTTAAACATAACATAAACATTCCTATTAAAACTAGCATACAAAATGTCAATACTTTCTCCATAAACCATGAATGGTATAAAAATAACACATCCACAGTCAAACATATCACAAAACCTTCAATTGAATTTTTGTATAATAAATCAACTTCAAATGAGCTTAAAATCCATCAAATGATGAGTAAAGATTTTTGAGAGAAATATCTTTTTTGTAAAATCATCTAAAAGTCACACATTTATAAAGGAAGTAATTTTAAAAGAGATTTTTGAATCAAATTTTCCCATACCACTTTGAAACTTTTGAAAAGAATTATCATTTCAAAACATTCATGTCCATATAAATAAATCCTTAAAATCATTTTGAAAACATGGACATTAATTTAAAATATTTAGAAAGAATGTTTAAAACATTTGAAATTTTTATCTTGATAAAGAGTACCTTTCAAAATCCTTAAAATATTCATTTTAAAATCATTTTTATGAAAAATGGACATGGATGATAAAAATGTCCCAGTAAATACTTACACATAAACAATCTCGGATAATGATGAGATTGAGGAATTAACCCTTACCAATTTGGTAACTTACGAAACATACAACCCATAAAAGAGGTATCATACAATGAATATGTAAATACACATAAATTAAAGTGTATTAAACAAAGAATACAATTATGGGTAGTACATACACCACACAAAAGGTAATAGTGGCAATACGGCATGAATCTCACGGGAATAAGGAGTGAGATGAAAACCCCTTACCTTGCACTTTCCTTTAGTCGAGGGTACGTTTAACCTCATGTACGAAGATCGTAGTATGTTATTAAATTATACCAGAATCATATTAATATTTATGATTTCATACATGATTCATTTATGACTTTATATTACTCATTTAATAATAATTTCCATGTTAAGTTAACATTTCAGGTAATAATCACTTTCTTTATCGTACGTGTTTTAACTTTTCACTCTTGGTTGTATCACTTAGATCATGATTTAAATACTTCTAGAATATAAAACATGATAAATATATCATATATATTTAGAATATAAATATGTATAATAGATATATATATGAAATGGAAAACACTGTTTATGGAGACGGTAGTCTGTACGAACGCATAAACGTTGTTTCTGTTTTCATATAGTATTGAACGGAAGTAAGTGAATAAAATATATGTAAGTACATAAATCCTTATATATATATATATCTCCAGTAGCGTTATTATTTCATATATTACATACTTATTAGTAATATATATTTTTATAATCGTCGATGAATGGTGAACTTGGAAATGAATCTCATCGCGTCGTGGAGACGGTAATCCGTACGTACGCACGAGCGAAAATATCATTCTTTTGATATTAAAATAATATATAATTGGATGTTATATCATATATACAGAATCATTATCATGTTATATTTATTATTTACATGAATTACAAATCATTATTATACCCGTCCAAATAATAATATATTGAATAACAATTACACCACGACGTGGAGACGGTAAGCCGTACGTACGCACGTATGGTGACATGTCATTCAAAGGATGGATAGAATACTGAATATGGTTGTACCATTTTTATAATAATATTATTTTATATAGGAGATACTTGATTCATTATTTTAGAATGGTAATAAAAAATAAAGAAGAAGTGGAAGAAGAAAGGAACTTGAAAAAGGGTGGTGAAATCATTACCTCTTCTTCGGGTTCTTCCTTTTGATTTGATCAAAAGGGCTCCTTAGGATGTCTTTATGACTAAAATAAGGACTCTAGGATGAAGTTAGGGAAGTTTAGAGAGTATTTGGGTAGGGTTTGGCCGAACCAAAAGGCTTTGAAGGTGTGAATTAATGAGAAGGGGGAGTGTCCTTTTATAAGAGGAGTGAGGGGAACCTTTGGAAAAGCTAGAAATTTTATTTTAGAATAAATTCATATTCAGTTTATAATGGCTCCAAAGTAGATTATTTAAAGTTTAAGGTGGGTATGGGTCGAAAACAACTCAACCAATATAATTTAGACAGGTTTGGGTCATTATATTAACCTTATCTTTTAGTTTTAACTCTTAGTTAATTAGTTTGACACTTACCATGTCACTTTGTATTTTTATATTATATAGTTAATAAACTTACTATATACATCCAAGCAACCCCCAAGTGGTCCGTTAATGATACAACTATCATGATATAAGTCTCTTGGCCTAACCTTAGATTTTTATGAATTTAATATCAATTAATAATATAATATTTTTTTTTTTAAACTCTTTTATGTCAATTTTGACACTATTCAATAATTGACTTTTTGTAAAAATCATAACAGAATTATTACTTCGAACAAAGTTAATTAAATCAATCCTAATATGTCATATTATCCTATAAAATTAGTTTAATTCATTAAAAGTCTCAAATTATATTTATTTGGGTATTTATAATATCAATTATTTTAATTTTTCACTATTATGGTAATTACTGCATCATCATTGTGTCATAAATAAATTAAATTATTTAATGTATAAAAATTATAAATAAACTATCATTATGTATGAAATATTTTTATCTTTATAATGAATATTTATAGTCGAAAATACAACATATATAACCTTATGTAAAAATTGTTTTTCTAAAAGATATATGCTTATGTCATTTTTGTATTTATTTTAACTTAATTAAAATAAAGTGTCCCTATCACCTACAAGTGGCTCCATGGGGTCCTAAAATCGACCCAAAGATTCCCATGGTCGGAAATTTATCCACCAATAAGGTTAGGACATGTTTTAGGGTAATTTAGTATTATTATAATATTATTTTTTAACCCTTATTTACCAGATTTACCCTTTAACCATGGTAAATAAAATATTTACCGAAGTAATTATTCAAAATGCCTAAAAATAAAAGTTACCTATTTACACAATTTGGAAATCTTGATTCCAAATATGGAATCCATTTTTTCAAATTCAAAACACATAAGTTGCAGAAATTAATTTAAAATTAATTCCCGCTGTCAAAACAAAAAGCGTGTTTTTAAGATATAATAACTATGAAAAGATTGATACTTGTTTATGTCCGGTTTAATTGTGGAATTATGTCCAATGACCAAAATTGTATTAAATGATAGAAATATATTATAAATATACTTTAAAACCACTCAAATTCATAATTTATCACTATTAATTATTTTGATTAAAAAAGTTGTTTTTAATTAAAATTTAGTAATTTTCACTATTCATCAAAATATTAAAGTTATCTGAAAAGTACCAAAATTTAACCTTAGGATAAATTCGATACTCTGAATCCAAAAATGAAGTCCATTTTGAGAGATAAAATTTCTAAAATTTTAAAAAGTAGGTATTACTATTCATAATGGATACTTTGATTGGTCGTGGTGTGTGCTAGAACTCGAAGTTGCGTACAACACATGCTACTGTATTATTCAAAGAGAAGTGTACCGTGGAAGCTCAGGGTGTTACAGGTTTCCTTTTAATTTATTATTTAATTAAATTGATGAATTGTGTTTCATCCCTCCTCTAATTGTGTAAGGTTCTATGTTTTCATGGTTTTATTTTATTTAAACCCCTTAAACCAATCCTTTGATTCCCCTCACCTTCATGTGAGTAAAAGCTTATATAATGGATGGAGATCCTATGAAAGTGAAGGAAGCTTAAGTTTGGATCCAAGGTGAAACTAATCCAATGGATATATAGAAGAACATGTACAATGATACATAATGAACTGATTCTTGGTTTAAGGTGTTTTTCCCCTAGGTCTATGTTTAGTTCATCATCCACTAGATAAACCAACCATTGGGAAAAAACTCAGGATCATACCATTCTTATTATTTTATTTTTATCAAGTTTCAGGTTTAATTTCATTTTGGGAATTTTTTCATGATCATATGAATTAATGAATTAAAAATCATGAAAGATAGAACTAAAATAAATAGGATTTGCTTAAACTTTCTCTAAGACATGGTTAATCACTTAAATAAATACACTTAATATTAAAAATAATGTAATAAATATAAAATGGGTGATTTATGCATAAAGATAAAAATCCATAAATTATATATATTAATTTGGTATATCCTTCCACTAATTAAGTTAAAATTAAACCATAGTTCAAAGTAATCTATCGACCAAAGTTGAGTATCTTTCAATTATCAGGGAATTTTAACTTGAGTTTTGGGTTGACTTAACTTAGTTCACATCAAGGGTTGACTATAAAAGTAAGACTTCATATAACTGAGAAGCAAGGTTTGAGGAAATCCAAATCTAGGATTTCAAGATTAGGGACTCCACTCAACTAATCAAGGAACTGTAATTTAATTTAGTTGGAAAAATTATGCATGCCTAAAACCCTTCAAATAACTTTATAGGCCAAATTTTGGGTTATGAGAAGGAGAATATGGATCCTTTCCACTATAATATCCACTCAGTGGGGTATTCCAAAACTAATTATGATGTCTATTTGGTTTTGATAAAATAATGTGATATTAATAAAACTAATATTTGTTATCTAATTCTATAAATCAAATAAAGTACTAAAATTCTACTCTTCTTAATTTTAGAAATAGAAATCCATTTGAATTCAACCATATCACTATGATCCATACTTGATAAGGATAACCTTATTTATCACACTAATTTATAAGAATGTAAAAGTCACCTATGCATTATTCTATACCATGAAAAGAAATTATATGTGTTGTAAGACCTTATTCCTGAAGTGCCTAACCAAGAAGTTAGTGAGGAATAATTGTCTCTCTATATGATATATTTGGATGATTTCACTAATGTCCAACATTTCCTTTTATCATCCATGTCTAATAAACTTATAAAGTAACATGAGGATATGGATGTTTATAAAATAATTTCTCACATTTTTGTTCTATATTAAGAGAATGTGATACAAGAGATATATGATATCTCTAATTCAATATTCACATGCAATCTTGGAGAGTCAGTTCCAACCAGGAATCATATAGTCCAAAATATTGACCACATAGAGTTATTGTACATCTTTTTATTTAATATCCCTAATGAGTTTTTCATATATCTCATCCTTTTCTCACTGCCAAAATCATTCTCCATTTTCATTGTGAATTACAACATGAGAATAGTAATAATATTATTTTGGAACTTCTTAATCTCATTCACCAAGTTGAAAGGACATGGGTTGTGAAAAACTCATAGTTCTTATGGTGAACAAGAAAAGGAATAATAGTTCAAAGGGGCCCAAGACTCATGCTAATTCTAAAGATCTTGAGCACCATCCTACCAAGAAGAAAAATATCTAAAGGTGGGAAAAGTAAAAAAGATGTAGTATGTTTTTCATGCGGTGGTCTTGGCCACTAGAAGAATAACTATACCCAAAAGAATGGATAAGATAAATGTGTGTTTGTTATTGAGTTTAATCTTTCTATATCTGTACATTATGTATTAGATATATCTTGTAGTGATCATATCTATATCCAAATATAGGAACCAAGTATATTTTAAAATATTACTAGAGAAGAGGTAGATCCTCAAGTAGTTAATAGAGCATAACTCATTACTTTGGATTTATGAGACTACCACCTTCTATTACCAAATAGAATGATTTTTGTTTTCAAGAACTATTATTTTGTGCCAATTTTTACTAAGAACATCATCTCTATTTATTTCATTGAAATTGACAGATTTATTTTTAAATTTAGAAATAAATAATTTCTATTTTACAAAGACAACATTTTTTATAGTATGGAATAACTAAATAATGGTCTTCATGTATTAAATTACAAAAATCAAGTATTGGATATAGATATCAAATCATGTTTGCACAACTTATATAACACCCAACTGTGGAATCACAGTTTTGGTCATGTAAATGATAAGAATCTAGTAAAGATTTATCAAGATGGTTATTTAGACTCTTTTAAGATAAGGCCACTTGAAATATGTCATGCTTGTTTTCAAGTAAAAATTACCAAAGTACCATTTAGTGGATAGGGTGAAAGGGCCATAGAGCTTCTAGTATTGGTACACATTGATGTGTGTAGACCTATTCTAGTAGAAACTGGAGGTATATATTCATACTTCATAACTTTTACTGATTACTTGATTAGATGTGTTTATGTCTATTTGATGAGGTATAATTCTGATACCTTTGAGAAAATCAAAGAGTCCAAGAATTAACTAGAGAATCAACATGGTAAGAAGATAAAGAATATTTTATCTAATATAATAGGTGAATATCTTAACCAAGAGTTCATCTAATTTCTATGGGAGTTATAGATTATATCTCAACTCACTTCATACATTATAGTGGAATGGATTTAGTTAAATGATGAACTTTACCTTGCTATAAATGGTTAGTATGGTGATGGGTCATGAAGATCTTTCATTTTCCTTTTAGATATTTTCATTACAAACTATGTTATACACCCTAAACTGAGTACTGGCTAAAGTAGAAAATGAAATCACCTTCAAGTTATATAGTGTAAAGAAACCATTTTTTTCACATACACATGTATGAGGATGTGGGGTGTTTATTAAGGCCACCTTCAGAAACCAAATATCACCTCGAGGCAGGAATTTTATATTTATTGGATATTCCAAGGAAACCAAGGGATATTATCAATATAAAACCTCAAAAAATAAATTGGTTTTTATAATACAAGTCATGTTTCTTGAGAGGGGATATATCCTCAAGAAGGATAGTGGGAGAAATATTGAATTTTATGAAGTTGATACTAAAGATACACAAGAGTTAGTATATGAAAATATTCCATAGGTTCCTGTGGTAGAAGTTATTTTTGAAACATAAGTATTTTGTAGGAGTAGTAGAGAGGTAATACAACTAGAAAGATATGGTTTTATAGTCATTGAGGATAGTGACTCTTTATTTATTGAAAATAATGAACCAATATTTTAAAAATAGGTAGTAAAGAGCTCATAAGTTGAAAGATTTCCAAAAGTCTTTAATTCTTAGATTCATTCCATATATCACAACCATGTTTGGGTTATGCTTGATCCTCTAATTGATGTAAATCATGTTGGGTGTAAGTGGATGTTCAAGAGAAGACTATAAATTGAAGGTAAAGTAAATACCTATAAAGTATGTCTAGTGGATAATGGGTTTAAATAGTTTCAAGGTATTTATTATGATTAAACGTTTTCTTCAGTTTCAATTTTTAAATCCATCAGAATTATACTTGCTATAGAAACCTTCCATGACTATAAAGTTTGGAATATGGATTTCAAAACAACTTTCCTTAATGGGAACCCTCGGGAAGATTTATATATGACATGAATGGAAGGGTTTGTGACTCCAAGTAATTCCAAAAAGGTTTTCAAGTTGCAAATATCTATTTATGGATTGAATCAAGTATCTAGATTCGGGTACATTCAATTTGATGAAGCTAAAAATGAATTTGTTTTCATTAAGAATGAATTTTATCCATGTGTTTACAAGTAATTAAATGAGAGTGTATTCATTATCCTAGTAGTATATATCGATGGCATATTATTTATTTGAAATGGCATACTGATCTTACAGCCAGTTAAGGAATAGTTAAACAAGTTCTTATCCATGAAGGACTTAGGTGAAGAAACCTACATTTTATGGATCAAGATCATTTTTGATAGATCCATGAGGATTATTGGACTAATTCAAGTTATATATATTGAATAGATACTAAATATATTTAGTATGGAACAATTCAAGAGTTTATTAGTTCTAGTGTTGCATGGTATACATCTTTACAAGAAAATTTTTCCTCATACACAAGAGGAGAGAGAGATGATGAGTAAGATCCCATATTATTTTTTTATAGGATCAATAATGTATGTTATGTTATGTACTAATCATGATGTTTCCTATTCCTTGATCATGGTAGGTAGATATCAAGTTGGTCCAGGTGAACAATATTGGTCTGTTGTTAAGGTTATACTTAAGTATCTGAGAATAACTAAGGATGTTTTTCTAGTGTATAGAGAAGATGAGGAGCTAGTCATTAGGGTATATACTGATTATAGCATTCAAACAAATTATAATGATCCAAAGTTGTAGTTAGAATATGTATTCAATCTCAACAGAGGAGATATAAGCTGGAAGAGTTCAAAGCATCTATTTTTCACCGTTTCTTTAGCAGATGGCGGCCCGGCCGTGGACGGCGGCCCGGCCGTGGGGGTTCGGCTGCGGATGGCAGCTCGGCTGTGGGTCGATGGCTCGGCCATGGGGCGGCGGCTCAGCTATGGGGTGGTTCGACCACGGAGTGGCGCGGAAGCTAAGACGGCGGTGCCATGGGGCGCAGAGGCTGCAGGGCGGCGGCGTTGCGTCGTCGCCTTCATCTCGGCCGGCGGAGGTGTTGGCCGTCATTCTCATGCCTCATCGGTGCCAAAAACCCGCTCCGGATTCCATCTTCCGCCATCTAAAAGAACACCACATATCATCACAAGAATTGTAGAGAGGATGGGCCATGTTTTTTTGTCCTGCACTCTCCACATTAGAGCATTAGAAAGCGGATAAACGTAATCTTGAATCAAGTACTAGTATAGAAGATATTTAAAAACATAAATCCCCACAACCCTTGTCAATCTCTATTCCCAATCCCACAAAAGAATTATAAGGGGGGTACATGGGAAGTGATAATCATATAGAAATAAACCTCTACCTCATTCGTTTTTTGTTTTCGATGAGGTGGAAAGAACAGTCGTAGATTGAAGAAATCCCACATTGGAGTATTTCCCAAGGAAGAAGTCAAATTTGGTGTTCTTCGTTGGCATTCTTCGTTGGATAATTTTCTCCCAATTCTCCAAGTTTCTCCCTTTTTCCAAGAGTTTCCCCCAATTCCACCAAAATGGGGAATAACCAACTTAATAGATTATGTTTGCATAATTTCAAATTGGTTTAATTAATTAATTGATGGGTTGGATTAATTAATTAAAGGGGGAAAGTTGGCATAATAAGTGGGGGATCTCAAGAGGTTTCTCTCCACTTAATAGGGAGTTCAAGAGGTTTCAAGCCTTGTGTGGTCCCCACCACCATAACCTCTCATGGGAGGTTTAGGATCGGTGGTCCCCACCTTCATAACCTCTCATGGGAGGTTTTAGTTCAGTGGTCCCCACCTATGAAACATCCACATGGGAGTTTCAAAAGAAAATAAAAATAAAATGTTACACCATTTTATTTTATTTTATTATTTCATGAAAAAGTGAAAAACTAAATTCCACCCTCATCCTACTACAGTCGAGGTGAAGGTCTCCTTAAGTGAATACTGGTGCTACGAGTTCAACGGTGTCCTTGGATTTCAATTTCGATCACCGGTTCAAAAGTTAGAAAAACCCGCTTGCACGTTTGCTGAACATACCTGAAAAAAAAGTTCAGAAATTCATTCCAAGCACTCTAGGCCTCGGAATCATGTGCCGTCAATTTTCGCGGACTCGTAAAATTCCCATTTAATAAAAAAAATTATATGGAAATTCCATGTCTTTACATTCTCCCCACCTTAGGGATTTACGTCCCCGTAAGCCACAACTCAAACTAAGGGAACAAGTGGGGGTACTGAGCATGCATCTGAGCCTCCCACTCCCATGTGCTCTCCTAGAGGTTCCTATACTGCCAACGAACGTGCACCAGAGGTATCAACCATCCACAAAGGACCCTCTCTTGTCGATCCTCAATCTCAATTAGAACCTCTGTAAAATTCACCCCATCATCGATGTCCAGCTCGTCGTGGTCGATGATGTGGGAAGGGTCCTGCACGTATATCCTCAACTGGGATATGTGGAAGACATCGTGCACCTAGTGCAACTGAGGTGTAAGAGCTAAGTGGTACACCACCTCGCCAACTCTGTTGAGGACCTAAAAAGGTCCGATGAATCTCGGAGATAACTTTTCGCCTCAGCAAAATCTCTGCATACCTCGTTGGGGTGAGACCCGTAGAAAGACGTGGTCACCATCCTCAAACTCCAGAGGTCTCTGTCTCCTATCCACATACGACTTCTACCTACTCTGTGCAGTCTTCATCCACTCCTAGATGATCTGCACCTTATCTGTGGTAGCCTGATCCATCTCTGGTCCTACGAGTACTAACTCCCCTAGGTCAGTCAAGCACAAAGGTGATCTATAAGGTCGCTCGTACAATGCCTCAAAAGGTGTCATCCCAATGGTGGATTGATAGTTATTGTTGTATGAAAACTCCACCAAAGGTAAGTTATCCTCCCAGCTACGACCGAATTCGAGGATGCAAGCACGCAGCATATCCTCGAGGGTCTGAATGGTCTGCTCAGTCTGTCCATCCGTCTGTGGATGGAAGGCGGTGCTCAAATGAAGCTGCATCTCGAAAGCCTCCTACAACCCCTTCCATAGTCGGGAAGTAAAAATGTACATCACGATCAGATACAATAGTCGAGGGTACTCTATGTATTTGCACAATTTCCTGCATATAGAGACATCCCAATCTCTCTACTGACCCCTATTCTCTGATCGGTAGGATGTGAGCCAATTTGGTGAGTCGATCGACGATCACCCAGATATAATCATGACCTATGGAGGTATGTGAAAGTCCTATCACGAAGTCCATGGATATCTCATCCCACTTCCACTCTGGGACCTCCAAAGGCTGAACTAAGCCCGCTGGTACCTGATGCTCTTCCTTCACTTACTGAAAAGTGAGGCACCGAGAGACAAACTCTGCTACTACTTTCTTCATTCCTGACCACCAGTGCTATCATCGGAGATCCTGGCACATATTCATCACTCCTGGATGTACCGCTAGAGGGTATGTGTGGAACTCCCTCAACACTTCCTCCTGAAGTGACATTGGTACCATGGTATGCCCTCTGAAATAGGATGATGTTCTCCCCGCCTTCAGAAAATCTATCAGGTGCCTGCCCTGTGGATATCTGAGTACATCGAGCCTCGCAGTCAGCGTCCCCATGCTACGCATCCCTAACTCGCTGAAGAAGTGGGGGAGTGACTGTAAGAGACTAAAGAAAATCTGCTCCATATCTATCCACAAAGGATATCTGCAAAGTGGCCAGTTGCTCTGTCGCCTCGCCTAACAGCTGTATACAAGACCTCCTGCTAAGTGCATTTGCTACAACGTTCCCCTTCCTAGGAGTACAGACTATCTCGAAGTCATAGTCCTGGAGAAACTCAAGCCAATGTCGTTGTCTTAGGTTCAGGTCCTTCTAAGAGAAGATATACCTGAGACTCTTGCTATCAGAGTATACTATAAAACACTCTCCCATCAAGTAATGTTGCCACGTCTTCAGGGTGAAGACCACTACTACTAAATCCAGTTCATGGGTAGCATAGTTCTCCTCGTGTTGTCTCAATTGTCGAGAACCATATGTGATAATTGCTCGCTCCTACATCAGGACACATCTGAGTCTGGTCCCTGATGCGTCGCAGTAGACTACGTACCCTATGCCTTCCTTCAGTAGCCTCAAGATGGGGGCACTAGTCATCCTCTACCTCAGCTCCTGAAAACTTTACTGTAATCTCTCCGGCCATACTAAGGGTTGTCCCTTCTTTTTCAATGTTGATACAGGTGCTGCAACTCTGGAGAAATCTATCACAAATCTCCGATAGTATCCAGCCAAACCCAGAAAACTCCGTACCTCCGTCACACTCCTGGGTGGCTCCCAAGAAATTACCACCTCAATATTCACTAGATCCACTGTAACTCCAACCTCTGATATGAAATGTCCCATAAAGTGAACCTCTCGGATCCAGAACTGTCACTTTGAGAGCTTACCATAAAGTTGGTGCTCTTGGAGTGTGTCCAGTACTACCTACAAATGATAGGCATGCTCCTCCTCAGTAGCCGAGTAGATAAGAATGTCATCAATGAAGACCACCACAAAGCAGTCAAGGTATGGCTGAAAGATCCTATTTATGAGTCCCATGAACACTGTTAGAGTGTAGGTTACACTGAATGGCATAACCAAGAACACATAATGGTTGTACCAACATCTGAAGGTCGTCTTCTGCACATCCTCATCTCATACTCTGATCTGGTGATAGCCTGATCTGAGGTCTATCTTTGAGAACCATCGTGATCCCTTCAGCTAATCAAAGAGATTGTCAATCCTCAGAAGTGGGTATTTGTTCTTCACGGTCACCTGATTCAGGCACCGATAGTCAACATAAAGCCTCAAGCTCCCATCCACCTTCTTGGTGAACAAAATCGGGGCTGCCCAAGGAGAAACACTGGGCTGAATGAATTCCTTCCTCTACAAGTCCTCTGGTTGTACCCACAATTCACGAAGCTCTGTGGGAGCCATCCGATATGCTGGTGTAGATATCGGTGTCGTCCTGGGGTACAAGTCAATGTGAAATTCCACCTCTATGTGAGGAGGTAGACCCAGAACATCATCAGGGAAGACATCCGCATACCGGTCCACCACTACAGGATAGCTCAGACTCTCCACATTAACCGCTCTGAGAGTAAGGCTATCCAACTGATGAGTGATTGGTCACACTCTCCTTTGGGTAAGTCCATCCTATGCTACAAAGGATCCCTTCTTTCCGGTGAAGGTAAACCTAGTCCCATCCGTGCGGACACACCACACTTTGCACCTAATACAGTCTATCTAAGCATAGACTATAGATAACCAGTCCATACCCAAGATGACGTCGTAAGGCCTCAACGCTGCTACTAGGAGATCCCAGCTAAAGCTCTTGCCTCCTAGAGTAATCTCTCACTACCGGCACCAGTTTGTAATCATCGAATCCGCTCCTATAGGAGTCTCTATCAATAAGGATCAAGCCAACAGCTCCATCGGAATCTCCAAGATATGAACGATGGTAGTGGAAATAAAAGAATGACGGGCACCTGTGTCTATAAGTACTGCAGCTAAGGTGGAGTAGACACAGATCGTAACTCGTATCATCTTCGGAGTGCCGTGATCGTAGGCCTCAGCTGCCTGGAGCTGAGTTCGCCCTTGTCCTCCTAATCCCTGTAGTCGGGGTGGACCTCCTGGTGGTGGTGGTGGTAACATCTCGAATCGTCACCCACCGTCAGCTACACGACCAGCTCCTCTTCCACATTCACCTGCTCCCTACGGACCTCCTTGGTCGAATCTTTGTCTCTGCCTGGGTGGTCCTTCGACCGTCTACTGATCATTCGTACGGCGGGTCGGACGGTCATGAGCCATGTGACCCTTCCCACCGCATGTGTAACATTGCCTGCTCCTGGAATGAATGTCTCTGCCTCAGGTGCCTCGCACAACCGACCCTGAATCCTGCGGTCATCCACCTATAGGTCTGTTCCTCTTAGACCTCTATGACATCTGTCTGCTGCCAACTACAAAAGACTCCGCTATGTGACGACTAGTGGTGGTTCTCGCTGCTAATGACCGCTCTGCAAGGAAACTCTCCACTAAGAGGGATCTCTCTAACACCCCCTTCTATGTCGGGATGCTGAGTGAGATCATCGAAACCCTGATCTCCTGTTTGAGCCCCTAATCGAAGGTCGGGGCCCTGAAGAATGGGTCCCGCGCCATATTTTTGGAGTAGCGTGAGAGGTCAGTGAACCTCACTGAGTATTGAGCTACAGTAATGCTTCCCTATTGCATATGAATAAGCTCCTATACGCTCACTGCGCGAAGAGTCATTGGAACAAACTTTGCTCGAAACAGGCTCTCGAAGTCTGCCCAGAGAAGAGTCACCTCGTCATGAACCTGGAGCATCAAGCTCCACCATCTGCCTGCTGCTTCCTGTAGAAGGCTAGCAGTAAGGATCACCATGAGATTAGTTGGTGTCCCTACTAGTCGGAAGACTCTCACTACAGCCTCCAACTAATCCTTAGCTGCCTGTGGGTCCGTCTCTCCCCTAAACCTAAGTGGCCTCTGGTGCTGGAACTCTTGCAACACGCTCAGGTGGCATGCATCGTCTGCTGTTGGGACCGGTGGCATCGGTGGCCCAATGGGTAATGGTACCATTGGTGCCTCCACTGGTGCCTCTATTGGAAGAGGTCCCTGCACCGAGGCCTCATCACTCGGTGGGAAATCAGTGCGTACTAATCTCAGAACCCTGTCTAGCTATCTACATGGCAGCATCCTAAAAATAAATAGGTGCACCACGGTCAATAAGTTATACCTAGTGAGCTGACTCAAATATATCACAAAGAAAACTATTGAAAACATGAACGCATTCAGTGTTTCTGTGCACTGAGTTAGAAATCAGAAGTTAGGCTCCTGGTGTATGGATACGTCGATCGCCACACCAACACTAGATTCCCTAAACTAATAACCACACTCACTACTCTTAACACTATTACTATTAAAAGAAATATCAGAGTCCTATGTTATACAGTAGAACCAATTCCTCTAATACCAATTTGTCACGACCCGTCCCCGGGGCCTGTGTCGTGACTACCCCAAGCCCACCTTCCATAGGCCAGGGGCTGGAGACTAGCACCGAAATGTGTAATCCCTAAAACTGGGAAGGCATTTCCTTTATAACCTGTAATCACGTGCAACCAAGTACACAGCAAGATACGAACACAAGTAAACTGAATAGTAAACACAGTGAGTACAGTAAATAAAGGGGCCAGAATAAAATCCCAACTAGAAAGTACAAGAAACTGAAAGTACAAGTAAACTAGAGCAAAAAGCAAGACAGTTATTGGGTCTTCCTCTGAGGTTCCTACCTAAAGGGTAGGTACAGATCACCTCCTCAGCACTCCACATTTGTCTGTCTCCTCCGTGTACCGACTCGTCGTAAGGTCCTCCTCCGGGCACCGTCCAGTCCTAGTACTCTCAGTCTCGATCAACGTTGTTCGTCATCTTCACGAAACACAATAAGGTGTGGGCATAGCCCGTGTAGAGGTGAGTATAACGATACTCAGTAGGGACCCCAAGACCCTCAAGGTATCACAAAATCCACAAAGGATAAAACTCAAATCATGAAGTCAACTGTCAACCCTACTTAGGTATATGCCCATACATAAACCTAAGTTATCAAGTATACCCATCTCAATCATGAGGAAACACAGGTTCCAACCCAAAATCCCAAAGATCAATTATTCCAAAAAGGAAGAAAAACCACAAAGGTAAGTACCACACAAGTACACCACACAAAAGAATACCACCAAGGTATTACCATAAAGGAAAGTACCACACAGGTATGAACTCAGCTCACACCAGGTATAACTTAGGTACGGTAGTAGAGATGATTAGTTATAGCTACTAAATCATCTTACTCCTTTAAGAGGCTCTGCTGCTGACCCACACAGAATCTCTAGGAGCTAACCCACACAGGATCGCTTGGAGTTGACCCACACAGGATCGCTAGGAGTTGACCCACACAGGATCTCTAGGAGCTGACCCACACAAGATCACTGGGAGCTGACCCACAAAGGATCTCTAGGAGATAATCCACACAGGATCCCTAGGATCTAACCCACACAGGATCACTAGGAGCTGACCCACACAAGATCCCTAGGATCTGACCCACACAGGATCGCTAGGAGCTGACCCACACCGGATCACTAGGAGCTGACCCACACAGGATCACTAGGAGTTGACCCACACAGGATTGCTAGGATATGACCCACACAGGATTTCTAGGAGCTGACCCACACAGGATCCCTAATAGCTCACCCACACAAGATTGCTAGGACCTGACCCACACAGGATCGCTAATCAGTCTTCTCGTCACAGCCAGCTACTGGGTTCCCGCACTATGCTCGCTCGTCTTCGGGAGGATCTGCTCCACAAGACACTGGTCGATAATCCAACTTCCACAAAGTCTCATAGAGAACTATCTCAAAGGACCTCCACATCATAGGGGTCTCAACGCAACAAACGGAGCATCAATTAGACAATCGGTCTGTGATTAATTAGCCTTTTAGTCCCGGGGGACCGGTTGGATTCGTGCTCGATCCAACCTGACCATACCCCATCATAATCCAAATCTTCAGTGGGGTATACTCAAAGGGACTGTCTCACTCTAATATTTCTAGCACCATATACAGTTCGTCAAAACAGACGTCTGGTGCCAAAGTTATGGCCAAAAGAGCGTAAATGGGTCGAAGTGGGTCCGGGTCCGGTCCGACCTAGTCGGACCGACCCACCCCAACCCGGCCTGGGCCGACCTAGCATGGGTCAACCAGGCCCACTGGGCGGCCCGTCCCACTGGGCAGCCTGGTCCGCTGGGTCCGGTACAGCCCGAGTTGGGTGGTCCAGTAGGTCGTGAGGACCGCGAGGGGTCACGGGGGTCCACAGGGCGGCTCGGCCGCGGGGGTGCCGCGAGGCCGCGGGGTGACTCGTCCGTGGAGCGGCTCAGTCGTGGGTGGTGGCTCGGTCATGTGGTGGCGGATCAGGCATGGGGGTTCGACCGTGGAGCGGTGGCCCGGCCGTGGGGCGGCGGCTCTGCCACGGACGGCGGCTTGGCTGTGGGGCGGCGGCTCGGCCACGGGGGTTCGACCACGGATGGTGGCTCGACCGCGGGGCGGTTTGGCCGTGGAACGGCGTAAAGGTCGCAGCAGCGGTGTCACGGGGTGTGGAGGATATGGGGTGGCGGTGGCCATGGGGAGGTGGTGGATGAAGGGCGGCGTCGTTGTGTCGTCGCCTTCGTCACGGCCGGCGGAGGTGTCGGCCGCCGTTCTCGTGCCTTATCAGTGCCAAAAACCCTCTTTGGTTTCCGTCTTCCTCCATCGCAAAGAACACCACATATCATTACAAGAATTGCAGAGAGGATGGTCCATGTTTGTTTGGAGCGCACTCTCCACATTAGAGCGGTAGCAAGAGGCTCAACGTAATCGTGAATCAAGAACAAGTATGGAAGATATTTAAAAACATCAATCCCCACAACCCTCGTCAGTCTCTATTCCCAATCCCGCAAAAGAATTAGAAGGGGAGTACATGGGAAGTGATAATCATATAGAAATAAACCCCTACCTCATTCGTTTTTTGTTGTCAACAAGGCGGAAATAACGTTCAT
Organism: Viscum album; assembly: GCA_963277665.1. Classification (NCBI taxonomy): domain Eukaryota; kingdom Viridiplantae; phylum Streptophyta; class Magnoliopsida; order Santalales; family Viscaceae; genus Viscum; species Viscum album. The sequence goes on from OY728151.1 coordinate 1,086,338,131, forward strand.
CGATTGAAGACGTCCCACATTGGAGGATGTCCCAAGGAAGAAGTCAAAGTCGGCGTTCTTATTTTGTGTTCTTCATTGGATATTTTTCTCCCAATTCTCCAAGTTTCTCCCTTTTGCCAAGAGTTTCCCCCAATTCCACCAAAATGAGGAATAGACAACTTAATAGATTATGTTGGAATAATTTTAAATTGGTTTAATTAATTAATTGATGGGTTGGCTTAATTAATTAAAGGGGGAGAGTTGGCATAATAAGTGGGGGAGCTCAAGAGGTTTCTCCCCACATAATAGGGAGTTCAATAGGTTTCAATCCTTGGGTGTTCCCCACCACCATAACCTCTCATGGGATGTTTAGGCTCGGTGGTCCCCACCTCTATAACCTATCATGGGAGGTTTTAGTTCAGTGGTCCCCACTTGTGAAACATCCCCATGGGAGTTTCAAAAGAAAATAAAAAAAATGTTACACCATTTTATTTTATTTTATTATTTCATGAATAAGTGAAAAACTAACTTCTACCCTCGTCCTACTGCAGTCGAGGTGAAGGTCTCCTTAAGTTAATATCGGCGCTGTGAGTTCAACGATGTCCTCGTATTTCAATTCCTAGAACCAGTTCAAAAGTTAGAAAAACCCACTCGCACGTTTACTAAACTTACCTGAAAAAAGTTCATAAATTCATTCTGGGCACTCCAGGCCTCGGAATCATGCACCGTCAATTTTCACAAACTTGTAAAATTCCCATTTAATAAAATAATACATGGAAATTCCGGGTCTTTACATAATCCTACTTGGGATCCTCAAGTTCTACACATATAAAAAGTCATCCTACTCAATATCCTTAGCTATAAAGGTAAGGGAGGAATCCTACAAGGGATCCTCAAATAACAAGTCAATAGAGGCATCCTACAAAGGGTCCTCAAAATGATACATAGGTAAAGGGGTTATATTAGGGATTACTTAGGTTTTCATGTAAGAAAATAAATCCCATAGTAGACCTATATTAATATTAAGAAGTTATAGGCATCCTACATGGGATCCTCTAGGTCAAAATGTAAGCAGAGGAACCCTATAGGGGGTCCTCAGAAACAACTAGTCTCATGGCCTCTCAGGACATAAGGGAATGTCTTGCAAGGGATACATCCTCTCAAGGAGAAGTTATGAAGGCATATGTCATAAGAGATAGATAATTTCTAATCTCATATCAAAGATCTCACTCTTAAGAGACAACTAAATTCGATAACTGGAGGAAAAACCTCTCCATTTAGATAAAAACTTGAAATGCCTCCTAGGAGTCCTCAACCCACCACAAGGGTTTTACTATCACAATATACATAGAAATATACTCAAAATGGACTAATCTTGGGTCCAATTATGACTCATGGGTAAAAAGATTCAAACCCCCCTCAAAGGGAAGCAAAGGAGGAGTACACGGCGTGAGTACCCTGGTACACGGCGTGTACCCTCAAGGCCCCACCTAGGCGTGTACTCCAACCATACTTGGAATGTAAACACCCAAGTACATAGAGTGTGGGTTTTGTACACAATGTTCACCCAACACAAGGTATCTTCCCATTTACCTCACATGGTATGGCCATGTATTATGCCTGACTGTGTACATCTACATGGTGTGCAACCCACACGAGGTTTAGTCGCATACTTTACACAGCATGTGCCCCTTAAATGGGCAGCCTAGCTAGGTACTCTACTAGATGAATGAGTCTAAGTATATGGAATATAATGGCCATACATGTAATTCACTTCATAAAATTCATCTTCCCCAAACAGAAAGAACACACGGATGTTTTCCCTAAACCACACGTCGTGTAAATGGGTTTTCTCGAATGGAAAACACCCAAATCACCCTGAAACCCCTGTCTTCTTAGAAAAATATATAAATAGGCCCACTAAAGGTCTAAATAAATCATAATGGGGGATTAAAAACTGAAAAAAATTAAACTATGGGGATTTTTATCACTTAAAAATGGACTACCTTTAGGTGGAATCCACTGAAACTTTGCCCATTTCCACGGTCCACGGTTGTCACACAACGATTCGATGCATCCCGAGATCCACGATAGTACCTACTTCCTCCTCCAAATTTATCTCGATCTCTATATCCATCTCCCATTTTCTCTCTCAGATATGTGAAGTTAGAATTACATAGGGGCGTATATGATAATCCAGAGGGGAGAAAGAAAATAAAATAAAAGAAGAAAAGAAAAGTAATAAAAATAAAAGAAAAAGAAAAAGGGACCTCGGTTGGACTCAATGGCCAAACTGAGGTTATTCCCCAACTAGGATAAAATCCTCATTCTAGACTCAATATAAGATATTTAATCTCAATATGATGCTTCATTCAAAATATATGGACAAACGAACCTACATGAAAAAATTAATATTTAATTTATTAAATATTAAATATTAATTATTCCCCTAAAACCCAAATGGATTAAATTTACACCAAACTCATTTCCTAGGGTAAAACCCCTATTTTGGGACCAATGGAGTAGTTAGAAAAATTATCTGAGATAATATTCTAAGAGAAATTTTTAATTTTACCCCTTATAATAATCTAGAAGAAAAAATTCAAATTTCTACACAAAATTGTAGTCTAAAAAAATGGTTTGTTACAATAAGGATATAGATGTGTATAACATCATGTTTTACCTTCCTGATATATATCAAGAGTAAGTGATACAAGAGAGATATGAGATATCCAATACACTATTCGCATGTGGTCTTAGAGATTCAGCGCCAGTTGGGCCTTGTATTGTCAAGAATATTGGTCATATAAAGCACTTATACATCTCATGCTTTAATATCTCTAATGAGATATGTGAAAATCTCATAATTTAATAACTTCCTACATAATTATTTAGTTTCATTTTTAATTAAAAAATGAGAAATAGTGATAAGACTCTTTTAGAACTTCTTACTCTCATTCACCTATTTGAAAAGGGCATGGGGTGTGAAAAACTTGAAGTCCTTATGGAGAACAATAAATTGAATAATAAGGAAAAGGGTACCAATAATTATACTAATTCGAAATATATTGAGTATCTTACTTATAATAATAATATGATCTAAAGGCAGGTGATAAAAAAATATGTAGTGTGTTTTTCATGTGGACAGCTAGGACACTGGAAGAAAAAATACACCCAGAAGAAAGGAGAATCTAAATGTGTGTTCGTTATCAAATATTATATTTCTATATATACAAATTGGTTATTAGATATAGATTTTGGTTCTCACATATATATATAAAAATAGGAACAAAGTATATTTTGAAATATTTCCAGAGAATATGTGGATCTTTGAGCATCCAATAGAGCATGACTTGCTGCTTTTGATATAGAAGACCACCACCTTCCATTTATAACTAGAATTATTTTGGTTTTAAAGAACTATTATTTTTGTTCCAAGTGTTACTAATAACATAATCTATGTTTATTTCCATGACATGGATGGATTTATTTTCAAATTTGGAAATAAATAATACCACTTTTTCAAAGATAACATTTTTATGGTATGGAAAAACTAAATAACAGTCTATATGTATTAAATTACAAAAAACAAGTATTTAAAATAGATAATGAATCATGTTCTCATAACTTATATAAAACCCAGTTGTGGAATTTCCATCTTGGTCATGTAAATGAGAAGCATCTAAAACGATTTATCAAGATGGTTATTTAGACTCTTTTGATCTAAGATTTCTTGAAATATTCTATTCCTATTTTCAAGGAAAAATGACCAAACCACAATTTGGTGGATAGGATAAAAGGGATTCAAATATTCTAGTGTTGGTATACACCTATGCATGTAGAAATTTTTCAATAGAATCTAGAGGTGGATATTCTTACTTCATAACTTTTATTAATGAATTGAGTAGATTTGGCTATGTATTCTTAATGAAGTATAAATCTGAGATCTTTAATAAATTCAAAGAGTTAAAGAATGAAATATAGAATCAAATTAGTAAGAAGATAAAGAGTCTTCAATCTGATCAAGGTGGTGAATATATTAACCAATATTTTATCAAATTTCTATGGGAGTTTGAGATTGTATTTAAAACCACTCCACCTTATATACCATAGTGGAATGGTGTTAGTGAAAGGAGGAATCATACCTTGCTATAAATTGTAAGGTAGGTAATGAGTCATGTGGATATTACATTTTCCTTTTGGGGATATACATTAAAAACTATGATATACACTGATGTACGCCTGTTGTAGGGCGTTGCAAAAGAAAATTTCTAAGTTTTCCTAGTGTAGCACAGTGGCTGACCAGGGTCATCTCACTTGAGGAGCGTTACAGTCGGTTTAATCACCTATTATAGTTCACATAATCTAATTATTTTTATGTTTTTATATTATTTATGAAAACTATGGTTTTAAGGGTTTTGTAAAATAGTTCAATTAAAATAATTACATGCATAATTTAAATCTAGATGCAAATAGAATAAAATCAGGGAAGAAAGGTCTTGGTCCTAAGGTTGGATAACACAGGTTCATTCGTTATTTATTTATTGTTTAAATTCAATTTTATAATCCATTCATTTAAACCTCATTAATGAATTACTTTCCTTTTATTTAATGAGTGTGTGATTTTAGCATGCATCCAACATACAAAACCACACCTCCTCTAGTAGTCAAGTAGGGTAACACCTCAACCAGGAATGTTATTCCTAAAAGACCCAGTGGTTGTGCCCAAATTTACCCTACTGGTAAAAGCGGTCGTTGTAGTACATGTAGGGGTCGAATCCATAGGGACCGAAGAAGAAACCTTGAGACACTTTGATTAGATGCGGGATTGGCTATGAAGAGGCTAACTATGATGTTGATTGATTTGAAGAAATATTTATTTAAATTAAAGAACAAAAACAATAAAATTACTTGAATTAAAACAACTAATTAATGTGAGTTGATCCTAGGTTGTCTCTTGGGCTTGATTGGATGTATTTGTTTTTCATTTGATTTTCTGTTCATCGGTTCAAGAGGTATCTATTAAATGAAATAATTCTTCAATATCATTCTCCGATTTAATCCTTACACAATTTCAAGGCTAATCACCAATTAACTTAGAGGATCAATTAAATGAGAACTCCAAGGAATTGGATCGTACTAGCACTCAAAATGTATCGTCGTAAAAGTCGGTGAAGACAAAGAAGAAGATAAATCAAAGAAAGGAACTCTTAAAATAAAGAACAAATTTAAGAATTTAAGAACATCAAATAACATCCAATCCAACTCATGAAACTTCCTAGGATAAAAACATAAAAGGTTATCCCTCCATTGATGCTATTATATCAATGGAAGCAGGTAATTGACTTAAAGAAGCGGGATTGAAGAAGAAAAAAAAACATTAATCAAAATGAACACTCCACCGTTGTGTGATGAACTCACAAGTGCGGGTGTGAATAAATTCACACTAAGATTAAATGGTATCAACGTGTGAAGAAAAGGAAAATAAAAAGTGAAGAAGAAGAATAAATTTTATTAAAATACTAAATGTGAATGAAAAACTTACATTAGAGAAATTGACGATGCCATTACAAAACGAAAGCGGGAAATTACAATTGAAAGAAAAACATGGATTCAAAGGAAAATGTTAGATGATTATTCCATTCACCACCAACTCATTATATAGGCATATTAGGAGCCTTAGGTCCACCCCCCAACAATTAATTCACCCCCCAACAATTAATAGTGTCAAATGGAGGGTGAATAATCAAAAGGAAATTGATGTTTTGAATTTGACCCGGAAAACTGTCCAGATTCGTCCACCATATTGACATGTGAATTAGAAATTGCAAAAGGCCGAATCTGGAGTAGTTGTAGAAGAGAAATATTTTCGTACATGTGTATTATAGAATCTCTAAAAATTTCAGGAAATTTGGATCATCCGTTTGGAAGTTATGGTCTAAATTGTGGGACGGATTTCTGTGCATTAATGACGAGTCCACCATTTAAATCTCAACTTCAGATCCCTTTATCATCATGAAAACATCAGAATTAGCTCCGGCCATAGTTGAATAAAATGATCCTCATATTTTTATCTTTATTATTTATAAATTTGAGCTTCATTGGGCTTGGTGTCTGGGCCCCATATTTGTTTGATGGGCCTTAGGCCCATTATGCTTTTTCCAGCAAATTTCTGCCTTCAGGCGAAAAATTCTCCATCTTCCTTTGGGATTCATCCATCGGACCTAAAAGATAAAATGTTCCAAACAAAGTGATAAATCATATCCCAAAATTTCAAATTAAAATAATTAATATTATAATTTCCACAAGCAAATTATTGAGTGGTCCCAAATTGACATTTTAAGCATGAATTGCACAATGATGGGAAATGAAGTTCAATTTATGAATTGGACTAAAATTGATGTTTATGAACTTTTAAAAACATTAATATTAAGATATTAAAAATGAATATTATCCATTTTCAGTGACTAATCACACCCCCCAACTTGAGTTTTGCTAGTCCCGAGCAAAATAAATTAAAAATATGAAATCCAAATCCCCTTTTCCAAAAACATTTAAATACACATTACTCACCCAAATATCTAATACCAAAAAAAATTATGAAAACCCATCAAAATAATTTAAAACAAGCTAGGTCCATAAGCATATCCCAAGCCCAAACCCATTCTTTTGTTCAAATTCATCGCCACATTTCATCCAATTCCAATTAAGCATGATAAAGTGTTGTGCATCATAAAAGATATGGGGCCCATTTTATTGTTCAAGGGGAAAAAATGGAAGCGCTAGGTGGGAATCACATTAAACCTTAATATGAGTATCCATTTTTTTTATTTTTTATTGATTTTTTTTTTTTTTGATTTTTTTTTAACCACAATAGATATGAAAAGACTAACTCTGGGCAAGACAACTATGGAGTCACGATCCCCAAGTGTCGGACACCACGCATTTTGTCAATTTCATGCTCTACAATAGAGATATAAAGCCTAACTCTGGGCAAGACAACTATGGAGTCACGATCCCCAAGTGTCGGATGCCACGCATTTGGACAAAACATTGCTCTATGTGGTCATTATTTTTTTTTTCAATTTTTTTTGTTTTTTTTTTGTTTTTTTTTTGTTTTTTTTTTGACACTCAAATTAAACTAAAAGTGACCCCAGAACCCTATTCTATAATGAAAGGGACCCAAGAACTCAAATTTACACCCACGATCCAGTAGACGTGTATTGTGGCATTTTTATTAAGAGGATGAAAATGTAAACTTTGAAAAATCACATCGGACAACTGCACTTTCCAAAAACTATGCTCATAAACTTAAACTTGCATTAAAATCAGAATCAAGGCATGCAAAATTTATTTGATATCCAATTTTAGATTTTGCAATGTGTGTTATCATGTTCAAGGTTAATGGAATTTTTCTTTTCATGCATGTTTTTATTCAAAAAAAATCATTTTTTATCCCCCCCCCCAACTTAGAATAACACTGTCCCCAGTGTTTAAAGAAAAGAAAAGTTAGAAGGGGGTAGGAGAGGAGTTCAATGAAGAAATTTAAAATGAAAATCATGGAATGAAGTCACCTGGTGGTTGATGATGATAGTGCATGCCATAGTCTCCCTTCAATCCTGGATTTGAGTCTCAGCGGCTTGGATGGTGGTGAATGAATTTTCCTTATGGATTTCAACATGTACTTTTATTTTTTTTAACCTATAAAAAAATAAAACAAAACAAAATAAACTGATGATACATTGTCTTCTTTATATTTTCTGGGTAAGGTATTACTCAGAGATCACACCACGTGACACGGATGAATATGGCGCTCCCCTTTCATACCCATCCTTACTCATAAAAGAAGAACAGGTCAACAGCTTATGGTAATTTATTATATGAAAAATAAAATGATTCAAAATGACTGGAAACAAGAAAACCATGGGTTTCCTCCCATGCAGTGCTTTTATTTAACGTCGTTGGCTCAACTTTTACCCCCCAACTTATCCAATTCCAACTTTCAAAATTTTAATTAACCCATCTTTCTCCACTTCAACAAGATTGAGATTGATTGTTTTTTTTGAAATTTGTTTCGTATGAAATCCTATTTTCTACAATGATTGGTAAAATCCAAGGAATATCTAAAATGTTTGATCGTGTTTTATCCGGATTATTTCCTATGATTTCAAGGTTCATTCCTGCATGGTGAGATTCTTGATGAAAATTTATGATAATTGAATGGTCTTGGTTATCATAAATAGAGGGATTATTGAGTAGGGAAGGAAGTATTAAAACATCGAGTTCAGTTTGATTGAATTTTCCTAAAGAAGAATGATAATTTGAATCAAAAATTGTTTCTTCTTTAAAAACATTTGAAAGAATTGGTTCCTTTTGAAAAGATGATTCATCCCCAAAATTTTCCATTTGAATTTCATGAGTGGGTATAGACACAATATTCTTTATATCTCCCAACGGTTCAATGATCGGTGATTCTAAAAAAAATTTATTGGAGAAATATTCTGAACACTCAATCCATGAAGACAAATTCTCCCCTTGTGAATCCAAAAAATTAATTTCATCCTGATTTAAATACCCTTCAACATTTCTTTGATCTTGTTCAATTATCCCATATCCAAAGGTTAGTTCTTTTTTAAATTCATGGGAGGTTTTTGGGATAAAAGATTCATCTATCAATGACGAGGAAAGAACATCTTGAGTGGGAACGGGTTCCTCAAAAGTCTTAAAGCTTTGTAATTCTAATCTGAAAGATGAAACTTCTGAATTCATTTTATCCATTTGTTCACACAATTGTTCAAGAATTTTTTCAGGATTAGGGTTGATATATGTTTGTACATCATGGACTTCCTCATTATTTATCTTTTCAATCATTTTTGATAGGTATGAAAATTGATCTTGTAAACATTCAGCATTTCATAAATTGTACATCTCATCAGGTGTGGTGTATTCAATTAAGGATTGGTCAATGAAATTCCCTATGTGAGGTGTTTCCCAATATTGATTTCCAACTTGATTATAGCATTGATTTATGAAGGGGTATTTTGGAGGATAATCCATTGGAATTGATTGAAAATTGGTTTTGGGGTTTTTTTTTTGACACACTGAAATAGAAAGGGGAAAAGAGAAGAGAAATTAGGGTGAGAATAGAGAATTTGGGGTGAGAAATGATGATGTGGGTCTAAGTTACTTACTTGGGTCCCCGGAAACGGCGCCAAAATTTGGTTGCGCCCAAATTTACCCTACTGGTAAAATCGGTCAATGTAGTACATGTAGGGGTCGAATCCACAGGGACCGAAGAAGAAACCTTGAGACACTTTGATTAGATGCGGGATTGGATATGAAGAGGCCAACTATGGTGTTGATTGATTTGAAGAAATATTTATTTAAATTAAAGAACAAAAACAATAAAATTACTTGAATTAAAACAACTAATTAATGTGAGTTGATCCTAGGTTGTCTCTTGGGCTTGATTGGATGTATTTGTTTTTCATTTGATTTTCTATTCATCGGTTCAAGAGGTATCTATTAAATGAAATAATTCTTCAATATCATTCTCCGATTTAATCCTTACACAATTTCAAGTCTAATCACCAATTCACTTAGAGGATCAATTAAATGATCACTCCAAGGAATTGGATCGTACTAGCACTCAAAATGTATCGTCGTTAAAGTCGGTGAAGACAAAGAAGAAGATAAATCAAAGAAAGGAACTCTTAAAATAAAGAACAAATTTAAGAATTTAAGAACATCAAATAACATCCAATCCAACTCATGCAACTCCCTAGGATCAAACCATAAAAGGTTATCCCTCCATTGATGCTATTCTATCAATGGAAGCAGGTAATTGACTTAAAGAAGCGGGATTGAAGAAGAAGAAAAAACATTAATCAAAATGAACACTCCACCGTTGTGTGATGAACTCACAAGTGCGGGTGTGAATAAATTCACACTAAGATTCAACGGTATCAACGTGTGAAGAAAAGGAAAATAAAAAGTGAAGAAGAAGAAGAAATTTTATTAAAATACTAAATGTGAATGAAAAACTTACATTAGAGAAATTGACGATGCCATTACAAAATGAAAGCGGGAAATTACAATTGAAAGAAAAACATGGATTCAAAGTAAAATGTTAGATGATTATTCCATTCACCACCAACTCCTTATATAGGAATATTAGGAGCCTTAGGTCCACCCCCCAAAAATTAATTCACCCCCCAACAATTAATAGAGTCAAATGGAGGGTGAATAATCAAAAGGAAATTGATGTTTTGAATTTGACCCGGAAAACTGTCCAGATTCGTCCACCATATTAACGTGTGAATTAGAAATTGAAAAAGGCCGAATATGGAGGAGTTGTAGAAGATAAATATTTTCTTCCATGTGTATTATAGAATCTCTAAAAATTTCATGAAATTTGGATCATCCGTTTGGAAGTTATGGTCGAAATGGTGGGACGGATTTCTGTGCATTAATGACGAGTCCACCATTTAAATCTCAACTTCAGATCCCTTTATCATCATGAAAACATCAGAATTAGCTCCGGCCACAGTTGAATAAAATGATCCTAATATTTTTATCTTTCTTCTGTATAAATTTGAGCTTCATTGGGCTTGGTTTCTGGGCCCCACATTTGTTTGATGGGCCTTAGGCCCATTATGCTTTTTCCAGCAAGTTTCTGCTTTCAGGCGCAAAATTCTCCATCTTCCTTTGGGATTCATCCATCGGTCCTAAAAGATAAAATGTTCCAAACAAAGTGATAAATCATATCCCAAAATTTCAAATTAAAATGATGGATATTATAATTTCCACAAGAAAATTATTGAGTGGGCCCAAATTGACATTTTAAGCATGAATTGCACAATGATGGGAAATGAAGTTCAATTTATGAATTGGACTAAAATTGATGTTTATGAACTTTTAAACACATTAATATTAATATCTTAACAATGAATATTAGCCACTTTCAGTGACTAATCACCCAGCTCCACCATATGTTGTTTCATACCTTATGGAAACCCCAACTCCACCATATGAAGGTTTTTCCTAAGATAATGGAGGTAAAATTAATGAATCGATGAAAAGTAATGGATTTGGAAACAGTGTTGTGGTGGATGACTGTCGCACCCGTGCAATATTCCCACCTCCACCACAAATAGAATAAAAACATTTTTGAATTGAAGCACAATAATAAATAACATCGTGAAACCTCCCCCGAGTCCAAGCCTCAAGTTAGTCACTTTCCATTTCAAAGTACATTGATATCACAATGGAAAGATGGAAGAGAGAGAATGAGATTGATAATGGAAGAGAAAAGGGGTGGAAGAATAAAGGCGAACACTTTAATATAAAAAAAGATTAATGAATTACATGATAAAATAAAACTAAAAATAAAAATAAAAAAAATTCTAAATGGCCCTTGGCCTCCTCTCATTGGTTCCCCATATGGTGTGGGGATAGGAAGGAATGATTTGAGAGGTAGGAGCTCCTCTCCTTTTATAGGTAGAATCTGTACTCCATAAGTTGTCTCATTTTTTACCAATTAATTGGACGATTCACACATGGACCCCTTAATTAAATTTGTTTATAAATTTTTTTTACATTCACCCTCTAAATGTTAGATTAATTTGACATCATATGTATGAGTTGTTATTTTTTAATTGGTGGTTTCTTTTTTTGGACGAAGGTTCTAGGAAGCTTCTTTCAAAATTATAACATCTAATAGCAACCATAATGACTTAAAAACTCTCTAAAATTAATTTCAGAGATGCTCATATATGTCATCATTCTATTCCAGGTATAATCACATAAATTGGAGGTGTGTAGTCCAAGATGGACTTCCATTACAGTGATGGGGTCCACACTATCTGCCCGGAAAAGTTTTTAACTTCATTGATTTTTTAAGGCCACTAGATGATCTAATCAGACCTTGGTCTAGAAGAAAATGTTTAAGGAAATAAAATAAGGATTCTAAAAAAATAATCACTCAATTTGGAATTATATTTTTCAAGAAATGACTAAAATACCCTTTATGTAAAAATATATCAAAAATCCGGAATTAAGAACTTTTCAAAATTTAACTCATTTTCATTCTATAATCCAATTTGACCATTTTTTAATAAAACATTTAAATACATGGGTTTTATAATTTAAAAAATCAACAATTAATTAATATTGGATTAAAAATATGTACATAAATTTGCTCTGTCATACACACTAAACCAAGTACCAACTAAAGCAGAAAATGGAATTCCATTCATGTTATGGAGTGGAAAGAAACATGTTTTGTCACGTCAACTTGTATGAGGATGTGGGGGATTTTTTTGGGCCACCTTTTTAAACAAACTATAACCTCGTGGAATGAAGTTTATATTTATAGGATATAATAAAGAAACTAAGGGATATTATCTATATAACCCATAAAACAAGAAATTGATTATCACAAGGAAATAAATCTTTTATGATAGGGAATAAATCATCAAGAAGGATATTAGGAGAAAGATTGACTTCGATTAAGGTAATTATCTAGATGCATAAGAGTTATTATAGGAACATATTTCATAGGTCCCCATAGAAGAAGTTGTTCCTGAAATAAAAGTACTCCATAAGAGTACCAGAGAGGTAAGAGAACCAAAAATATATGGTTTTCTAATCACTAAATATAAAAACTCATTATTTATTGATAATAATGAACTATTATCAAAGAGGTGGTAGAGAGCTCAAAAGTTTTAAGATGGAAAAAATCCATGAATTTTGAGATGGATTCCATGTATCATAACCAAATTTGAGTTATGGACAATCTATCAAGTGATGTAAAAAATTTTGGGTGTAAATGGGTATTCAAGAGAAAACTTGACATGAAATGTAAATTAAATACCTAAAAATCATGTTTAATGGCTAAAGGGTTTGAGAAACATCAAGGCATTGACTATGAAAAAACTTTTTCTCTAGTTTCCATGTTTAAATTAATCAAAATTATACTTTCTATAATTGCTTACCATGACTATTAAATTCAGAATATGAATTTTAAAACAACTTTCCTTAATGATAACCTTCTAAAAGATGTATATATGACACAAGTAATAGGTTTTATGACTCCAAGTAATGCTAAAAAGTATTGAAAGTTGCAGATATCCATTTATATATTAAATAAATCATCCTATTCATGGATCATTTGATTCAATTATGCTATATATGGATTTTTTTCATTAATAATTAATGTGATAAATGTATTTATAATCAGTTTAGTGAGAGGGAGTTCATTATCCTAGTAGTGTATATCGATGACATATTAATTATTGGAAACATGTTGTTGGTCTTATATTCAGTTAAAGACTAGTTAAACAAGTGATTCTATATAAAGGACTTAGGTGAGGTAGCATAAATTCTAAGGCTCAAGATAATTCATGATAGATCCAATAGGTTTCTTGGAATAATTCAAGTTATATGCATTGAACTTACACTAAAGATATTTAGTATAGAATAATCCAAGAGAGGATTGGTTCTAGTGTCACATGGTATATATATTTCCAAGAAAATGTGTCCTAAAACACAAGATGTAAAAGAAATAATGAGTAATAACTCATATTATTCTATTATAGGATCAATCATATATGTTATGTTATATACTAGTCTATATGTTACCTACACCTTGAGCATGGTAGGTGAATATCAAGTTGATCCAGGTAAACGTCATTAGTATATTGTTAAGGTTATCCATAAGTATATGATAAGACCTAAGGATATGTTCTTAGTGTATTGAGGATACAAAGATCTATTCATAAGGGGTTATACTGATTTTATTTTCATTCATAATATGTCTTCAGTCTCAATGCAGCTAGTTTTCACTTATTCTACAGCAGAGTCTGAGTATATAGTGGATTCTAATTAATCCAAAGAATCTATTTGGATAAAACAAATTCAAATAGATTAAGGTGGTACCTAGAATTTAATACCCTATCACATTATACTATGATAATACTATAATGGTGGCTCTCGTGAAGGATCCAAGGTCAGACTGACAGACAAAACACATACTCTGGAAGTATAAACTCTTGAGGAATTTTTTCTCAATGGGGTGAAGTTGTGATTAATAGAGTTTCCCTATAAGAATACCTAGTGGAACCCTTAACTAAATCCTTATATCAATTAAATTATTAGTATCATGTGAGAGCTACTAGACTGAAGGTTGTTTGCATTTGGATCTAGTGCAAGTGGGAGTCTATTGGAGTTGGTTCCCTATAACCAACTTCTATGTAATTTATGATTGCTTGTATTGATTTTTTTTAATATTAATAAACTTATTATCATGTCATTATTGTTATTATGTGTGATATGGTATGTGATAATGTCTTAAGAGTAATTGTCACACTGAAAGGTCATAATAGTTCTCTACTATGAAGTGAACCCAGAAGTTCCATGATAGTATTCTTAAATATATGTTTCATTTCCAGATGACATAGTTTAGAGAGACAAAAATGATATAGACTATAATGGGTGGAGACTAATATGAATTTGAGGCACTTTCTCATGGTGTACACCCTTGGTAATTTTTAGTGAAGGAGATTATGGGAATATGACCTGATAGTAGGAAATCCATAATTATTTATGTCATTGGATGTTCCTACCTATGTGTATTTATCCTTAGATTTTATGATTATTATTAATGGATATTATTATTCATGTACTTTTATGTATTGAAATAAACCATGAAAATATATGTTCATAGAAAAGTATGATATATTGGTTGTGTCATGAGTGATATTGAATTAATTAATAATGCGAGAAAGGATTTTTCCCTTATATTCTTTAATAAAATTTCATATCTCAGGCCCATTAATGGGAATGAAACAACCTAAATAAATCCATTCTCATGGTGTTCTATGGGCAGGTTTATTTCTATAAATTTGAATAAAGAGACATCACACATATAGGTTGATGACACCAGCATGCAACCTAGATGATTAAATATATCATGATAATGGGATTATGTTACATAGTAAGAATCTTTACGAGGTTGTATGATGTTGTGACATTAACTTCTTTCTTTATGGGTTCCTTGGAGTATTTCTAGATACTACCCTTGGACTTTGGGTGGCTCTGGCTAATAACACTGAGAAAGAGGCCTAGAGGGTCACATATTAAACGTATCCATAACCTCAATTAAATATTAATTATTATTCAAATATTTAGTTTAATAATTATTCATGTTTTCTTGATCGCATATATTTAGTTACTAATTGTTCAGGAGAATATTTGTTATCAGAATATTTAATAAATAAATATTTATAATTTAGTGAATATAATATTTATTTATTTATTTATTTTAGAATAATGAAGTGATGTTTATTTATTAAATAAATATTAATTATTCAACGCTCAATAAATATTGTGAAGGAAGGGTGGACTGAGTTTAAAGGTCTGATGAGAAATAATATGTACTCAATATTATTTGAATAAATTATAAACAATTTATTCAAGAAAATATATTAAATTAATTTGTTGGTTTTTCACATGTCAATAAATATTATTATTATTATTATTATTAAAGGCATGGGGTTTCAGGGGATTAATGAAATAATAAGGTCTCATGTGCAATTATTATTTTCTAACCCTGGAACTATTTAAACCTAATTATATTATTTCCAACCCTAGCATTATCCATTTGTTTTTGTTATGCACAATGACATCTGAAAATCCTATCAATCCCAAAAGATCTCATCTCTAATAATGCTCTCAATAATGGAGAGTAATCATCCTCTACCACCCCTCTCAATTTTAGATAGATCAAGGAGAGTCCTTATTTGAAGTAATTCTCATGGAAATAATAGATGAATGATGCAAGTGTTGGGACATTCCACACTAGCACTCAGATATTCCTATAGAATCACTTCATGGTTTGTGTTGTATGTTTAGATCATATCTAGAGGGAATCTAAACTTGATTAGTGTGAAAAAACGATGGTAGGATGTTGAGATGTCAGATTCGTCAATGAAGAAATAATTCATCATAATGTAATTCTTTAACTACTTAAAATTAAGAATAAATTACTATATGAGGATCTTGTGTTTGGTTCTAATGTTCTCATTTAAATTAATATTTGATTCAATTACTTTGGTAATGACATTACTTTTCATGTACATATCATATTAATCATTGATTATGACAAAAATTTGAGTTGGGCATGCTCTTTTGGTACTTCCACTACACCTAGAACCTTTATATTCAATACATCACATAACAATACACACCCCAGAATTGTACAGGTTTGGTGTCTTTGGAGACTAGATACATAAAAAACTTATTTCAAGAAAGATATTCAACATATCTCACAAATTTCTTCTCACATATTAAACTCATTATACATACCCCACTTAAAACCTTTCTTCTTAACTTGGGGAAATGAAACATAAGAAAAGTTAAGGTCAGATTCTCTATAAGGGTAAACATATGAGATATTAATCAATGTTCATAAGTGATCATAGGATAATAATATGTGTATGATAACATAATCATAAATTATTAAACTCATACCCAATCAGTCAAATATCTTTAATCATGAATCGTGGCATAAGGTTTTGTTATAAAAAAATATATAAGTCATAAGAGTGAAAAATCGTTAATAATAAATCATGATCCATTAGGAAATATCATAATCATAAGACATAGATTTGTGTTAAGTCTTACTATTAATACTTTTATATTGGATTGGGTTTACCCCTCATTCCATCATTTCCTTAGTCAAATTACACTCCTAAGACAATCATAATGGATAGAATCTCTTACTGAACTGGATTCACTCCCCATTTTATGTAAAGACCCAGAATTTCCATGTAATTTTTTTTTATTAAATGGGAATTTTAAGAGTATGATAAAATTGACAACATGTGATTCTGAGGCCCGGAGTGCCCGGAATGAATTTCTGAACTTTTTTTCGGGTATGTTCAGTAAACGTGCGAGTGGGTTTTTCTAACTTTTGAATCGGTTCTCAGAATTGAAATCTGAGGACACTATTGAACTCACAGCACTGATATTTTCTTAAGGATACCTTCACCTCGACCACAGTGGGTCGAGAGTGAAGGATAGATTTTGGGTTTTTCATGAAGGAATAAAATAAAAATAAAATGTGCTCGGTGCAGGGACCTCTTTCAGTGGAGGCACCAACGGTACCATTACCCGTTGGGTCACCGATGCCACCGGCCCCAGAATCAGCTGGTGCACGCCGCTTGAGCGCGTTGCACGAGTTCCAGTGCCAGAGGCCACCCAGGTTTAGGGGAGAAACAGACCCACAGGAAGATGAGGATTTGTTGGAGGCTATAGTGAGAGTCTTCTGACTGGTAGGGACACCAGTTGATTTCATGGTGATCCTTGCCATCAGCCTTTTACAGGAAGCAGCATGTAGATTGTGGAGCTTGATGCTCTAGGCTCACGATGAGGTGATTCTTCTTTAGACAGACTTCGAGAGCCTATTTTGGGAAGAGTTTGTCCCAGAAACTCTTCACGCAGTTCACATTCAGGAGCTACTTCATCTACAGCAGGGCAGCATGACTGTGGATCAGTACTCAGCGAGGTTCACTAACCTATCACGCTACTCTACAGATATGGTGCGAGACCAATTCTTCAGGGCCTGGACCTTCGATCAAGGGCTCAGACGAGAGATCAAGGCTTCGATGATCTCACTCAGCATCCCGACGTAGGCGGGGGTGTTAGAGCAATCCCTCTTAGTGAAGAGTTTCCTTACTGAGCAGTCACCTGTAGTGAGACCTACCACCAGTCGTCATGTAGTGGAGTCTTCTGTAGCTGGTAGTAGACAAATTTCACAGAGGTCCAAGAGGACCAGACCTACTGGTGGATGACCGCATTACTCAGGATCAGTTGTGCGGGGAACCTGAGGCAGAGAGGGTCATACCAGGAGCAGGCAATGTTACGCAAGCGGTGGGCAGGGTCACATGGCTCGTGACTGTCCGACCTGCCATACGGATGATCAGAATATGGTCGAAGGACTGCCCAGAAAGAGACAGAGGTTTGACCTAGGAGGTCTTCAGGGAGAAAGATAATGTGGAAGAGGAGCTAGCCGTGCAGCTAGCAGTGGGCGACGATTTGAGATGTTACCTCCACCACCACCAGGTGGTCCACCCCAACCACAGGGAGCAGGAGGACAGGGGATAGCTCAGCTCCAGACAACTGAGGCCTATGATCACGGCGCTCCAGAGATGATTCGAGGTACAATCTGTGTCTACTCCACCTTAGCTTTAGTACTTATAGACATAGGTGCCAGTCATTATTTTATTTCACTGCCCTCGTTCAAAGCTTGGAGATTCCTACAGAGCCATTGGCGTGATCCTTACAGCTAGAGACTCCTACGGGAGCGGATTCGACGATTACACACTGGTGCCGGCAGTGCGAGCTTACTCTAGGAGGTGAGATCTTTGGCTGAGATCTCCTAATAGCAGCGTCGAGACCTTACGACATCATCTTGGGTATGGACTGGTTATCTATAGTTCATGATCATATTGACTGTATTAGGTGCAAAGTACGGTGTGTCCACTCGGATGGGACCAGGTTTACCTTCACCGGCGAGAAGGGAGCCTTTGTAGCACAGGATGGACTTACTCGGAGGAGAGTGTAGCTGATCACTCATCAATTGGCTAGCCCTACCCTCAGAGTGGTTGATGTGGAGAGTCTGAGTTATCCTGTAGTGGTGGAACAGTATGCATATGTCTTCCCTGATGATTTATTTAGGTCTAACTCCTCATAGAGAGGTGGAATTTTACATTGACTTGTACCCCGGGACGGCACCGATATCTACACCAGCATATCGGATGGCTCTCATGGAGCTTCGTGAGTTGCGGGTACAACTAGAGGACTTGCAGGGGAATGGATTCATTCGGCCCAGTGTTTCTCCTTGGGCAGCCCCGATTTTGTTCTCTAAGAAGGTGGATGGGAGTTTGAGACTTTGTTTTGACTATCGGTGCCTGAACCAGGTGACCATGAAGAACAAGTACCCACTTCTGAGGATTGACGACCTCTTTGATTAGCTGAAGGAAGCATGGTGGTTCTAGAAGATAGACCTTAGATCAGGCTATCACCAGCTCAAAGTATAAGATGTGGATGGGCAGAAGATGGCTTTTAGATATTGGTATGGCCATTACGAGTTCTTGTTTATGCCATTCGGTGTAACCAATGCTCCAGCAGTGTTTATGGGACTCATGAACAGGATCTTTCAACCATACCTTGATCGCTTTGTAGTAGTCTTCATCGATGACATTCTAATCTACTCAGCTACTGAGAAGAAGCATGCTTATCATTTACAGGTAGTACTGGACACACTCTGAAAGCACCAGCTTTATGGTAAGCTCTTGAAGTGCCAGTTCTGGATCTGAGATGTTCACTTTCTAGGACATGTTATATCAGAGGCTGGAGTTGCAGTGGATTCAGTGAAGATTGAGGCGGTACTTTCTTGGGATCCACCCAGGAGTGTGATAGAGATACAGAGTTTCTTGGGTTTGGTTGGATACTACTGAAGGTTTGTGCCAGATTTCTCCAGAGTTGCAGCACCTCTATCAGCGTTGACGAAGAAGGGGAAACCCTTCGTGTGGTTGGAGAGATGCCAGCAGAGTTTTCAGGAGCTGAGGCAGAGGCTGACTAGTGCCCCCATCTTGAGGCTTCTAGAGGAGGGTGTAGGGTACGTAGTCTACTGTGATGAATTAGGGACTGGACTCGGATGTGTCCTGATGTAGGAGCGAGTAGTTATTTCATATGGTTATTGACAGGTGAGATAGAATCAGCAGAACTACGCTACCCATGACCTGGAGTTAGCAGTGATGGCCTTCACCCTGAAGATGTGGCGATATTACATGATGGACGAGCATTTTTTTAGTCTACTCGGATCACAAGAGTCTCAGGTATATCTTCTCTCATAAGTACCTGAACCTGAGACAGCGACATTGGCTTGAGTTCCTCCAGGACTATGACTTCGAGATAGTCTATACTCCTGGGAAGGGGAAGGTTGTAGCAGATGCACTCAGCAGGAGATCTGGTATACAACTACTAGGAAAGGCGACAGAGCAGTTGGCCGCTTTATAGATATCCTTTATAGATAGATATAGAGTATCTTTTCTTCAGTATCTTACAGTCACTCCCCAACTTATTCAGCAAGTCAGGGAGGCGCATTATGGGGACGCTAACTGCGAGGCTTGACATGCTCAGATATCCATAGGACGGGCACTTGATGGATTTTTTGAAGGTGGGGAGCATGTTATCCTCTTCAGAAAACATACCATGGTACCAGTGTCACTTTGGGAGGAATTTTTGAGGGAGTTCCACACATCCCCTCTAGCGGTACTTCCAGGAGTGGTGAAGATGTACCAGGATCTTCGATGACAGCACTGGTGACTAGGAATGAAGAAATCAGTAGCAGAGTTTGTCTCTCGACGCCTCACTTGTCAGCAATTGAAAGCAGAGCATCAGGTAACAGCAGGCTTGGTTCAACCTTTAGAGGTCCCAGAGTGGAAGTGGGATGGGATATCTATGGACTTTGTGATAGGACTTCTACATACATACAAGGGTCATGACTCGATTTGGGTGATCTTCGACCGACTCACCAAGTCAGCCCACTTCCTACCGATCAGAGAGAAGGGTTCATTAGAGAGCTTGGGATGCCTCTATGTGCAGGATATTGTGCGGCCACATAGAGTACCCTCGATGATTGTCTCCAATCGTGATGCACGTTTTACTTCCCAACTATGGAAGGGTTTTCAGGATTCTTTCAGGACGCAGCTTTGTTTGAGCACTGATTTCCATCCTCAGACGGACGGCCAGACTGAGCAGACCATTCAGACCCTCGAGGACATGTTGTGTGCTTCTGTCCTCAACTTCGGTCGCAGCTGGGAAGATCACTTTACCTTGGTGGAGTTTTCATACAACAACAGTTATCACTCCACCATTGGAATGACACCTTTTGAGGCATTGTACGGGCGACCTTGCAGATCACCTTTGTACTAGACTAACCCAGGGGAGTCAGCACTAGTGGGACCAGAGATGGTACAGGCTACCACATAGAAGGTGTAGATCATCCAGGAGAATATGAAGACTTCATAGAGCAGGCATAAGTCGTATGCCAACAGGAGACGGAGACCTCTGGAGTTCGAGGATGTCAACCACGTCTTTCTATGGGTCTCACTGAGACAAAGTTTCCGGAGATTTGGCCAAGGTGGAAAGTTATCTCTGAGGTTTATCAGATCATTCCAGGTCCTCGGTAGAGTTGGTGAGGTGGATTACTACTTATCTCTTCCACCTCAGTTGCACTAGGTGCATGACGTCTTCCACGTATCACAGCTGAGGAGATACGTGCATGACCCTTCCCATGTCATCGACCACGGTGAGCTAGACATTAATGATGGGGAAACTTTTACGGAGGTTCCAGTTGAGATTGAGGATTGATGGAAGCAGGTCCTTCATGGATGGTCGATACCTCTGGTGTATGTTCTCTGGCAGCACAGGGACCTCCAGGAGATCATATTGGAGCGGGAGTCTCAAATGCGTGCTCAGTACCCCCACTTGTTCCCTTAGTTTGAATTGTGGATTATAGGGAGGTAAAGCCCTGAGGTGGGGAGAATGTAAAGACCTGGAATTTCCATGTAATTTTTTTTATTAAATGGTAATTTTACGAGTCCACGAAAATTGACGGAGCGTGATTCCAAGGCCCAGAGTGCCCGGAATGAATTTCTAAACTTTTTTTTTCGTACGTTTTGTAAATGTGCGAGTGGGTTTTTCTAACTTTTAAATTGGTGCTCATAATTGAAATCCAAGGACACCGTTGAACTCGCAGTGCCGGTATTCTCTTAATGAGACATTCACCTTGACCATAGTGGGTCAAGAGTGAAGGATAGATTTTGGGTTTTTCGTGAAGGAATAAAATAAAATAAAATGGTGTAACATTTTATTTTTATTTTATTTTATTTTGAAACCACCCATGTGGATATTTCATAGGTGAGGACCACCTAAACTAAAACCTCCCATGAGAGGTTATGGAGGTGGCGACCACCGAGCCTAACCTCCCATGAGAGGTTATGGTGGTGGGGACCACCTGAGGTTTAAAACCCCTTGAACTTCCTCATAAGTGTGGGGGAGCCTCTTAAACTTCCCCACTTAAATGGTGACACCCCTCTTAAATTTATTATGCCAACCTATGTAGTTAATTAACCCAATTTGAAATTGTGCCAACAATTAAATTGGGGAAACATATCTTTTTGGCTACTTTGCCTTTTGGTGGATTTGGGGAGAGGAGAAATATTGGGAGGATTTCACTTCTCCAACTAAGAATTCTATCAAAGAACATTCTTCAGAAATCAAGGAAGAAGACGAAAAGCGAGCCTGACATTGAAGCGTGATTTCGGAAGTGACGATCATTGGCACTCTCTTTGCCTTCTTCGACTTCCTTCTCGTGCCAACGTCAACGAAAAATCCAAGGTAGGGGGTTTATTTTGAAGTATGATAAATATCTATTTGTTGATTCACCGTATTCTTGATTCTTAATGATGATGGCCAAACAAACACGGCCATTGATCCACATATATACCATGATCTTTTTATTTTGCTATTTGTGTGTTCTTCGTGCGTTCTTCAACGCCTAATATTTATTGGCACTAGAAACTTTGAGTTTTTTTTAGCGTGATATATGGATGTGAATCCCTCGAAGAAAGGATCTCAAATATGCGATCGTTTAATTTTTCAGGCTTGGAACGAAGCTGCAATGGCTCGCGGAAGGAGGCGATCAAATATTTATTGGCGCTAGAAATGCAATATTCTATTGAGCGCGACATATGGACACGGAGCCCTTAACCCAAGGATTGAGAATATGCGATCATTTTATTTTTCGGGGTTAGAATGAAGATGTGACAGCCCACAGAAGGAGCGATGTGGAGGAGTATGGCGGTCCGGCGTGGCTGGTGCAGGCGGTGCGTGCGCAGCAAGCAGGGCCAGGTGGCTTCGGCCGACAACGAGGCAGATAGGCGGCGGCGTGAGTGGGTGGCGCGACGGAGGCAGGCTGTGTGCAAGGCGGAGGCGCTGTGGATTCCCGATTTGTGTACAGGCGTGCAAAATCGTGGAAGAAGAAAATTAGATTGGAGAGAGGAAGGAATATATAAGAAATAAAATTAAAAGAAAAATGAATATAACAAAAGATATAGAGGCGTTATTTGGACCCGTGTGCACCAAAATGGGATACCCCTCTTGTGCATGAATCTCAAATGAGATTGGAGAGAGAAACTTTCAATGAAATGAAATAATAATAATATAATATTATTATTATTATTTATGGTTGTCAAAACCCTATTTCATCTGTAACTTATCTGTGCGACCTCAGTTTCACAAACTATCAGCAGTAGTGTGACCCTGACTCCGAGACAAAAATTATGAGTCCAATATTGGATTTCTTTTTTAGGTTTTCGGATTGGGTACCCAAAGCGCATGGAAAATAATAGATTTAATATTATTATTAAATCTTCGACCCGCCATAACTCTTGCGTGCAACGTCCAATTGACTTGTCGTCAGTGGCGATGGGATCCGATCATTAATACAGTTGATTCAAGTCTAATGTTGGAAACTAAATTCTGGTTTGTGTCTTGGGTTCACAAAACACCCAATATTATTATTATTATTATTGCGAGATCTTGTATTCGACATATCTCCCCCATATGGTGTCGAAATGATGAACCGTCTACGACACCAGAAACCTTGGATCGAGACGGTACTTTTGGTATACCCCACTTAGGATTTTGATAAATTTGGGATATGGTCAGGTTGGATTAAGCAGAAATCCAATCGGGCCCTCAGGACTAAAAGGCTAATAACTTACAGACCGGGTGTCCGATTGATGCACCGTCTGTTGCGTTGAGACCCCAAAGACGTGGCAGTCCTTTGGGTTACTTCTTTGTGGGACTTCATGCAGTTGGAGTATCGACCAGTGGCTTGAGGAGCAGACCCTCCCGGAGATAAGCAAGCTTAGTGCGGGAACCCAGTAGCTAGCTGTGACATGAAGAATGAATAGCGATCCTATGTGGGTCAACACCGATCGATCCTGTGTGGGTCAACACCGAACGATCCTATGTGGGTTAACACTGAGCGATCCTATGTGGGTCATCACCTAGTGATCCTGTGTGGGTCAGCACTGAGCGATCCGGTGTGGGTCAACACTGAGTGATCCTATGTGAGTCAGCACCTAGCGATCCTGTGTGGGTCAGCACTGAACGATCCTATGTGGGTCAGCACTGAGGGATCCTGTGTGGGTCAGCACCGAGAAAACATGTGTGGGTCAGCACCTAGAGATCTTATATGGGTCTGACGATGTACTGATGATTTACTACGATCCTCTATGGGTCTGATGATGGTTTAGGATCCTTCGTGGGTCTGCCTCTTAACAGATTAAGATGATTCAGTAGTTACAATTAATCATCTCTACTATTGTGCCTAAGAAATACCTGGTGTGAGCTGAGTCAGTACCTTTGTGGTGTTATTATGTGTGGAATACCTATGTGGTACTTACCTTCATGGTATTTCTTCCTTTCTGGAACAGTTGAGCTTTGGGATTTTGAGTTGGACTCTGTGTTTCCTTGTGATTGAGATGGGTATACTTGATAACTTAGGTATATGTATGGGCATATAACTAAGTAGGGTTTTCACTGGTTTACTTGCTTTGTGGTTTATCTTTGGTGGATTTTGTGAGACCATGAGGGTCTCAGGGTCCCTACTTAGTATCTTTATACTCACCTCTGCACGGGCTATGCCCGCACCTTGTTATGTTTGGTGTAGATGACGGACAGCGCTGACTGAGGCGAGAGTACCTAGACTGGAGGTAGCTCGGAGGTGGACATTAGACGAGGTATACTGAAAAGATGAACATTTGAGAGAAGTAACTACCCTTTAGGTAGGATCCTTGGCGGGTGTTCACAGGATCTGTTTTAGTTTACTTGTACCTTTCAGTTTTTTGTACTTTCCAGTTGGGCTTGTATTCTGGACCCTTTTACTTACTGTACTCACTCTATTTTTCTATATAGTTTTCTTGTGTTCATATCTTGTTGTGTTCTTGGTTTTGTGAGTTTACAAGTTATAAAGGCAATGTCTTCCCAGTTTTAGGGAATACGCCTTCGGTGCTAGTCGCCAGCCTCCGGCCTATGGAAGGTGGATTGGGGTAGTCACGGCACAGGCCCCGGAGGGCGGGTCATGACATTTTAGTCCATATTATCTCATGATATATCAATATTTACCCAATTAATTTAAGAGTTTTAATGGAACCACCTATCACATAATAAAAACCAGACATATGTGTCCCATAAGATCATAAAAACAATCGTCATTTCATCATAGCATAACCCATGTAAAAGAATTTGATTTTATAAATATTTCATTATAACATGATTAAAATAAGAAAATATAATGGGTTTCATGGAATCATCCTTAAAAAATCATCATCATAATTCATATAAAGTAAAAAATGAGTGGTTTCATAAAATCATATCCCCGGTGAAGCATACATAAAAGTATTTTGATATAGATGAAAAATATCTTCAAAAAAACATTCAAACCTTTCTTTGAAAACCTGATAAAAATATCATTTTATTTTGATAAAAAATTAAATAAAAATTTCCAGAATATTGAGAAAAATATTTTATTTAAAAATAACCATGAAAACTTTTAAATTAATCTTTAAATAAAATAATGGTCATGGTAATGGGAAAATCTATTTGTGTGGAAACATTAAAACAAAGATTCCTTTTACACTTTTGGTAAAAATTATTAAATTAAATCATTCAGAAAATCATTAAAAACATGAAAATCATTAAAAACATGAAAATTATATAAATTAATGTATTTGAATAAAATATATGGTACTTAATAGATAAAGGTCATATAATTCTGCTTAGGTGATTCAAGCATAAACAATCTTGATTAAAAATGAGATTGCAACACAAACCCTTACAAAAAGTCTCTTATTTCTTTGTATGCTAATAGAACAAATATTTTCAATTATTTTATTCTTAATTTTAATTTTTTTTAATCCCACAAATGTGTTATTTAAAGGTAAATTGTCACATTTAATGTTTTAGGAATATTTTTGTGCTTAATTGGAAAAATTGCTTATTTTGGATTTAAACAGTTTTCATTTATTATAATGTTTCGGTCATAACTTTTCCTAAACTAATCCAAATTGTGAAATTGTTATTTTTTAGGTTTCTATGTTCGATGGGATTCATTTTATCCTTCTGGACCCAAAGATCAATCAATCACTTGGAAGCTCAAATCCAACTCACAAGCCAGGCCTCGAAAACTGTGCACAGATCTGGAATGTTTTAAAGGGGAGCATGTATATCGAATTGTATCAATCCAATGGAGCTAAAATTAAACAGGGATATGGAAAAGGAATTAATTTACATATTTAATTAAGTATTACACGTCTGAATTCGATGGATTCAAGGTCTTAATGGCATGGGAAGTTGGAGTTGTGGAATACGAAGAGTCACCTGAACAGATTAAATGTGCTGCACTAAAACAGTCATAAATCCTTCATACGTGGACCAATAAGGCTAAAATTTTGTAGAGGGATGTGGGATAAGTAATGGAACAACTTTCAAGAATAAAACATTTCCAAATTTTGGTCATTAGAGAGGTATAACACACGCATACATTAGGAGGAATATTTTTGGAGCCAAATTTTCACACCCTCTCCCTATAAAAGAGTGTTTCTTTTTCATTTCAAAGTGTAAAGACCCATAAAATTCAAGGGAAATTTTTTCTTAATTTTCTTTGGAATTTTACAAGAGCGCGGTTTCTGACGGCACCTGATTCCGAGGCCCGGTGTGCCCGGAATCAATTTCCGAAGTTTGGCTCGGGTACGTTCAGTGAACGAACGAGCGGGTTTTTCTAACTTTTGAACCGGTGCCCGGAATCGAATTCCGAGGGCACCGATGGAACCGTAGCGCCGGTAAATGCTTAGGAACTCATGTTCTGGAGTTGTGTTCATGCGAGTGTTGATAATAAAAATTGTGGATGTTTACTTTGTAATTACACTACAATTTTTATTATTTTACTCTAAGTGATTTCTCTTGTTGGAAGTTGGGTAACCACCCAACCTCTCTTGGGAGGTTATGAGGGTGGTGGGGCCCACACGAACCCCACCTCTTCATATCCTCTAAAACCCCTCAACTCCCTCATAAGTTATGATATCTTAAGTTATAACTTTAGACTTAAATAAGGTGAGTTGTGTGTGTGTTTTGAATTTCAAACTCTTGAAATTCTAGTGTGTTGTTGTGTTAATAAAATAAGATAGAGTCTTATTTTATAGTTTTGGTCTCCTTGAGAGAGTTGGGAAGGTTCTTCTTGTTTCTTCATCTTCTTCAACCTCGACGAAGAACACGAAGAACGCCGTTCTTCAACGAAGAACTTCTTCGCCGAAGAACACGGTTCTTCCGCGACGCCATATCCGCGACGTGACGTTCTTCTTCCGCATCATCTCTTCCGCGACGGTTTTCCGCGACGAACGCCATCGACAACGACTCTTCCTCCGACGTCAAAGGAATCGACACCAATATTCCACGACTACGTCAACGTGCGACTATCGAGGTAGGGGTTCTTGAGTTCGTTGTTTACATTTTATTTGACATTCCTCAAGTATTTCTAAGCCAATTGATAACAAACTAACGGGAGGAGGCCGGACCGCACAAACACGGTCGATCCTCCTCCCATCGTGGTTTAGTTTTATTGTGGTTTGAAGCGGGGCAACGCGGTACCATTGTACCGCGCGAAAAGAATTATTTAAGGCTGGTTTGGGTCACGACGAAGAACCGCGACGCTATAATGCCGCACCTTTGAGATCGGATGAGACCGCGGCCGGAGTCGGGCCGTGGCGGTGGGGCGCGACGTCGTTACGCTGCGAAAATCTTACAAGGACCGAGCAAGAAGGGGCGGCTGGAAAACCGGCCACCGGCGGAAAAAAGAAGAACCGCGGCCGGACGGCCACGGCGGAGCACCAAGAGGCGGCCGGCCTCGCCGGCCGCCGGAGATCAGAACAGCCGCAGCCCTATGGCCGCGGCGGAGGAGCTAGGGGCGGCCGGCCTCGCCGGCCGCTGGGAATCAGGAAGGGCCGCGGCCCTACGGCCGCGGCGGAGCAGCCAGGGGCGCCGGCCATGCCGGCGCCGGAGATCGGGTGGGCCGCGGCCCTACGGCCGCGGCGGAACAGCCAGGGGCGGCCGGCCTCGCTGGCCGCCGGAGATCGAAGAGGAGCCGCGGCTACGGCCGCGACGGAGAAGAGGAAGGCGGCCGGCCGCGCCGGCCGCCGGTTTGGACAGGAGGCGGGACCCGCGGGTCCCGCGTGTGTAAAGAAACGGCCGGCCTTAGGCCGGCCGAGATCCGGAAAAGGGGGGGGGTTTCACCCCCCGCGTGCGGCTCATGCGTGGCACGCTGGCCGCGCCGCCGCTGGCCGGACCGCGCTGCCGCGCCGCCACCGGCCGGGCCGGGTCCAGCGGACCGGGTCGGTCCCGGGTCGGGTCGACCCGGTTCGGGCCGACCCAGGGGGGGTCGGGCCGGGTCGGCCCGGACCCGGACCCCCCGTTTCGGATCAGATTCGGTCTTTTGGCCATAACTTGAGACACGGACCTCCGATTGACGAACCGTCTGCGGAAACGCGATCCTTGGATCGAGACGGTCATTTCGGTATATCGCACTCAAGGTTTCGGATTACTTTGAGTTCGGCCGGGTTGGTTCGTTCACAAAACCAACCGGGCCTTCGGAGCGGAAACGCTCATATCTTGAGCTACGGACGTCCGATTGACGTGCCGTCAGCTGTGTTGTGTTCCTCTTAGTGAGACGGGTCTTTTGGCATAATCCGCCCGAGGTTTGGACGCAGGTAGAGTACGGTCGGGTTGGTTTTACCTTAAAAACCAACCGGGCCCCGGGGACGAAAATGCCAATAACTCTCAGACCGGGTGTCCGATCGACGCGCCGTCTGTTGCGTTGAGTTCCTGTTGTCGATACGGAACTTTTGGATACATCAACTCTGGACTTTGTGACAGTTGATGTATCAGCCTCTCGGCTCGTGGAGCGGACCCTCCGAACGAGCTTGCTGTGTGCGGGAACCCTAGTGCTGGCTGCGACTGTTACTGTGACTACTACTGCTACTTCTGCTACTGTGACTGAGACGACGACAGTACAGAGATCCTGTGTGGATTCGACGACGACGACTACAGAACTCAGCGATCCTACGTGGATCAGTGCTACAGGTCCTGTGTTGGCCCGATCCTGTGTGGGTCCGATCCTGTGTGGGTCTTTGCGCTCAGCGGTCCTGTGTGAACCAGCGCCTACAGGTCCTGTGTGGGCCCGATCCTGTGTGGGTCTTTGCGGTGATTATCTACAGGTCCTACGTGGGCCCGATCCTGTGTGGGTCTTTTGCGGGGGTTAGTTACCTATCGATCCTTCGTGGGTTCGACGACTTAGATGGATCAGAGATCATCTTTATCGTCCTTTGAAGAAGTATACCTGTGTGAGCTGAATCCTGTTGCTTTCCTGTGTGGATTGTGTTGTGTTATCCTGTGTGGATTACGTTTACTTTCCTGTGTGGAATACGTTTACTTTCCTGTGTGGATTTCGTTTTGCTTTCCTGTGTGGAATACGTTTACTTTCCTGTGTGGATTTCGTTTTGCTTTCCTGTGTGGAATACGTTTACTTTCCTGTGTGGACTGAGTTGTACTTGGGCTCGGAGGTAGGAGCGTATTTGAAATTGATGACTTAGGTATATGTATGGGCATATACCTAAGCAGTGTCGGTTGTTACTTCGTGATTGCTCCTTTCTTCGTGGTTTATCCTTTGTGGATTTGAGAGACCTTCAGGGGTCTCGGGGTCCCTACTGAGTAGCTTATACTCACCCCTGCACGGGCTTTGCCCGCACTACGTTGTGTTGGTTGCAGACGACGGACAGCGTTGACCTTAGCTGAGGCTTGCAGAGCGGGACGGTACCCGGAGGTGGACCACTGGGCGGGACGTGCACGGAGCGGACGGCGGGACCCGTGGTGCAGTGGAGCTATCTGTACCCACCCTTCAGGTGGGATTTCCAGTGGACAGCTCGGTGTAGCGGCTTTTACTTTTCAGTTGCTGTTTTCCCCTTTCGAGTTGTACTTTACTTTCAGTTTGGGTTTGTATACTGGCCCATTTACTTTTCCGCACTTTCAGTTGTACTCTGCTTTTGCTTAGTGTTTACTTTCCGCTTGCTTACTCTGTGGTGTTTGTTTACTTTACAAAGGCAATGCCTTCCCTTTTTACCGGGATTTACGCCTTGGTGCTAGTCGTCAGCCCCTGGCCTATGGAAGGCGGGCTTGGGGTAGTCACGGCACGGACCCCGAGGGCGGGTCGTGACACAAAGTGTTGGAAACTTAGGGGTAGACTTTTTTAGACATTTTATGTAGTTTAGTTTTGTATTTTCTTTTCTTTTAATTCTGTAATTTCATTCCATATTTTAATTTAAGATTTATCCTTTCTCTCTTTTCTTTCTCTCTTTTGTTTTCTCCCCTCGTTTTCTCCATCACTGTGAACTCTTATGCTCGTGATCATGAGTAGCTAACCTGAGGAATTTCCTGGGGGAGTAATCCAGTGATGAAACCAAGTCTTTGATCATTATTTTTTTTTTGTTTCTTATTTACTTAGAGTTAGGCTAAGTGGGATCTTAGTGTGCAAGGCGCCTTTGTGTCTCCACTTGCCACCCGAGACTTAGCTTTCACTTCTGTCACATTCTCCCTCGATCGAGGAGGTGGATGTACGATATCTCGGCGATCGTTGAGTGTAATGTATATTCATAACCATAGGAAGAAGGTAATGTTCATGCATACAATAGAGCATTCTCATTAAGTATATTTGAAACTATCAAAGAGATAATGAAGTTTCACTCTGGATAATCTCCTGGGAGGATCTCCTTTCTGTCTAACATTATTCTGTTTACATTCATTGTGTTTTCATTGCATCTGCATATTTAATTTTAGTATTTCATTATCATTCTTCAAATATCTATTTCTGGTAATTTTATTTCATATATATATACATAGTGAATTAGAATTAGTGAGTGATTGACCGCAACATCTCCTCAAGAGATCGACCTAGGTCAGCCACTGTGCTGCACTTAGTATAAATATTTTTGAGAGCGTGCATGACAAAGCTTCATCATATGCATTAAAAAATCCTATATAATAAATATATATTTATTATACATATATTATGAAACCATATTCATACATAACTTACTATGTATCATTCCTTTATAATTTCCAATTATCCTTTTATTAACAATTCTTTATTAAAATGAACATTCGGGTGAAAAATGGTTTGTTTTCCATGCATGTTCTGGTTTGATGGTTGCATTACTCACACTTTTTCAATGGTTTAATTATATATACAATCATAATAATGTTATAATTATCATATTTACTCATTATATACAATTTTATAACCATTCATATAAATCAATTATGAAAAATGAATTACATCAATTCATAGAATGAAAGAAAGGTAGATGATGATTCACCTTTAAAGAATGATAATTATATCATAAATATAATATATATTTATTAAATAAATCCTTATGACTATCCATGTTAATAGTAAAATAAAAATTAATCACATCACTTCATGCAGGTGGTAGTCCACATGTACGCATGAGCGACGTTATCATTTTCCAACGGATGAGAAGGAGATAGAAAATGGATATTACATTAACATAAAAACATATAAGTATAGTAAATATATGGATTAATTCATGTTAATATGGTTATATAACATTTTTTTAAGGTTTAAAAAGAAGTAAACATGAAAAATATTGGTAAGAACATATACCCTCTTCTTTGGGTATACTCCTTTGAAAAGCACCTTAAAGGTTCTTGGATAGGTCTTTTGGGAATAATGACGACTCAAGGTCAAGTATAAAGATGTTGGTAGAGTATATGGGTAGATAATAGTTTATATAAAGGGATCAAGTTGTGTGGATAATAGATTAAAGGATGTACCCTTTTATAAGTGAGGGGAATGGCACTCATGTAAATACTTAAAGCATTAAAATATAATAAAGTCATATTCAATTGAAAGTGGCACCAAAGAAACCTAAATTTCAAGATAAAATATGGGTGCATTGAAATTCACTTAAAAATAGGATTTATACAAGTTTTTATGTTATTTTAACCATTATTTATTTAGTTTTACCCCTTGTTAACCCTTTTAACATTTACCATAGTAATACATTTTTACTTCGGTTACTATTCATAATAAAAAAAATGAAATTAACCTCATTAAAAAATTTGGACATGATGATTCCAAATATGTAAACCATTTTATTAGATTAAATTTCTATAGGTTTTAAAAATTCATTTTAAAATAAGTGTGCAAAACACAACAAAATTTTTTTTTGAAAAATGCATTTTTAAACATAAAATTGAATTTATTATTTTTTTCTTACCTATTAAAAACATTGTAAAAATGTTAATATATTTTATTTAATGTATTACCTACACCTTTAATTAAAATCATTCATCAATACTGAATAATTCAATTTATTAAACTAAAATACATTGTTCATAATAAAAATAGTTTTCTAAAATATATCTCTTTTTTACCTTCAAATGTTTTTATCTTCATTTATAACCAATTGATAATCAATTTATGCCTGATTATTAATTTTTTCAAATTCAATACCAATATATTTCATCAGAATCTCAATTCATTAGTGATCAATATGCATAATATATATAAAAATAAAATACTTTGAAAAATTGATCTTTTAAAATAAAATAATAATATTATTAATATTAATTTAAAATTGAGTACTTATTTCTTAAGAATTAATCAATTAATGAAAACTTTTATAAATTATTTTAATAATTTAGTTACTCTTTATTCATACCTTCTAATCTAATGACTAAATGATAACAATCATATTTAATAATAATATTTTAATAGTATATCACGGTTCGTTTAAGATCGGTGTTGCATGTAAAGCAAGATATCAATGACATAAAATCTATTTGAATAGAAATATATCATAAAATATTAGGGTTTTATAGGATGGGGGTTTAAAATCAGGGGAGGAAAAGGTGGTAATTTCCACTTTTAATGAATCTAAGAATGCCTCGTGGTTTGGTCACACGGTTTTACAAATCATGAGCCAATTGTACATGAGTCGTTTCCTAGGTTAACCCACCTCGCATGGTTACTCCTAGGGACTCCACATGGTTTGACCAGTCATGCACTAACTATTTCAAATGGAATTGTTAAAATTACATCATTGTCACATGGTCTCTTTATGGTTTACCTTAACTTTTTGGGAAAATCCTATGCCCTTGGAAGACCTTTAAAATTTAAAAATTCAAAGCCTAGAAATTTAAAAAACTTAGAATGGCCCTAAATAGAATAAAATAATATAAAATAATACATAACTTCAACATGAAAGTGTCACGATCTCTAGGGGTCATCCCATCAAGGGTGGTGACCCTGATCTCTTTATCATCAATGAAGAATCAACATCTTATGAGAAGCTAAAGTATGATAGACCTGAGTTGGGAAATCTAAATGACTTGGGGAAATCTTCTTATTATTCTATCACTACTCTTGTGAAGAAATGGTTTATTATGTGTCATTAGTGTGGTTATCTTGGGCATTCTAAACCCTCCTATTCAAGAGTCTATAAGACCTTTTATAACTGTGGTCGTTTGGTCCATATTCAGAAGTTATGTAAGTTCTTACATCCACAATAGAAAGAATATTTATCTTATTGTGAATCATAGTGGTAGTCTATCTAATCTTTTTTGAGGTACCACCTATTATTCTCTCTTATTCCTATGATATTTCTTAGTTTCTTGATCAGTGATTTTATTTATTTTGGGTTATCTGACTCTTTTTTCTATTTTGGAGAGACTTATATCTATTTGATGGAAATATAAATGGGGTTTTAGGTTGGGTGAGCAGTTTTGGGTTTCCCTAGATGAAGGGATGAGAAACTCTTTGTGGTATCATCTCTAGAATGGTTAATCTCATTTGATCCTAGGTTAATTGGAAGCCTTATATGGTGTGGAGACCCATTGTAAGTCTCTGATCTTGAATTTCTCCTTTTGAATTATTCCTTTAATTATATTTCTAGAGTTTTATAACCAATTTGTGGTTTGAAATGTAATTTAATTCCTTTTGGTATAGTTATTGATATGGAGAGGTGTCTCAATGTGTCTTATATTTCTTTTCTCCATGCTAGTTTAGGAGCTTCCTTAGGTATTTCTCTTCTCTGTTTTTTTATTTTCCCTTGTATTATAGACCCTAGTGTCGGTATTTTTTCCTTGGAACTTTGATGAATTTCTAGAGGTTGGAAATTTTATAGAAAATAAAATTATCACACCTTAACCTTTATTTTCCTTATTATTTTATTTATAGATTTATTTTTATCATTTTCCTTCAATTTTGGATAGAATTTCATTAAATTTTCAAAAAATTTGAGGTTGTAGTGTTAGACGCATAGTTATTTCTAACCGTACAGCCTAAACATAAAAAAATATATAGCTTGATTTATACATTCTCACTCATATGGTTCATGATTTTCTTAGTTAAACCATCTGATGTGCCCCGGTTGTTTCTAATAAAGGATGCATGATTGGTGCATTGTTTGGTAAAATGTGCAGCAACTGTGTGATCTACCTAGGTTTTTAAATCATGAAATTACCTTTATACCATCTTCTATTTTATCCACCTTCTCCTTTTCCCTTCACCCCACTCACATGAAACTATCCCAAGGATCCCTAGTCACAACCCCCTATCCTTATTCCTTGGATTTATGGCCTTTCTTCTTTGATTGTTGATGGATTCTTCAAGGTTTGACCCTCTTTTCTCTATTACTTCTTTTATCCTTATTATTTTATCATATTTATCTTTTTTTGGGTGGTGTTATCCAAAACCTAGGTGGGGTTTACTTCTAAATCATTATGGTTTTGATTCTTAGGGTGTGTGAATTCCATCTTGGGACCTCCTCACTTCGTATTTGAAGGTTTCACTCCATATACACTTAACCTAGGTAGGAGTTTCCATGATTTTACAATTTCTTATTAATCTATCTTATGCTTGGGTTTCTTGAATCACTTTTCCCTAGAATTAAGTATTCCTTATATTCATTGAAGTTATTAAAAGGAATTCTAAAAAAATGTATTACTATTTTAAAAATGATTTTTTTTCAACTTTTAATAGTTTTTATATGGGAAATTCATGGGTTTTGAGGGATTATGGTTTGGGATTTATTTTTCAAGGAACTTTAATGTTTTTTTTGAAATTTTTCATATGTTTTTATAGATTATAATTTTTTATAATGTCCATACACTATTTTAGTAATATTTTTCCTTATTGTTTTGTGTTTACATAATTGATGGTTTCAAAGTGGGGCTCTCTACCTAGTTTAAAAGATATTTTTCAAATATTGTTGGAAATTAAACTTGTTTTTAAAGGGGGGTTTAAAAGTGTGGTTTATAATGTATGATTGAGAGGATTTTTTGGTACCTTAAAAAATGATTTTATGGAAAATGTTGGTTTTTAATGGTTTTCATGAGAGGATTTTGAAATGGAAATGCTAATCTAAAAACCAAAGCCCAATTGGCACCTTATATCAATGATTTTTTCTAAATTGAGCTACACCATTGAATAGTCCCCACAAAACCTAGTTTAATATGATATTTTAATGTGATTTTTGTTGATGTTTGTGAATAATAGTGGTTGCTTTAGTAAGAAGAGTGCATGAGGGTGGGTTAAGGCATGTCTCCAGTAGTGTTTACCCTATAGTTCACTATTAATGTGTGATTTATATGTCACACGTTCTTCTTAGGCCTATAATAATAATATCATGATGATACCATGTATTTTAGTGATATATTGAGAGATTTTTTTTATTCTAGTTTGTTCATGCAGTAATTGGAAACCCCTAGTTGTGAGTTATGATCTCTACCAAGGGTGTTCCATCAATGAGGTTGGGTAGAGCAAGTCAAGTGGGTTTTGTTTATAGATGCATCGATAGGTTGTAAAATTGTGTTCAACCTGTAACTTTTTTTATGATCACAATCAATAAATGGTTTTTTAACTTTATGTGAATTAACATCACAGAATAACCATGTTTTAAAACTCAACATCGTGCCACAAAATGTCATAGAAAATGAACTGTGGCACAATGAGAAGGACCATGTCGCAGTGCATCTCAACCCAAATTCCTCTCAGAGAATCATGGAGGAAATATTATAATCTATATTGAAGTAAAACCTTAGATCTTACAAACTTGGGTAAGGCCACACCATAAGGTGAATGACCAAACTGAACAACTTCTACACAAAGGTCATCCATGACGCGAATTATGATCCATATCGTAGCTACCAAAAGATCTACAAAACCACCAAAAAACTTAAAAGACTCCATGATATAGCTAAAATACCTACATAAAAAATATTACCTCCATTACATAGTGGACTCTAATATTCTATAAAGAACTTTGATCTAGAATAGTCAAAGGGCCATTAATGACTTGGTCTAAAATCATTGATTAGATTTATTAAAGGCTTGGCTTGACCCAAGGAGAATGTGGGTCCTATAAAGGCTATAAATTGACACCAAGGGAGTCTTAGATCTCACCTGTGATTCCTATAACAACTAATTTCCACTGAAAAAATATTGATAAATCCATAAGGAACTTTTTCAAGAGATCTCCAAGTAAACTTCCATTATCAAAAGGCATGGTCTTCAAATTCTTCAATCCAATTTCTTTTTTATTTTTCTTTGAGAAATTTTTGTTCCCTTGTTTTATTTATTAAATTTTATTCTTTAACATTCTATCTCTCTCCATATTTCATAATTTTTATAAATATTCTAGATAGAGTTGATTTCTTTTTAAAGGGCTTGTAAAAAAACCTCAATCTTCTTCATCTCCATCCTTAGGTTCTCACTATTATTAAAGTGAGGATTATTATTTATTGGCTTTTGTTAAAACCAAGGGCCTTATTTTTTGTTCTTTTATTCCATTCAAACCAAGGTTTTCCTTATTCTTGTTTTTTAACACCCCATTATCTTCCTTCAAGCATGGCTTTTCTTTAGTTTTTGGTTTACCATTTTGTTTGTGTGTATTGTGGGACTCTTGGGAATGGAGAGCCTTTGTAGTGGAAAATGACCTAAAGTTTAGGGATATATGTTTTTTTGAATTAATGGAGTATAGGTATAAAGGTTTAAATGTATTTAGAAGGTTTTACTTGGGACCAGAGAACCTTAAGTTTGGGTTTGGAGGTTTTCTATATGGATTTGGGTTGTATGTTGTATGTTGGGTGATCACATGTCATGTAACGGGATTACGTGTCATGTAATGGTCATTGGGAAGATTTCATGAATCTAGTTTAGGTCATGAAATGTTAACATGTTGTGAAAATATTTCATGTTGTGTAATGGTAAAATTGGGATTTTTAACCCGAGGCGATGGGTTTGTTGGCATTTTTGGGTTTTGTGGATTATACGATGTGAAAGGGGATTACACACCATATAATTCTCACTGTTTGAGTTTTTAAGGAACTGCATGACTGATTTTCATTTCATTCAGTATAAAACCCTCCCTCTTGAATCCCTATGTAGTTTTAGGCAATTTTGGAGATCTTCTCTCCCTCCAGACCATTCATTTATTGATTGATCATCTTTGTGGTTATGATGCATCCTTTTGGGCGAGTGTTCCTTCTGTTTCCTCCTTGGCCTTGGTTACAGCTGTGGTTTTGGCTATGGTTGTGGTTCATATTTGTGATCGATTGGTGTTTTTTATTGATCCTTTTCAATTTCTTGTCATTTCTTGTCTTTTTAAGTTCAATCCATGGTTTTCCAATCTCTGTTGTCAAAGGTGGATAAGGTTCCATCATTATTAAGGTTTGTGTTTCTATATAACGGGTTAATTCTATAAATTTTTCATCTTTATTGTAAATTTACTTTGGGTTGTTAATTTAATTAAAGTAAATTGTGGTTTCAATTGATTTATTAGAAATATGATTTTTTTGAAGGGTTTTTCTTTAAAAACTAGTTTTGATGCACCAATTTTTTGTCTAAATTCTTGAGTGTGGATTTTGATTTGAAAATGGGTTTTCAAACACCGGAGCAGATTGGATTGGATTTGAAAATGTTTTATAAATTTTGATCATGGTTATTAAATTGATTTTGAAAAACTTAGCACATTATCACTAGTACAATTATATTTATCATGACATGTTTTTAACATTGATTATTTATAACTGATGTGATATTCACACTGGGTTTATTACTTATGTCGGTTATCTAGAAACTAATGTTGAAAATTATTTTTATCACATCAGTTTCTAAATAACCAATGTTGAAATTCAATTTATAATTTTAGTTATATTTTACCGATGTAAAAAAATAGTTTGTAATGTCATTTATTAAATAACCGACGTGATATTTCATTTAAAATTTATCATCCCCTCAATCATTTTATTCTCTCGACATTTTTTCACCTTTTCACCACTTCTATAAACCTAACCCTCCCTCTTCTCTTCCCTACCTCCTCATCTCTACCCATGCCCTGACCTCACCACCTCCACCTCCTGGCCTATGGCTTCCTAGATTCCTACATCCACCTCCATCCTAGGGTTTCCTTCCTAATCCTTCATCATTTCAACCTCCTTCCTAGGGTTTCCTTCATTCATGATCCTTCATTGATTCCTTCCTTTCACACTCACTCATACATTCATCTTTAACCTTTCAATTGGATGATACCTCACATAAATTTTGTATGGTACATTTTATTAATAATAATCACTCATCTATTTCTAAATATTCTAAACTATTTTTCATTTTTTCTTCACTGATTTCAGGTGAAATGAATAATCAGGTTAGTTTATCTTTAATTTTTCCACTTTCCCTAAGTTCATTATCTCATTAAATTTATTTACCTCCATTCTCAAATTTCATCATTTCCCTTGATCAGTTTCCCATTTCATCTCCTATGTTATAGTGAAAAACATGTTCTGAAAAATTCTGACTTCTTCATGCATTATGTGTATCAATTTCATACAACTAATAATCAAACTTTTCTAATATTCATAATTTTGTAAGTAGGTTGGTTTTAATTTTTTTAAATTTTAATTTTTTTTTTAATTTTTTTAAATTTATCCCCATTAGAATATTTATATTGTAATGATTCAATTATCATGTGAAATTTTCATGTGTATTTTATTCTCTAATTTGTGCATAATTTATTTCAATTTTTGTAACCATAATTCTTAAATCTTGTCTTCAATATGCCTGATTTTTTATAACATGAACTAAAAGATATTGTTGGAAAAGGTATTTATTAGCCTTTGTAAAGTACAATTTCTAGTATTAATGTGTACTCTAAATATGTGTGATTATGTATAATTTATATACCTCTCCTAATCATTTATATCATTTCCCTTAATTAGTCATCTAACTCTACTTACTTTTCATCTGTTTATTTTACTACTACCAATGTTGTAAGAACCCAGATCTTATTTTCAGGTATGTTTTTCCTTTTCTGGTCATTCATGAAGAAAAGAGGAAATTCTGGGAAATTTTCGAAGTACACATTGTGTACTTTATGAGTACATGTCATGTACTCAGTTATCACAGGTGGCCGGGTGCTGGCTGTGTAGCGGCCATGCACATGGCCATGTGGGGTGACCTGGAGGTCTCCTAAAGCAGAGTGCGGAAAAGATGAGTAGATGTAGTGTACTTTTTTTATTAAACACACTGGGGTCACATCTAATTGCCAGAACGCTCTCCTTCTAGGTCTCGTTCGACCGAGAGCTCCGTACAGCCACGGATCTTCGACGAACCCCCGAGTGAGCATCCGTCCTCCGAATCGAACACTGTCAGTTGCATTGGAATCACATCAGTGAGTTCTCTCTTCTCCTAGAGCACCATATTCTGATTTCTTCTATCTCGTGAGATATTATGGGTTGAATTTTTTAGACATTTTTATAGATCTATTACATTCTAGGTCAATACAAGGGCTGATGCCATAGTATATCGATCTCACAACGCTGAGGTAGGTGGTTTGTGCCTTTCCGTTGAAAGTCTTTGAGTATTATGTGAAATTTTGACCAATACCCTTAAATGGGGTATTGTGTGTTTACCATTTTACCCCTTTTGATTTCCTTCCATGCTTGTATTCTTGTGTAGAGGTTAATTGGATATAAATAGGGTTGTTTGTTATGCTTTGGATGTTTTTCCCACGTATGATCTGTTTACGACCGTTGGTCCTGCTTAGCCTTTTTGTCCGCCTGGCCTGTTTTCTATGCCTGTTGATGTGGGGTGGAGAGTTTGTATTCTGACATGCTTGATATGTTGTAGATTGGTTAACCAAGTAGTTCTGTAGGTTTACTTTGGCCATATTTCATTGATATGCTCATTGACTTACACAGGGCCGTGAGAACCTAGTGTAGTAGACTATAAGGGGAATTGACTGAGTGAGCTTCCTCAGAGAGTCTTTGAGCACTTTAGGATATAAGGGGGATTGACTGAGTGAGCTTCCTCAGAGAGCCTAGGACCACTTGGGGCTATAAGGGGAATTGATCGAGTGAGCTTCCTCAGAGAGTCCATGACTGCTTTAGACTATAAGGGGAATGGACCGTGTGAGCTTCCTCAGAGAGTCCTTGACTGCTTTAGACTATAAGGGGAATGAAACGTGTGAGCTTCCTTAGAGATTATTTATTTTAATTGAACGACTTGGGCTATGAGGGGAATTTACCGAGTGAGCTTCCTCAGAGAATCCTTAACCTTGGGGCTATAAGGGGAATTGACCATGTGAGCTTCCTCAGAGAGTCCTTGACTACCTTAGACTATAAGGAGAATTGAATGTGTGAGCTTCCTCAGAGAGTCTATTTATATATTCTTGTGACAAACCAGAGGGTATGGGCTATGAGTACTTCCCATAGGGTTACCTATTTGTGTTTAGCTGCTTTTTTATTTGTTGCTTGATATTGAAATGGTGGATTGTTTATTGCTAAGTACTTTCCTGTTTACTGTTTTCTATACTTTTACCTACCATATATTCACTGATTGTTAGGCACATATCTTTGGGTGGTTACCTACTAGGATTTAGTCTCACACCCTATTTGGGCCATGCTTTTGGGCCCAAACAGATTATATTGTTGCAGGTATAGATAAAGGAAAGTGACCTTCTACTTTAGGTACTTGACTTGTTGTGGAGATGGAGAGCATGGGACCAAGCTTAAGCTTGTGATGCTGAGGAGGTGTTTATCTATTTCTTTTGTAATTTGGTTTAAAACTGTTTTTATTCAGCATTGTGACTTGTTTGGCTATTTCCCTAGACATATGTATCATGCATAATTTTATATATATGTGTGCTCCAGTTGTTTATTATTTCAGTCTTCCGTTGTTTACTGTTGTTGGATATTTACTGCTTCCACTATTATATATTTGTTTCTCTTCTACTATGTTACTCTGCCAATGAAGGCATAGGTTTCCCACTATCACACCCAAGGCCCTCGCTGCTAGTTGGCAGCCTTTGGCGTTTGGGGAAATGTGCTTGAGGCTATGTGACCAACTGGGTACGGGGCGCCTCTAGGTGGATTCTGGAACCGAGATGTTACAAATGCTACTACTTTAAAGAATTTTACCTATTCCATATCTACTTCTAGTTTTCTACTTGCATTTAATTCATTATTATTGCATATCTGAATTTTTTTATATTAAAAATTATATTTACATTTAAATAGAACTTTATATTTTAGTTTATATTGATGTTTTATTTAATTAACATGTTCTATAATTTTAATTCAATTTTATTTTCAAAAATCAATTTATACTACACAACACTTTTTTTGTGCTCTCCCTTACTAAGGTTAGTGTTCTCTCATATCAAAATTCTCTTTGATTCATTTATTATTTCTTTTTTCTAGTTACTTTTCAAATTACTTAATCTATGAAATCTGTAATTTTCAAGTGCAATTATTTAAATTATTCATTTATAAACATTTTCATTTAATTTACTTTTTTTCTTATACACTTATCATGTATCCTGTTTTTTGTAACTTTTCATTTTAATGTACAAGACTATTGTGTTATATGAATTACTTACTTTTTACTTTCTTATTTTATTAATCACAAAGGTGAATAGTCTCATGCATCGCATGGGTGGAGTACTAGTTTTATAAAAAGTTGGGTGGACTCATTTTAGGGTCTTTTTTTCTCCTAATAGTGGTCTTGTTTCTCTAATGTGGAATCCCTAACCCTTTGTTTCTTCACTCTAGTGGACTCTAAACTTAAATTACCATCTTCATCCACCCTCAGGTATCATTGGATTCCACTTACGATCTCCCTTCACTATATTTCCATTGTCATTGTCTCCTCATTCATCCCTAGTCATGTATATATTTGTAATTGGTGTTTATATTTTTTGATTTTACATGCAACAAGGTATGTTTTTAATTGAAAAATGTTGATTTCGACTTGTTCCTTGAATCACCCCCCCTCCACTACTAATATTTTTTCATCTCTTCGCTATTTGTATTTTTTTATGATTATTTGTGCATGCGAGGAATTTTTTAATTGATGTATATTTTTTTGATGTTTGATTATATGATTATTTGATGAAATCTTGTTATAAATAATTTTAATTTACTGATTAATATGCATCTAAGGTATGTTTTTGTCTTCATTGGAACAAAAAATTTGATTGTATAAAGGATTATGAAGTTTGAATATATTTAGGTGATCAGGCTAATTACACACTATGTTTTTATTTTTTAATGAAAGAATGATAATTAAATATTTTCAAAGTGATATTTTTTTATCAAATATGTTGTATTTATTTTATTTTTGAAAAATTTCATTATATTTTTTATTATTATTTATAAAATTAAATTTGATATAATAATAATTTATTTTAAAAAAAATAGATGATAATGAGTCGAATTTGGATTACTACACTTTGAATAAGTGATGAATATGAGGAAGGTGTCAATGCTTTTTTGGAATTTTCTAAACAAAATATTCCAAATAATGACATGTTTTTATAACCATGCTTTAAATGATTAAATATGAATAATTTAAAATGCATAGAGATCAAAGATCATTTAATTTTTCATGTTTTTAATCTGAGTTAAAACCCTTGGATTTGGCATGGTAAAACTAGGTAGAATTTCAGATTTATTTATGATAATGCTTTGTAAGATGATAAGTATGATAAAATTGAATAAATGGTTCATGATATTGAAGTAGAGGGAACTGAGAAAGAACCAAAAATTGAGCATTTATAAGGTGATATTAAAAAACTATTGTATCTGTATTGTATGGAATTTACAATTTTATCAATATTGTTAAGATAGATTAATTTGAAGGTGAAAAATAGATGGAGTGACAAGAGTTTTATAGAGTTTCTATAATTGTTGAAATACATTCTTACCAAATACAAAAATCTTTTAGAATCACATTCTAAAGTGAAGAAAATATTGTGCCTGATGGTATTGGGGTGCAATAAAATACATGTATTCTTGAATGATTGTGTCATATATATAAAGGAATATGAATTTTTGTTAGGGTGTCCTAAATGTGGGACGTCACGGTATAAGTTGAAAGAAAAATCATAGACTAATTTAGTAGTAATAGAGACCCCTGGCAATTAATTTTGGTATCTTCCTATAATTCCTCATTTGAAATGCTTATTTATAAATTAAAATGATGAAAAATGTTAATATGGCATGCAGATGAGTGGATATGTGATGGAAAATTATGGCATCCAATTGAGTGTCTGCAGTGGAAGAAAATTGATCAATGATTTCCTACATTTAGAAATGAAGTTGGAAATATCAGACTTAGACTATGCATGGATGGAATGAACATATATATTTAATCCTCAGTATCACACATAGATAAAGTCCTATTTTATTAGTAATTTACAACTTATCTCTTGAAATTTTTATGAAGAAAAATTATATCATGTTAAGTACCAAAATAGACACAAATGATATTGATGTTTTCTTATCACTGTTATTTTATGATTTGAAAATTTTATGGGATGTGGGTATTAGGGTGTATTATTCTTATAAAATGGAATATTTTCAACTACATGCAATGATTAGTTCACTATAAATTACTTCCCATCATATGGAATTTTTTCTAGATACAGTGTTAAGGTTCATAAAGCTTGTCCAATTATTAAACACCGGAAATCATATTATCAACTGAAACATGGGATAAAAATAGTATACATGGGTCATTGAGGTTTTTTTCTATGGATCACTCTTATAAAAGATTAAAAAATCAATTCAAAGGATCAAAATAATTTTATATTTCTACAAAAACTTTTTCCACTAATCATTATTTTGATAGGGTGAAAAAATTGATGATACATTCATAAAAACACAAAAATATAGTAATGATAGAAATATTTGGAAGAAACGATCAATATTTTTTGATCTACCATATTGGATATATTATGAGTTCAAACATAACATTGATATCATGCATATGGAAAATAATATCTATGAAAAATTAATTGGAACAATATTAGATATTAAAGGAAATACTAAATATGGGTTGAATGAAAGATTGGACTTACTCTCAATGAGAATACGTTTATAGTTAGTTCCCACTCTTGATGTAAGACAAAAATTCCTTCCCGTGTCTTGTTATACATTATCCAAGAGGGTGAAAATTATCTTTTTTATTGTATTCATTATATCAAAGTGTTGAAGGGTTCTTCTTAAAATGTAAAACAATTT
The DNA here is from genome assembly GCA_963277665.1 of Viscum album. Taxonomy (NCBI): domain Eukaryota; kingdom Viridiplantae; phylum Streptophyta; class Magnoliopsida; order Santalales; family Viscaceae; genus Viscum; species Viscum album. The sequence continues at coordinate 1,086,382,897 of OY728151.1, forward strand.
GTGTCTTTAAAGTATTTGAAGTTGATAGGTGTGAAATATCATTATTGTCACATCATGATGCAAAATATACTACCATTTTTATTGTGTGGGATGTTTCTCATCCATTTCATAAAAAATATCATGAAGGTGTTTTATTTTTTCGATTCAATTTTTAATAAGGAGGTTTATCTAAATTATTTGAAAATTTTGGAGAAAAAAGAAGTTTCTATACTTTTTCAATTAGAAATGTATTTTTATTTTCTGTTTTGATATCATGGTGTATTTAATGGTTAATTTGGTGTGAAAAATAAATCTTTGTGGGCCTATATATCTATGTTGGATGTTTCCTTTTGAAAGGTATATGAAGATATTGAAGGGGTATGTTAGGAATCCATATCGATCTAAATCCTCCATTGTTGAGATGTATATTTTTTAGGAGGTTTCAAAGTTTTATACAAGATGATTTTCTATAGTGTAGCACATGAGTTTGCCTATATTCGCCATGAATGAGTCAATTATGGGGGAAAGGGGATCCATGGCTTGAAAGTAAAATCATTTATAGGCGAATAGATAAAGAAGGTACATTTATACATCTTGAATAACATAGATGATGCTCAACCATATATAACATTGAATATTAATGTTTTGAAATAAGGTTATCTATAACATCCCAACCCGAACCACTGGGCCCAATCTGAAATGTCACATGATCTCATGTGCACCTATACAAGAGTTTGTCGAATAGTAGTGAGAATTTATGTCTGATAATGGGGATAATATACCCTTCGTATCATGTCATTGACTAGGAAAAAAATAACATGATAAAGAATAAAATATTCAGAGTAAATGCAGATTCTAAAGATGACATACGAGGTATATAAATAAGAGCTCCCAAAGTGGAAATTTGACCATAGTAATGAAAAGAAAATGATAAATAAAATAATTGCAGGGTCCTCTAGTGTCTGATCTAGTCTAGCCCAGCTCCATGCTCCACTTTCTCAACCATGCATCACAGGGTCCTTACCCTTCATTGGTTCTCTTATGAAATCTACAAGTGTATTGAAATGCCTAAGCAGGGTGTGAGTACAAGACTCAGTAGGACACCACCAATTGTCTTTGACCTAATGTTCTCAAGTATATAAGTGTATTCCATAATAATAATAAATGCAGGAAGTGAATAAACATACAATCCAAAACCGAGTGGTAGTGTGCTAAACAAGTTTCCACAACCCCCAGTTGTACCTACTTCGGCTCCATGCCGAAAGAAATCAGAATGTGTTGGAAGAAACAAAATATCCCATGTACAGCGTTCTCACATTGTCGTGGAGGTGATACCCGACATCATTTATCCCTCAAGTGAACCATGTCACCCAAATCCTCTAGACTATAATAAATTGTAATCACATCGAATAGGCTATATCATGGTGAATGGAACTTGGAATCAAGGTTTCCTCAAGCCCACCATTGACATGATGTCATTTCATCCTCGTACCTTCACCCTGTTCTCGGTTCCCTTTTCGCTATTTTTGTAATCAATTGTTCTCCCCCACTAAGGAAAAAATATGTCACGATGGTCCACCTACCTTGAATACCACTAAAAACCAACAAGGCATGGTAATACATATAGATGGTGAGCACACAAGTAGACATAGCATATCAACAATAGTATATAGCAGCATACACAAAAACATGTGATCATAATCAAATATGGATAAAAGCTACACTATTATCACTCGTGGAATCACCACAATTTTTATGGGCCACACACACACACACTCACATGCGATCACAATAAATCAAGGTCAATAAAAATACCAACAAATATAATAATCATGGAAATAAGTGTAAACACAAGCCCATGAAGGTAAGGCACTTACTACCTCAAAATTCGGGAAGACCTCTTCGTGGTTTTATTATCGTCAAAGTCGACACGTCAAAGTCTCGAGTTCTCAGCATGTCGACGATTGATATATATCAAGGGGTTTCTTAGAACCAAAAAATCTATTTTATTTTACAATGAAATAAAATATTACATGAAATTATATTTTCTATCTCTTAGATAATTTATGGATTATCATTTTATGTTAACACATGCAATCATAAGAAATATCCACAAGAATAATTATAAACCTTGTTTTATAATTTATATTCCTAAAAAAATTGAGAAAAGAGGTGGTGTTCCTCATAATTATTTTTTTTAATATATGTATTTATGTATATATATATATATATCAAAATATCCTTTGATAATGCAATTATCATTTAATAAAACTTTTCATTTATTTAATGATTATTTCTTTAATAACTGCACTGTTTTAATTTCACAAAAATTATCGAATGATAATTTTTTATAAATTACCCAAAATAATTCAATTTTTTATCCCTTTAATAATTTTTTTATAAATTATTCATTTATAAACATTGCAATTATCATTTAACTATTATCATTTGCTAATTTGTTAAACATCATTTGATAAATCAATGTGATTATCCCATTCAAGAATATCATTGGATAATTTGAGATATCTATCATTCAATAGTTCATTTATAATTATTATTTTATATTAAAAAATTGCATAACTACTATTTGGTAACCTATTTAAGAAAAAACCTTTGATAATATAGAAATTATCATTGATATTTCATGTTTATAAATTTTATTTTTAATCCTTCTTTTTTCTGAATTTTGTAGGGAGATAATGAAGAAAATAAATTAAAGAAAAAAAGAATAATAAACAAACCATAATGGTGCATATGAAGAGGGTGAAACGGGTGTTGCATGCTGGAACTGGAGGAGTCCAAATCAACAGATGTTCAAAGTAGCACCTATGCAAAGTTCTAAGGTCGTGCAAAATTGAAAGAAGTAACCCCCACTAATAATTATACAGTTCTACTATTTAGAACCCTAAAAAATGCATTATTCAATTCCCCAAAATGGAATGCCCATTTTAATGAGTGATTCATCTGAAAATTAAGTACGGATCATTTAATTTCACCTAATTAAGGCTTTGCAATTAATAATCGGTGAAAACAATCGAAAAGCGGTGTTTTTTAAACCTTAAATCCTCAAAAATGGGGGGTTACAGTTTGGGGAAGATGAGTGAACAATGCATTCAGATTTTAGGAATTAAATTAATAATTAAATGAAAATAATAATGTCAGTTATTTAATATAATAATTAAATAACATAAAATTTATAAGCGAATAGGCCAAATGTCCGTTGCTCATGAGAATTATATATCACCTAGGGCAAAAAGATCATTCCGGACACAATGGTAGTCTCATATTTCTAATAAAATGCACTTATTGAGATATATTAATGATTTATTATTTAAAAAATGGAAGAAATAATTAATTAAAAATAAAAAAAATTATCACGAGCGATCCACGTCTGATGCTTACAAATGTTGTACCTTGTCTAGGGTAAGCACTATGTCCCAGACCTAACCGTGGTCTTAGATTTCCCATACGACACACCATTTTGTATATATTAAATTATTTCCAAAAAATAATATAATAAAAATATTAAATAAATTATATTTGTGAGTGAGGCATCCCAACACCTGATTCTTACAAATGTTATACCCCACCTAGGGTAAACATCGTATTCTGAACATATCGGTGGTCTTAGATTTCTCATTTGACTTACCATTTTGGAGTTATTCATTTATTTTGAATAAATTTCATCCGCTTAATATAATATATTTAATAATTTTATTCCGTATTTTCTGAGACTTTACAGGCCTCAGAATCTCGCACCAATATAGTGTCTGACTCTGAAAATATTTGATTGAATATTATAAAGTGTTAACTAGGTTTTGAGGCCTTTAATATATTTATTAAGTTATTTAGCTGATAAATCATTTTTCCCACTTAAGATAATAAAATTTTATCATAAGAGGGTTTATATTATCATTATAAAAAAACCAAGATATTACATTATCCAAAGAAGAAATATATGTGGATTTTGGATGAGCATAACAAAACTTTTTTTCCATGGTTTAAAGAGATTGTGCTTGGTAGATCATATGCATCAGAAACATTGAGATGGTTAGTGGATAGTCTGAGTTTAAATTTGATAACATGGTCTGAGTATGACATTAATGGTTATACATTTCATATGAAAGATCAGGAAAACATAAGTTCAGTTTAGGATAGTAGTGTATTTGTGTCCATAGAAGTAATGCATTTTTCAAGTGCTAAATACAAAAAACCAATCTCTGCATCAAGTGCATATTATAGAGTCATTGAATAAATATGGGAGGTTGATTATATTAAATTTCAATTTCTAGTGTTTAATTGTAAATGGTTTATTGGTAACAACAGTTTTATACATGATGAATTTGTAATGACACTAGTTAATTTGAATAGATTGGAATACACAACTAATCCTTTTATCATGGAAACACATAAAAAACAAATTTTCTATGTTATTTATCAATCTTATGTGTAGTGGTATATTATTTTATAAGGAAAAAATAGTATGTTGGTGATGATAAACTTGATGAAGATGCTGATTTATATGAAATCTCTACTTCCATGGAAAGATTAATATATAATATTGATGAGCACGTCATAGACATAGTTTGTTCCATACAAAATGATCATGATAAAGGAATTTTGGAAAACAATCCTTTATTAAATTCCAAATATTTCAAGTAACATATGTTTATTTCTGGTTTACTTTTTAAAATTTCCTAGAATGTTAGATATTTTAGTTTTAATTTCTTTATTAAAACATGTATTATAAATAATAAGTTAAATTATTTGTTTATATTAGTTTAGTTTTTATTAGTTTAACATGTTTACACATATGTAACTTATTTATTTATTGATTTTTTTGAAAAAAAAAATTATTTTAAATCTAATACATTAAATAAAAACAAAAATATTGTACAAAAAAGTATATTCAAACAATATTTGTTTAGTGTAAAAAAATGATTTATTAGGTTGGAGAATTTTTTCTATTCATGAACTGTTTTTTGGATTTGTTTCATTATTTTATGTTATTTAATATCCCATTAATGTTTTTAGCATTTTAGTTAACTACTCTAAAAAATATAAATAAAAGTTTTGTTAGTTTAGTTTACTTATTATTGGATTATTTTTCATATATTTGAAGAATATTATTTTCAGTATAAAAAATGTTGTTATACGTTGAAGGGTTTTTACTATTCAAACACCATTTTTTATTTGTTTTCATTCATTTATATAATTTCATGTCTCATTAATGTTGTTATCATTTTAGTAAACTATAAAAATATGAATAAAAATGTGTTTATTTTAGTTTACTTATTGTTTGATAATTTTTCTTTTTTTATTTATATTTGTATGTAATAGTTGGTTTTTTATATTTATGTACTAATTGTTTGTTTCTTTGATTTGTAGGATAATGACAGATCAAACATATGATCCACCACATACTTCTGGAGAGGACTGTAAACATACATCTGAGGAGGAATGTACACATGATCCTTTTAATGATCCTCCTAATCCTTCTTTATAAGAGTCATCTACTCCCACATGGGAAAAAAGAGTTTGAGGGATAATAAACATGGCATCACACATTTTCCAAAATTATCAGTTGACCATATCCAGGACCATAGGATACCAGCAGACATTGATGATAATGATATTCCAAGAGGTCCAAATTCAAAACAATTCAAGACTTCTATATCAGTTTAGGATAAAATCAAATTTAGTATTTTGATTGATGATTGGATAATTGTTGAAAAAATGAAAATATCTCACTTATGGGATATTGTTTTGGTAAGCTAGTTTGTTATTATTTTAATTATCATTAAATGTTTATAGTAATATATGTTTTCACCCTTCTTATCAGACAACATATGATATACCTTATACTGGAGGAGTCAGAAGGAAATGTTTATCATTGGATGCTAGGATATAGAAGGGTTTTAAATAAACCCTCACGTCAGATTTCATTTTTGGGCATAGACAATGTCATAATCCATGCAATATATATCCAATTATAAATGAAGATACATTGAAGAAATTTGTTGAAAGTATACTAGGATAAGAGTTTTTTATAATTGCAATGTTACCTTTTATAAGTTTTTATATTAATGATCATATTAATGATTTATTTATTATTAATTTACATAAATTGAGGATATATCATTAGGAGATCTAATATAGAAATGTATACCCTCATACTTTATCTCAGGGAGAGTATACGTTATTGTAGGAACAAATGATAGCTAAAAAATTTCAAAAACTGAGATATGAGTCTTCAGGCTCCATGGAGGTTGACCCCCCCTAAAAGACATGAAAATAGAAGAGGTCTCAAATGAGAAAAAAAGGACAATATCTTATAAAAGAGTCGATGGTTATAGATGAGAGGATGGTAATATGTTTACTTTATTTATTTATTTAAGTTAAATCAATTCTTTATATATTGTGATTTACTATGGATGTTTTCAAATATTCTATACAGTGATCTCTTGAGGAGTAAATCACATAGGGGGTCTTCATATCTGAGGGTAGGAAATATATTTTAGCTACAACATTGGGAAAAGCTGAACACCTAGGTCATGTATAAGGATACCTGGAAGGTGTATTGGTAAAAAAAGTGTTTCCACATTCTGAATATTCTTCAATGGAGGATGTTGATAAAAAATATATAATATTTGGAAGCTACAGTTGGGGGTATTTATGAGACGATGGAGGATAGGATCAGAGATTTGGTATAATTAATGTTTGTAGACATGAAAAAATAGTTTTAGGCCATTGATCCCACTCCTCTACCTATGCCTAAAGATCCCACACCTACTACTTATCCTACTCCACCTCTACCTGTAGACCTTACCCTTCCTACTTATCCTACTCCTACACCCCCTCCTCTTTAGATTCCCATTTATTTTAAGTTATATATTGATGTTCCCAAACATCATATTTTTTCATATGGGATGATATATTATATTGGTTATACTATTCATCATCAATAGATATAGCTAGATAATCATAGGGTAATTGTATAGGATATTATATATAGATTGAAAATAATACCATTTCCTATAGATGAGATCAGTACAATTAGAAAAATTATTAGCCATTTTTTAGTTTGGTTGTCGAGACTTGTTCAACATATTACCATAGAGGTATGTGTATATTATATTATTTATTTAATTTTGTTGTTAAATTTGTTTTAACATTTTAAAGTTTATATATTTATCCATTTTTTACATGAATAATTTAAAGGTAAATAAATACTTTATAGAAAATAACAAATATAAAGTTTTATGAATTTAGATTCAACTTATACTAGTATTAATAGATTTTCAACATATTAAAATTTTTTGTTGGATGTTTATGAGATTCCAATAGAAGATGGAACTTATGGGGATGCAATTACTGTAATGTTTTAAAAAAAAGATATCATGGATCTTGTAACTAGAGATGAGTTGGGCATCAACATGATGCAAGTTTTTTCCATTCAAGTTGATTAACATAAATCTTTCCATTATTTTAATTTATTAAAAATTTATACTTATGTTTGTTTTGGATTAGGTATCCTTATACAATTTGTACACAACATGACATGATAGTAGTATATGGATTTATGGACCCACAATTTATTTCACCTATAGCGAAAACAATGACTGATATGGAAAGAACGGTTTATATTGTTGAAATATTTCAAAAGAATGCAATTATTCAGTGGTGGATTATTTTTTGTCTTCAAGAGCATGAAACATATATCTCATAAAGTGTTATATATCTATTGGCTATGCTCTATCTATGGTGAAATGTGAGAAAATTTTAAGAATATATAAAACACATAAGTTTGAATATTTTAATACTTGTTTATATTACAATGACATTTAAATTTATTTTGTTCACATTATTTTCAAACAGGGAATGTGATTTCCTTAGTGATACAATAAGAAAGAACAGTTCTAAGATCAAATATATAAAAGCAAAGGTTACTTTTCATTTAAAATTACTAAATTTTATATGTAGTACATAAAAATGTTAATTTGAATTGATTTTTTAAAAAACTTAAATGTCATAAAAAAGGAGTAAAGGAATGTGGATACTATATTTGAATATTTTTGAATGAAATAATTTCAACCAATACAGTTATGAAGTTCCATAAGGTTATGTTTTTTATACACTTTTCTATTAATTTTTCATTTTTTTATTCAAGATACATGTTAAATGATTTATTTTTAATTTTTATCTTTTTGATAACCCTTTTCCTTATACTGAAAATAATCTAAGAAACTTTAAAATTGAATGGGTGAATCATTTCACATGTATGATTGGGTTTTAGTTCATTTTTAATATACATTGTATACTTGAAATTTCAAATTGTAAATGTTTCTGTTATTCTACTATTTTTATGTTGTTTATTCTATTCTGTTACTGGATATTCTGATATTTTTTTCTATTTTTATATTGTTGGATGTTCTGTAAGGGAAATAAATAAGAGAATTTTATTTAAAAAAATATTTTTCATGTCGGTTATTTTATAACCAGTGTGAAAAATGTACAGACAACATTTATCATGTCATTTTTTTTACAAAACTTGCATAGTAAATGTTGTTTCTACATTTTCCAATCCATTTATAAAATAACCGATGTGAAAAAATTCCACCAAAATGTATTTTTAATTTTCGTTTTTATTAATCAATTTTAAAAAAATATTTACAATGTTTACTACAATAACGCCATGTACTAATTGACAAGAAAAACAAAAAAAACAATGTAAAAAGCCTATTTTTCACTAGTGTGGGAACCGTGAGTCCATTAGGAAATACACATGGATAACATTAGTATCACGACCCGCCTTCTCCAAGATGAGGGAAGGAATACAAAATTGTCAGACCCTTCCTTCTTCAAGTCGAAGAAGAGATAATAGCCCCTGAGTCCTGCCTTCAATAGGCCCTGGAGTGGCGACTAGCACCAAAAGTATAGAATCTCACATAATATGGAAGACATTACCCTTTTATAGAACAAGATCGGGAGATATGACAGTAAATCCCAAACAACTCCAAATACCAAAAGTAAAATTAAATCCAAAAACCCTTTTTCCACATGCATGTTAAAAATAAAGTGATACAAAGTTCAAGAAAAACTCTAAAGGAAAGTACCAAAAGAAAAGAAAAGCAGTAACGACAACTATCCTGATACTAAGATAGTAAGGTCTGACATGATCCTCAAATTATTAGAAACCTGAAAGTAGTTTTATATACGTAGGGTGAGTATACAAGTATACTCAGTAGGGAAACCAAAAACTCTCATGCACAAGTGGGGAGACATTCTAATGCCCCGTGAGAAAATAGAGGTATCCAAAACACCTAGCAAGGAAAACTATCCACCCAGCCTCACCAAGGAACACTCCCCAAATAACCCAAGTCAGGTAAAATAATAGTAATAGCACATCGATATTCAGGTACCCCACACCACTTTCCCACTGGTCATTTAGAATATCCTATGCATCAGACCTCCCCCACAAATCCCAATGTAGTCCTACTGCCTCCCCAACAACAACCCCATGGCCTATCCCAACTGCACGTTTATCCTACCCATAAACACCTAGGCCACAACAACCACACATAACCATGCCCACAGACACCTAGTCCACAACAACCACCACCACGACTGAAGACACCTGGGCCACAACAACCACTGCCACGCCCGAAGACACCTGGGACTCATCCCGAAGACACTTAGAAAACAAACTTGCTCGCACACACCTAGTCCAAACCACCATAACACACCATTATCAAAGGGTCTTGGGCCATAATTAACCCCATGTCATCACATCCTACCCAAAAATTATCGGGCTACCTGGGAGAGGGAACAGAAAGGATCTAATAACCAACTGCTCATAGAAATGTTGAGAAAAACATTCTCCCCCATGAAATGGGGGTGTTCTGCATGAAGTGCTCAACATGGGTGGGGTGTGTATAAGAAACACGAGAACTAAATTTTATACATATAAATAATCAAGCACTCATCCCAACCTAAGGGTACCAAAACTAGTAACAAGCCTGCAAATAACCACTCTTGTTGCTACCCTTACATGCACAAGTACACAACAACCACAACCAAAGTAGAACCCAATTCTGAAAAATAGTTTCCCCATCGTACCCATTATCGTTATCATATTCAAGTGATTCCATTCAAATATTCCTTCACTACCAGGAAATTAATAGGCATAACCACAAGTCAAAACAACAACTGAAGGAAAACAGTGAATCAGGAATTTAAGCATTCACTCCCAGTTCTCTTGTAAGTGAAAACATCAAAATGGGATCTGTGAGATCCCTTGAAGTACTGGAACCAAACCAAGCCCCAACTTACCGGGTCCAGAACATTTACAATCGGCTCCACACGACCTCAAATTCACAACAAATAACCTCTCAACTATAGATTTCATCCCCCTCTATGTCACCCCACAAAGCATCAACCAGAACAACCACGATTATCATCAGAACAGAGCAAGGAAGTTTTTTAGATTTATCCAAAACCATTAATTAAGTTCCTCCTTTATGTTTTGTTAACCTTGGTGATCACACAAGGGTTCTTTTCCATTGGGCATCCATTTAATCAACCAATTTTATGTGATTAATTAGTTTCCATGTTACATTTATTCAATCACCAGATTATCCAAAAAAAAGATTCATTAGTGCATAATAAAGGACCACCAATGGCCACGATTTTCATTGGACATATGCCCATACAATTCACAACATAAAACAACGATAAAATACAACAAAAACATCATATTTCCCACTCATTAATTCTTTAAAAGTCCATTTATTGTCTTATTTAAAGTTGGTTTCATCTACATCCTGAGGGAACATCATCATACCCACCCCATGTGATGCACAGTAAAGAGAGATGAAGGAAAAACCCCAACTTGGATGATCAAGGATCGAAGTTTTCTCCTTGTTCCAAGAACTAGGGTCAGTGATAGGAAACTCCAAGAAGAACCAAATAGGATGGCTCTCATGCAGGCACGACTCATCTCTAGGAGAGGGACTCCAAGCACACTAAGGGAAATCAAAGATACCAAGGAAGAATAAGATATTAGTGGGATAAAATGCTCAATCCTAGAGTTACGGGGTGTGTAATATCGAAGTGCTTGAAAAGAGGATCGTGGTTTGAGCACGTGGTTGGGCGGTTTTACGCATTGGAATTAATTGAGAGTTAGTAATTCCCTCAAAGACAATAGACCATCGCACAACAGAGAGTTGATAGGTTACATTTAAACTAATAAAAATGTGTAACATGGGTGTAACTGGAAACGTAGAAAATGGAGTGAAACTGATAAAAAGACCACACATTTTGGTAATGTAATGGTCTCCCCACTCTTAGGGGATTTACGATATCCTTTACCAGCCTTAAAAACATCTTAAAACACTTTAAAAGTGGTAATAAAACTTAGAATAGACGTTACAGAAAAAACTAGGGAAAGAACCCCAACACCCCTTTGTGGTACTGTTCGGGTGTGGCACCAATTGGTGGGACCGATTGATGGTGTCGATAGGTGACACCATAGGAACCCCTGCCACCAGCATCGACGCCCTCCTGACTCGTCGGGGGTGTCTGGGACACCCCAAACACCAGAATTTGGAAAATTAATGGACCAAGAAGGTCCGGTCCATTACATCAGATACCTCTCAAACTATTCTCTCCCTCAATAATTCAAGAGTAAACCTAAAGAAAAGAGAGGGGTCTGAACAACCACCTCGTAAGATACCTCTCACGGACAAACCACCCTAGGGTTCTTCAAAATCCAGAATAAAACCTCGACATCTAGGGTTATCTCTCCCACGTCTATCTCTTGAACAACTATAGAAACACTATTTCTCCTCTACCTTAAGTAACCACACAACCACAAAAAGGTCACACCATCTAGACACATGGGTTAGGGAGCTCCTTCCTCTTTGTCAAGACACTATCCGCTTTGGGCGGCACTGACTCACCCTCATGGGTTTAATCTCATCCACATTAATGAATCTTGATTAGAGATAAGGTCCTAACCTCCCCATAGTCAGGAATTTCCACGCAAAATAGAAAATAGGGAAACAACTTAACATACAGTAAGTAGGGTCAACATTACATCATAAGCAAGGCACAAAGCAAACATAAGAGAAAAACTGAGAACAACTTTGGGTACTGGACACGCATTTGTGCCTCCCATTCCCAAGTACTCTCCTCAAGGCCACCATTCCTCCATAACACACAAACCAAGGGAATGGTTGGTCCACAAAGAACTTTATATTTATGATCCTCAATTCTCATCGGTCACTCCATGAACGTCGCATCATCCTCGATATCCAACTCTCCCCAGTCAAGGATGTGGGAGTCATCGGGTAGATATCAATGGAGATGAGATACATGAAAGAGGTTGTGGATCCTCTCCAACCGCAGTGGTAACGCCATCTGATATGCCACCTCACCGACTCATCCCAACACCACAAAGGGTCTAATGAACCTAGGAGAAAGCTTAATCCCCCTACCAAACATATGTTATCCATGCAGAGGGGAGACCTTTAAGAATACGTGGTCCCCAACCTAAAACTCCAAGGGTCTACTCCTATGGTCGGCATATGACTTCTACTGATCCTAAGCCGCCTTCATCCTCTCACACATAGGGAGAACCTTCTCTTTCATGCTCTACACCACCTCCGGGCCAAGAAAACCTGCTTCCCCAACCTCTGTCCAGCACAAGGGTGAATGACACGGTCTCCCATAAAATGCTTAGAATGGTTCCATGCCAATGGTGGAATGATAACTACTATTGTAGGAAAACTCTACCAAAGGCAAGTGTCATACCCATGATCCTTTAAAGTCCAGAACACATGCTCACAGCATATCCTCCAATGTCTGGATGGTCCTCTCTATCTTCCCATCCGTCTGAGGGTGGAAAGAAGTGATAAGGCATAGCTAAGTGCCAAAATCACGCTATAATCCCTTCTAGACTTTTGAAGTAAAGCGTGTATCCCAGTCTGAAACAATGGTTCTGGGAACTCCGTGCAACCACACAACTTCACCCATGTACTTTTGTGCTAAGGCATCCACCACACTCGACTCCTTAACCACTAAGAAAAGAGTCGATTTTTTCAACTGGTCCACCACCACCCAGATGGAATCATAGCCTCCCTTAGCCCTGGGTAGTCTTGTGACAAAATCCATCGAGACGTCATCCCACTTCCACTCGGGTACGTCTAAGGGATGTAATAGACCACCGGGAACATGGTGCTTAGGCTTCACCTGCTGGCACACGAGGCACTTTTCCACAAACTCTACCACTATCCGCTTCACTCTGGGCCACCAAAACTACCCTTTCAAGCCCTATTACATCTTGGAGACTCCTGGATGTAGTTCCAGGTGTGAGTTATGAAACTCACTGAGAACTCTCTCACACATTTCCACTGGGAAAAATAGATTCTCATAGAACAACATTCGATTCTGAATATCCTCTGAACATCCTTCTGGAGCATCACCTTGGATAACACGATCACACATTACTTCAGCCTCTGAGTATCCCCACTAAGACTCCTCCACCTGTTGTACCAAGGAAGACTGCACTGTCATCTGAAACAGACAGCCTCTACCATCCTCCACTCTCATGCCCATATGAAAAGCATCCAACTCCTCCATTGCCTTCCAAGCATCTGCTAACTCCCAAACCACACCCTTTTACGACTTCCTTATCAAAGAATCGGTTACCATGTTCCCCTTTATAGCAGTGTAGAAGATCTTGAATTCATAGTCCTAAAGAAACTTCATCCACCTCCACTACCACAAGTTCAGGTATCACTGGGAGAAGACATACCTCATGATCTTGTGATCTATAAAGACCACGAAGCATTCCCTGATGAGGTAATGCCACCACAAATTCAGCATGAACAAAAACCCTATAAGTTCCAGGTCGTGGGTGGAATAGTTACATTTGTGAGGACATAAATTCCTAAACCCATAAGAGATCACTCCCCAGTGTTGCATCAGCACACACCCCAAGACTAGACTAGAAGCATCACATAACACTTCAAACATTACCCCTTCCTCTCGCAACCTCAGCATTGGGGCACTAACTAGCTTCCCTTTTAGATAACTGAAAGATTATTGGCATTTCTCACTCCATACGAAAGCCTAGTCCTTTTTGGTCAAGGTTGTAAAAGGCGATGAAACTCAAGAGAAATCAGGTACGAACCTCCAGTAGTAACCTACCAGACCCAGGAAACTACAAACCTCTTCTATGTTCTTGGGTGTCGCCCAAGAAACAACTGCTTCGACCTTTGGAGGGTCCACTTTTATTCCCTGCTGGGACATCATGTGTCCAAGGAAGTGCACCTCTCGTGTCTAGAAATTTCACTTTGACAACTTTTTCTTAGATCTAGTGGTGTCAAAGGACCTCCAAAACTATCATTAGATGCTCGACGTGATCATCCTCTGACCTTGAGTAGATCAGGATGTCATCGATGAACACAACCATGAAATGGTTCATATACTCACGAAAAATAGAGTTCGTGAGCCCCATGAACACAATTGGTGCATTTGTAAAGCCGAACAGCATAACCATGAACTCAAAGTGCCCATACCTGCACCTAAAAGCAGTCTTCAGGATGTCACCCTCCTTCACCATCAATTGGTGATATCTAGACCATAGTTCGATCTTAGAGAACCAACCTAATCCCTTCAACTAGTCAAAAAGTTCATCAATCCCTGGGAGGGGGTAATGGTTCTTGACTGTCACCTAATTCAATCTTTGGTAGTCTGTGAACGTCTTGATACTAATGTATGACTTCTTTGTGAACAAGACTGGATCACCCCATGGAGATACGCTTGTTTGGATAAAACCCTTATACATTAGGTCATCAACTTGAATCTAAAACTCCCACAACTCATAAGGTGTCATCTGATAGGGAGCCATTGAAATCGGATGGGCACCGGGTTGTAAGTCTATCCCAAACTCAAAATCACGTCGAAGGGGTAGAGTCACAACCTCTTCAGGGAAGACATCCGGGAACTCACTAATGATCCTCAAAACTTCCACTAACTCTGAGTCTACCGATTTTAATGACAGCTCGGCTAATAAGGAAATAAGGGGCTCCACATTCTAGCTGCCCTCCTAGAAACCCCACTCATCAACGAAAGCTACACATTGGTCACCCATATATGAGAACATGACCCTTCTCTGGAAGCATTCGATAACAGTGTGTATAGAAAATAGCCATTCGATGCCCAGGATGAAATTGTATGGTTACATTTGTAGAAGAAAAGAGATCCCCACTAGACTGGTGTGGATCTAACACCAGTATGCATCCTCGACAAACATCAAACAGGCTGGTCTGACCTCCAACCGGAGTACTCAACACCAGGGGAATGGAAATTCTCTCTACGTCTAGACCCAAGGAATGGAACATACTGGGTGAAAAAAGAAGTGTTAAGCTCTTGAATCAAACAAGACACAAGAAAGAGTACTAAACAAACTGATCATACCTCGAATGGCCTTTGGCCCTATTGGAATTGCTGCCTCTACAGTGTGTAACTGCCCACACCCAACTCCTCTACCCCTCAGCTATCGGTTGACTCCCCAAACATGGCCTGGTCGAGGTCCCTGAGTGTTTCCCTGAGGTTGGCCTCCTCCGTCACCGTCCGCCCTCGGTGGAGTGGAAGATTTTTGCACCTACTCCTACTATTGAAAAGTTCCAGAAAAAAATTGTTGCTGCTGAGGTGGTCGTTGAACCTTCCCACCCGCACCATACTGTACTCAAATAGGGCACTGATTCCAAAGGTTCCCATGGTTTCCATGGGTAAAGTACCTCGGTCCTAGGCCCGTAGAGAAAGGACGAGGACTGGGAGATCAGAACTGGAACTTCTGGGACATGTTCCCTGCCGGACGAAACCTGTAAGGCCCTGATGCTGGAGGCCTACTACTGACGGTATTCCCCTTTGACGAGATCAACTAGTTCCCCTATCACAGAACACCTCCTAGAATTTTCATCATCTCCACTAATTTATCCTTTTTATGAACCTCCAAGTACATTGGTAGAGTGAAGGGGGTGACAGCATACTGAAGAGAAGGTTGGAGAGCCTCCTATAAGCATCTTACCTTCTACTCCTCATCCGAGAAGAGGTCTGGAGAGAAATGAAGGAGATCCTTAAACTTGATCCCTAACTCCCTTACCGACATAATCCCTTTCTTGAGATAGAGCAGCTCTTACCTCTTCTTAGCCTTTATCATGGAAGAAAGGAATTCCTCCTGGAACTCCTTCTCTAAGTCAGTCCATGAAACCTCAACTTTCTTCTTCTCTCTAAGATAAAGTGTACACCACTGACATGTCGCTCCCCACATCTGCCTTATAGCCAGAGGAACCCAGTACTCTGTCGGAGCCTGAATCAAGCTAAAAGAGATCACCAACTCCTCAATCCATCTCTATGTCTCCATGTTTGAGATGTTGCCATCATACTTTCTTAGAGCCTATCACTAGAAGGCATGAAGCGTCTTCTTCCACTGGTCGTACTCCTCCACTCGATCAGCCCTCCACTAATCAACCAAATCAACCTACAAGACCTAAACTACCCGTACTACTCGTAGACGTCGTCTGGGTTCCATAACTTAAAAAGAAAAAATAAACCCCTTAGCCTGAGTAGTGTAGAAAAAATCCATTTAAATTTTGTTTAAACTTTTTATTTATTTTGTAACGACCTGAAATTTTGAATAAATTTTGTTTCCTAAGTTTGTGTGTTATTTTATTTTATAATCAACAAAACTATCTCATTTAATAAAATGAGTATAATTAAAATAAGACTGTTGGGTTTTGACTGTTATATGATCGTTGGTCAATATGACCTTTGGAAACTAAATGTTGCAATTATTGTCTATAAATACAAGTGATCTTGATTAATTAATATAGAAAGAAGATTTTATGGCCCCATCCAGTAGTCTCGGGCCGATCGAAGCCCATCTGATAGAACTCGGGAAGGAGGTAGCACCTTTGGGCTTTGCTCCAGACCAAACCCAAGCCGAACTTCATCGTGTTAAGCTGGAACGGAATCGCCTTCGCGAGAAGTTCAAGCTGATAGAAATCACTACTCGAGCAATGTTGGTCGAGCTGCCCCAAGATTCTATCACCCTAGCAGATCTTACTCTTAGGTCCTATGATGGTGTTATAAGGGGCTATGTAATGAGACTGTAACTGCCTTGTGTAATCCTTTGATTTTAAATAAAAAATTGTGATTTCTTCTTATGGTGAAATTTGTGAATTTTCAAATGTCCAGATAAATATAGTATGCATATTATTGATGAATTCTAGAAAAAGGATATTTTAAAATATGTATGTAAACCTTAAATAATTAATAATGTGTAATTATTTTCAAAAAATGGTCTTCTACAGTTATGTTCAGTAAGAAATTTAGAGTCTAATAAGATCAACTTAATTTTTGACGAATAGTAAATTATGAATAGTGATTTTACCCTTATGATTAGTAATTTGATTAAATGGATTGAGTAACCTCACTTTATAAAGTATTAATATAATCTAGGCACCTTGATTAAGTAATGTGATTCAATAAAATAGGTAAATAACTGTTTCGGAAATTATTGGGTTAAGTATTAGTTTTTTCGGGTGAATAGTGTTTTTATTTAAAAATTAAATTAAAAATATTTAGAAAATTATTTTCATAAAATGGAGTTCATTTTTGAAATCAGAGCATCGATATTTGGTTAAGGTGAATTTTTGGGATTTTTCTGAAATAGTTGAATTTTCAGTGAATAGTGTTTTTATTTAAAAATTAAATTAAAAATATTTAGAAAATTATTTTCATAAAATCGAGTTCATTTTTGAAATCAGAGCATCAATATTTTGTTAAGGTGAAATTTTGGGGTTTTTCTGAGAAAGTTGAATTTTCAGTGAATAGTGAAAATACAGTTTTTGAGTTTCGGGTGTTTAATGACATCATTAAGGATGTAATAATTATGAAATAATTCTGGTCAACTTATGAATAGTAATATAAGGTATGAGGTGTCCCAAGTGGCCAATACCATGGGAAAATACCATGGTCAAGCCCATGGTTTTTCCAATACCACCGATGAGGTGTCCCATGGAAATTAATGCTTTGTCCCCTCACTTCTCCTATAAATTCCAAGACTTTCCCTCATTCATTTCATTTACAAATCCTTCCCAATGAAGTTCTGGTATATTTAGCTCCTAAGGAGTCCTCCAAAGGTTCCCTCAAGCCTCCCAAGGTCCCGACCTTCAAGCTTTCGAAGTTACTCTTCAAGGTAAGGGATCCTTTCACCCTCCTCTTTTAAGTCATGACTTCCTTTATGTTGTGTCTTATATTTTCCATCTCTTTATGTTGATGGTATGTTATTATATGTTCTCATTACTGCAAATTTCATGTCCAAATGATGAGAGACCCTTTCTTCTCTCATCAATTTGTTTTCTGAATTTTTATGTGACGTCGTTAGGCTGCCGAATTTCTCATAAAAGAAATCGCATCTTCTCTTTTATTTCATGTTTCCTTTTCATGTGTTATGTCATTAAAATATCCATACCATGATCTTATTTAGTGCCCATACTGTATTATGAATTATTTATGATTTTTTGACCCCTGTCCCCTCTCTTTTCAATTTTTTCTAACACCATGTTATATAGCCATTAGGCTGCAGAAATTTCGTCTCAAAATTTCTATCCTTTTCTCTCAAGAAATTCCCTTTTTTATTTATGTGAATACCCAGACATATTTAGTTTATATGGGTGTTCATAAATATATAAATATTATATATTTTATTCTGTAATTTACATACATATAACCCTCACTCCCTTTCCATGGGTTATAAATGATATAATGATCTTATTTTTTAAGAGCTTTTAAAACGTCACGATTTTGAAATGAAACCCATTTCTTTTATTATCTATGGGTTATTTATGAAATGTTTGAATATGATCTATGTGGATCACATGTAAGTAAATACATATTAAGGGTGTTCCCTGATAGCTCTCCAATGCATTGGGTAAATATTTAATCACTAGAGATGACAAGTTTCATGATACCTTAGTGAATAACCTTGGTAATTTTTATGACACCTTGGGGATGGACCTTAGTAATATGTTCATGAATGTCTAAATGAAATATTGTAGCCACATATTCAAGTTATGTTTCAAGTTTTTTTCATTATGATATGCATATACTTTCATTGCTCATGTCTTTATGTTCTTATTCAAGTTCTTATTGATATCACAAGTAAATTGATTCCTTGTTTACCCTTACTGGGCCTTCTGCTCACCCTTTACTTTAATGTATGTCTCCAGGATATGAGATGTAGTAATTGAACATAGTATGAACATATGATGAATCCTTAAAAGTGGTTTAGAAGAATTTTTATGTTGTTCTCATGTTTTATGTTCCTGATTTCCAAGACACTAGACTTTAAAGATCCTCTGTATGTAAAATCTAATGAAATGTTATGTAATAAAAAGGCGGTATGCCACAGTTGGTATCAAAGGATAGTTTAGTTATTTATGGAAATTAGGATATGAAAACTTTAGGAAGAACCCTATAGAAAAGTTTAAATATAGGAAATCTTCCTGGTATTTTTGTGAGTATTGATTAAGTGGTTTATCAATCAAATACATCCTTGTCTGGATACGAGAAGGTAGAGGTGGATCTGGCACAGATGTACATAGGGGTAAAACCCGAAAACACCGCTTTGAGATAGAATCAAACGGGAACTGGTACACGACAATGGGCTTTGCTGCACTCTTGGTTACGACACTCTCGGGGGATATGTTTGGTTAATTTCAATATTTTTATGAATCATTATGAAGGAATTATAGAAAAATGTAATTGTCTAAGCATGAAGTTTTAAGACACAAAATCATTTTTAGTTAAAAGATTCATAAATGAAATAAGTTTCTCATGAATGATTTATTCTTTTATAAAATTTCCCCATCGTTTAGGAATACGTTGACATATTTCCTGAGGAGTTACCCAGACCTCCCCCAGAAAGAGAGGTAGAGTTCTCCATTGAACCCGTACCAGGATCTCATCTGATGTCAAAGACCCCCTATAGGATGGAAAATGTGGAGCTAGAGGAATTAAAGAAACAACTCCAAGGTCTTTTGGAGAATGGGTTTATCCAACCAAGTGTGTCTCCTTGGGAAGCACCAGTTCTCTTTGTGAAGAAGAAGGATGGAATGATGCAGTTATGCATTGATTATAGAGAACTGAATAGGATCACAGTGAATAACAAATACTCTCTTCCAAGAATTTATGACTTATTTGACCAACTTCATGGGGCTCAATTCTTCTCTAAGTTTGATCTTCGTTCTGGTTATCATCAATTGAGGGTGAAGAATGATGATATTCCAAAAAATGCCTTCCAATCAAGATATGGGCATTATGAGTTTGTTGTTATTCCATTCAAACTAACTAATGCACCTGCTATTTTTATCGATCAAGAATAACTTGATTTTGGAAACTTATGTTTTATAAAATGGATATCCTTTGTATAGGAAAATGATTTGGTGATTAAATGATAAAGGTTATTTTGGAAGATGTTTTCTCTTTTGGAGTACTATATGCCTAGGGGAAATAAAATACTATAGGACTTAAATTGAGGAGGAATGGTTGAATTTTTTTTGTAAGAATTTATGTATTTATTGTGGATATATGGAGATTTGGGTTATTTCTAGAAAATTATGAACCTAGAATAGAGAATATGTGAATAGGTTAATTACACTTTAGTATGAGACTTTAATAGTAGTCGATGTTATTTGGAGATAAATGTTGAGATTTATTGGGGAAGACTATGTGATTAAATCCTTCTGAGTTTTGGGTTCCAATCTTAGTTTGGATTATTCTGAAGAATTTTAAGGATGATTGTGTATTGACTGGTCTTTCTAGAACTTTGGGTACTTTTGTTGAATTTTGGAGATTAATAGTCATTTTTCTTTTTATAAAGGATTATCCTTTTTGGGGATTATATGATCTCGTACTAACCTTTTTAGTTTTAGTTGATGACTGAATACAAGGTAAAAATATAGTTCTTCTTATGTGGATTATGTGATTCTCTATAAGATGATTCTTGTGCTTTTGATGAGACCAAGTGTTTTTGAATGCTCATTGTTTGAATAAAAGATTATTCTTGGTGGAAACTTATTAAAGGATGAAACTCTACTTGAAGGTAAGTATATTTCCTTATGTTTTTATTCTATGTAGTAAATGAATTACTCAAAATTATGAAAAGGAATGTAAAACAAAAACGTTGATGGTTTATGTTTCCTACTGGGTAATCAAAGGTCGTTTAACACATCATAAGTTTGTGATCTTCTTGTGGTTAATTTTCTCCTAATCATGTTTTCTATCACTCTCCATCAGAACTTGACCCTTTGTTTTCTCTTCCATATTCATGTTTTCCTACATGGAATCCTAGTATGGGTTAACTCAGGTGACCTTTGTACTTCCCTTTCTTTCTTTTAAAGTAATAGTTTTACTGACCCTTTTTTCGATGTGGGACTTTCAATGAAATTTCCAAGCCTAATTTTAAAATTGTGAGGACACAATTTCTTAAGGGGGGAAAAATATAACGACCTGAAATTTTGAATAAATTTTGTTTCCTAATTTTGTGTGTTATTTTATTTTATACTCAACAAAACTATCTCATTTAATAAAATCAGTATAATTAAAATAAGACCGTTGGGTTTCAACTGTTATATGATCATTGGTCAATATGACCTTTGGAAACTAAATGTTGTGATTATTGTCTATAAATACAAGTGATCTTCATTAATTAATATAGAAAGAAGATTTGATGGCCTCATCCTGTAGTCTCGGGCCGATCGAAGCCCATCTAACAGAACTCGGGAAGGAGGTAGTACCTTTGGGCTTTGCTCTGGACCAAACCCAAGCCGAACTTCATCGTGTGAAGCTGGAACGGAATCACCTTCGTGAGAAGTTCAAGCTGATAGAAATCACTACTCAGGCAATGTTGGTCGAGCCGCCCCAAGATTCTATCACCCTAGCACACCTTACTCTTAGGTCATATGCTGGTGTTATAAGGGGCTATGTAACAAGACCGTAACCACCTTGTGTAATCCTTTGATTTAAATAAAAAATTGTGATTTCTTCTTATGGTGAAGTTTGTGAATTTTCAAATGCCCGGATAAATATAGTATGCATATTATTGATGAATTCTAGAAAAATGATATTTTAAAATATTTATGTAAACCTTAAATAATTAATAATGTGTAATGATTTTCAAAAAATGGTCTTCTACAGTTATGTTCAGTAAGAAATTTAGAGTCTAATAAGATAAACTTAATTTTTTATGAATAGTAAATTATGAATAGTTATTTTACGCTTATGATTAGTAATGTGATCAAATGGATTGAGTAACCTCACTTTAGAAAGTATTAATATAATCTAGGCACCTTGATTAAGTAATGTGATTCAATAAAATAGGTAAATAACTGTTTCAGAAATTATTGGTTAAGTATTAGTTTTTTCAGGTGAATAGTGTTTTTTATTTAAAAATTAAATTAAAATTATTTATAAAATTATTTTTATAAAATGGAGTTCATTTTTGAAATCAGAGCTTCGATATTTGGTTAAGGTGAATTTTTGGGATTTTTCTGAAACAGTTGAATTTTCATTGAATAGTGTTTTTATTTAAAAATTAAATTAAAAATATTTATAAAATTATTTTCATAAAATGGAGTTCATTTTTGAAATCAGAGCATCGATATTTGGTTAAGGTGGAATTTTGGTATTTTTCTGAGAAAGTTGAATTTTCAGTGAATAGTGAAAATACAGTTTTTGAGTTTCGGGTATTTAATGACATTATTAAGGATGTAATAATTATGAAATAATTCTGGTCTAATTATGAATAGTAATATAAGGTATGATGTGTCCCAAGTGTCCAATACCATGGGAAAATACCATGGTCAAGCCCATGGTTTTTCCAATACCACCAATGAGGTGTCCCTTGGCAATTAATGTTTTGTCCCCTCACTTCTCCTATAAATACCAAGACTTTCCCTCATTCATTTAATTTAAAAATCCTCTCCAATGAAGTTATGGTCTCTTTACCTCCCAAGTAGTCCTCCCAAGGTTCCCTCAAGCCTCCCAAGGTCCCGACCTTCAAGCTTTCAAAGTTACTCTTCAAGGTAAGGGATCCTTTCACCCTCCTCTTTTAAGTCATGACTTCCTTTATGTTGTGTCTTATATTTTCCATCTATTTATGTTGATGGTATGTTCTTATATGTTCTTATTACTACCCATTTCATTTCCAAGTGATGAGAGACCCTTTCTTCTCTCATTAATTTGTTTTCTGAATTTTTATGTGACGTTGTTAGGCTGCTGAATTTCTCGTAAAAGAAATTACATCTTCTCTTTTCTTTCATGTTTCCTTTTCATGTGGTATTTAATTCAAATATCCATACCATGATATTATTAAGTACCCATACTTTATTATGAATTATTTATTAGTTGGTTACCCTTTTCCCCTCTCTTTTCAATGTTTTCTAACACCATGTTATATAGTCGTTAGGCTGTAGAAATTTCGTCTCAAAATTTCTATCCCTTTCTCTCAAGAAATTCCCTTGTTTATTTATGTGAATACCCAGACCTATTTTTTTTCTATGGGTGTTCATAAATATATAAATATTATATATTTGATTCTGTAATTGACATAAATATAACCCTCTCTCCCTTTTCATGGGTTATAAATGATATAATGATCTTATTTTTTAAGAGCTTTTAAAACGTCACGGTTTTGAAATGAAACCCATTTATTTTATTCTCTATGGGTTATTTATGAAATATTTGAATATGATCTATGTGTCTCACATTTAATTAAATACATATTAAGGGTGCGCCCTGATAGCGCTCCAATGCATTGGGTAAATATTTAATCTCTATAGATGACAAGTTTCACGATACCTTGGTGAATAACCTTGGTAATTTTTATGACACCTTGGGGATGGACCTTGGTGATATGTTCATGAATGTTTAAATGAAATGTTGTATCCAAATATTCAAGTTATATTTCAATCTCTTTTCATTATGATATGCCTATACTTCTATTGCTCATGTCTTTATGTTCTTATTCAAGTTCTTATTGATATCACAAGTAAATTGATTCCTTGTTTACCCTTACTGGGCCTTATACTCACCCTTTACTTTGATGTATGTCTCTAGGATATGAGATGTAGTAATTGAACATAGGATGAACATATGATGAAGACTTACAAGTGGTTTAGAAGAATTTTTATGTTGTTCTCATGTTTTATGTTCCTAATTTCCAAGACACTAGACTTTAAAGATCCTCTGTTTGTAAAATGTAATGAAATGTTATGTAATAAAAAGGCGGGATTCCACATATTCTAAATTCCCAAGACACACAAGAACTCAAGTCATTATGATGTATGTACATTTCTTAGGGTATCTACCTTTAAATCAGTGTGGCCTCACTTGGTCATTCAGTAGGTCCAGATTCCTTGCATCGGATCACGGGGGGCCCTAAAATCCCATGTCTTAGCTGGTCTTCCCTAACATATTTCATGCACCAAGATTGTCTAACACTGTTTCCCTACCATCCCATGTAATCCTCACTGTGCCTAACCCTGAACATCATCCTATCTTTCAACCATCACCTTTGAAACCATTATATCATGACCCGCCTTCTCCATGATGAGTGAAGGGACAAAAAACTATCAAACCCTTAGTTCTTCAAGTTAAAGGAGAGATAAGGACCTCCAAGTCCCGCCTTCAATAGTCCCCAAAGTGGAGACTAGCACCAAGGGTATATAATCTCACTTAATATGGAAGGAATTACCCTTTTTATATAACATGATTAGGATATAATATGGTAAATCCCAAACAACTCCAAATATTGAAAGTAAAAGTAAAGCCAAAAACCATTTTTTAACATGCCTATTCAAAATAAATTGATACAAAGTACAAGAAATTTTTTGAAGGAAAGTACCAAAAGAAAAGAAAATTAGCAACGACAACTATCCCGATACTGAGCTAGTAAGGTCCGTCATAGTCCTCAAAGTCCTCCTGGAAACCTAAAAGTAGTTTTATATACGTAGGGTGAGTATACAGGTATACTCGGTAGGGAAACCAAAAACTCTTGTGCACAAGTGGAGAGACATTATAATGCCCCATGAGAAAATAGAGGTAACCAAAACACCTAGAAAGGAAAACTATGCACCCGACATCACCAAGGAACACTCCCCAAATAACTCAAGTTAGGTAAAATAATAGTAATAGCACATCGATATTTAGGTACCTTGAACCACTTTCCCACTGGTTATTCAAAACATCCTATGCTTCAGACATCCCCCACAGATCCCACTACAGTCTCACTACCGCCTCATCAACAACCCCATGGGCCATCACAATCGTACTTTTATCCCACTCGTAAACACCTAGGCCATAACAACCACACATAACCACACCCATGGACACCTAGGCCACAACAACCACCACCATGCATGAAGACACCTAGGCCAAAACAACCACTACCATGCACAAAGACACCTAGGCCTCATCCTGAAGACACTTGGGAAACAAAACTGCCTGCACACACCTGGCCCAAACCACCACAACACACCCTTCCTGAAGGGTCTTGGGCTATAATAAACCTCATGCCATCACAGCCTACCCGAAGAGTCTTGGGCTACCTGGGAGAGGGAGCATGAAGGATCTAATAACCAACCACTCATAGGAATATTGGTAAAAAATCTCTCCCCCATGAAATAGGGGTGTTTGGCATAAAGTGATCAACATGGGTGGGGTACATATAAGAAACACAAGAACTAAATTTTATACATATATATAATCAAGCACTCATCCCAACCTAAGGATCCCAAAACCATCAAATAGCTTGCACACAACCACTCTTGTTGTTACCCTTACATGCACAAGTACACAACAACCACAACCAGAGAACAACCCAATTCTGAAAAACAGTTTCCCCATCATACCCATTCTTGTTATCATGTTCAAGTGATTCTATTAAAATATTCCTTTAATACTGGGAAACTAATAGGAATAACCACAAGTCAAAACAAAAACTGAAGGAAAATAGCCAAGCAGGCATTTAAGCATTCACTCCTGGTTCTCTTGTAAGTGACAACATCAAAATGGGATCTGTGAGATCCCTCTAAGTACTAGAAAAAAACCAAGCCCCAACTTACTGGGTCTAGAACATTTATCATCAGCTCCACATGGCCTCATATTCACAACCAAAAACCTCTCAACCAGATATTTCATCCCCCTCTATGTCACCCCACAAAGCATCAACCAGAACAACCATGCATATCATTAGAATAGAGAAATATAGTTTTTTAGATTAGCCAACACCATTCATTAAGTTTATCCTTTCTTTTTTGTTAACTAGGGTGATCACACAAGGTTTCTTATCCATCGGGCATCCATTTAATCAACCAATTTTGCGTGATTAATTAGTTTCCATATTATATTTATTCAATCACCAGATTATCCAGAAAATAGAGCTTCATTAGTGCACAAGAAAGGACCACCAACTGCCACGATTTTCAGTGTACATAAGACCATACTATTCACAATATAAAATGAAGGTAACATATAACAACATTATCATCTTTCCCACACCTTTATTATTTAAAATTCCATTTATTATCTTTGTTAAAGTTGGTTTCATCTATGTCTTTAGGGAACATCATCATAACCACCTCGTATGATGCACAGTAAAGAGAGATGAAGGAAAAAATCCTACCTAGATGATCAATGATCGAATTTTTCTCCTTACGCCAAGAATTGGGGTCGCGCGACAGGAAACTTCATGAAGAACTGAAAATGAGGGCTATTACATAGGCATGACTCGTCTCCGGAATATGGAATCCAAGTGCACCAAGGGAAAGGAAAGAGACCAAGGAAGAAGAAGATCTCAGTGTGATAAAAGGCCCGATCCTATAGTTATGATATGTGAAATCTAGAAGTACTTGAAAAGAAGATCGTGGTTTGACCATGTGGCTGGGAGGTTGCACATGTTGGAATTAATTGATAGTTAATATTTCCCTTGGAGACAATAGACCATCGCATGATAGAGAGTTGATAGGTTGCATTTAAACTGAGAAAAATGAATAATAGATGCATAACTAGAAACACAACAAAGGGTGTGAAACTGATAAAAAGGCCACACGTTTTGGTAATGAAAGGGTTTCCCCACTCTTAGGGGATTTACAATATCCTTTAGTGACCTTAAAACCATATTAAACCACTTTAAAAGAGGTAATAAATCTTAGAAGAGATGTTATGGAAAAAACTAGGGAAAGAACCCTGATACCCCTCTGTGGTACCGCTCGGGTATGGCACTGATCTGTGACACCATAGGGACACCCTGCCACCAACATCGATGCCCTCCTGACTCATTGATGGTGTTCGGGACACCCCAAACACCAGAATTTGGTAAAGTAATGGACCTGGAGGGTTCGGACCATTACAATTAGTGAGTGTGACACCATTGTGGGTTACTTTTGGGATATTGATGGACTATGGTAGGACTCTATATTGGTTGGTATCAATGTATTCCTAGTTTAGGATCTATTATGTCTAGTACATAGTCCTATAGGATAGGTCCCAATTTGGAGTGCTTTTTCATTTATGGTTATTTATCACATGATTGTTTTTATCATGGATTGTTTCTCATAGGTTTTTATATGAGGTTGTAATACATGGATGCGCATGATAGGTTATTTCATGGATATGTGTTTACTGGATTACCTCTTGTTGTATGGAAATTTTTCCTATTTTATCACTTATACATGTCATATTTATGAATTTGAGAATTTGAAATGTATTTTATGAAAACAAAAGTAAAATGATTTACAAACAGTCTTGGATTTATGAAAATTATTTATAAAACTTTTTTTGTTTTAAAATATAGAACCGTTGTGTTCTTGATATTAGCCCTTGTATAGAATCTATGGTTGTATCCTACTGGGATTTTTTCTCACACCTTAATTTTTCCTTTGGGAAGTTGTAGATGTTATATTGTAGGATCTAGGTAAAGGTAAAGGCATCATATAGAATGTTGGCTTCTCTTGTAATTACAGCCTTCAGTTCAGGTTGGTTTGGAGGTGATGGTTGGTCACATGGAGACTCATTGGTATTATCCTCTTATTATTTATATTTTATCTAGTTTGGATTGAATTTTATGGTTTTCTTGGGATGAATATATTTTCTTCCATGTTTTACTATGTTTGTATTTCTTATTTTGTTATATACAAACTTGCTTCCTTCATCTTTGTTATACCTCACTGTGATGGGCCAGCTCAAGTGACTTGTCTAGTTGACCCAGTTTGGTCTTGTACAATTTGGTATTAGAGGGATGCTCAGTTTGAAGTGTGTTAACACTACCTGAGTTTGGTTCTATGTCTTGGTTAGATAGGATTTAGGACCATAGGGATTTGGGTAGTGAGTGCAAGAGTGTGCTTGACCAGCTCACTTCCTTGTCTGAACTTAAGTTACCATGGGTGGTTGAATTTTTTTTACCAAGTTTGTGACTTGGTGTTTGGGGTTATTTGAATGAAATGTGTGGTAATTTTATTTAAATGGATATTTTCCTTCCAAAAGTGTTGTATTTCAATCGGTGTGATTCATAATTTCTTTGAATTATTATTGCTTTAAATCATTAATATTGACATCTACTATTGGTTTTATGATTTTGGAATATGATCATGATTGATTGGTTTTTATATTGTTATTATTAGACAATGTCTCCTAGAAGAGCTCTGTCAAATCCAAGAGATGAAGTTGTGAGACAACATCTATAGGTGAATCCACTAGTGGACCCTTCTTTGGTAGAATCAGTTATCTATACTATTCATACTCTGGTCCAAGTGGGTGTTAGGAACCCAGGATGTGTGGTGGATCATGGCTCTGAATTTACTAAGTAGCATTCACCCATCTTCTATGGTGATAAGGGGCCATAGGAATATAAGTAGTGTCTTGAGTGGATTGATAGTATATTCAAATTCTTGAATACTTTAAGGTGTGTTTTTTCACGTACATGCCTGAGGGACCGATAAGGAGATGGTGGGAATCTATTATGCAAGTTAAGTTTCATGAGGACCTTACATAGGCTTATTTCAAGAAAATATTCAATCAATAGTTTTTCCCTAATAGATTATGTGTGGTGAATACCCAGGAGTTTTTGAACTTTGATTAGGTAGATCATACCATTCTAAAGTATTCCACCTATTTTGTTGAGATGGTACATCTAGCTCCAAAGCTCATCATTAATGAGTACCTAAAGGCTTGGAGGTTTGAGTTGGTATTGAGGCCTAATAATCGGTTAATATTGATTATCATGTTCCTTTTTAACTTCATTTAGGTAGTTGAAAAAGTAGTTTTGAATGAGTTAGACATAACTGGGAAGACAAGTTTGAGTGTAGCATCATTTGGTGCATTTGTTATCTAGGGTGTATCTTCTGGCCATAAAAAGAAATGCAAAGGTGGCCAGTTTTTTTCATAAACAATTTTGTGGGATTTTTCAATATAGTAGTAGATTATTTTCTATTAGTGTGGGTGTCTTAGTCATACCAAGATGAATTATGTGGAGGATCCTAGGACTTCTCATCATTGTGGACAAACTGGCCATTTAAAATGTTTTTGTGAAAGGATATCTTAGGGAAGTAAGGCAGGATCCACTCTCACTAAGGGTTTTTAGGTTCATACTGATGCTTCCAATGGTGGTGGGTCTAACCCCTAGGCTAAGTGGGTGTTCATATATCTAAGATCAGATGTATTTATGCAAGAAAATTATGCATTAGAGGAATCTGAAGTAGGTACAGCTACAATTAGAGGTATGGTGTTTATTTCATCTTCTATGGTGTTAGATTTCTTTGATACAGGTGATATTAATTCTTTGATATCATCAAAGTCAGTTGACATTTTGGTCTTATGTTCACAAATTATTTCGTGCTTGTTGTATCTTTCCACACCTTTGGGAAAGAGGTTTGAACAAGGTTTTAAGTGTCATGTGTGTCGGTTGATGATAGTTGACTATGAGGTGGTATGTGACTTTATAGTTCTTGATATTGACATACTCGACTTAATTATCGGTATTGATTTGATTATCATTGTTAAGGCCTAGATAGAATTTTATCTCCATTGAGTTTAGTTCTTATCATCTGATGGGGTTACTTATGTTTTTCAGGGTGAGTAAGATTCTATATTGGGAAGGTTGGGACCTATTTTTCCTTACACTAGAGTAATCTCATGCTAGTTGTCAGAGATTTTTATTGATGTAGTTGAACCTTGTTTGGGAATTCATCTACATATGGTGGTGTGTGCAGTATTTATGGATAGTTTTTTTGGTTTAACACCACAAAGATAGGTTAAGTTTACTATTAACCTCCTCTCTGATATGATGATCATTTCTATGCCATCTTATCAAATTGAACCTGCTGAGTTTTTAGAACTTAAGGTCAAGCTTAAGGACCTAGAGACTAAAGGATTTATTTGTCCTATAATGTCACCATGGGATTCACCTATCCTCTTTACTAATAAGGCATATGGGAGTTTTAGACTTTGTGTGGATTATTGAAAGTTAAATCAGGTGACTGTTAAGAATAAATATCATTTTCCTATGATTTATGATCTTTTTTACCAGTTTAGAAGGGCATGTTGGTTTTCAAATATTGACCTTTTGTCAAGGTACCACCAGTTGAGAGTTATAGAATAGTATATACCAAAGACAATGTTTAAGAGTCAATATGGTAACTTCATTTTTTTGTTTATGCCATTTGGTCTAATTAACACTCCTATGGTGTTTATGGATTTGATGAACTGAATATTTCATCAGTTCTTGTACTCTTTTGTTTTTGTGTTCATGGATGATATTTTTGTGTACTCCAAGATAGATGAGGATCATATAGATCATTTGGATATCATTCTTCAAACCTTGAAAGAACATTAACTATATGGTAAGCTTTCCAAATATGAGTTTTTGATCTAGAAAGTAAAATTTCTAGAACATGTGATATCTGAGAGGGGAATATCAGTGGATCCTGAAAAGATATAGGTTGTTGTGTCTTGGTATCATCCCTAAAATATGTTTGAGATACAAAGATTCTTGGGTTTGGATGGTTACTATAGATTGATTGTTAAAAATTTCTCCAAGCTCACATATTCGATGATGAATTTAACCTGTAAGGGTGTAAAGTTTGGATGGAATGAAAAATATTAAAGATCTTTTGATAAGATGAAGGTGAGGTTGAATTCAGCACCAGTTTTGATTCTTCTAGAATCTGGCTCGAGTTATGATGTTTTTGGTGATGCTTCTAGTATGGGTTTTGGATGTGTCTTAATTCAGGAGAAATAGGTGGTGGCATATGGTTCCCTCTAGTTATTCTCTTATGATAAGAACTACCCTACCCACGATCTTGAATTGGCAGCAATTATGCATGCACTCAAAACATGGCATCTCTATCTCTTTGGGGAGTGGTTTACAATATATTCTAATCATAAGAGCGTGAAATGTATTTTTACTCAGAGGGATCTAAACATGATACAAATATGTTGGGTGGAGTATCTTCGGACTTTTGA
This sequence comes from Viscum album, assembly GCA_963277665.1. Lineage (NCBI taxonomy): Eukaryota > Viridiplantae > Streptophyta > Magnoliopsida > Santalales > Viscaceae > Viscum > Viscum album. The sequence goes on from OY728151.1 coordinate 1,086,414,466, forward strand.
TTTTGATTGTCACAAACTAACATGGATACTCTGGTACCCTGATACCTGAGCTGACACTAACATGGACCAAAGTGCATTTTCAATCCCCACAAATTAGCGACTAGCACCTGGTATCATACAAGATAAAAGAGGGAATGAATTTTTCACAAAACATCGGAAGACAAAAGGTAATAATTCAGTATGATCAACACCCCAAAGGGGAAAATTACTAGAAACCAAATAGGTATAAAAAAACCCAAATCAGTATGACATCAAAGTACTCAAAACTAGTAAGATAAAACTCAAATATCCCATGCAAAAAATTGGATAACATATCCACTAATCACCTCCACACTCCATGGTCCAAAGGAACAAGAAAAACCACTACCTTCAAGTGGTTCTTTCCCTTTTCTCAGACCTGGCATAAGAAAATTGACAAACGCCCAAAGGAAAAGGTAGTGTGTGAGATATAAATCCTATTAGGGTCTCACCAAGTGTTTCATAATCAATTAAAAATAATAATAAACTAGATATTCTATAAATTTAAATAAAACTAGGCATGACAATACATTCCATATTTTAAACCAAAACACGCTTTCCATTAAAAAGATGGAAGATGTATAAAAAAACTTTCAAATAGGCGTAAACGAACATTTTATATATAAAAAATTATATAAATCATCTGACATGAGTAGAATAGTTAAATAATCAATAAAATTTATATTCAAGTTACAAATCATAACAAATAAATCAACATGTACAAAATTCCTATGGTAATTCATTTTATCAAGTAATAGGTTCCTTACACATCCCATGGTGATCACGAATCTAGTCGGGTGTTGAGTACTTTTATGGTGTACTACTTTGAGTTTTGTTATACCTGTTTGGTTTTTGGTACTTTCACCCTTTGTAGTGTTGATCATACTGACTTGTAAACTTTTTTCTTCTTTTGTTTTTTGGAAAATTTATCCCCTCTTTTATCTTGTATGATGCTAGGTGTTAGTCACCAACCCATGGGAATTAGGAATTCCCTTTGAGTCATGTCAGTGTCATCTTGGTTATCAGGTTACAAGGGTATCTGGGTTGGTTTATGATAAATTGGCATCGAAGATGAAGGTTAAACATATTTAATTAATGTTAGTATGCAGTTTGGGATGTCTTTTTGGAACTTAATAGGTAGTTATGGAGTGATTACTTGGCCATCTATCATTGTAACAAGCCTTGAGTAACCATGGGTTGTTTTTTAAAGATGTCTTGAAGAGTAATTTGATCTGATTCTAGTCTTTTCCCTGTTTTTGATTTGGATAGGTTGAAATCCAAATCTTGATATCTTATCTGATGGGATTAATTTTCCCATTGCTCTTATTTGATTTGTTGATCTATGTATTATTTCCAATGTCTTTAGTGTTGTTTTTTGATATTTTATAGCATTATTCCTCCGATAAGATGTTTAAATAGGCTCTAGGAGGAAGATACCAGTGAACTATAGTGAGAGGATCCTCCCATGGACCAAAATCTTATTGTGATTATTGTGTGTATTGACCAAGCTCTAGGACAGGAACCTGCAATCATTCCCATTTAGGCTCTAGTTATGGAACCCCATAGGGATGAATCTCAGAATTGTGCTCAAGAGTTCCTTCACTAGAAGACACCAGTGTTCCAAGTCTCTAATTAACCTCAAGAGGATGAGGATTGGTTGAGAAATATAGAACTTTTATTTGATTTCTTTGAAACATTTGATTATATTAAGGTGAAATTCACCTTTAAGCTAGAGTTACATAGTAGGAGATGGTGGGATTCGATGGTTATGGCGAAGAAGCATGAGGGTTTAGAGTGGAAGGACTTTTATAGTTCTTTTCACTGATCAGTTTTATCCATAATCTATGGTGTTTGATAAGGATGTGGAGTTTTTTGAACTTAAATGGGATGACAGGACTGTGATGGAGTATACGAACCACTTTACTAAGATTGTTCAGTTTTCACTTGAGATTGTGTTGAATGAGAAGATTAAGACTTGATAGTTTTAGATGGGTCTATGACCAGTTATCTATTCTCAGGTTTTTTACTGAAGCTCACTTATTTTGTTGAAATGATGGATAGGGCACTAATGGTTGATCTTGATCTGACTAGTAAGAATGGGTTGATGGGAGTTCCTTTTTCTCTTAGTTGGTTCTATGAGTTCCTTTAAAGGGAATAGAAATCATGAGGAGTCTCGTGGTGGTTATCAATATCATACATCCTCTAGACCTCTTACAATGTCTAGGAGAGGCCCTTTGACTTGCTTCTAGTGTGGCAAGATTGGGCATTCGAGGTGTTATTATACTGAGGCACCCAATATCTATAGTTCTTTTGGTCATTCAGGACACCTATAGAAATTCTACCATTTATTCTACACCTCACATAGTGGAACATGCTCATCGTTACCTAAAAGTACTATAGTGAAAATTGATGCTTCACAAATAAAGGGGTTCTAGCCATAGGCAGCTGGAATAAAGCTTATTCTCATGGTGTAAGAGTCTCTAGATGAACCTGATACATGTTTATAGACTTTTAGAGGTACCATCAGTATGTATTCATCTTTAGTGACTTCTTTATTTGGTATTGGTGCATCTCATTTGTTTATATCGACTCGTATTATGAACTTGCTAAATCATCCTATGGAGCTTTTGTCTTATGTGATGAATATTACTACGCCCCTTGGAATAAAGGTAGAGAAGGATCTCTATTGTCCTTCTTATATCTTCTCTTTATTAGAGATCAAGCTTACCTGTGATTTTCTGATTCTTGTCATGAAACCTCTTCATGTCATTTTCAGGGTGGATTGGATCATTAATAATAATGACCTAATTGACTTCTATCTTTTATGGGGTTCCTTTATTTCACCTAATGGGGTGTGTCGTATCCTTCAAGGAGAATGGGATCCAAGTTCGAGTGGGTTCGTACCTTCTTATCTGGAGTTGGGGAAATTAATATCAGTGTTTTCTTTTGATTTGGAACAGGAATCTTTGAGTGATGATCTCCCTCTAGTTTTCATTGAGTTTCCTTAATTTTTCCTTCTAATTTCTCTGGTTTTACACTAGTAATATAGGTAGAGTTTTCTATTTATTTGGTACCTGGTAATCAACCAATGTCTATTCGTTCTTACTGCGTGAAACTAGTTGAAATGAAAGAGTTGAATACTCGGTTGGATGATCTTTTAAAGAAAGGTTTTATACACCTGAGTGTGTCACCTTGGGTGGTGCTTATTCTCTTTCCTAAGAAATTTGATGGAACACTTCGCCTATGTGTTGATTATCATAAACTCAATTGAGTTACAATGAAGAAAAGGTATTTTTGATTTGGATTAATGATCTTTTTGACCAGTTGAAAGGGTAAAAGTGGTTCTCTAATATTATATTTGATCTGGTTATCACTAGTTGAAAATAAATAAATATGACATTCATAAGACTACCTTTTGAAGTAGGTATGGCCATTATGAGTACCTTTTCATGCCATTTTATCTAACCATTTCTCCTCTAGTCATTATGGTTTTGATGAATATGATCTTCCATGAGTATCTTGATTTGTTTGTGGGGGTCTTTATGGATTACATCTTGGTTTACTATCAGTCCAAGGAGGGTCATGCAAGTTATCTGAGAGTAGTTGTGAAAACATTTAGAAATAATAAACTTTATTCCAAGCTATTGAAATGTGATTTATAGATTTGGGAAGTGAATTTATTAGGACACGTGGTCTCAGAACATGGTATCTTTTTTATCTTAAAAAGGTGAAAAATTTTATGATATGGGAACAACCATAAAAGATTTTTTATATTCAAGGTTTGGCGGGGAATTATCACCAGTTTGTAAAATATTTCTCAAAGTTATCTTATCCAATAACCACTCTCACATTGAAGGGAGTGAAGGTTTCTTGAGATGATAAATGTCAAAGTTCTTTTAAAGAGTTGAAACATATTTTGACTTTTGTACCAGTGTTGACTCTTCAATAGGTCGAGTAGGGCTATGTGGTCTTTTATGATGCACCGGGTTCAAATTTGGGTTGTTTTATTATATAGGGTGATCATGCGGTAGCATATGGTTCTTGATAACTTAGACCACATGAGAAGAATTATCCAATCCATAACCTTGAACTCACATCCATGATGCATATTATTAAGAGTTAGTGGCATTACCTTTTTAGGGAAAGGTTTACCATGTATTCCGACCACAATATCCTAATTTATATCTTCTCTCAAAAATATTTGAACCTGTAGAATAGGCATTGGGTGGAGTACCTACAATATTTTGATTTCGACATTTCTTATACCTCAGTGAAGGGGAATTTCATTTTTAATGATTTGATTAGGAAACTTTTGACCTAGTCCATGAAATAATTGTCTAAAGAGTGTAACTTGATGACTCTTTTTTCATAGTTTCATTTAGGAGTTCGGTAAGAGGAGGTAGAAGTTGTATTGGTCAGTGTTTATTTGACCTCTTCTCTTCTTGAGATGATTATTCAGGAGCAGAAACTTCATGGATAATTTTATATCATTAGGAACTCTCTTTATGGTGGGGAAACTGTTGTTGAGTGGTCATTCTCCATGGAGGGTATTCTATGTTTTCAGAATTGGTTTGTTGTGAATTTTTTCATAAGGAAGTTTTTTATGGTGGATTTATATAATTCCTAGTGGTATGTGCACTCGGGAACCACAAAGATGTTCTATGATATACAGTGAAGATTATAGTGGATAGGTGTGATATGGGACATCACTGAATTTGTTTCACATTGTTATAATTTCCAACAGGTCAAGGTTGAGCAATATAGACCTTTGGTTTTGCTTCAATAATTTCTAGTTCCAACTTGGAATTGGGATGATATTACTATAGAATTTGTGGTTGAGTTTCTATATACCCCTAGAAAAAAGAATGTGATATGGGTTGTGATTGAATGAATGATGAATTCAAATCAATTTATACTCATTCATAATACAACCAAAGTTAAGGAGTTGAAAAATATCTAGTGAAAGAAATTGTCTAATTTCATAGAGTTCCATCTGTTATAATCTATGATAGAGATCCTTGTTTTACCTATCATTTTTTATGAGCCCTTTAGGAGGCAATGGGATATTAGGTTTTTTTATTATGGTATACCATCCATAGATGGATGGATAGATAGAGATAGATATACATATTCTTAAGGATATTCTTTATGTCTTCATCCTCAGTTTTTGTGGATCTTGGGATGACCATTTGAGACGATTGAGTTTGTGTATAACAATAGTTACCAGTTTATGATCATAATAGATCCTTTTGAGGCCATGTAAATCTTAATTTTGTTGGTCAAATATTGGAGAAACTTCCTTGGTTATACTAATTTTAGTCCAAGATAAGATGGAAAATATATAGTTAATTTTTTAGATAATATTTACAATATAGATTTGGTATAAATCTGTTGTTGATCATCGTCATAAACTGTTGAAGTTCTTTGTTGGTAACCAGGCGTTCTTGATAGTTTCACCTTGGTTGGGTGATCGATGATTTGGGAGGCAATGGAAACTTGCTCCTCACTTTGTGGGATATTTTGAGGTTTTTGTTTAGGTGGGTAAAGTGGCTTACCGCTTATCACTTTCATCATATTTGATGTTGATACATAATGTGTTCCATATATCTCATTTTTTGAAAGTATCTTTCTGACCCATCTCATGTATTGAGTTGGGAGGATCTTGATGATGAGCCTGATTTATCCATGAATGAGCATATATTCGGTATTATTGATTCTAATACAAAGGTATTTTATGGTTGGATGATACCTTTGGTGTATGTGCTATGTCAGGATGGTTCTGATTCGCATGAGACTTGGGAGAGGTAGGCATTAATAAGAGAGAAGTGGCCTTATCTCTTTAATATGAAAACTTCTTAATAGAATTTCTAAGGCTAAAAAGTTTTTATGGTGGGGAGTTTGTAACATCCTGTTACTTTCTTTCAAGTATTCTTTGACCCTTGTTTTGATCCCCTTTGAGTTGAGTCTTTTTTTGAGGTCGTTCTAGTATATTTTGAAAAAAAAATTATAATTTTATTGAGCAATGCATGGTTGGCGTGCAATTTTCCCAAACCTTGACCCCCCCCAGTGCAAACCATGTACCCCCTAGACAATGGGTAATGCACAGTTATTACATGGTTTCCCAAATTGTGCACCCACCTAGGGGAAATTGTGTTCCCCAAACAGTATGGGTGCACGGCTGGCACATGATTTCCCCTAGTCTTGTGCCCTCTTCATCTAACTATGCACACAGTTATTTATTATTTCAAAAAATATTTTAAAAAATCATGAGCCCCTGTTTAAGTACCTAAACACGTCATTCATACCTAACATGATTTATTTATCTTTGGAGGCTCTCAAGAAGCAATTTTTTCTCCTCAAACCCATTATCTTAGCGGATCAAAGTGTAGTTGATCATGTTTAATCTACTTAGAGTTATTGGATCTCCTCTCATGTAGTTTCTTCTGATACATCCTTCCTTACTTCATATAGTTTGATGGATCATCACTTATTTTATGGATCTAAACTCTGTTTAATTATATCTTGATTCTAGGTTTGTTTTCTTGATCTTTGATGCCTTTGTTCTTTGTCAACGGATCCCATTGTGGGTGTAAATTCTTAATCTATGATTAAAGGTAGGTGGTTCTATAATTATTTTCCCTACAATTGAAACCTTGAATTTATATATTAAATTAAAAATATTTTTTAATTAATTTGAAAACATGGAATTCTGATGGTTTGATTATTTATTTTAAAGGGGTATAGAAATTGATAAAAACCCTGGTTTTATTATTATTGGAATTGTGGGTTGGATTTATGAAAAAGGATGGCTTGATTTGAAAATAATTTTGATGAAATGATTTTATGTTTTATCTTGATAAAATGGCTTAAATTGAAAAGTTATTTGAAATGGCATGAAATTATGAACACATATGATTTGGTTTTGAAAATAGAAAGTCATGTTGTAAATTGAAATTGAGAAATTATGTTTCAACATGATTTTAAATGATTAATTTATAATTTTATTGGTTTATTTTTGAATCACATGTTAGCCTGGGTAGCTATTGGTAACTGGGATAAACACTCTAGTACCTTGAATCTCTAGAAATGAATTGATAATGACAATTGTTACTAAAACAACTATGGCCTAACTGCCTATTATGGGTTCCCTTATTAGGGTGTAGACTTCCCGTTATGGGTTCCCCTATTGGGTTGCATTTGTGTGCGCACACCTAACTAGAGTCATGATCACCATGAGATGTGTGAAGATCTTATTACCTGATAAACTAACTTACCACAAGGCTTTTGTGAATGGTGTTTTTGTATTATTTGTGACTTGATTATACATTTAATTGATTTTTGAACTATTTTACTCATTCTAGCTGAATTATGTAAACTATTTTATATAAAATGTTCATTTAATCCTATTTGAATATTATTTTGATACATTTGGATTTTTTTTAATGAAATCATGTTTTGGTTTAAAATGTTAAAATGTAATGTCATGTATAGTTTTATTTAAATTGATATCATATCTGGATTATTATTTTTTGGCATTAATTATGGAACACTTAGTGAGACCCCACTAGGCTTTATAACTCACACCCTACCTTTGCCTTTGGGATTTTGTGGATTTTCTTATATCAGGTCCTAAAAAATGGAAATATCCACTTAGAGGTGGTGTATGTTCTTTATCCTTTGGACCATAGAGTGTGGAGGTGACCGGTGGAGATGTTATCCACTTGATGTATGAGATTCTTGAGTTTTATCTTGCTAGTTTTTGAGTACTTTGATGGTGCACTTATTTAGGGTTTTTTATACTTGTTTGGTTTGTGGTACTTTCTCCCTTTGGAGTGTTGAGCATACTAACTTTTAACCTTTAGTATTTTTCTATTTTATGGAAAATTCATTCCATATTTTATCTTGTATGATTCCAGGTGCTAGTCACCAATTTTTGGGGATCAGAAATGCCCTTCGGGCCATGTTAGTGTTGGATTGGGTATTAGGGTACCAGGGTATTCGGGTTGGTTTATGACATTGATATTGTATACACTTGTGGTAAAGGGAATGTGGTTTCTGGTGCATTTAATAGAAAATTACCAACACAAGATATTAAGGAATCAGTTGAGGATTGGTCTCTAATGAGTTTGTTTGCTAAGATGATCTTGGGTGTACAAGAGGTTTTTGGATAGGTGTTCTTGGATTTGATGAAAGCCGAATCATTTTTTGATGAGTGAGTTCAGCTCAAGCAGGTGACATACACCAAGTTTCAATGCTTGGTTAAAATCCTTTATAGTGGGGAGACCTTAGGTGAGCGGTCTCGATCTCCCAATGGTGCTTTATGCTTCTATAGTAGGTTGGTTGTTCCATTTTCTTTGAGGTGGGAGTTTATAGATAGTGGACACCAGTCTTGTAGGTCCGTTCAGCTTGGGGATACTAAGATGTACCATGATTTGGGACCTCAGTGTTAGTGTTAGGGGATGATATGGTCGATTATGGATTTTGTATTTCAGTGGATTACTTTTTAGATAATCAAGGTGGAACACTAGAAACGTGTGGGTTTGTTGAAGCCCCTAACCATTCTATCATGGAAGTAGGATGAGATTTCCATGGACTTTTCCATTGGTTTACCATGGAATCCTAGTGGGAAGGATGTGATTTTGGGGACCATTGATTGACTTGTGAAATCACATCATTTCTTATCCATCGTGGAGACGATGGAAGTGGAATAGCTTAGGGGCTTGTATGTCTGAGAGATTGTGAGAATTCATGGGGTTCCCTCTGTGGTTGTATATGATAGGGACCTAAGGATTACATCTAGGTTTGGAAAGCTTTTCATGAGATGATGGGCTCCCATATGAAATTGATCACAACTTATCATCAGCAGACAGATGGATAGATAGATAGGGATATTTAGGTTCTTAAGGATATGCTCAGGGCTTGTGTTCTTGATTTTAGAGGATCTTGGTAAAATAATTTTACTCTGGTCAAATTTTCCTATAACAATAGTTATTAGGATTTGATAAATATGGTTCACTTTTAAGCATTGTATGGGTAGTCGTATAGATCTCCCTTATGTTGGGAAGAGTTATGAGAACATTCCTTGGTTGGGTTGATCCTTGTTTAGGAGATGAAGGAGATAGTGCAGTTGATCTCGAAGAGATTGATTGAGACATAGATTCATCCTAAATCTTAGGTGGGTTATCAGTGATGGTCACTGGAGTTTAAGGTTGGTGATTGAGTTTTTCTTATAGTTTCACCTCACTTGGGACATCATCAGTTGGGTAAGCAGGGTAAGTTAGCACTGAGTTTTGTGGACCCCTTTGAGATTATTGTATGACTAAGAAAGGTGGTTTATCAGTTGGACTTATCATCTATTTTGACTTTTATCCACAATATGTTTCAGGTTTCCCAGTTGAGGGGGTATCAATCAGTTCCTTCCCATGTGATTGGATGGGAGGGTGTTGATCTTGAGCCTGACACCACTATGGTTGAGTAGCCAGTTCAGATTATGGATCGCCATAAGAAATTATTGGGTGGTGAAAGAATTCATCTGGTTCGGGTATTGTGGCAGCATGAATGAGATAGCCACAAGATGTGGGAGCAGGAATCATTGATGAGGTAGTAATGGCCTTCACTTTTTGCGAGTACAATAATCTAAGGAATTTCTGGGGATAGAAAGATTTTATGTTTGGGAGATTATAACACCTCGTTATCTTCCTTCAGGTATGCCTTGTCTTTAGTTTTTGGTTTCCCTTTTTGTTTAGGTGCATTGTAGAATTCTCAAGAATAAAAATCTTTTTTAGGGGAAAATAAACTAAAGTTTGGGGATGTATATTTGTTTGAATTAATAGAGTATGGGTATAAAGTGTAAATAAATTTAGAAGGTATTCCTTGGGACTAGAGAACCTTAAGTTTGGGTTTGGAGGCTTTTTTAATAGAGTTGAGTTGTATGATGTCTGTTGAGAAATTACACATCATCTAATGGGATTACACATTATATAATGGTTTTTGGGTAGATTCCATGAATCTGGTTTAGGTCATTAAAGGTTTACACTTTGTGAAAAGAGTTCACATCATGTAATGGTAAAATCGATATTTTAAACTCAAGGTGACGGTTTTTTCAATGTTTTTGGGTTTCATGGATTACACAACATGAAAGAGGATTATACTCCATGTAATTCTTATGGTTTGTGTTTTTAGGGCATTGAACGAATTATTTTCATTTCATTCTATCATCATTTCTCCCTCTCAAACCCTAGGTGATTTTTGGTGATTTTGAAGATCTCCTCTCCCTCTGGACCATTCGTTCGATGATTGATCATCATTGTGGTTGCGGTGCATCCTTTTGAGTAAGATTTCTTTCTATTTCCTCCTTGATTTTGGTCATGGTTGTGGCGTTGGATGCATTTTTGGTTTGGATTTGTGATCTATTGGTGTTTTTTATTGATCCTTTATAGTTTCTTGTCATGCCTTGTCTTTTGAAGGTCGATTCATGGTTTTCTGATCTCTATTGTCGAAGGTGGATAGGGTTCCATCGTTCTTGAGGTACAATGGGTTAATTTTATGAATTTTTTATCATTCATGTAAATTTACTTTGGTTTGTTCATTGAATTGAAATGATTTTTGGTTTTAGGATATTTCTTGGAAATATAAATGTTTTTAAATCATTTTTCTTTAAAAATTGGTTTCTACGCACCAAGTGTTTGATTAAATTCTTGAGTGGGGATTTTGATTTGAAAATAGGTTTTCAAACACTAAAGCAGATTGTATTGGATTTTAAGATGTTTTATAAACTCTGAGCATGGTTTTTAAATTTATTTTGACAAACTTGGAACATTGTTAACCTTGGGTGCGTTAGGAAATATACATGGGTAACCTTAGTGAGTTTGGAACCAATGGGGGTTACTTTTGGGATATCGATGGATAGTGGTAGGACTCGATATTGGTCAGTACCAATGTATGTCTGGTTTAGGCTCTATTATTTCTAGTACATAGTCCCATAGGCTAGGGCCCAATATGGAGTGCTCTTTCATTTATGGTTATTTATTACATGATTGTTTTTATCATGTATTTGTTCTCACAGGTTTTTATATGAGGTTGTAACATATGGATTCACATGATAGGTTATTTCATGGATATGTGTTTACTGGATTACCTCTTGGTGTATAGATATGCATTCCTATTTTATCACTTCTAGTTGTCATATTTCTGGCTTTGAGAATATGAAAGGGATTTTATGAAAACCAAAGGAAAGTGATTTACAAATGGGATTGGATTTATGAAAATGCCTTATAAAACTATTTTTTAAAGCTAGAACTATTTCATTCTTAATATTAGGCCCTATATAGACTATATGGTAGTATCCTACTGGGCTTTATACTCACACCCTAATTTTTACTTTGGGAAGTTGTAGATGTTGTATTGCAGAATCTATGTAAAGGGAAGGGAATCATATAATATGTTGTCTTCTCTTTTCATTATAGCCTTTAGTTTGGGTTGGTTTGGATGTGATGATTGGTCACATGGAGACTTGTTGGTCTTATCCTTTTATTCTTTCTGGTTTAATCAGTTTGGATTGGATTATATGGTTTTCTTAGGATGTGTCTCTTTTCTTCCACATTATTGTAATGAATCTGATTTTTCTTTTTATTATTTTAAAATATTATATGAATTATTTATGAAGCTATGCGCTGAGATGACATGAGATTATGAGGCTCAGTGTGACTAGAATTAATTTTTGAAATATATTAAATGCACGCACATGTAGTTTTCCTAAAAAAGTGTAATAAATTATAAGGGGAGGCTTAGATTGGAAATATAATACCGCCATTGAGTTCAGAGCATGGGTTTTATCTTAGGCACTATATAACCTTGGAACGCGTCAAGAGTTTGGGTTGAGGCGCGGTCGTGGGTAGATAATTAAATAAATTAATTAAATTAAATTAATTAATTACCCTGAGCTAATAACTTTTCTATATAAATGATGTTATGGTAGATTTTTAGGATTAGTCGTATAACCATAAAAATTGAGAGGATCCATTGGAGAGCATTGGAGGAGCTTCTGTTGGCGAGTGATGACTGGATCATGGATCCTCGATCAGTGTGTGACAGAACCCAAGGATCTTGTCAATGAAAAATAAATAGAATCATTCTCCACCAGAAATTGATCCAAACCAAGGTGATATGATGTTTTGTTTGTATTATTTCCCCATTGTTTATTTCTATGATGAATGCAAATCAAACGACCAACAGATTGATTCATGGATTAATCATATTGCGGGTATGGGATTTATCCACAAGGATTTTTGGGAGAATTGATTATTATTGATTGGTTCTTCATTTTTCATTATAACAACAATAGATTGAGTCCAACTAAATATGACCAAAGTTAATTCCTCTTTGGTGTTTCTTGGATTTCTCCCACCATTCTTGTGTATTCATCACTAATATTCGTTTGAATGATGGTTCATCAAAATACTAGATAATCAATCGTTATGCACCCATTTCTTGGAACAATGTATTAATATCACATATCTAAGTTTTATTCAATGATAGGATTGAGCTGCGATGATGGAAATGATAGATTAAGGATGTATTTGATACCCCTGATTCAATTGGGGTGTGTGATGGCAACAAGGACCAACAATAATCATTTTCCTATGCATTTTGGAGGCTAGATTCTAAAATGCAGTGACAATGAGGCTTGGATGGAGCAGATCCATACTTCCCAGTATGATTTTCAGTTAGATAAGAGGCCATAGGAGAAGGATATGATGTGGGGGGAAGATCTGAGGGTTTTTGGAAAATCCACACTGCACATCATGTAATGCATGAACACACACTATGTATGGGGCCCCAGATGTGGTGCTAGGGTTTCACAGAGAGTTAAGTATCACACAGTGTGTGAACCTTACTTGGAACTTGGGTGTATACTTGGGGAGTTATATAGGCATGGGAATGTTTAGTCATACACGAACATGGCTAGTCAGACATGGACACGGACAGAAGTACATGGGCTCGGACACGCTGTATACTCTAACACGAACACAAACATGGGCACAGATAATGATACATGGGAAGGACTCGGTTCTAAAGGTACATGTCGTGTACTACTAGTACACACTATGTTCCCCCTTCAAGATGGATTAGAGCCCTTGTCCTCTTCATCTTGGACAAGTTTCATTAGGGTACATACCCTTGATCCATTCCCTGAGGATTAATATGGAATCACATCGTACACATAGGATGGTGATCCCTTAAATGGTAATTCTTAGATAGAGTTATTATAATCCTTTTATGAGACCCAAAGTGATATCTTCTATTATCATCTTTCCTTAGGTGGAGTTCTTGGTTTCGTTGTGGCTAACACTACACGGGCGATGATTCTCTACTTAGCAGGTTATTCTAGATTGAGTTGTTAGTATACCCCATGGATTTGGGTGTGATCTTCATTTGTGTATCATTATCTTTATACTTCCAATGTATATATCTTATAGCGAGACTTGATGATCAGTACATCTCGGATGGTCACCATCGGTGTTATCTGACTTGTGGAGCATGTTCTCCCGGATGAGTGATATGTGGAACCTTCAAGCAGGATTCTTAGATTGGAATTGTGGTTGTGAATTTACCCTGAGAAAGTGTGTCTTTGTTGAGTATATCAGGGTATTATTGTTATATGTGATGTATACATATACTTGTGATGAGCTGACTATTATTCTTGTTGTTATATGCTTAGTGATTTCAGGGTGTCCTATTGGGTATTGTTATAATCACCCCTGCATGGGTTTTTCCCTCACGTGTCGTGTCTCATGTAGATGGTTGAACTTTTGATGGAATCCTAGAGGGACCAGGACTATATGGATCTTAGTGAGTTGGATTGACTAAGGTGTGTTCTATTGGTTACCTTGATAGCAGTCCCCTTTTATACTTTCAAGTTAGACATGTTTTAGACTCTGTAGTTGGTTTGTATTTAGACCTTTTTACTTTCCAATACATGTTTTCGTACTCTGATAGTTGGATCTAGATGTATGCATGCATGGTTTATCAATTGTTTTGCATTTTAGCATTTAATGGGATTGGATATGTATGAGTGTGTACATGTACATTTGGATAAGGCCTCCCATGTAAATGATATGCATACTCGGCACTAGTCACTAGCCAATGGCCTATTGGAGGTGGGCTTAGGGTCGTCATGATACAGTTCTTATTGGGACGGGTCGTTACAAAGTAGTATTAGAGAAGTCAATTCTACCTTAGGACCATAGTCTTTGAGATTGGTTTGGGGCAACATTATTAAGTATTTCAAGTTCGGATTTCAGGCTAGGGGCTCTAGTGTTGGTGCGACGACCAATGTATCAATACACTAGGACTCTGATCATCTACCTTTTGACTTGGTGTATATAGACATTGGTTGCAGGGAAAAACATTGGTGAATGCATCATATAGGAATGGGTTGTGGTTTCTATATCCTTCTTAAGTTAGCTCTCCAGATATACTCATTGATCGTGGTACATCTTGTCTATTTTAGGATGCATCTGTGACATATTCCAGCTAGGATTCAGCATTCATATCACAAGGATGATCCCCTCAGTGATGAGGCTTTGATACAAGGACTTGTTCTGAAGGTGTTACCTCTAGGTGGTTCACCAGTTATACCACCATCTGTTGAGCAGCGAGTGGTACCCATAGTACCAGAAAATGAGGTGCGCGGGTTGAGCATGCTTTATGAGTTTCAACAACAGCGACCCATTAAGTTCTGAGGTAAGATTGGCCCATGGGTGGATGAGGAATTAATTTAGGCGATGATGCAAGTTTTTTTCTCTTATTAGGACACTGACATATCATATGGTGGTCCTTGCAGTGAGCCTTCTCATTGGCTCTATAGAATGGTGTTGGGGTTTAGTTACCCAATCGTATGATGAGGAAACTCTAGCATGGTCAGATTTCAAGCACCTTTTCAAAGAGGAGTTATCTCCAGCTACATTGAGGGTTGTATGCATCTAGGAGCTTCTACAACTTCAACAAGGCAGTACAACAATGGTTGAGTATTTATCAGGTTTCACCAACGTCTCTGAGTACTCGATGGATATGGTACATGATCAGTTATTCTGGGCTCAAACATTCAATTTAGGACTTTTTAGAGACATAAAAGCTATAATTATACCTCTATTCATTCCTACCTATGTTGGGGTGCTAAAGCATGCTTTGGTGGTTGAGATTTTCTTGGATGAGCAGACATAGATAATTGTTGTTGGTAGTGGGAACACAGGAGCAGAGACTTAGGTAGTAGGGAAACGACATCAGTATTAGGGACTTAGACACGTGAGATATTTTAGGATATAATACCAGGATAGGGGATCTGTAGTTCAAGGCTAATAAGATGAGTCTAGTTATCCCAAGGAGAGGTGGTGATACTCTTATGATGGTAGGGGACATCTTGCACGAGATTTTCTAACCTACCGTATGGATGATAGAGAGATAATGGATGGTCCACCTAGGTAGAGGCATCGATATGAGAAGACATGTTCATAGGGAATAGGACATGGCATAAGAGATGGGAGATCAGATGAAGGTCATAGACATTTTGACTTGTTACCACCATGACCCCTAGGTGGTCCACACTAGGCTTAGGGAGTTGGAGGACAATGGCAGGGGCAGCTGCAGATGATCAAGGCTTATGACCCAAAGGATCCAGGGATGATACAAGGTATGATCTGTGTCTTTTCTACCTTATTTTTGGTATTGATAGACACAAGTGTGATTCATTCCTTTATTTCCACTTATATGGTTTAATACTTATAGATTCTGGTTAAGTCTTTGGATCAACCCTTTCGCTTGGATACTCCTACTGGATATGAATCAGTGAACACACACTTGTGTCGATAGTGTGACCTAACTATTAGATGTGAGAGTTTTGTTTAGGATCTCTTTGTAGAAATGATGAGTTCTTACGACGTAATCTTAGGTATGGAATGGTTATCTACTGTTCATGCTCAGATAGATTGTTTCAGGTGTAGGATGTGTTGTGTTTACAGTGATGGGATGAGGTTTTCCTTTATGGATGAAAAGGAAAATCAGGTAGCATGGGATGGACTCATGTATAGAAGGGTGTGGCTGGTTACTCGTTAGTTGGCTAACATAAACTTTGGTGTAGTTGATGTTATGAGTTTTTAGTTCCCTACAATGGTGATAGAGTATGAGGATGTCTTTCTTGAGTACGTTCCAGGCTTACCTCCCCACTAGGAGGAGATATACTTTTGCATTGATCTACACCTCGGGATGAACCTGATATATGTGTTAGCATATCGTATGGCTCCTACGGAGCTTCAAGAGCTAAGGGTGAAGTTGGAGTACTTGCAAAGGAAGGGCTTTGTTAGACCTAGTGTTTCATCTTGGGAAACCCCGATGTTATTTTCCAAGAAGGCGGGTGGGATATTGAGGTTAAACTAGGTGATCGTAAAGAACAAGTATCTATTACAGATGATCGGTAACTACTTTGATCAGTTGAGAGGGGCATAATGGTTCTCAAATATTGACCTCATATTAGGCTATAACCAGTTGTGATTATGGGATAAGGATATACTGAATACAAAATTCAGATGTCGCTATGGTCCCTATGAGTACTTGGTGATGCCCTTCAGTGTGACAAATTCCCTAGTAGTGTTCATGAGACTCATGAACCGGATCTTTCAGCCTTTATTAGACTAGTTCATGGTAGTCTTCATCGATGATATCCTAGTGTACTCAGCATCCATGGAGGAGCATGCAAGATACTTGAGGATGGTTATGAACATACTCCATGAGCACCATCTTTATGAGAATCTCTCAAAGTTCTAGTTCTAGATTTAAGAGGTCCACTTTTTGGGACATGTTATCTCAGCGGATGATGTAGCAGTGGACCCAGCAAAGGTCGATGTTGTGTTAGCTTGGGATCCACTCAAGAGCGTGATAGAGGTACATAGCTTCCTTAGGTTGGCAGACTACTATCATATATTCATACCTTTTTTGTGTATAGAGAGGTTCTAGTTGGATTTCCAAGATTTGATATTCAGATTGATGAGAACTCCCATCTTGAGATTGTTAGAGGAGGGTGTCAAGTACATAGTGTTCTGTGATGCATCAAGAACTAAGATTAGTTGTGTTCTGATGTAAAGGTAGGCAGTGATTGTCTATGGTTCATGTCAGTTGAGACCACATCAATAGAAATACGTGACTCATGATCTTGAATTAGTAATGGTAGTCTTCTCAATAAAGATATGGAGACACTACCTTATGGGTGAATAGTTTATCATATATTCTGACCACAAGAGTCTTAAGTATATTTTCACTCAGAAAGATCTTAACTCAAGACAAAGGCGATTGATAGAGTTCCTCCAAGATTATGACTTCGAGGTTGTCTATAATCCTAAGAAGGGGAACGTGGTGGTATATTCTATCAGTAGAATATTTTGTTCGCAGTTGTCGAGTGAAGTGTCATAGAATTTGTCCTGGTTGCAGATATCCTTTGTGGATAGAGATTGAGTAGCTTACCTTCAGTCGATGGTTATCACCCATCTTCTTGTATAGCGATTCAGGGAGGCACAACTTGGGGATACCAAATGTGAGACCCTATATACTCGGATATCTATTGGACAAGCTCCCGATGGATTTTCTAAAGGTGGGGAGCATGTCATTCTTTTTAAAGGACACACGATGGTACTGGTGACATTGTAGGAAGAGGTTCTGATATATTTTCATACATCTCCTTTTTTGGTACATTCAGGTGTGGAAAATATGTACCAAGACCTTTTGACATCAGTTTTGATGGTCAGGGATGAGTTGAGTTTATCTCTCGATGGCTTAATTGTTAGCAAGTGAAGGTTAAGCACCAGGTTTCAGTTGGTTTAGCTCAATCCCATGAGGTACCAAAGTGTAAGTGGTATGAGATATCTATGAACTTTGTGACAGGGTTACCAGATACATCTAGGGGACACAATTCTATATGGGTGATAGTAGAATGAATCACTAAGTTGGCCTACTTCTTAGCTATCCGAGATTAGAGTTCAGTAGAGATATTGAGATGCCTCTATCTGCAGGTGATAGTCCAACTCCACGGAGTTCCCTTGATGATCATTTTTTACCATGATGTTTGCTTCACATCCTAGTTATAGAAAGATTTGAAAGAGGATTTTATGACTCGGTTACATTTGAGCACGATTTTTTACCCCCAGACTGATGGCCAGAGTGAGCGGACCATTCGGGTCTTGGAGGACAAGTTGCAGGCTTGCATGTTAGACTTTGGTCATAGTTAGGAGGATCACCTACCATTGGTGGAGTTTTAATACAACAACAGTTATCACTCCACCATTAGTATAACTCCATTTGAGGTCTTGTACGGATGAACCTTCAGGTCACCCCTATACTGGATTGACCCGGGTGGGTTATAACCTATGGTCCCAAAGTTGGTTTGAACCACTATAGAGAAGATGTAGTTCATCCAGGAGTGGATGATGATTGTACAGAGCCATCATAAGTCCTATATGAACTGATGAAGAAGGCCTTTGGAGTTTTAATAGGGAGACCATGTGTTCCTATGGGTTTCACCTTGACATGGATTTTGTAGATTTGACTGGGGTAGTAAGTTATCTCCAAGATTCATTTTTCCTTTCCAGATACTTCATAGAGTTGGAGAGGTGGACTATCACTTAACTCTGCCATCATAGTTAGATTGGGTACGCGATGTTTTTCATGTGTCATAGCTGAGGAGGTACGTGCATGATTTGTCTCATGTTATCGACTGGGAGAATATAGACATTGAGGATGGAGCTACCTTTGATGAGTACCTAGTAAAGATTGAGGATAAAAAAGAGTGGATCCATCATGGGTGATCGATTCCCCTAGTGCATTTCAAATGGTGTCATGAGAATCTTCAGGAGAGCACCTGAGAGTGGGAGACTCAAATGCATGCTCAGTACCCACATCTCTTTATGTAGCCTTTTTGTTTTGGCTTTCTAGGATGTAAATCCCCAAGGTAGGGAGAATATAACAACTTCAATTTTTCCAATAATTGTTTTGGAATATTATATGGATTATTTAGAGATTTAGGCACTGAGACAATGTAAGATTATGAGGTTTGGTGTGTCCAGAATTAATTTTTGAAATATATTAAATATATTGAATGCAAGTGCACACAGTTTTCTTAAAAAAGTGTAATAACTTCCAATCTAAGGCTTGGATTAGAAATATAAGGCTATTGTTGAGTTCAAAGTGTGGGTTTTACCTTAGGCGCGATATAACCTTGGAATGCGTTGGGTGTTCAGGTTGAGGTGCGGTCATGGTCAGACGTTTAAATAAATAAATTAAATATTTTTTTAATTAATTAATTACCCTAACCTAATAAATTTTCTATATAAAAACTATTATGGCATATTTTTAAGGTTATTCGCATAACCCTACAAGTTAAGAGGAGTCATTGGAGGGTGTTGGAGGAGCTTCAGTTGGAGAGCGATGATCGAATCATGGATCATCGATTGATGTGTGATGGAACCCAAGGATCATGCCAATGACAATGAAACATAATCATTCTTCACCATCATTTGATCCTAAATGAGGTAGTATAATGTCTTATTTTGATTATTTCCACGTTTTTTATTTCTACAATGAATGTGAATCAATCGACCAATGGATTGATTTATAGATTGGTCATATTATGGGTATAAGATTTATCTGTGGGGATTTATGAGAGAATTGATTATTATCGATTGGTTCTTCATTCGTCATTCTAATGAAAAAGATTTGAGGCCAATCGAAAATGGTCGAGGATAGTTCCTCTTTGGTGTTTCTTGGATTTCTCCCATTGTACTTGTGTGTTCATCGCTGGTATTTGTTTGACTAGTGGTTCAGAAAAATACTAGATAATCAATCGTTGTGCACCCATTTCTTAGTGAAACAAATTGATATCATAGATCCAGGTTTGTATTGACGATGGGACCGAGCTTCGATGATGGAAATAACGGATTGAGGACAGATTTAAAACCCCTAATTTGAGTGGGGCATGTGATAGTGATGGGGACCAGTATTGATCATTTTCATGTGCATTTTGGAGGTTGGATTCTAGAAATCGGTGACGACGAGGCTCGGTCAGAGAAGATCTATACTTCCCAACATGATTTGTGGTTGTATTGGAGGCTAGAGGAGTATAAGATGATGTGTGAGGAAGATCCATGGGTTTTTGGAGAATATGCACTTCAAGGCATGTAACGTATGAACACAAGCCGTGTATGGGGCCTTGGCTGCGATGCTAGGGTTTCTTAGAGAGTTAAGTATCACACGACGTGTGACCCCTATCACACAGTGTGTGACCCTTTCCTATCACATGGGTGTGTACCCAGGGAGGTACATGGGCATGGGCACAACTAGTCATACATGGACATGGCCAGTCAGACACAGACACGACCAAGAGTACACAGGCTTAGACAAACCATGTACTCTGACACAAACATGGGCATAGACATGGGCTATGATACATGGGCAGGGCTCAGTGCCGAAGGGATGCACTGTGTATTACCTTTACACGTTGTGTACTACCTGTACATGCCATGTACCCCCTTCAAGATGTCTTAGAGCCCTTGTACTCTTCAGTTTGGACAAGTTTTGTTAGGGTTCATACCCTCAATCCATTCCATGAGGGTTAGTATAAAATCACATCCTATACGTAAGATGGTTATCCCTTTATTGACACTTCTTGGATAAAGTTGTTGGAATCCTTTTATTGGGCCTAAAGTGAGACCCTCTATCAGCATCTTGCCCTAGGTAAAGTTATTGGTATTGTCATGACCAACACTATGTGGGTGGTGATCCTCTACTTGGTGGGTTATTTCAGATTAAGTTGATGGTATACCCCATGGCCTTGGGTGTGATCCTCATCTGTGTATCATTCTCTTCAGAATTCCAGCGTATGCATCTTATGGAGAGACCCGATGAGCAGTATATCTCGGACGGATGCCATCAGTGTTATTTGACTTGTGGAGCGTGTTCTCCCAGACAAGTGTTATGTGGAACCTTCGAGTAGGATTCCTATACTGGAATTATGGTTGTGAATTTACCTTGATATGGTGTGTTTTTGTTAAGTATATTTGGATATTCATATTATATGTGTTGTATACATATATCTATGATGATATAACAATTATTCTTTTTATTATATGCTTAATGATTATGTGGTGTCCTGTTGGGTATTGTTATACTCACTTCTGCATGAGCTTTGCCCGCACATGTCATGTCTTATGTAAATGATAGACATACCTTTTGACAGATTCCTAGAGGGACTGAGACTAGATGGAGCTTAGTGAGCCGGACTGACTGAGGTGTGTTTTGGTAGCTACCTTGACAATAGTCCCCTTTTATATTTTCAGGTTGGACTTATTTTCAAACTCTTTGCAGTGGGCTTGTATTTGGACCTTTTTTCTTTCCAGTACTTGTTGTCATACTCTAATAGTGGGATCTAGATGCATGCATTTATGGTTTATTAGTTGTTTTACATTTCAGCATTGTATGAGTTTGGAGATGTGTGTGTGTGAATAAACACATTAGGCTAAGGTCTACCATGTGAGTGATATGCCTACTTGGTTCTAGTCATCATCTCCTGGCCTATTTTGGAGGCAGTTTGGGGTAGTCACGACATGGACCATGTTGGGACAGTTCGTGACATATTTATTCTGGTTTCATGTCTTGTTTTGTTATATATGAGTCTTGTTTCCTTTATCTTTGTTATACCTCATCATGATGGGTTGGGTTGGGTGGCTGGTCTAGTTGACCCAGGTTGGTCTGTTACATGTTCTTTGGTTCTTGGTTTCTATTAAAACCAAGGGAGAAATATAACCCTATCAAACCTTCTTGAGGGGAGGAGACATAGGGGATCATTCTTGAGCTATTTCCAAACTATTTTATCAACATTTGTCTTTTTAATTCCAGAAATTTGTTTTTTTATACCCTTCAAGTTTTAATTTTTGCTATGCTCGCTTGGCTTTGATTGTTTTATACATAAATCGATTGCTTGCTTGATCATCACTTTTATTTTGTAGCATTGTTTTAAAATCAAATTTGAAGTCAATTCACCCCCCCACTTGCCATCTTATCTTCGAATTACAAATGGTTCCACCCAAGTACGACTAGTATCGTCTCACTGGATGTTTAAGAGTTTCACATGATTATGTACACCTTACATAGACTTCTTTATTCGTATACATGATGGTGCTTATAGTTTATTAGTTTCTATTATTGTTCCAACATATTATATGTTGTTTATCCCTATTTATTTTATAGATGGTTTAAATGTACTGTTGTTTGGTAGTTTTTCATTGATGTTTGCCTCTAGTTTATCATTACTTTGATCTTGGGTTATTTAGTTACCAATTTCCATTGTATTTTTCTTGTTGCTTAGTTGTACTTGTCAGATTGATGTCTATTTGGGTGTTAAGCCCCTTTTATAGTATTTTTTAAAAGGTGTTTGGAAATGATTTGTTGGGGGAAGGTACATTATAAAAAGGGGTTTTAAAATAAAAGATTAATGTGTTATTTTAAGCTTCACTTGGTTTTTAAATGTGGAGGGGGGGGGGTATATTGCATATTTGTTTTCTTAAAGTGTTTTAAAACCTATTTTAAACTATCATATTTCAAACAATGTTTCTATGATGTTTTGAAAAAGGAAATGCATGGACATTTTTCTGAAATCCTATTGGGTTGTTAGCTTGCACCCTACTTACACCACTTGGTGTTTGTAGACTGAGTGGATTTTGTAGGTTCAGGTTCAGATTTTTGGAAGCTTCAGCTTGTGGACATCCCTCCCTTGGTCACTCGCAAAGTGAGTGTGTTGGATGGTGACCTTGGGTCACAAGGAGACTATTCGTTGGTGCTTTTGCTTTATTTTGGGTATTCTAGATCGCCTATGTATCGACCACAACATTCATTCTTGTATGTTGTTTCCTATCCCAATTTTTTTATATTTATTTTGAGTTGAAAGCTTGTTTATGGATGTGACTCAATTGGTTTTCTTTTTGTTCCAAGTTGTTTATTTCATTTTGCATGGACACCCAATGTATGGACGCACCACGTTGGGTTCTTGGTAGAATTTCATTGCGTGTTAAGTATTATTTATTTGGGCGAAATCATTCCCAATGAGTGTGTTTTGATGCCTTGGGGCTTGTTTCTAGCCTGTGGGGATTGGGAATGCCCCTCGGGCTTTGCCACATGTCGGCTTGGGTGCCCAAATAAGGGGTGATCTGGGTTAGTTCATGACAGGGTTACTACTGGAAAATAAGTATAATGTCATGGTTCAGAACCATAACAGTAGGCCCCAAAACTATAGTGATGGACTATCACTACGATTTTTATGGCCATGGGCAATATCTTTGTCGTAGTAGGTATATAGCCACACTTATAAGGGAATGTGGTTGTAGGTGACCTAGTGTTGCGGTTTGTAAACGATGGCATTAGGTCATCACACCAAATCCATTGCCACGTTATAAAATCATGAAAATGGTTTAAATCAAAAATGAAACCTGTTTGGTTTTGAATCAAGAACTACCCAGAACTTTAATAATAACTTAACCACTGGTTTGCATAGGTTTTTTGCAAACTATTTATATTATTATTATTTACTTATTACTTATCAAAAATCATAAATTATAAAATACTTATTATTACTGTATTTAAATAAATAAAAAATGTTTGTGACCTATTGTCGTTATTTTGAAAACCACGACAATAAGTCTCCTTAATGCCACCCTTCCATCATGGTTGGCAGGACCATGACAATAACCCCGATTGCCACCCCAATGTCATGGTTGACACAATTGTACTAGGACAACAAACCTCAATATTACCACAGTTCTACCAATCATGACAATATGTACTATACTGTTGTGATCTTTACAAATTGTGGCAACAAACCGTGACAATTGGTCCTTTTTTTAGTAATGGGTTTCGATGAATTCTTGAGAGTTTTAAAGATTTAAATCACGGGACATCTGAAAAGCATTGAACCCTTGAAGACCTCACAGAATCAGGTTGTGAATTTACATATACGCAATTGATCGCACATACCTTCGATGGATTGAAAAATTTATTCAGCATACAAGCCATTTTCTAGGTGAATCGAGTTTAATAAAAAAACTAATCCTATTGTTCGTTATTTTTTGATTACTTAAATATATTTTTTAATATTAATAATTTTATAACATTATTATATAATTAACTTTAAAAAAAAATGGGCCGATTTGGTTGTTTTTTTGTTGATTGGTCAGACAAGTTTAATTCCATTACTATTACTTCAAATATACCATGCTTTTATTCATCACATCTAACAAACATTATCCATTTTTTTTCATAAAACTACACATAAATCCATTTTTTAGATTTATCTGCTAAAAGGTTGAAAATTTCATTTTTTTTGAACTATTAGTAGAACCATCAATTTTTCAGATTTATTTACATTTTTTGGCAAATAAGCATAGAAATCGGATTTTTTAATAAATTTGCATATTTTTTATTTTAAAACAAATAATAATAGATCCATTACACAGGCCGCTGAAGTTCCTTCTGCATCTGTGGCGGCAAGCCCAGTAAAACAATGCTGGTTCTGGGTCTTCTCTGCGCCATCCTCTCAAACTTCATCACTTCCCTCACCCTCTCCTTCCTCCTCGCCATTCGCTCCCTCCTCTCTTTGCGAAGTTTCCGCTCCCCAGTTCGGGATGCGGTACCGGAATTAGTGTCTCTTTATGAAGGCACTGTTTGGCACGAGCGCAGGCGCCCCGTCCACCATTCTTTCCGCTATGCCGTCCGCTACGCTCTCATAAACCTCGACAACACGTCCCATGTGCCGCCAGGTCACCTCTCCGCCGAAGAAGCTCGCAGGGTCTCCTGCACTACCGGACCCGTGTAAAAATTTATCGTCACTAGCCCCCTTCACCCCAATTTCGTCTGGATTCAGAATCCGAATACAGGGTGTTTTTATTTGATATCTGACTAATTGAATTCAATTAGTCTTTCAGGCTATATAATACGTTTTTGGGGTTTCATTTTTTGTAAAAAGTAAAAATAAATAAGTGCTTTCATGATCTGAGCTACTTGATTTATGTACTTAGACAAAAAGGGAATAATAGTAAATTGTTTCCGATTAGTTATTCATGGGTAACCATGAGAGTTTGTATTCATTACTACGAAAATTTTAGTTTAAAATAGTATTTGAAACTCAGAAGCCAGTATCACTCTCTGTTTCATTTTCAGAAAATGACATTTTTTTCTTGATTTTTCCTTTCTGTTTTCAAGCTGTCCGTAGGTGATTTTTTTTAAATTTCTGCACTTGCTTCTTAAACGCAGTTTCCTTTTGACAATACCTCCTAGCGTGGGATATGAACAAAACCCATTGAGCATCTATTATTGCTGTGATTTGGAAGACTCTTCCCAAAGTCCGAAGAAGTGCATCGCTGAGGTTTGAATCCGTTATTTACTTTTGCTAATTTTGAAGCAAACATAAAATTTGGATGGATCTTGGCTATGCATTTTATGTTGTATGAAAGTATGTGTGCGTAGCTGGGCGGGAAATGCTGTCGTCTGATATCCATTGTAAAGCTTTTACTTTAGATTGATAATAATGAACATCATACTCCAATTGAAAGAGGTTTGGACAATGAAAATGTTAAAACACCTTTAAGTTAAAGGTAAGAGTGTTGTGGAAATGGATGTGAGAACTTTGCCAACACCCAAAAATGCATACCAACATCCATCTATTCTTAAACATGTATAGATGCCTAATCTAATGCCATAAACTAATAGTTTTATTTCGGTAGCCAAATATGGAAATGTAATGTTTTTATACTAGGTTGAAATGTCCCAATTGCGAAGCCATCTATTTTTGGCTGCTAACAAAATTATTACCTCAATCCTCACCACACTCTTACATTTAAATTTAAAGTGTTTTTATATTTCATTGTTCATGCCTCTTAAAATTCAAGTGTGGTCGTGGTAATTATTTTTTTGCATGTCATTGCCAATGCCAATTAAAAGAGCTTATTTTTTTAACTCCCTGAGTTTGTTTTGGTTCTTACAAAATTATAATTCTTAAACGATTCTTGATTCTATTATGTTATCTTTCTCATAAATCGTTTTTTATTTCAGGTGACCAATACACCATGGGGTGAAAGAGTATCATTTGTCTTCAACCCCTGCAATGATTTAGTAGCAAAACCTCTCCATGTTAGTCCTTTTATGGTATGCTAGAAAATTAATTTGTTGATTTCTAATTTTCACTTGATATTTTTTTCTATTGTATTTGTCATGTCATGATTCATATTCTTTATTGATAGTTTTGTCATTACATCCAAGTGATGGATGTGGATCCTTTTGGTTTTATGTTACCCCAAAATTTTTATACTTCCTAACATAGTACTTTTTTAAACACCCCCAACAACCCATATTACTTTTTTGAAGTCATTTTCAACCTATGTATGTTTTCTCATTTGCAATGCTTTGCAACATTTCTGTTGGATTTGGAATGTCACGAACCAAGCTGGGTCGCCAACCAAACCGGCGCCCGACCCGGTCTATGACAAGGCCCGAAGGGCATTCCCTATCCCCACGAGTTGATACAAGTGCCCGAGTATCATAAACAAAGGTTTGGGAACGATTTACCCGAGTTTAGAAACGTTAAACAACCAACAATAATAAATAAACTGAATCTAAAAATTCTCAACCAAACAATCCTTAAACAAAATTCAGAATTGAATTACATAGTTTTAAGCAAAGCCCAAAAGGGCCACAACTAAAAAGGAGCAACAAGTCCGACTCAAAAATCACCACACGACAAGGGGGCATCGCGCTCAAGCCATCTCCACAACACCACACCGATAAATGAAGCTAACAACCCGAACCACCGTCTCCAAGGAACTTGCCCTTACCTGTGTCAAACATTACCAAGTCTACTTACACCCAAAGGTATAAGTAGGGTGTGAGCTTAAGCCCAATAGGATGTCACCTAAGAAAAGATTCCATGCTATAAACATTATAAGACAAAAAGCTTGCAAGTTTTCATAAACAGGAAATGCTAGTAACAATTTTAAAGGGATGCAACTTTAAATAAAAACAGTTTTCAAGAGGGAAACTTTAAAGAATGAACAATTTTAAAGAAAACACACATGCTACTGAAATTACCAACCAAACACACCGTATGCTGACGATAAGTACAATATAACCAATGAGCACTAGTCATGAGAAATACCCCTAGGCACTAGCTAACAATGGGACACTAGGTACATCGTATCTCGGTGAAATGTGGCATATAAACCACAATGAACTACGTTCTCGTACACGAGCCACTAGCAGAGAACACACCCATAACCTAGTGGTCTCCAATCAATCATCATTATTTAGTGTTGTCATCGTCGATTTTGCTAAGTGAAACCGGGACAATGCCACTTCCGAATCACTAGCATACTAGTCCTTGTCCGCTCACATAGATATCCGGGCTTCCCATTTGTGCTCAATCAAGTTCTACATGTTATAAAATACCATTTGCACATCAAAACTCCATTTCTAAATCATACACACACAAAACAGTACCCCAAACATGTTCCCCACCTTCAATGCAGTTCATTAAACCTAATAATTTTTTTATAAAACAATTTCAAGAGGTGTTACAAGGCTTTGCACTCAAAATTCATTCAAAAATCTTCTTTTAAGGCCAAACGCCGAACAATACCATACCAAATCAGAATTGGCAGCCCTAACACCATTTAATAAATCAATTTCAAGAATCACAAAATAACCCCAAATGATACAACATGGAATACACATGAAAAACATCCAATTCCATGTCAAAATGCAACTTTAAAATTAAACACTTAATCAATGCTACCAAAAATGGTTTTCGCACCATACACAATAGATGAGAAACATGCTAAATAGGTTAATCAAGCAAGATAAATTCATCAAAGAGTGTTTACACGTGAAACCACCTACCTTGAATGTCAAAAACCCCAAAAATTTGTGCGAAACTTCACCTGCACCACAACCGCATCACAAGCGAGTGAAAACGAACCCTAATCAAGAAGATTGAACCAAGAAACTCAATATTAAACCCTAAGGACGAAACCCTAGCTATCGGAATTTTCGAACTTCAAGGAGGGAAGAAACCCTTGAGAGAAGGAAGAAAAACAAAGACTCACTTGAAGAATCTTGAAGTTTCCCCACCAAAACCCCTTTCAAAAAATGGGTTTTAAGGGAGCTTGGAAGCCTTCTATGGCTGAAATGGTCGAATGAGGGAAGAAAGGGGCGCATTAGGTTTAATTCCGATTGGGTAAAATGAGAACAATTTTTTTTTATGACTTGGACACTGTGCACGGTTTGTCTGCACGGTTTAGTAAACCGTGCGGCCTAACCGTGTGCCCAATTCTGTCCATCAAAAAATTGTTATTTCTCTCCCAAATTTAAGGGGGAACCTAGGGGGAAAAGATAATCCAAGAATAGAAGAGAAAATACCCGAAAAGGACACGAATGTGACATGCAAAGTATTACAATATGCATCTACAATACATGGATTTTTTTAATAGGCACATGATGACCAAGTCGTCACTAATGGCTAAATAATATATCTTTTATGTTGTGTTGTGATGTTGTTTGAATTGATCTTTTAACCATATGATTTTATTTTATTTTTCATCGAGAGATTTTTTCCTTTGTAGTTATCTTGTAATCTTAACATTTTCATGTTGATAATAAAGTGACTCTAGCCAATGGCTCCATATTGTTGCCCATTAATTTCAATTTTGTTGCGATGCTCTATTTTTTTTTTGTAGCTTTTTGTTCTTTATTTACTTTACATAAAATTGTGTAAACCACTCAATTTATGTCCATGAAAGGCACAAAATTAGTGAGTTTTAGACATATTGCCTAATGTTGTTACCAATACCATGTGATCACAAAACAAATTATGCTATAATCAATCAGCATTTGATTGTGCTTGGTATGAGAGAAGTCTTTTTGATGAAAACTAAAAAAAAACGTTTGAGAGAGAGAAAAGGGACTGGTAAGTCAATAATTTGCTTGATATGGAAAAATATGTTAAATAATATAAATATATAATAACCAAAAAACATAATATAAATTCTCTCCATTGGGTGGAATTATGGCTTCCTTAAATGATGGAATTAAAGTTCCCTCGATCCCTCCTTTTGCCTAGCAACAAACATGGTTTTTTGATCGGGTCTTCACTCATTCTTTTTCTCATATCAGTGTTCTTTCGTATCAGACGCAGCCTTTGAGTAACCCATTATTAAAATGAACCAAAATATGGTTACTCTTTTTTAGTCCTTAACTTAATGAGGTTATTTGAGGAAGACACAATAAATTGCCATATTCGACCTTCTTAACTATGATAGTTTGGAGGATCCTGTAGGTTTCGGGCGTAGCGGAAGCGTAGAATGGGCGTGTACCCAACTTTGCAAATTGCCACGATCGATGATTAACCCAGGATCAATGCGACGATAAACGCCAGTATCTATGGAATTGAATCAAAGATAAAAGATAAAGGAGAAAACCCGAAACCGAGAAGAGAGGATCGACATATTTTGTTTATAATTAATTTAATTAAAATTAAAAAATTACATCCAAGGCGATTCTTTCTTCGTTGATGCGTTTGACCACGGGTTCGATGTGCGACTTCGTTACAATGTAGAATCCAAGGATATAAATCCTCTAGTGGTGATCCACACGTGCTGCACGTATTTTCGGACGTTGCCGAAAGAGTCTTCGGGTGCTAGCACGAAAGATCGTTGCGCTTCCGATGTCTGCATTTGATCGCCTTAAGAATCGCTTTGAAAGCGCTCCTAAATCCGGTGGGGGATGATCTCTCTCGTTCTTGAAGGCGTTCTTGGAGAGGGAAAAGTTCTTTAGGCCCGAGAGTTTTTCTCCAAGGATGTTGTGCACACAACCATTGGTTAGCTGGTGGAATGACCCTTTGGCTAATTTAGAGAATAATAACATAACGGAGAATTTAATTCACTAGGTAATAATAAATAATTAGCACAAGTGCCCTTACTTAATTTATTATTCCATGTGAAACCCCATGTCAAATAATAACAGCAATGCTATTATTTCCATGACATGTGCTTAACTTGCACGTTATATTTAAATATTATTTAATCAAATAATATTTAATATGATTTCTCACTGGACCTATAACTTGGTCCGCCAACCCTCCTCAATATTTACCGGGACTTGAATAATGACTATTTATTTATTAAATAAATATAACTGCATTATTCGCCGATAAATATTCCGTCCGCAATATATTCTCTCGAATAACTAGCGACAAAATAAATGCGATCAGACATACTTGAATAATTATTAAACCACAATCGAAAATAATATTTATTCAACTTGTTAAATAAATAAATTATTTAACTGAGATACTGGCTGCACTTAGTGTGTGACCCTTTAGACCTCTTTCTCGTTGGCATTAGGCGTGCTTGTCTAAAGTTCAAGATTACTGTCTAGCAACGGGTCAAAGCACTCAAGAGAAAGAAGTTGATGTCGCAACAACATGTCACCTCATACGAACGCTTACCGTGTAATATAATCTATTTGTCCCGATATCTCCAATCAAGTGGGTTGCATGCAAGTGCCATCAATCCATGTGCTCGATTTCTCATTCTTTGACTTCTCGGAATTGAACTTGCCTAGAGAACACCATGACCGTGGATTTAGTTAGGCTATATCATTTCCATAAAAGGACTTGAGATATCTACTTCTGTAGAAGTGGCAAATCCTTTCTCGCATTATTCATTATTGCAGTATTATTCATGACGCACCCAACATATCCTACTTCGCCACGAACATTTGTCATCACGGTTTTTGTCAATACATCTAAGTGCGCGAGCCATAATACCCATTAATAAAAATCTTAAAGTCTAAGGACCAATACACATGTTCGCAGATAGGAACATCCAATGATACTTATGAACGTGAATTTTCTACTGGCGGTTCTTGTTCTCATAATATCCTCCTGGATATTACCAAGGACGCACACCATGAGAAGGTGCTTCAAAGTTTCATGAGTCCCCACCCCTGATAGTCTGTATCATTTGTGTCCCTTCAAATGATATCATCCGATCATAGAATATATATTCATGAATAGTGTCATGGCACTTCCAAATTCTCATTATAGCAGAGATCCGCTATGACCTTTTAGTGCGACAATTACTCTTAGGAAATTATCACATACTATGTCACCCATAAGAACAATCATGATGTGATAATGAGTTTATTAATATTCATCCAATGAATACAGGTTTATCATAAAATAAAAAGAAGTTGGTTTTTAGGGCACAAACTCTAACAAATCCCACACCGGTAAATAACATTCAAACCTCCTATGAGTGTCATGTGCTCCTTTCTTACTCTAGGGATAAAAACATGTTGACGAGCATAGGATAAAATTTCTTATTTTCTTAGAAATTATTTTCTTAAAAATTGGTCTCACCTATTATAATTATCTTGAAGGTTTGCTCACTAAACTCTATCAAGCCATGATCTTTCTCACATTCGAGAGATTTAGGCCACGTTTTGTAGGAATGAACACTCGTCCGAGAAAAAAGAATGAGCGAGAGAATAACCATAAATCTATGTTTTTTTATGAGAAAAAAGGATAGCCAGAGGGAACAACATTACTTTGTTTAAGGAAGGCAAGAAAGATAACTTTCAATTTGTGTGTAACATACCTTCCTTGAATAATAAATATGGACACAATTGTTCCTGATTGTATGCACTAGTAGTAAGAATAACCTTTAAATAATGGGGGGGATCATGATATAGTAAATCAATTCATTTTCAGCTTCATTCCTTTGGATCTTCTCTTTGGTTCACTTCCATTATGGAAGCTAATACAAGAAGCAAAAATGACTTGTTTGTCATCTTTACCTAAATTCCTAATCACTTATTACAATATTTGGAGAAAAGTCATTGTCCCTCAAGGTTCACAACCCTTGCCATGTTTTGAACTCACTACTCACAAGTTTTAGGCACATTTTTTTTGCAATGAATCACTCAACAAAATTATAAAAACGACACTTTTAACATGTAGGTGCAAAAATGATCTTCTTTAATAACCTTGGTGTGTTTAGCTTATTCCAAATTGTATCAATGTGTACTTCCATCACTTTTTCCCTTGGGAGAACATCATTCACTCTCTTTGTTACTTCATATAGCGAATTGCCCTTACCTCAAAGTGAGGTGGAGACATTCTTTTATAGATAGATTAAAAGGATTACAAGGTGGAGTAATCCGATGTGGTACTCGGAAATACCCTTTACCTAGAAACATAATAAATCGGGTTCAACACTCCCCCTCAAGCTAGACATGCTCAGCTTGGACCAAGAGTCCCACAAAAAAGAAACACGACATCGAACAAGACCATACACACTCCCCCTCAAGCTGGGTCGCTGGTGCTGTGGATACTCAGCTTGGAACTGAGAGAGTCCATGCGAGCTCTTGGGAGGCCTTTGGTGAAGATGTTGACAAGCTGATCAGTCATCATTATGTGGCCAAAACTGATATGGTGCTCCTTGAGGTGATGACGAAGAAAGTGGTAGTTCACCTCAATATGCTTCATTCGTTCATAGAAGACGAGATTAGAAGCAATCTTTGTGGCTACCTGATTATCACACCAGATATGAGCAGACATCTGCAGCGGGAAACCAAGTTCATGGAGGAGACGACAAAGCCAAAGGATCTCAGTAGTGATCGTAACCATCGCACGATATTCAGACTCCGCACTAGATTTGAAGACAGCAGTTTGTTTCTTGTCGCGACAACAGATGAGGTTACCTGCCAAGAAAATGACAAACCCAAAAGTAGACTTTCGGGTAACATGACAACCAGTATAGCCGGCATCACAGAATGCCTCAACATTTAGATGATCGTGATGTGAGTACCGAAGACCACGAACATGGTCTTTCTTGATGTATTTGGCAATGCGAAGGATAACATCCCACTAAAATTTGATCGGATGCTCCATGGATTGACTAACTTTGCCAACAACGCAGACAATGTCCGGACGCGTCATGGTGAGATAATTGAGTTTTCCCACAAGACGACAGTAGTTCTCTGGATGAGAATAGAGTTCCGTGTTGTCATAGAGAGGCCGTTCCTCAGGCTCAAGAGGAGTGTCAACGACAGTTGCCTGAGTCAAACCAGCATCCTGCAAGATATCCAAGACATATTTTCGTGGACAAAGAAAGACGGTGTCTGTAGAACGGGAGATCTCAATGCCAAAGAAGTATGTGAGCGGACCGAGATCTTTGGTGTGAAAGTGGTGGTGAAGATGCCCCTTGAGTTGAGCGATTCCAGTGGAGTCGCTCTCAGTGATGATGATATCATCAATATACACCACTAGCAGGATGCAGCCGAAGGACGTCGTATGGTAGAAGACAGTATGGTGGTGTCCTTGACCTGGACGGGGGACACATTCGACGGGCGACATGAGTTGATAGTGCCAAACCGGTGATCAGCAGAGTGGGACACAAGAGGTGGGTGAATGATGAAAGGAAGACAATCATTGATGGTGGTGTCTGCATAGGGAGAGAGAAGAGAGAAATGAGAGCTCTCAACAAAAAATACATCAACAGAGATGGTATACCGCCGTAAGTCTGGAGAGCAGCATCAGTATCCGCGCTGAGTACAGAAATATCTAAGGAATATGCATCAGAGAGATTTTGGAGATAGCTTGGAGAGGTTGGGATGAATGTCACGCACATAACACAGACACCAAACACACAGAGTGGAAATGAGTGAGGAGGGAGAGAGAAGAACAAAGTTCGAAAAGGAGTCTCTCCCTGAAGGATAAAAGAAGGAAGTCGGTTTAAGAGGTAGGTAGCAGTCAGGATGACATCGCCCCAAAAAATGGAGAGGTACCTTCATGTGGAATAGGAGGACACGAGCAGTCTTCAGAATATGGCGATGTTTACGCTTGACCACTCCATTATGCTGAGGTGTATCAGAGCAAGATGTCTGATGAATGATGCCTTTATCCTTGAGGAACTGCTGAAAGGAGGTGAACAAATATTCCCGTTCATTGTCCGAGTGAAGACATTTAACGGGGGTGGAGAACTGAATTTGAATTTCATGATAAAAGGTTTGAAAAGTAGTAAACACCTCAGACCGATCATGAAGAAGGTACAACCATGTCATGCGTGAGAAATCATCAATGAAGGATACATAATAGCGATATCCTAAATGACTCGAAACGACACAGGGACCCCATACATCTGAATGAACCAAATCAAAAGGTTTGGAGGCCCGTAGAACCACTCGAAGAATATATGATGTGCGATGATGTTTCGCAAATTTACACACTCCAGTGTTATCAAAGGCGCGCGGCGCAATAAGGCGCAAAAGCCGTTTGGGGATGCGGCGCGAGGCGCGGCGCGAGGCGCAACTAAGGCGCATGCGCACATAATTAATTATATTCAGTTTTCAATAATATTTTAAATTTAAAAAAACTTAAATTCAATAAAAAAATGCAAATTAAAATAGATACCGATAATTTTTAACCAAAATCATAATCAAATAATCAATCCTTGAGAACCTAAACATCAAAATCATCATCAATGGAAGTTCCATCATTAATGAAAGCTTCCTAAACATCAAAATCATCATCAATAGAAGTTTCATCATTAATGAAAGCTTCATCGTCACTGTTGCACCCTTCATTTGACTCATATGCCTCTGAATCTTCCTCTTCAACATCATTCATCTCATCAACAACTCGTGCACGCTTTGTACTACCATGGGATTTGGAAGAAGTGGAAGTTGCTAAGTTTGATTTCGATCTGAAAGTATATTCAGGCTCTTCAATCCCAGCGGCAACAACATACGCACCCCATGTTAAACCTTCAGCACCCTCATCATTAAATACAAAGTCGTTATCAGCATCATCATCCTCTTCGATCCTCCCAATAAGCCATTCATTGCTATCATCAATCTCTTTGAGTGTAATGGGATCAATGGTGTCACGAATTTGAAATCGACGTTTCAATGCATGATTATATTTGATGTAGACCAAATCATTTAGTTTTTGTTGAGACAGCCTATTCCTCTTTTTGCTATGAAGCTGCAATATAAATTATAATTCAATTGTTAATATTATAAAGTTTATAATAATAAAGAAAATGCATTTAGAAAAAAAAACTTACATGCTCAAATATGCTCCAATTTCTCTCACATCCCGATGCGCTGCAAGTGAGATTAAGAACCTTCAAAGCAAATTTTTGCAAGTTTGGGGTTGAAGATCCAAACATAGACCACCATTCAGCAGGAGCCTTCTTGTTCCGAAGTCTAATTGCCGAAGAATTTGCAAATAGACCCTCTGCCTCCTTGTACAAAGTGATTTCATCCATGATTTTTTCTTGAATCTCAAGACTTGAAACGAGTCTTTGAATGGATTTAATTAATCCATCTTGTACTTCAAAATCCAATTGGATATTCGGATTTGAATAACAAAATTCGGGATTCAAGAAATACCCCGCAGCATGCAAAGGCTGATGAAGTTGAATCTCCCACCTACGATCAATAATAGTAAAAATTTCTTTGTACTTCTCTTCCTTCATCGAAAAAGCCCTCATGATTGCCTCTTTAGCCCTATCCATGTCTTCATAAATGTATCCCATCAGTGCTTTTTTATCTCCATCAACCAATCTAAGCACTTTTACAAGTGGATTGGTCACTTTAAGACAATACAAAATAGAAGTCCAAAATGATGGCATCAATATGATTTTAGAAACTTGTTTGCCTTGAACCTCTTTAGCCCACTTGCTTCTTGCCCACCCATCCGATGTGAACATTTTCCTCAAATTCTCCTTCTGCTTATGAATACTTGCCATTGTGAGGAAAGCGGTAACAAATCTGGTTTTTGCGGGTCGAAGCAACTCTTTTTTCCTTGTGAATTCCCTCATCATATTCAACACCCCTGGACGAGTATATATGAAAGAGCTCAAAGAAGTTGCTCGTTTCAATGTCCGAATGCTTATGTCAAGTTTCCCAATATCCTCCAATATCAAATCCAAACAATGGGCTGCGCAAGGAGTCCAGTAAAGATTTGGATACTTTACCTCAAGCATTTTCCCTAAAAATAGGATTTAAAAAGAAAAAGAAACAAACATAAATAAAATTCTTAATATGCATAACATAATGTATATGTATAAACTTATATACTAATAAGGTGGATATAAATAATACCTGCTAAAACATTTGAAGAAGCGCTATCAGTGACAACTTGAACAACATTTTGTGAACCAATACGTTCCACAAATTTGCTTAGCAATTCAAATATTTTGTCTCCATTTTTGCAAAATGATGAAGCATCAATTGAATCAATGAACATGGTCCCTTTGCGACAATTCACTCCACAAATTTGCTTAGCAATTCAAATATTTTGTCTCCATTTTTGCAAAATGATGAGGCATCAATTGAATCAACGAACATAGTCCCTTTGCGACAATTTACTAAGAAATTGATCAATGTCCTTTGCCTTTTATCTGTCCAACCATCAGACATAATTGTGCAACCATTTTTTGCCCAATATTGTTCATGTTCTTCCATCATTGTCTTTGTGTGCCCCATTTCCTTATTTAACAATCGAACTCTCACCTCGTGATAGCTTGGTGGCTTCATTCCTGGACCAAATTGCCCAATTGCTTCAATCATGGGATGAAAGCTATCATATTTCACAGCATTGAAAGCTATTCCCACATCATACATCCATCTTGCAATTTGTGTACATGCTCTCTCTCGCATTTCTTTCTTGTGCTCTTCGGTTTTGTATGCATCTATGATTGTCTTTTGTTTTCCTTTCCTACCATGAACAATTTCTTCCGGGTCACGTGTAAAATATGTATCCATTGGTCCGATATTACGCAGTGACTTAAATGACGACTTTCCCGCGGTAGTTCTTTCAGCTTTCGGATTGATCTTTTCAATGTCATCATCATCTTCATCTTCATAATGGAAATCATCAGTATCTGGAAATATGTTTCGTTGTTTCTTTTCTTCTTCCATTTTTTTCATATGTTGTCTTATCTCTTCCTTCACGTGATCCGGACATTTCTTACAAGCAGTAGTATTTCTATATCCTCCAACCATGTGCTGTTTCATTCGACTAATACCTCCTCTTTTTGTTTCTAAACAGAAACTGCATGTTACTGAATCTCTGTCGCCATGATTTCCTTAGATAAGCATACTTCCAGCCGGGTCTTTCCTTACACTACTTGAAGTTGCACTAGTTGGTGTTTCAGCACGATTATCACTCATAATTTCACTGCTTGGTGGGTGCTGCAGCTGATGTTTATGGAAATAGAAGACCCAGAGTTCGAGCGGAAGATGAAAACAAATGAGAATGAGACATAAATAGAGAAAAATTGAAACAGAGGTTGAATAATAAGAGATAGTAATATAAATAACCTTTTGACTGTAGAAGAATGTAGCGTGCTGCTATTTCAACGGGTGCAGCGAGGTCCAGCGAGGTGCAACAAGGTCCAGTGCAGCGAGGTGCAGGTGCAACGTGGTGGCGAGCATCCAGTGCAGCGTGGTGCTGGTGCAGCGAGGTGCCGGTGCAGCGAGGTGTGTGATGCAGTGCAACAATTGCAGCGTGGAGAGTGGTACAGCGAGGACAGCGTGGTGGAGAGTGGTGCAACGAGGAGAGTGGTGCAGCAACAAAAAATTGATGCGTAGTGCTGTGCGGGGAGGTGCTGTTCTGTGCGGCGAGGAGAGTGGTGCAGCAGCAAAAAAATTGCTGTGCAGTGCTCTGCGGGGAGGTGTGCTGTGCAGCGAGGTGCTGTATGATATTTATATCGTTTTATGTTATGTTTATTTATTAATATATTAAATGTGTTAATTAAAATTTAATAAGTGAAGTGAAGGGAACAATTCCTGAGCGTCGCGACTCGCGTCCCTTCCCCGATTTCCAGTGGCGACTGGCCTGGGGCCCTCCCCGATATTCTTTATCCACCGCGTCCAGCGTCCCTTCCCCGATTTCCGCCGGTCACTGTGTCGTCCCTTCCCCGATTTCCGCCAGTCACTGCGTCCCTTCCTTCCCTGTGTCCCTTCCCCGATCTCCTTCCCCGATCTCAGCCAGCCGATCGCGCCCTCACCCACCCACCCCCGATCTCGTCACCGCCGCCTGTACACCCACGATCTCGGCCGCCACCCACTATCACGTCGCTCGCCCCCAATCTCTGCTGCCGCCCTTCTGTGTCGCCCCCGGTCCCATCGGCCACGGTGCGCCTTACTACGCCTGGCGCTTTTAGCGCCCCTCTGTTTGGCGCGAGAGGCACGCGCCTTTGGCGCGCCTCGGTGAGGCCGCACCGCCTCACCACTTTTGAGGCGCAGAAGGTGTGCCTCGCCTCGCCTAGCGCCAAGGCGGAGTGAGGCGAGCGCCTTTAACAACACTGCACGACTCTCAATGAAAAGAAACATGCGGACTAATATCGGGAAAAAGCTGATGAAAGGTGGAGGCAGGTGGATGTCCCAACCGAAAATGAAGGTCCAATACACGAGTAGAGAGAGATGTGCTGACAATTGATGTCGGTCCATCGAACATGTACACCCCGTCCCGAAGCTGGCCTCTACCAAGTTCCTGGTTCGTCGTCTGCTCCTGAAACACAACAGAAGATGTAAAGATGACACTACAGTTGAAGTCCTTTGTAAGCTTACTGATGGAGAGAAGGTTAAAAGGACTTCGAGGCACATGTGCCACAAACGACAGGCGAATATATGAATTCAAGGAGTGTGCCAAATTCGGCAATCGGGATAGTGGATCCATCAACAACGGTGAGGGCTGAGGAGCCAGTGTATGGACGGTAGGTTGACAACATACCTGCATCACCTGTGAGATGATCTGATGCACCTGAGTCAAGCATCCAGGCAGGTGAGCGATGAGTGACGTAAGCAGTGGAACCACCAGTGTGGGAAATAGATGCTGAAGAAGAACCCGGTAGAGAGGTGGTCCGATGATCATGAATCAGCTGGAGCTCAGCCATGGAGAGGTCTAGAGTGGGAGGAAGAGCAGCGGCTGATGGGGAAGCATCCTGGACCGCAATTTGACCTTGCCGAGGTTGCTGAGATGGACGACCATGAAGAACCCAACATCGGTAGATGAGGTGGCCTAGTTTGCCACAGTGCTGACAGAGAGGATGATGACGACTCTCGCCACGACCATGTCCACGAGTGCCTGAAGAGCGTCCACTGCCACGACCCAAAAGGGCAGTGGGATCGAAGCTGGGAGTGGGTGGGGAAAGTGCTTGATGAGCCTTTCCCAGGCGATGATAAACCTTTGAAATCTAACGAGGATGGGGTGACGAGCATCCCCGTGGCAGTTGTCGCATATTCGGGATCGAGGTCATGGAAAAGACTGAAGAGGCATAATTGGTCCCGCTGGGTCACGACTGCCTCCTGTGTCTGAGAAATGAGCCACAACTCAAGTAATTCATCCCAGAGAGTTTTCCATTCCATGAAGTACGTTGGAAATGAACGAGTTTGCTGGCGGATGATCGACAGACGTTGAAGAACGTCCGACACTCGAGTCAAATTATTTGTCTCGGAATACATAATGTTTAAGGAATCCTAGAGTTCCTTAATCGTATTGGCGGTCCGAGTGACATCCTTGACGGAGCGGTCCATGGAAAGTCAAAGATCTTGCTGTTAGCAAACTTCCATGGTCTGTATTTGGGATCTGAAGGTGGTGGCGGATGAGCCTTGAGGTGTGAGTTGAGGTCCATGCTAGTGAGTGACATCAGTACCGTCTTCCGTCAGACCGAAAAATTGGTTGAGTCAAGCCGCTCATCAACCAGGCGAGTGGAGGCGGTGATCATTGAAGGCAAGACAGAAGAGTTAGCCATTGGATAGATTGAAATCCGCAGATGAGGGAATGATCAATAGTGCGCCGAGGAGGGCGGGACGGAGAGGCCGCGTCGGAGGCGGGGTCGGGACGTCGCAAGGGAGGCGGGTGCTGGGAGGCCGCGCCGGAGGTGGGGCCGGGTGAAGCCGGGAAGCCGCTGGAGGGCGGGGCCGGGTGAAGCCGGGAAGCCGCTGGAGGGCGGGGCCGGGTGAAGCCGGGAAGCCGCTGGAGGGCGGGGCCGGGAAATCGCCGCGGGAGGCGGGGGTCGGTCGGGAAGCCGGGAGGCCGTGAGCGGGCGGGGCCGGGAGATCAGTGCGGGAGGGCGGTGCCGATCGTCCGTGTTGGAGGCGGGCTGGGATGTGCCGCGGGAGGGCAGGGCTGATTGACGCCGGGAAGTTGCACGGAGGGCGGGGTCGGGAGATCGTCGTGGGAGGGAGGGGCCGATTGTCCGCGTCGGAGGTGGGACGGGACGTGCCGTGGGAGGGCGGGGCCGATCGACGTCGGGAAGCCGCGCGGAGAGCGGGGCCAGGAGATTGCCGTGGGAGTGCAGGGCCGGTCGTTCGCGTTGGAGGCGGGCTGGGACGGGCCGCGAAAGGGCGGGGCCGATCGACACCGGGAAGTCGCGCGGAGGGCGGGACAAAGGGCCGCAGGAGGAAGCCGCTTGAACGTGAGGGAGGGCCTTGGGCGGGAAGGTTCCGCCGGGAAGGACAAAGGGCCGCTTAGAGGGACCTTCGAGAAGAATGAGGGCAATCGAAATTATTGGGATTCTTCCTCTGATACTATGTAGATGGTGAATTCCCCTTACCTCAAAGTGAGGTGGAGACATTCTTTTATAGATAAATTAAAAGGATTACAAGGTGGAGTAATCCGATGTGGGACTTGGAAATACTCTTTACTCGGAAACATAATAAACCGGGTTCAATAGTTACATTATGTGAAAACGACAACCCTCTCCCCCCTTTTCACTCTTTTAGGTTACATATACATCTTCTTTACGGAGCCTTTTGATAGATCTTCATAATGTGTCACCTTCTTTTATAATGGTTAAAATTGAAGGTCCCAGATGCAATGAAAGCGCCTATTGTGCCATGACTAACTCGATTTTTTGTCGTAATCAATGAATAATCTGAGATGTATATAGACAATAGATCATCATGACCAACAAATTAATTCTAAGATTAATTGACATAGACACCGAAACCAAGAAGAGAAGATCTTTTTCACGTTAAATTTATAATTAATTTATAAATAAAGAATTACCTCGGTCTTTAGATTTTTTTTTCCAAAAGGGAATTCCCATGTGTGGCCTTTTAGAACCCTCCACACATGGTAACCCCCTCCCCCACGAAGAGGTCACTGCCCTGAGGTAGAGCCCCAGTCGGGGAAGGAGCCGTTGCCAGCCGAGATGGCAGAGCGTCCCGGAGGGTGACAGCCCGATCGGCGATGGTTCGTCAAAGCAATCCGTCAGCACATTGGGCCGCGCCTCGTTGGAGAGGTTGATCGTCCGAACGATGTTTGGTACACCGTTGTTGCGTTATGAGGATCCAATGATAGTATCCCTCTAGCATTGATCCACACACTCCTTTGATCTTGAAGCGCCGTCGATGGTACTCCGGGTGCTAGTGCGACGGTACCGTCCGTCTTATGTCAGTAATTCCTGCTATCTCAATGCTAGGGAAGAAAATCATCTTTGGCACAGAAGACTTGGCTACATTGGTCACAAGAATCTAAGTAAAATGTCTAAAGAAAATGTTGTGAGAGCTTTTCCTAAATTGAGTCAGGATAGTGATTAGTTCTGCACAACCTTTCAAAAAGGGAAAATGGTTAAGGAGAGACATAAAAGAGTGGAGACACACTCAACAAGACCTTTGGAATTAGTTCACTCAGATTTGTGTGGACCCATGAGACACAATGTTGCGGAAACGCTAGGAGCAACGAAGCGAAAAAATGATTCAAAGAAGAGTAAAAGGGAAAAGAACAAAAGAAGAAGAAGAAGATCTTGGACACAAAGATTTACGTGGTTCGGGAATGATCCCTACGTCCACGGAGAGGCAGAATATCACTATGATTCAGGATCACAATTTACAGAAAGATCACAGAGTTTCTATCACGGAAACCCTAGCCCGAAATGGGCTATTAAAGAAGATGAAACACTATTTCACAAACCGCACAAAAAGTCCGCTGTGCTATAGTGAAAGACGGTTGAAAGTCCGCATCTCTACAGTGTCACGACTACACAAGTCTAAAGTGTTACAGTGGTTGGCGACTGAAAGTTCACGGAGCTACAATACCAGTGTCTCCAAAGTCCAACTTGCTACAGTGGTCGTGCCAAAGTTCGCATTGCTACAGTGCTCTATCGGTGTCGGTCGGTCGACTCTGCTACAATCGGTCAGAGATGCTACAGTGCCCCCAAAATTCGGGTTGGGGGACTTCGGCCCCCGGAGCAGGGGCGCGTTACACCCTGCAATCTCCAACGAGCTTCACCGCGGAACTCGACCCATGGAGTTGCGGCCTGGTGCGCAATATGAGCCGGAAGCATTCGACCCTGTTAAACTCTCTTTTGTATTATTATGGGTATTTCCGAGTCCCACATCAGAATACTCCCTTGTACATTCCGCATTTTCATTCTATAAAAGAAGAGCCCCACCTCACCTTAAAGGTAAGTGAGTTTCCTCATTCTACATGGTATCAGAGCGATTTTTATCCCGAACCCTCCCTCCCTTGCGGATTCCCGGCGTCCTCCCGGCCCCGCCTCTCTCCCTACTGCCCTAGCCATTCCCGGCGGGCCTCCCCGCCGCGGCCCGCACCTCCTCCGTCGCGGCCCTCCCTGCTCCTGCGCGACGCCCGCCGACGGGCCCTCCTCCACGACGGCTCATGCCGCGCCTCCTCCCGGCGGACTTCCTCCCCGACGGCGCGGCTCCTCCCGCTCGGGACTCTTCCGCCCGCGGCTCCTCCTGCGACCAACCCTCCGACGCGGCTCCCTTCCCAGCAACGGCTCCCTTCCCAGCGGCGCTCCCGGCCAGCCCCACCGTGCGCGCGCCCAGCCCCTGCGGCTCACCTCCCGGCGACCCTCCATCCTCCTGGCGCGGTTCTTCCCGTCGGCGTCCAAGCCCCGACGGCCTCCCGCGCCTCCCGCTGCTCCCCGACGTCTCCAGCTCCCCGGCTCCCGGCGCCTCGCCCCGGTGCCTCGCTGCGGCGCATCCCGCCCAGGCGCCTCACCCTCGGCGACTCGCCCCGGCGCCCTGCCCTCGACGTCCCGCTCTCCGCGGCTCGCCCCGCTTCGCCCCGACACCCTCACCCTCGCCCGGCGCCTCCCGCAGCTCCAGCGCCTCCCACTGCCCCGGCGCCCCCCGCAGCTCCCGCGCCTCCAGCGCCTCTCGCTGCCCCGCGCCTCCCGAGCGCCCCCCGCTCCCCTCGTTCCGGCGGCCCT
The DNA here is from genome assembly GCA_963277665.1 of Viscum album. Lineage (NCBI taxonomy): Eukaryota > Viridiplantae > Streptophyta > Magnoliopsida > Santalales > Viscaceae > Viscum > Viscum album. The sequence continues at coordinate 1,086,457,818 of OY728151.1, forward strand.
TCTAGCACGCGCACGTCCTGCGCCCGATCATCCCGCCGGCCCGCTGCCTCAGCTCCCGACGCTTCCATGGCAGACTCCTCGGGATGTGGTCCTGCTTCACGTCGTCCACGTCCCTTCTGTCACCATTGTGGCCAGTTTGGCCACCTGATCGCCCGATGTTGGGTCCTGCATGGCCGACCATCTCCGCACCTGCGGCAGGGACAGCCCGCGGTTCGGGACGTGTCCTCGACGGTCGCCTCTCTTTTCCCATCTCTGGCCCTGTCTATGGCCGACCTCAGGCGGCCTCATGATCCCCCGGCCTCTGTCCGCCCCGCTCCCTCCTCGGTTTCTCTGGCCCGTACTGTTTGCCCCACTGCCTTGGTCAGCCATTGCTCCCCTGCATGGCTGCTGGACTCAGGTGCCTCCGACCACCTCACCGGTGATGCTGGTATGTTGACGTCTTACTGCCCATATGCCGGTTCTTCAGCCATCACCGTCGCTGATGGCTCCACTATCCCCATAGCGGGCTTCGGCGCCTGCTCCCTGACTCCTTCGATACACCTACCCTCTGTGGCACATGTGCCCCGCAGTCCCTTTAATCTGCTTTCCATCAGTAAACTAACTAAGGATTATAACTGTGCGGTCATATTTACCTCTTCTGGTGTTGTGTTTCAGGAGCAGACTACGAACCGGGAACTTGGTCGAGGCCGGCTTCGAGACGGGGTCTACATGTTCGAGGGGCCCGCACCCATTGCTTGCACGTCTACCTCTTCTCGGGCACTTGATCTTCATTCCCGATTAGGGCACCCGCCTGCATCCACCATTCATCAGATGTTTCCGGACTTCAGTAGGACTCCTACTTTTCATTGTGAGTCATGCTCTTTTTCAAAACATCACCGCTCTTCCTACATTCCTCGCACGGATACACGGGCCTCCCACCCCTTTGCTCTGGTTCATTCCGATGTTTGGGGCCCGTGTACCGTTCCGAGTCATTTGGGCTATAAATACTATATATCCTTCATTGACGACTATTTGCGAATGACGTGGCTTTACCTTATTCGGGAACGCTCCGAAGTGTTTTCCACCTTCCAAACCTTTTTTAATGAAATTAAGAATCGTTTTTCTATCTCGGTTAAATGTCTCCGCTCGGATAATGGGCCTGAGTATCTCTCCACTTCTTTTCGGCAGTTTCTCCGGACGAATGACATCCTTCATCAGACCTCCTGTCCTGATACACCCCAGCAGAACGGCGTGGCCGAGCGGAAACACAGACATATTCTAGAGACTGCCCGTGCCCTCATCTTTCACCGACAGGTGCCTCTGCTCTTTTGGGGCGATGCCATTCTCACTGCTACCTACCTCCTCAATCGCCTTCCTTCTTCTATCCTTAAGGGGGAGACTCCCTTTCGGGCTCTTTTCCCCACTCTCCCTCTTCATTCCCTCCCTCTTCGAGTGTTTGGCTGCTTGTGTTATGTTCGTGACACTCGCCCTGGCCGCACCAAACTCTCTCCCAAATCTCTCCGCTGCATATTCCTCGGTTATTCCCGCACTCAGCGCGGATACTGCTGCTTCTCCCCGGACCTTCGCCGGTATGTCATCTCTGCAGATGTCTCCTTTGTGGAAAGTTCTCCATTCTCCTTTCCCTCTCCTCCTCCTGACTCTGCCATTGATGACTGTCTTCCCCTCATCATCCAGTCTCTTCCGGATTTGCCTCCTCCTTCCTCCCCTCCTCCTGACCCTGTCCTCGATGTTTGTCCTCCTCTCCTCATCCATCCTCCACCGGCGTCAACCCCTGTTGACACCCATTTTGGTCAGGTCTACTCCCGCCGTCCTTCGACTGTATTCCCCGTTCCGGCCAGTGACACTGATGCTCCCGCTTCGTCCGCTGCTCCTGCTCCACCACCCGCGGACTTGCCCATTGCCCTACGGAAAGGTACTCGCTCCTGCCAGAGTACTCCTCTATTTGCATCTTCTTACAGGGGTTTGTCCGCTCTGGAGACGGTTTCTATACCTCGCACAGTTGGTGAGGCCAAATCTCACCCCGGGTGGCTCGCAGCCATGCGGGATGAATTGCAGGCTCTGGAGGACAACCATACTTGGGATCTTGTCCCCCTTCCAATAGGCAAACAGGCAGTGGGCAACAAATGGATTTACACGGTCAGGCTGAATCTCGATGGTACTCTCCATCGCCTCAAAGCCCGCCTTGTGGCCAAAGGCTTTGCTCAGACATACGGAGTTGACTACTTTGATACCTTCTCCCCGGTTGCCAAGATGGCCTCTGTCCGGCTATTCATCTCTCTCGCCGCCCATCATCGGTGGCCTCTTCATCAATTGGATGTCAAGAATGCATTCCTCCATGGCTTCCTTGAGGAAGAAATCTATCTCCAGCAGCCCCCCAAATTTTGTGCCGCCGGCGCTGAATCTCGTGTCTGCCGTCTCCGCCGCTCTCTTTACGGCCTCAAGCAGTCTCCCCGTGCTTGGTTTGGCCGCTTTAGCACGGTCGTCAGCGACTTTGGGCTTTCCCGCAGTATGAAAGACCACACTGTCTTCTACAGGACGACTTCACATGGCTGCATCTTATTGGTCGTCTGTGTGGATGATATCGTCATCACCGGCAGCGACTCTGTGGGTATCACCCATCTCAAGGCCCATCTTCACCAGCACTTCCACACTAAGGATCTTGGTCCTCTCACATACTTCCTCGGCATCGAGGTTTCCTATTCCTCTGTCACCATCTCCCTCTGCCAACGGAAGTATTCATTGGATATATTGCAGGATGCTGGGCTGACTCAGGCCACTGCGGTCGATACTCCTCTGGAGCCTGGCGAACGGTCTCTTTATGCCTCCTCGGCTCTATACCCACATCCCGAGCGGTACCGTCGATTGGTGGGCAAACTCAATTATCTCACCATGACTCGACCCGACATTTCCTGTGCGGTAGCCAAAGTGAGTCAATTTATGGAGCATCCGACCACATCTCAGTGGGATGCTGTCATCCGCATCGCCAAGTACATCAAACGGGATCCTGCCCGTGGTCTTCACTACTCCCAGCATCCTCATCAGCATATTGAGGCCTTTTGCGATGCTGATTACGCTGGCTGCCTTGCCACTCGGAAATCTACCTCTGGGTTCGCCATTTTCTTGGCAGGCAACCTCATTTCTTGGCGCAGCAAGAAACAGACGGTCGTCTCTCGCTCCAGTGCCGAGTCTGAGTACCGTGCCATGGCCACCGTCACTACCGAGATCCTTTGGCTTCCGCAACTCCTCCAGGAGCTTGGCTTTCCTCAGCAGATTTCTGCTCACATATGGTGTGACAATCAGGCAGCCACTAAAATTGCTTCGAATCCCGTCTTCCATGAACGCACGAAGCATATTGAGGTGGACTGTCACTTTCTTCGCCACCACCTGGAGCACAACCATGTCAGCTTTAGCCACATTCCGACGGCCGACCAGCTTGCTGACATCTTCACCAAAGGCCTCCCTGGTGCTCGCCTTGCCTCGCTCAGTTCCAAGCTGGGGATCCACCACATCTGACACCCAGCTTGAGGGGGAGTAGTTATGGGTCTTGTGTGGTGTCACCTTATTCTTTTTTGTGGGACTCGTTGTCCAAGCTGGGTCTGTCCAGCTTGAGGGGGAGTGTTAAACCCTCTTTTGTATTATTATGGGTATTTCCGAGTCCCACATCGGAATACTCCCTTGTACATTCCGCATTTTCATTCTATAAAAGAAGAGCCCCACCTCACCTTGAAGGTAAGTGGGTTTCCTCATTCTACAGACCCAATCATCATCCAGAACGGATCGAGCTACACCAATCCAACACGCAAATCTACAAAAGGTGACGTGTACTTTATTACATTAATTGATGTCTTTACAAGAATGACAAAGGTGTTATTTATGAAGCTCAAGTCACATGCAGTGGATATGTTTAAAATTTATAGAAGGAAAGTTGAAGGAGAGCTTCACATTCAAATCAAGAATTTGAGAGCTGATAATGGGAAGGAGTACGCTGATAGTGCTTTGAGTCTTACCTTGGTAAGTATGGGATTAAACATCAATATAACACCCCTTACACACTCCAGCAGAATGGGGTTGTTGAGAGAATGAATAGAACCATTGTGGAGATGAGGAGAACTATGCTTGCAGAGTTTGAGGGGTCAAATTTTTTTTGGAGAGAAGTTATGTGCTTTGCTATGCACATTCGAAATCGATGCTTCCTGAGACCATACTCAAATTAAACCTCATATGAGATGTGGTATAGCGAGAAGCCAACAGTGAGTTACTTCAGAGTCTCTGGCAGTCCTTGCTTCATCAAAATATAGACTCAAGTCTGGGAAAATTCGATGAGAAAGCTGAAGAAGGTATCTTTCTTGGGTACCTATCTAATGAGAAAGACTACAAATGTTGGAACAAGAGACTTCATAAGATGGTTGATTGTTATGATGTCAAGATTATTGAAAACCAACCCATAAATATTGTTCTGGATGCAACAGGTTTTGAACCAAGAGCAAAAAATGATGAATCAGATCAAACCATTGATGAAGGAAACTGAAAATGAAAAATGTAATTTGAGAAAACCCCCTCGCCTCCTTACCTCAAAGTGAGGAGGATGCGTTCTTTTATAATGAAAGATAAACTCCACATCGGACCACAAGTCCGATGTGGGATACAGACTCCAACACTCCCCCTCAAGCTAGGTGTACCTAGCTTGGACACATAATGAAAAGAAAGCAACAAAACAGACGCTAACACTTCCCCTCAAGCTGGACAGACCCAGCTTGATTACAAAACAGACGAAATAAAAAAGAAAGCTGCAAAAGGCTGCTGCTCCCCCTCACGATCAAAGCTCCTCCGCAGGATGATGGATGGATGATGTCGCGGACGCAATAGATGAACCACTCAAACCGGGCCGATGGACGGAGCGCCAGGAATGCCGCACTAGTGGGTCCGGTCGATGAAACACCGGGAAATCCAAACTAGCACCGAGAAAACCGCATTTGCGAGGCTGGCGATGGGAGGCGGGGATTCCGCAGAAGTGTTGCGGGATCTGGCGGCGCCAACGGGCCCAAATCCTAGGTGGTCGAGCTACTGCGCCAGCGAATGGACGTGCCGGCGGATAGAGATGCGGCTGCCGTGAGTCGTCGGGAGATGCCGGCGAGGCGGGGATGCCGCAGGAGGTGCCGGAGAGCCGAAACTGAAGTTGGGCAGCCGCTGGTAGAAACGGGAGCCGGCTGGCTGCCGGAAGAGGAGCGCAGGAGGAGGCCGGCGAGGGAGCAGGACAGCGGGAGGCGGCGCTGGAAGCCGGAGGAGGCCGCCGGTGTGGAGGGGCCGACAAGGGTGGAGGCCGGTTGCTGGAGGCCGACTGTCGGAGGCACCAGCAGGGGGAGAGGTCGGCAGAACTGGAGGCGCCGACAGAAAGGTAATCCGCCGGGAAGGGATCGCCGGCAGGGCTGGCGCACTGGATCTGGACGGGAGATCGCCGGATCTGGCCGAATTTGGCCAGATCTGAGAGATGTTGCGTGCAGGGAGTGGATCCGGCCAGATCCAGCCGGATCTGACAGAGGGAGCCGCCGAGAGGCCATCGCGCGAAGGAGGGAGTCGCGCCGAAAGTCGCGCGGGAGGAGGTTGTCGGGGCTTGGACGCCGGAGAGCAGCGGGCGAGGACGCCAGGAGTTGCGCGCCTGGAACTGCCTTCGGGAAGAACCTCGTCGGGATCGGCGAGAGTCACGGGTTGTAGGAGCGCCGCCGGGAAGATCTGCGGAGGGCCGACGACGGGAAGCCGTGGGAGAGACCCGCGGAGGGACCCACGGCCGAATGAGACGCCGGGGAGCCGGGAGCCGCGCCAGGCAGGAGCGTCGCCGGACAGAGCCGGAGCGGGAGGCTGCCGCGTCGGTAGGGAGAGCTGTCGGGGAGCCGCGCAGGGCAGAGGCGGGCCACGAGGCGGAGGGCCGCCGGGGCAGGGAGGGCTGCCGGGAATGATGACCGGCAGGAGCAATGGAGGGAGGGGGGGGGGCTATTTGGATTGGAGCCGCCGCCCCCCGATCGGGGAAACCCTAAAGGAAGGGAGAAGAAAAAATAATAATTCGGAAGGGAGGGTCGGGAGTAAATCCCTCTGATACCATGTAATTTGAGAAAACCCCCTCGCCTCCTTACCTCAAAGTGAGGAGGCGTTCTTTTATAATGAAAGATAAACTCCACATCGGACCACAAGTCCGATGTGGGATACAGACTCCAACAAAAAATAAAAGTTTTGGAGGCTAAAGTTACATGTGGAGACAGAGAATATCATTGGAGAACATTATGCACTTGTGCAGACCAGAAAGAAGCTAAGATATGATCAGCTTACAGCAGAATCAACTAGAAGACCAAGGTTTGAAAACCAGACTTCACTTATGTCTTAGGTTGAACCACATTCAGTGAAATAAGCCTTTGAACATGAGGAGTGGATTGAGGCTATGAATGAAGAACTGAGTCAGATTGAAAAAAATTCCACGTGGGATCTTGTTTCAAGATCTGATGATTAAAATTTCATTGTGACTAAGTGAGTTTTTAGGAACAAGCTGAATGACCAGAGAAAAGTTATCAGGAACAATGCCATACTTGTATGCAAGGGATATTCTCAAGTTGAAAGAGTTGATTTCGAAGAAACCTTTGCACCGGTTGCAAGGTTGGAAGCAATCAGGATGTTCCTTACTGTGGCAGCTTATAGGCAGTGTAAATTTTTTCAAATGAATGTCAAATCTGCCTTCTTAAATGGTCAACTTGAAGAAGAGGTTTACATTGAACTACCTGATGATTTTGTGCCTGATAATGATGGGACCAAAGTTCGCAAATTGAAGAAAGCTCTACATGGCTTAAAACAGGCCCCAAGGGCCTGGTATTCAAGCCTAGACAATTGCTTAAAGGAGTTAAAATTGTATATCAAAGAAATGAAGACAAATACACTTATTGTAATTGTATATGTTGATGATATCATTTTTACAAGTGATCATGAGAATGCTTGTCAAGAATTTGCAAATCAAATGAAGCAACAGTTTGAGATGTCCATGCTTGGTGTGTTAAGATACTTCTTAGGATTACAAGTGATGTAAAAAGAAAACTTTATTTTCTTATCCCAAGAGAAGTATTCTAGATAGCTGTTGAAGAAGTTTGAAATGGAGTCAAAACCATTATCTGCACCCATTTAAGTGAGACTGAAATTGTCTAAAGATGCAGATGGTAAGACAGTTAATCAAAGAGAATTTGAAAGACTGATTGGGAGCCTGCTTTATCTCACAGCTTTTAGACCCTATATTGTATATGCTGTGAGTCTTTGTGCTAGATGTCAGAGTGACCCTAATGAGCCACATCTTATGGCTGCTGAAAAGGTCCTTAAATATGTTGAAGAGACTGAATTTTGGACTGCTTTACAAGAGAGGAAACAATTTAAATTTTCCCGGATTTACAGATGCAGACTGGACAGGAGACTGTGATGATAGAAGGTCCACTTCAGATGAAATTTTTCTTTTGGGAGTTGTGTGAGTTGGTACTGCAAGAAACAGTACCCAGTCACACTGGGCACTACAGAGGCCGAATATATAGGTGCTAACAGTGCTTGCACTCAAATGATTTGGATGAAGGAACACCTGAATGATTTGAGGGTGATTGTTGAGAGACCTCTCAGAATCCACTGTGATAGTCAAAGAGCTATAGAAATTTCTAAAAATCTTGTGCAACACTAAGGTTCAAACATATTGATATCATATTTCATTTCATCAAAAGGAGGAGACGGCAAATGGAGACATAATGTTGGAATTTGTTCGAACCTGAGATCGACTTGCAGATATCTTCACCAAGGTTGTCCCTAAGGATAAATTTGAGGCACCAAGGCTGAACATGGGAGTTCAGACCCTCCCACATCATTAAAAGTCTTTGGGAGGACACCCCCACAAAGCCATGGATTCTGTTGTCAAAGGGGGAGATAAGGTGCACTACTCTTTGCTTGAAAAGTACATTTCCTTATCTCTTCTCATTAAGTGCCCGTGTTTATTATGAAAAGGAGTTTGAAGATGTGATTGCATGGATTGAGGGGGAGAACACTTTCGCTTGGCCAAAATGTTTCTTGTCACAGAGAGATGAAGTTCTCCCAAAAACATTGCTCTCTGTGGTGTGGTGTGGTGTCAAGATGTTTGTTTTTCGACAAAGGTTGTGATCAATTGTCTCTTGAATGAGAAGTAATGTTGAGAAAGAGTTGAATGGGTTGAAAACAAACCCAAAGGAAGAGATTGAAGTGCCCTTAGTTTGTTGAAAGAGTTGTCTTTGTTGTCAACCATATATGAGAAAAGTTGTGAAGCTGCGTCAAGGTAAAGTGAGATTTGGATAGACTCTATACTGTCAGTTGTTTCTACATGCGGTCGATCTAGACAGTGCAATCACTTCACATGGTCGATCTTCACGATCAATAGGTTGTACATGTGGTCGATTCACATAGTCGTTGGGTTGTACATGTGTCCGATCTGCACATTTAGTAGATTGTACATGCGGTCGCTTCATGTGGTCGATCCAGATGGTGCGGTCGCTTGAGACGATCGATCCATTGAGACGGTCTGCTTCACACGATCGATTGTTTGTTCTTGCGGTTGATCTTCACTAATGATTGTCTACCTCTTGGTTGATCTTCACAAATGCTTGTTTGCTTCACGGTTAGTCACATATTTAGGATACTTTTTATGAAGTCTATTGGGTGAAGATATGAGTTTCTAGAATTAGTATGTTCTGATGAAATTTAAATTTGGACGATGCTTATGATGTTTTTCACAGATTCAAGTATCATGATTGGATCGTGATCCTAACTGCTCAGAATCAAACATCAAACTAGAGGCGATCCTTTGAGATTGGAGTTCTAGTCGAAATTGGAGTTCGTTTGTTTGAGATGCTCCACGCCGTAGTGTGTTATGTGTGATTGTTTTGGTGCCCGTGGTGTCTTTAGATTAAAGGAGTAACGATCAAAATGGCATGGACTGCGCTGTAGTAAAAGTTCCGTGGTCGTAGTGGCGGCGTTTTATGTGATGTCATGACAATACTATGCCATGGTGAAATTTTAGTGGGTGTTTTGGTCATCGTGGAAGAGTTACGAGGCGGAAGAAATGAAAGTGCTGAAATGGTGACAAAACAATCTCCACGCTGTAGTTGATGTCGTGGTGCCGTGTGATTCATGCAGCATGGAAGAACTCAAATGCCGCGTGATTTGTGTAGAGGTTGAGGCCACAAAAATTCAAATACCGCGTGAGTAAATAAAGCCGAGTCTTCAGGAGATCTCAAGGGGGATATTTTCTCCGTTTTAAATGAGTTTAAAGATTGAAGACTCAGGAGAAGTCAAACTGCCAAGGCCGAGATAGGGGGACTTTTATTATGACGAGAAATCAGGGAATATCAGTCACACGGTTTGTGAATATTTATTCGAGGACAATGAGAAATGAAAAATGTGAGTGTTTTTTTTAGAGAACTTCATATCCTCCGCTGGATTGAAGGTAGAGTGGGTGAAGAAGTTCGACCAGTGCTGCATTCTTGTTCTTGAAGAAGTCGAGGCAAGCCTTTTGCTACAATTTTGTGTTCTTGCTGGTGATAAGGAAGAAGGTCATCCCATGTATGCATGCTCTCATGCATGAGACGATTATTCTGAAGAAAAGTGAGAGGAAAGATCGATCTGCTGTTGTTGCACCATTATCTATATGGCAGTCGAAGTCTTTCCCAAAGAAGATCCATTCTATGGTGTTGAAGCATCCGGTGATTATCTGAAGATCCGATTCAAACACAAGGGCAAAGAAGAAATTCTGATTTACTGGTGGTTCCAGTCTAAACACCATGCAGATTATAATGGGAAGTGGATGACACATGCCCACAGAGAGAAGTGGATAAAACTTGCTCGAACCTTGTGTACCGATTGTAGGCATTTTTAATCACTACATATTATAGTGATAATAAAATCCGTGGTCCAACCAAAGGTTGATCACAACAAGATGTGAATTCTCACATCGAGGCTGAACCTTGTAAAAAGTTCTTGTGTGTTGCTTCTTTTTCTTATTTGTGCATACGAGTGATGAAGTGACTCAAGAGAGTGTGAATCACGACATTAACCTGCCGCAAGGGTTTAATTCCATAAGAAGAATTTGTAAAAGATTGGTACCATTGATTCACCCCCTCTCAACAGTTTCCTATTTGGTCTGGGCTCTTCACTCATCATTGAACTTGGAATGCCTTGTCATGTGAATATTCTAGTGGCAAAGATCCATATTTTCCTTCTCATAAACCAAACTATGACCATGAAAATCATAAGGTATTTAGGTAGGTGGTCTTACCAACTGCTAACTTGCAATTCTTTGATCTGTTGAGTGCATTCCTCAATTCTGAAATCTTGGCTTGGATTTCCTTAACACTAACCTCCAAATTTGTTTTGAACAGACTATAGTCGTTAAATTCAATACAGGTTTGGTTAAATCGTCCTGCCATCTTTGTTTAGACTCTTCGATAATTAAATGTGCCCTCGACCATGGGTTGAACCGGCACTTTAAATATGAGTCCATCTTAACTTAGATGATGGAAATCTTTTATTGACATAATATTTCCTTGAAGGATTTTGTTTATTAGGCGTAAATATCATTATTTTATCTTTTACACACCATGTTAATATTATGTAAATTTTGCATAATTAATTAACCATGTTATGATAAAACAATCTACGGATAATCAATTTATTTTAATTTCATCTTGCATGCTTGTTAATTCATTTATTTATGTAATCGCGATAAAACATCCATAAAAATTAACCATGCAACAGAAAAAAATAAAAATAAACTTGATAATGATATTTTTAATGGTTGATTTATTGAGCAGACGATAAATCAACCAATGAATGTACATGAAAAACTCCTTGAGCCGGACTTGGCTCGAGTTGTACCATTCCATTATCGACCTTTGTATCTTCTTGGTTGGTTTCACCTTAGCTCTAGTTATGAACCACCTCCTCTCCTTGGAGCTCTATCCTTTACATATTTTACTCCCACGCCGATGAGAGGAACTAGAGGTATGAGATGGACATGCAAATCCTACATAATAAAGATGAGAGGGATGACTCACAAACCATCATATTTAATTTAATAAAACTTTATTACATTTAAAAAAACCCATGCAATAATATTAAATTAAATGAAAATCCAACACATACATTGATCGGTCAAGCTCATGACCAATCACATGCATGCAACGAATACGCATTTAAAACAACTAGCTATCATTCGTTTCAATCATTTATTAAGATAAAGTATCTGAATTAATAAATTAATTTATCTTAATATCCATCTAAAGGGTCCTAGAGATCCCATCCATTGTAATTTTAAACAAATTAAATAAATTAATTTAGCACACGAGGCACTACGGTGTATATCCGTTTGAACTACCAGGCATGGTCATTGTCGTGTACTATGCAATCACACGACATGTAGCCTACACGACGTGTATTATCAATTAATGGCACACTGATGCATGTTAATTTACACAACGTGTATCGCTTTTAATGCACTTCGAGTACACGGTGTATAATGATGATCATACACGAGTTGCATCATTTGATAAGTCCTGCACCAGTAGTAACAGTTGAATAGAAGACTTTTGTATATAAAATGAGCAGAATGTGGGAGAAGAGGAAGAAGATGAAGAAGACACTCAGGTGAGGTTCACTCTACCCGCCAAAGCCTTGCAGTCGTTGTCCCAAGCCAGAAGGCCGATTCCTCAACAATATTCCCTCCCCTTCACTCCTCAGCCCATCCCTTGTTTAACATCCTGGGATGAGACCCTCCTCTAACAACTCCCAGCCGTCCTCCCCTAACAACTTACCCGACTGCAGCCCTACCCCGTTGAATTTACATATTTGCCTCTTTGGCAAGGTCTTTATCACTCACCCTGCCTTGAAATTCAGTCTTGTTCTCATGACTAGGGAAAAGAAATTAATTGCGCCCCCCCTTTCGTCATGAAGTCTCTAAGCAATTTATTAGATGGTCCTCCCTGTTTTATGGCGATGCACCTCGTCTTTACGTACTCTCCAGACAATCTCCCAGATACTCCTTCCTGGTTTATGAACCCGCCAAATGGGGTTTGACTGGTTCTTGCGGAAGCCGAGGGACCAGAGTTGGTGGCCTTCGCTGTAACGCCCCGACCCTAGTTACCTAGAGTCAGTGCATTATTACATAACATTGGCATGATACAAGGAATCATGTCCCAAAAGACTGATCAGTTTAGTAGCCTTGGAAGTACTAAATACATACATAAGTCTTACATTACATTATGAATAGAAAAAAACAACATTGTGTCTCCGTAGAACACACTCTTATCCCTTAGCCTATCCCTGCAGGTCAGTTATAATATATTTCTTCATATCATGAGAAAAATATAACATAAGAAAAGGGTGAGTTCAGATGCTCAGTAAGGATAACAATATAACAGAAACTTTCATAAATAAGCATAAACATTTAAGGCAATATATAAGACTAAAACACAAGTCTTTTAAACATAAACTTCAGCATAATATGACAAAGATAAATCAAATAATGTCATTTACTTATTCACATGGATATTCTACTAGTCGAATAATCATAAACATTTTAGGCCTCGTGCCAAGACTACAAATAAGATTTTGTCAAGGCCTTGTGCAAAGACACTATTTTGTCTCATGAGACCTACCGATGCATCGATGAACTATAGCGGGCTCCACCCGTCACTTACTAAGTCCAATGCATTCTTCACATGTAAATGTTGAAACATAACATAAACATTCGTATTAAAACTAGCATATGGAATGTTAATACTTTAACTATAAACTATGAATGGTATAAAAATAACACATCCACAGTCAAACATATCACAAAACCTTCAATACAATATGAAAGATTGTATCATAATAAATCAATTTCAAATAAGTGTAAAATCCATCAAAGGATGTTGACATAGATAAAATCAAAATTGTTAGAGAAAATATATCTTTCTATTTTGAAATCATTTAAAAGTCATGTAATTATAAAAGAAAACATTTATTTTGAAAATATTATTATAAGATTGTAAGGGAAGCTTCAAAGGTGTTATAACGGCGGAAAATAGCCGCACCTGCTGTATAAAAAAAACATTTTTTCCTTAATTTTGTCGTAAAGGTCGTAAATGATCTTGTTTGGAAAACGACGGAAAGATTCTTTTATAAATATTTTATAAAAAGTCAAACAAGGGTATAAATGACTTAACCCATAGTCTAGGAAATAGTAAAAATGTTTTGAAATACATTTTTAAGAAACACGGATGTGGATGATAAAGATGTCCCGGTAGATACTCACGTATAAACAACTTTGGATAATGAAGAGATTGTAGAATTAACTCTTACCTTGTACTTTTTTCTTGATCGATGGTACATTAACCTCCTGTATAATTGTTAAATCATTGTAATTAAATTATACAAGAACCGCATACATAAATATGATATCATATATGATCCTCTAATATTGCTTTGTTAATAATATTTCAATAGTATCATCATTTCGGGTGTTAACTGATTCGTTTTCTTTTATATGCTTGGTTACGTAAGCCATGTTTGTTATGAATAGGATGTATTTGATTCATATCCAGAATGATATTAAGTTCTTAAACATTATTTTTAATCATAAAATAAAAATTATTCTTGAATGGTTATGACGGGGAATGTATTTCATCGTGTTCGTGGAGACAATAATCCGTACGTACGCACGAGCGGCAATATCATTCTATTGATGGTGAAATCGTATGTAATTGGATGGTATATCATATATACAGAATCATTAACATGTTATATTTATTATTTATATCAGTTATACTCGTTATTATACCCATCCAAATAATGATGTGTTTGAATAACAAACTACACCACGACGTGGAGACGGTAAGCCGTACGTACGCACGTATGGTGACTTGTCATTCATAGGATGAATAAAATAATGAATATGGTTGTACCATATTTATAATAATATCACGGTATGTATAAGGTACTGGAGTTATTATTTTGGTATGGAAACAACAAAGAAAGAGGAAGTGAAAAAAGAAAAGAACTTTGAAAGAGGTGGTGTAATTATTACCTCTTTTTCGGGTGTTTCCTTTTGAATTGATTAAAAGAGCTCCTTAGGTTGGCTTTCTGATCAAAGTAAGACCTCTAGGTCGAAGCGAGGGTAGTTGAGAGAGCAGGGGTTGGCCGAGCCAAATGGTTTTGGAGGTGCGATTTTGAGAAAAGAGGAAGTATCTTTTTATAAGAGAGGTGATGGTCACTTTAGGAAAAACTTGAAATATTATTTTATTATGCAATCATATTCGGTTTATAATGGCTCCAAAATGATTTATTTCAAGGTTAAGGTGGGGATGAGTCGAAAACCTCTCAACCAATAGGTTTTAGACAGGTTTAAGTCACCATATTAATCTTATTTTTTAGATTTAACTCTTAGTTAAATAGTTTAACTTTTACTATGTATTCTTGTATTATTATAATAAATGGTTAATAAACTTACTATAAAAAGCCAAGCGAACCCCAAGTGGTTCATTATTGATATATATAACCTTATCTAAGTCCTTTGGTCGAACCTTAATTTTTTAGGAATATTATATCAATTAATAATATAATATTTGTTTTAAAAACTTATTTATGTCAATTTTGACACTATCTGGTATTTTGTTTTTGTGAAAGTCATAACAACTTTATCACTTCGAACAAATTTTTTTTAATCAACCCTAACATGTCATATTAATCTAGAAAATTAGTGGAATTCACCAAAAGTCTCAATTTACATTTATTTGGATATTTATAATATCAATTTTTTAATCTTTCAATAATAAGGTAATTACTACATCATCATTGTGTCATAAATAAATTTAATCATTTAATGTCTAAAAATTATAAATAAAATACCATTATGTAGGAAATCTTTTTAGATTTCTAATGAATATTTATAGTCGAATTTATCTTATGTATAACCCTATATTAGAAATGGTTTAGTTATTAAACTTTGAATTTAACACTTTTAACTCTTTAAATAAAATAATATTAAATGTCCTAATCTAATCCAAGTGGATCAAAAGAATCATATTTTATTTCTAAGGTTGATTTTGGTCGAAATACACTTATCCAATAGAATTAGGACATGTGTTAGGGTAATTATAGTATTATTTTTTACCTTTAATTACTCTATTTACTTTTAACCGTGGTAAATAAAAGTCAAAAGTTGCTATTCACCAAAAATTATTTCATCTTATTGAACCATATTTTACTTACTGATGTCAACCGTGTCTTTCAGATTTTTGAAATTCAATTCACAGAAGCGGTAAAATTACATTTTATGCAAATTTGCAAATGTGTCTAGAAGGTGAGTAAAAGACGTTAAAAGTTCAATAAAATTTTATATATCTAATCTTATTATAGAATGACTCCAATGAATTACATTGAACATATATAGGTATTATGTATCTTTTTTGACCTAAAATAAATTTAAATAAAATAACTAATTATTTAAATAAAAAGTCGGTTTTAAACAATAACGCAGTGTTTTTCACTATTCATCAAAAATTGAAAGTTTTCAGAAAAATACAAAAAATTCACCATAAGCTAATTTTGATATTCCGAATCAAAAAATGAAATCCATTTTGATAAATAAAATTTATAAAATTTATAAAATTTCAAAAAGTGGGTATTACTATTCATAACGGCTAGTTTGGTTGGTCGTGGTGTGTTAGAACTCGAAGTTGCGTACAACGCAAGCTATTGTATTATTCAAAGAGAAACGTACCGTGGAAGCTTGAGGTGTTACATTCGTCCAACTCAATGTGCAACCGACCAGAGTCGAGCACAACGATACCTAGTAGGGGTAACACCAGCAGTGCCACCTATTGTGTTGATGGGGTCTGGTTACGAACATGGCCAACGGGAACTGCGATCACCCCCATGACGTGTTCTTGCTTCACCGCAACGCCAGAGGCTACAGATTGCGTTGCAGGCAACTCGAACACCGGGAGCTCCACCCGATGAGCATCAAGTTGCCGCTTGGGCTCACTGTTGAAATGCAGTGAAGGCGTTCCAACATCTAGGTTGCGCTCCGTGGGTTCACCAGACGGACTCTTGCGGGCGAGAGGACGAGAGCACTGTAATCAGAGAAGGGTGCGTCTCGTCAAGTCGAGGAGCCTTCGCCAGGTGTTGCACCAAGCTGTTGATAGTCTTGTGGAGTGTGTCCAGTTTATGAGCTTAGGCTTGGCGGAATGCAGGATGCTCCTGGCGTCAGATCTCTAGTAATGATTCAACATGTCTCGACAGCTAGTCGACGCCATCCTAGCTCGCTTGGTGGCATGTCTCCATGGAGACGTTGTTTGTCCAGTGATTGATTCGGCAGTGTGCCTCTGCCTGCGGAAGTCTCCGGCAGTGAGCGACGTTGTTGGACGAGAGGCGGCAACGGAAGAACGGCGTCGTGTTTGAAGGCGATCCGGCAGTGTGTAACTCTGTTGTTCGTCCGAGTGTGCGTCTATGTTGGATTGGTGTAACCTGATTCGTTTTGGATGATGATTGGGTCGAATGCTTTCGGCTCATAATGCACACCAGGCCGCAACTCTGTGGGTCGAGCTCCGCGGTGAGCTCGTTGGGGGTTGCAGGGTGTAACATGCCCCTGTTTCGGGGGCTGAAGTTCCCCAACTCAAATTTTGGGGCACTGTAGCATCTCTGACCACTGTAGCAGAGCTGATCGATCGACACTGACAGAGCATTGTATCAATGCGGACTTTGGAGTCAACGGTACTGTAGCGCCGCAGACTTCCAAACGCCTTTCACTGTAGCACAACAGACTTTTCGACGGTTGGTGAAATAGTGTTTAGTATTCTTTATTAACCCATTTTCGGGCTAGGGTTTCTATGTGTTGTGATAAACTCTGATTTACTCCCTGTAAATTGTGCTCTCGGATTTTGATAGTGAAGTTATTTTGCCTCTCCGTGGACGTAGGGATCATTTCCCGAACATAAATCTTTGTGTCCTGAGTGTTTTTTCCCCCTTTTACTCTTCTGTGAATCGTTGTTCTGTCGCTGCGACTCCCGACGTTTCCGTATCAAAGTCTCTGAACAAAATCCGATGGTGCGCGCCGTGAGAGGCAGGTCGGAAGTTCAAGCAGTAGCGCACAACACTGTGGTTCTTGGCCGGAAGAAGAATCGTGCGCGTTAAATGAATGGTGAAGAACGGCCGTGCGTGTTCCCTTGGAAAACGGCGAGTGAGGACGATGATAGAAGTATCTGACGGAAAACCGAAGTTGTACGCCTCCTCGGATGCGACCCGGACGAGAACATCGCCTTCTCTTTATGCGCGCAAGAGCCATGACAATGTGCCTCCTCTGAGCAATGAGGTGGACCCGACAGTGCGCCTACTTTGAGCTAGAGGCGGCAACAGCAGGCTAGACTGGTTGATAAGTCTCGCACTGATAGTAACACTTGAACATATGAATTGTATATAAAATGAGCAGAATGCAGGAAAAGAGGAGGAAGAAGATAGAGAAGACACCCGAGAGAGGATCATTCTACTCGCCCAACGGCCGTTGTCCCAAGCTAGAAAGCTGATTCCTCAACAATATTCCCCCCTTCACTCCCCAACCCATTTATTTAACAGTATGGGATGGGACCCTCCTCTAACAATCCCCAACTGTCCGCCCAACTATCCTCCCCTAACAACTTACCCTACTACAACCCCACCCCATTGAATTTACATATCAGCCCCTCTGGCAAGGTCTTTATCATCATTCCACCATCAACCTTTGTCCCTCTGGCAATGTCTTTATCATCATTCCACCATCAACCTTTGCATCTTCTTGGTTGGTTTCACCTTTGTATCTTCTTGTTTGGTTTCACCTTAGCTCGGGTTCTGAAACGCCTCCTCTCCTTGGAGTTCCATTACATATTTTATTCACACGCAGGTGAGAGGATCTAGAGACAAGAGATATATAAAATAATTAATGGATACACAAGTCCTGTATAATAAAGATGAGGGATGACTTGCAGACTATCATATTTAATTTAATAAAACTTTATGACATTTAAAAAACTTTTTGCTATAATATTAAATTAAATAAAAATCAAACACATACGTTGGTCGACCAAGCTCATGGCCAGTCATATACATGCAACGAATACGCATTTAAAACAACTGATTATCACTCGTTTCAATCATTCCTTATTTTGATAAATTGCCCGGATTAATATATTAATTAATTAATTCATTTATCTTAATGTTCATCTAAGCATTACTCGAGATCCCATTTATTGTAATTTTAAAAAAATTTAAAAAATTAATTTCATTTAAAGTTAATTTAGTACACGACGTGTACTTAGAGGCAACACAGCGTGTACCCTTTCGAACTACTCGACATGGTAATTGTCGTGTACTATGTAGTCACACGACATGTAGCGTACACGACATGTACTGACAATTAATGACATATGACCACATGTTAATTTACGCGACGTGTACCGCTTTTAATGCACGTGGAGTACACGGTGTATAATGATGATCATACACAGCGTTTAGTT
Organism: Viscum album; assembly: GCA_963277665.1. Classification (NCBI taxonomy): domain Eukaryota; kingdom Viridiplantae; phylum Streptophyta; class Magnoliopsida; order Santalales; family Viscaceae; genus Viscum; species Viscum album. Next base: position 1,086,476,381 of record OY728151.1, read on the forward strand.
TCGAATTTAACATGAAAATTAATTAAGCATTTAATATTCTTTAAAACCCATCACACGACATGCACCGTCAATTTATGACACATGAACAAGTGTTAATTGGGTTTAATGACAATTAATTTTCTTTTCGTGTAAAATAATTACATGATGTATGGTTGGGATTGGCGTGTACTCCATGTAAATGAGTGCGAATTACACGTGTACACCGGCTACACTGTGTGTAATCCCCTCTAGCCAATCTTGCACTACATGCCTAGGGGCTCGACGTGTATTCCGCACGAGATAAAACGCGTTACACAACGCGCATGCTAGCTATATTTTGTGTAATTGCGTCTGGTCCGTGTTATGCGGTTTGATAGCCCCAACGTGTCGTGTAATTAATACATGATGCATATTTGACCCACGATTTTTGTGAATTTCGTTGGCAAACCGTGTGAGCTTTCATGTATGCCAGCTACATGTTGTGTACTGTGTCAAACCGTGTGCCAACTGGTCTTGGCCAACACGCGGCGTGTAATGAAGCCGTGTCCTTTCTCTGCACGACCAGTCGTGAATAGCGCAACTTCTGGTGCAGTGAATCTGGGTACACGACGTGTAAATTTTGGTTACACATCGTGTAGTCCCATGTTGTTCGGCTGGAGTTTCTGACACCTCCGGATGGGTTCTTCAGATGTTTTTCACGAGTTCTTAACATGTTCTTAGTTGTATGAAGGTGGACGAAGAAGATATGCTAACTTTCAGATTAAAGAACGAATAAATAAGAAATGAAAAACTAATAACAAATGTGTATAATGATCAACGAATTAAATAATTATAAATTTAAATGTAACTACTCTGATATCACTTCGGGCGCAACGGATGCCGGTTGGGTCCATGTCCAATGATTTTTTTTGTTGAATCCGATGAATAAACCATAAGAACATAACGAAGAACAACATGTTTTGTGATTATATTCGGAAAATCATAACGAAAGAATCCCGAAACTAGAGAGTGGACATTTCACGTTAAATTTTAATAATAAGAAAATACCTTGGTCTTGAGTGATTTCTTCGATGTAGACGATCGATTGAACCTCGTTCGTATTTACTATCGTTGCGTTGAGAGGATTCAATACGTGCACTGCGATCTCTGAACAATGCCGATGAAATGTCAGGTGCTAGTGCGGACGATCCATTTGATGTGTGTTCTTTGTCTTGATCGCAACAAAATCCCTTGGGCTTGAGGATTGTCCCTCATTCTCCCCTTCTTGAGAAGGGTGGAAGGTGGAGGAATTCTCTCGGGCTTGAGAGAAACCCTATAGATGTTCTTCGTAGAGAGATTTTTCTAGGGAGGAGAAATGTTGTACATAACGAAAATGATTCTCACACAAAATCACAACACCTAAAAATGATATAATCAGGTGTATATAGAGCCAACTTAGAGATTTATTAATTACACATAGGCCCTTAGCTAATTTCTTATTCCTTAGTTAACTCGACATCTAATAATAACATTGACATTATTATTATTTCTTTGATTTGCGCATGTCTCACGGATAATATAAATATTAATAAATAAATTAATATTTATTTAAATGATATTTAGTATATCATTTCTGTTATTGAGCGCTTGACTCGGTCCAACCACCTTCCTTGAATGTTACCAATCCTCAAATAATATCTATATAAATAAATATTATATCACGGTCTTGCGAATAAATATTTATTTTAATATTCAACTCATATATAATCGCTGATTGAATAAATACGGTCAGTGAATCCTGAATAAATATTATTTCTTGGTCTTAAGAATAAAATTTATTCCTACTATTAAAGTACAAATAGTATTTAACCGAGATCGATGAATACACTAAGTGTGGACCCTCTAAGTCTCTTCCTTAGTGACATTAGGCGGATTTGTCTAAAGTTCAATATCAGCCTCAACAACATGTAAATACACTCATAGAGGAAGAAGTTAACATTGCAATGACAACAACCACATACAGACGTTTTGTCATGATTTCTTATTATGTAATTTGTAAACTCATGTCATTATCCTATATACACGATATGTCTTTCTTTTGACTTCTTGAAATGAAACCGTCGATCACTATGGCCATGAAATTTAGTTCGACGATTCCATTTCCAGATGTCATCTATCTTAAATGGAAGAGATAAATCCTTTATTGACTTATTCATTAATGCCATATCATTCGTGACGCACCCAACACGCTACTTCATGACACATAAACTAAAAGATTCTCACGTGCGTTCACATTATAGTGCTTACGTGCGTTCACAAGCAGGAATATCCAATGACACATAAACTTGTGGAATTCGTGCTTGCAGGTCTGTTCTTATAATCTTCCGCCTTGAAGATTACCTAGCTAGAATTTCATGAGATGAAGTCTTGTCCGCTTACGAGAATCAATCACCTGATAGTTTGCCTCATTCATGTCCCATTAGACGATATCATTCGATTATAGGACTTATATGTTTTAGAATATTATCATGACACTTCAATGTTCTCATTATAGTGGTGAACTGCTATAACCTTTTGATGCGATAAATGTTCGAAGGACACTATCACATTAATATTACGTAGAAGAACAATCAATATGTGATAAGACATTTATTAATATTCAGATCTTCGAATATAAAAACTGGTAATCTAGAGTATAAAGTAGTTGGTTTTAGGGCACCAACTCAAATAGTCTCCTTAGGATCCGCTTGATGATGCTTATCTTCAATAACCTCATATAGGCCACACTTGTCATCAATGGGTTCATTTATCTAGCTGAAGGATGTAACAACGAATTCTGTGGGAAACTTCTTGAGTTCTTCAAATTTGTTCGGTATAATTTAAATTTTTGTCCTTTTGACCTTTGAATCACCTTCATATATTCATCAACTTCTCCCACCTCTTGGATGATTTAAATGCCATGATTTTTGGTGTTTGTGACAGTTCTTTCCTTGAAATCCCGACTTGTTGACATTTGGTGGACTAAATTTCAGGACATGCATGGGAATTGGCGCATCAGAACCAATACACCTGGGGAGAATTTATTTGTGGGAATTTCAGTTCACCATCCAACGCTTGGTGATTACTTCAGCGCTACCTTGACAGCCAAAAGAATACCGACGGCGACCATGGCTGATAACGAGTTTTTCTTCTGGTTGATGCCTCATAGAGTTGCTTTCTGGATATATTGGCATGTAAGTATTAAAAAACATCTTTCATTTATACATTTCAGTACATTATATGAGATTTTGGTCTTTAATTCCTGTTTGAAATGAACACCTTGCAGGCTTTGAGGCTTTGGTGGAAGAAAGTGGCGTTCGTGCCCCACCCGAAGTACACGAACCCTTCGTACAGGGAAGATGCTTTGTTGCGAGATGGGAAGCTTCGATGCTGCGGGGTGGCTGAACGGTGCAGAGATGACGATGGTGGCTGCGATTCCCAACCTGTTCACATGCGCTATGTGAGATGGAGAGATGCCAAGTGGCCCTGGGCTTGAGCCTTGGTAATGTACAATCCAATTCAATTCATTCTTGAATGTAATATATGTTTGATTCTTGAATGTTGTGTATGATACTTGATTTCTATATGTTTGATTCTTGAATGTTATATGTGATTCTTGCAAAACTCGATTCAGATTGGTTTGTACCCAAATAAGTTAAGTTGAAGTTCAGTATACTAAACGATTTTCTTATCAAAGTTGATTTCTTTATGTTTGATTCTTGAATGCTATATGCAATTCTTGTTCATGTTGTGGCATTTATTCTTGAATGTTATACAAGTTTGATTCATGAATGTTATATGATACTTGATTTCAATATGTTTGATTCTTGAATGTTATATGTGATTTTTGCTTAATTTGATTCAGATTAGTCTATCCAAATATGTTTCAAAGTTTAAATTCAGTATACAAAACTATTATTGTATCAAATTTGATTTATTTATGTTTGATTCTTGAATGTTATGCGATTCTTGCTCATGTTGGACAAGTTGATTTCATTGACATCAATTGTGTGCATATGGTGTTGCTTAATTTGTTTTGTTTTGTTAAATATTTATTTATTTTTGTTGATTTTATTTTTCATTGTTTTCTTGACTAAATTGTTTTGATTGAATATATAATTTTTCTAATAAAACATATGTTCTGTTTTTTTTAAGAAAACTTATGTTTTTTGTTTTCTAATTGTTGTATACTAATTTATTATTGATTTGTAATTTTAAACAAAACCCGTCTTTCGACATTTCATTTTTTCACTTTTTTGTCCGTTTGTTTTTTTTATTAGTTTTCAAGTTTGTGCTTTATTTAAGCAAAATATATAATTTATATTTTTTTATGAACAAAATATATGTATTGTATTGTTATTGGATTCGTTTTGATTTTTTTATGACTTGTTTAGAGAACATGTGTATACTAATCAAAACATATATTATGTTCTTTTATTTGATTTTGTTTCATCATGATTATTATTTTATTTATGTAGTAAAATTTAGAATATATATTTTTTACAGTATTGATTTATATGTTGAAAAAACATCTAGCTATTTGCATATTAAATAAATGTTTCATTTTGTTTCATAGTTCGTTTTTTATAAATTTAGACAAAACGCATTAGGTCTTTTTCTTTGTTCTTAAATGATTATTTCATTTTGTTTGTTTCAAAAAAAAAAAAAAAAATCATTCATTTATTTTCTTACAACATGTGTTTTATTTATTTTTTGCAAAATAGAACTAAAGAAACTACCATGTAAGATTGAAACAATTATGATGACCGTCTAAGTACTCATAGACACTCATTGACTGTTCAATATAAGAGAGTAACTTGTATTTTACTTAGTGAGCCCTCACACGGTATCTGATGGTCGTTATTGAAGGGTTTTGTGTAATGCACCAAAAGAAAAGAAAAAACTCATCAATAAGAGTTGGAATGAAATGAAAAACTATAAAACAAACTGTACACTTTCCATGCTGAATCCCTTAAAACATTGAGTTTGATTAAGATTCCTCAACATCAATCAAAGGACTCCGACCTCCCAAGGTAACAACTAACCAAAATGGAATCAATGAATGCTTCGATTGAACCCCTTAGTTGGGATTGTGAAGCCTCTTCAAGGCTTTGAATTCAGTTCACTGGAAGGAGGCGACAACAGAGGCTTCAACCAACAATGGGTCGGTCGGGAGGAAGTTCTGATGGAATTGTTAGTTCATCAGAAGTTGGATCATTCAGTGTGGTCAATTGTGTAGAGCTCAGGGATGTTCGATGCTCCCCTTGAGTGTCTGTGACAGTGCACTAACCAGCTTCTTGCTGGGGTGTGTTTGTTAGCAAGTTGTGAGTCCCACATTGGGGGGGGGTTACGATGCGCTTGCTAATAAGAGTATGAGCTCTTCCCAGACATGAGGCATTTCCCCATGAAACAGGGTGCAATGCTATGGGGATAAAACAATGAGGGGTGGGATGCTCCAAAACAGACAATATTGTGTCACCTTGTGAGCATTGGTGGACGATCACACGAACTGTACCAAGTATCAGAGTTGGGGGCAAGTTCAGACACCCCTCAAGTAATGGCGAGGGGGAGTTTGTTGAGCCCAGAGCTGTTCGAGGCTTCCTTTGGGTGTCCACAATAGAGCCCTAACCAATTTTCCGATGGGGTGCAACTATTAGCAAGTTTCGAGTCCCACATTGGGGCGTGAGGAGTTCATGATGCGCCTGATAATAAGGGTGTGAGCTTCTCCTTGACACGAGGCTTTCCCCCATGAAACAATGTGCGATGCTCTGGGGATAAAATCTTGTGGGGTGTGATGCTCCAAAATAAATCGTATTATGTTAGCTTGTGAGCACTGGTGGACGACCGAACAAATTGTACCACGTGATTGAGTCGGTCTAGAATAGATTTGAAGAGGTCTAGTCACTTTAGACCTTCAAAAAAAGGAGTCTTTGGGGTTAAGAAAGTTGTCTTAGCCTTGTGGCTCACATTAAGGAGTTGAGGAGGATCCACCTTATTCTCTAGAATACCATGTTTGTTTTTTAATGTTGGGAATTGAAGGTGAAGAAGTGCGGAGAACATCCCTTGAGAAGGAGCTATTAAATGGAGAAAGGCTTCCAGAGATTCATCATTTTCTAACTATTCTAAAAATTTGGACAACCCCAACAAAAGGGTCAAGATGAGGTTCATTCACATTCTTGAAAATATGTTTGGATAACACCTTTGAGAAAGAAAATCAGAAGTGGTATCACATTGAGGTTGGTTAATGTAAAACTTTTTGTCTAAAATAACAACTCTTGTTTTCTACAGAGGGTTATCCCACATAGACTTAGAGTTGGCTAGTTGATGACACATTGCTAAGAAGAATGTGGTACCTCCCTGCTCTCATGGAATGAATTGAGTACCTAGAAAGTGAAAGAACAAAAGGGGAGAAAAAGTCTCTTAAATCTAGAAGAGTTAGTTGAAGAAGGAAATCTTTAGCCTACCCTACCATGTCAATTAAGGGGTGAAGAACTTTCCTCCATTTGCATTTATTATTAATTAGGGGGAGAAGAATTACATTGAATATTGGAGAAAAAATTGGAATTGAAAAAAAATCTAATGGGAGAGATTGAAGTGCCCTTTGGATGAAGTTGTATTTGTTGTCAATTAGCTTTGTTCTCTGGGATCTGTCAATGTAATTATGCAAAGGTGATATCTTGGGTGATGGAGTGAGTATTCACTTAATGAAGTGAAGAATCTTCCTTTGAATACCTAGTTGCTGCACCTTGTACTGGACAACCTATATAGATGTATTTGAAAGGCTCAAAACATGTTCAAAGCTTGGAGGAATATCGCTGACATTTTGGAGAATCCATCCATGGAGTTGTGTGCTTAAAGGTTGCTGAAATAAGTGATGAAATCACCAAGATGATGATTTTTGAAGGTTGGATTAAAGAGGAAAGTGCACATTATTTTGAGTATTTAATATCCCGCCACACCATGGAAAGAAACTGAAGAAGTTTGGAATTATTTTAATAGTTCCCATATATTATTCGAAGTTGTTCTAAGGTGACTGTGAGTGTCTGAGAAGCCTTGAAGATGACCTGAGGATGGTTATGAACTTTTTAGAATTAATCTGGATTTTGAAGTTTGAGTCTGTAAATTGATAAGTTTTGAAGTGCATATGAGTCATCCCTATACTGAGTATGAGTCATTTACAAAGTGAGCACAAAAATTTTGGCAAACTCTGGTCTATGTGAGGGTCATTTTCACACTGCATATGAGTGATTTTGAAGCTGCGTACGAGTCATGGAGAATTTCACATGAGTCATTCAATTATATGAAGGGTTGTTGATGATTGATTCTCAACTGCATATGAGTGTTTCCAGTGCTACATTTATGTCAGCAGGTGCTACATATGTGTCATCAAGCTCTGTGTACGAGTCAATATAAGATTCACAAAATCCAAAGAATTCGTAGATTGAAAAATGGAGTTTCCAGATTTTACAATCTGAAGAGAAAATAAATTGGGATGATGCAAGAGATGTACTTCAGGGATCTAAACATCACAAACAACAAAATGGGTTTTTAATTCAAGCTAAATAAATCAGAGAAGCTGATCTTTATGATTAGAAGAGAAGATTAGAGTAAGAAGGAGAACTTGTGAGATTTTTTTAAAGTCTGAAATTGAGTTTCCAGAATTGAAGATCATGATGAAAACATCATCTAATGATGCAAGTGTTGTGCCTTGGAGTCCTGAATATCATGATGCTACTTATAACCATGAATCAAGTATGTGTTTGACAAGTTAAAGTAGATGAGTTCCTTGATAAAGGAAAATAAATTTCATGAGTTTTCAAGAACAATGCAGATGAAGATGAGTTGAGGATTAACCTATTAATTAGAGCTTAAGTCATTTATGAAGTGAGCTATTTGAGAAAGAGGAAAAAGGTTTTGAGTTGCTGTTGTGTATAAATCTGAGCTTGAAGGTTGTATTGTTTTCATGAGAGAACTCAGATTGTGAAGAAAAATTCATATCCGCAAGCTATTGTTGTTGTATTTTATACAACCAATGAAGGATGATTTCAAAGTGGTTTTGTAGAAGCATTTGAGAAGGAAGAAGTGTGTCGAGGCTGCTGTAAAAAATTCTTGAAGAAATATTCAATCGAGTTTTAAAAATGAGAAAGAAAGAGAATGGAATTTTTGTCCATTGAGATTGAAAATTACGAAAAGCAGTTCCACATGAGAACTTTTTGATAAGTGCATGAAAGATCACGGGAACCCAAATTTTATTATTTTATAACCATGCTTTTCGGCTAGAAAGGAAATGTTTTCTATGAATTCCACTTGAGGATATTGAAAATGAAATAAATCATTTAATGAGATGCACATGAGATTTAGAATATTGAGGGAGAAGAAAAGAAAAGATAACAAGCCATTGCTACTTCTAGTGGGATTAAAGACAACGAATCTCTCAAAGGAAGCACAAGAAGAAGGTGATTCCGAGAGAACTAACAACCCAAATATTTATAGAATAATACATTTTTATATCTATTAATATTTATGAATAAAATATTAATTTTATTTTTAAAGAGGACACTTTGTCCGATAGCGTACTCAAAATGCAACAACATGTTTCTTTGAAATATTACGTTGCACACAATTTTGAGTTATACCAAAAAAATAATATAATAATATTATTATTTTAAATGATAGTTAACGCTTAGCTATTATATTGGTGAGAATGAACAGAACTAACTACAATATAATTATTAAATGTCTTTACACTTATCCAATAAACTTTAGAGGTTTAAAATAAGAATGAATTCGATTTTAAGCATGAAAAACTCTAATATTTTTAAAAGGTCGTTTTACCGCCTTTTGACGAAGAACCATTTTTAAATATAGTTTTTGTCACTTTTATATGTTCTATTTGACAAAATAATATTCTTCTTTAGAAACGGGACATCAAAATTTACATTGGACGAAATTTTGGTATTTTTCTGATAAAGTTCATTTTTAATGAATAGTAAAAAATACTGAATTTTAATTCAAAACTGCATTTTAATCTAATTTATTTATATAGTTAGATTTTACTTTTAATTGGGTTTAAAGTGTAATTGTTTTATATTTTTATCATTTAATCCAATGTTGGTCATTGGAAGTAATTTCACTTTGAAATTGGACATAAACACATGTCAATCTCTTGGTAGTTTTTACTTCTTAAAAACATGCTTTTTGATTTTGACAATGAGAATTAATTTTAAATTAATTTCTGAAAATTATGTGTTTTGAATTTGGAAAAATAGATTCTATATTTTGAATCAGGAGGTCTAAATTGTGTAAATAGGTAACTTTTATTTTTAGACATTATCAATAGTAACTTCAATAAATATTTTATTTACCATGGTTAAAGTGTAAATCGGGTAAATAATGGTAAAAAAATAATATTATAATAATATTAAATTACCCTAACACATGTACTAACCCTATTGGATGAGATATGTCTGACCATGGGCATCCTTGTGTCAATTTTAGGACCCCATGGAGCCACTTGTGTGTGAAAATGACATTTAATTGCTTTTAATTTAAAGTTAAGGAAAATATAACCTAAACATATATATTTTAGTAAAACAATATTTATATGGGGCTATATAAATGATATATTCAACTATAAATATTATTTTGAAAGCTAAAAAGATTTGCTACATCATGGTATTTAATTTTTAATTTTTAGACATTAAATAAATAAATTTAATTATGACATAATGATGATGCAGTGATTGCTTCATTAATAAAGGATTCAAATAAATGATATTATAAATGTTAAAATAAATATAATTTTGTTATTTTTATGTCATCCACAATTTTTTTGGATGATAGTTACATGTAATCTTTTTATTAATGAATTTTGTTCAAAGTAATCAAGTTGTTATGGATTTTTTTAAGTCTTGATATGAATAGTATAAAAATTTACATAAATGAGTTTTTAAAACAAATACTATTTTATTAAATGATATAATAGTCCTAAAAATCTAAGATTCATCCAAATGAATTATATAATGTTGAACATGTCACTAATGAACTACTTGAGGTTCGATTGTCATTTTATGGTAACTATACTAACCATATAGTATGAATACACAAGAAGACATGGTAAGAGTTAAATTAGTAAACTAAGGGTTAAAGATAAATAAAAAGGTTAAATTTGAAACAAAAACTTGTCTAAAACCTATTGGTTGAGAGGATTTTGAAAAATCCTCATCTTGTCTTTTAATTAAATGATTTTTGGACCTTTTGAAAATCTAAATTCAGTTTATAATAAAATAATCTTTCAAGAAATTCCTAAAGCACCCCTCCTCCCTCTTATAAAAAGCCACCGACTCTAACCCATTACTCACACCTCTAAAGCCTCTTGGCTCATCCAACCTCTACCTAAATAAGCTCCCAAAATCCCTCTCTTACTCCTAGAAGCCTTATCTTGGGAATAAGGCAATTCAAGAAGGCCTTTTAGCTTAAATCAAAAGGAGTTACCTGATTTAAGGTAATGTCTTCTCTCAAGCTTCTTCCATTTATTTTCATTCTCCAACCCCCTAAAATCTCTTTATTACATTCCTTTATAACAACACCAGTATCTTCAATATACTAGGATGTTTTTATGATAATTATTTGAATTAAACTTCCACACACCTCTATCTAATGGATACGAACATACTGTTTCTGTGGATGACAAACTATTGCCTCATGAAATGATGATTGTTCAATTATCTCCTACCGCCTCTCATGATGACCATTATGATGAAACTATATTTATATATGGTATATAATATATTTATATTTTCTCTATTCTTCTGTATTTTTCATTTACAACACACATTTATGCTTTCCATAACGCGTAAATATGATAATTTCATTTGAGGAAGTACGGACTACCACCCCCTCAAAGTGATATGACTCGTTCAAGAAATACATGGAACATATAAAGGATGGAATTAATGAACTTACGTAACATATATAAAATATGATATTATACTGTAATTATAATATACCTATGTATCATTTAGTTTTCATTCCTTTAAAAATGAAAAAGAAATGAAAGTAGCGTTCATGCGTACGTACGACTTACCGTCTCCATGAACGGTGCATTTCATTTTATTATATCAAAATGTTATGGACTATTATAAAATACATATATATAGGATCTAAATACATATATACTGTATATATATGATATTTAAATCATGAATACAATTTTGGAGATAATGGAATTTTGACCACATGAACAATTTGTAATTATAACAACTTCATTTTTGACTCAAGTATCGAACATCAACAAAAAGGCCGATATGAACTTGAATAATTATATGAATGTTATAGTAGGGTAATAAGTGATATAAAAGGAATAATAAAATTTAAAATGGTTCTTAAGTAAGTAGAAATAACTTAAGTTTATTATTCAGGGAGATAAAGAACGAAGAAGACAAGTCGAACACAAGGTAAGAGAACTTCGTAACCCAATTTCCATTATTTGGGTTGATCTTATACTTCTTGATTATGTCATTCTATGATTATGTAAGAAATAAATTTTGATGTACTATCTTGTATTTATAATTTATTTATGTGTATTTATAGTGAATACATATAATTGATCTATTTTATTTATAAAATGATCTCTGTAAGGGAATCTCTCACCCTCCTCTTCTAGTCAAAGACTTATTTTATGTTATGTCTTTAAATATAAATTTAAAAATGTTGGGATATGTTATTATATATCCTTATTTTCATAAATTTTATGTCCATGTGATGAGAGACCCTTTTCTCTCTCATCAACTCATTTTCTGAATTTTTAAGTGACGTCGTTAGGCTACCGAATTTTCATAAGGGAACTTCTTAACCCAATTTCCATTCTTTGAGTTAATATTATACTTTTAATTATGTCGTTCCATGATTATGTAAGAAATAAATTTTGATGTCATATCTTGTATTTTTACATTACTTATGTGTACCTAAAGTGAATACATATAATTGATCTATTTTATTTACAAAATGATCTTTATAAGGGACTTCGTCTCAATCTCCTTTCATTGAGGCATATTTTCATTTATACATGAATTTTTTTATACAGTTTATAAACCCCTTTGACATTTAATTTTATTCAAATGGAATATTTTTTTATGAATCATTTTACTAAACAATAGAAATAATGTTTATTTTTAACGTATGCGACGACAACGACCTTTCCACCGCCGCAAACATTATTTTGATATTTGACTTCCTCTATAAGACGTAGTGTTTTTAAAAGGAAAATAAATACCATATAACCTTTTTTAATATTTTGGTATTGAAAATGGTTTTGATAATGGATTGATTATGTCAATATATTGAACTGATATCTTGTGATTGTAATGTGGAAATGTTATCTTTCCTTTATGCTTGTTCATGTGTTATGATTATGTTATGGTTCTTTGGAATTGTTTATGTATACGGGTGATTCCGTGATAAAACTAGGGCGGGTGAGCTTGAGATAGCTCTCCAATTCATTGGGTAATGTGATGGAGGTCAACGTTAATGTTTCTTCTAAGAGATTTAGGGAATATATTGTGATGGGTATTCTAAATGTAACTCCCTACGTAGCTATGAAAGCTACAATGTAAGTATATTATGGATGCCACAAGTTAACTTTATGATTTATGATTTTTATGCATTATTCATAAATCTTATGATTTTGTGAGGTATGTTAAAGAGCTTATGTTTTATGATTGAAAAATATGATTTCATTGATTGTATGTATTGATAGACTAATGTCTTCTTTCCTTATTTTATAACCCTTACTGAGATTTTTATGCTCATCCCAAGTTTTTGAAATATTTTTCACAGGGTATAAGGAAGGGTAAGAGAAAGGAATAATTAAAGAAGATTTATGTCAAGAAAATAAATATCGATTTATTTAAGGAGTTTTATTATTTTAAAATAAATTGGATAGAGTAAAAGTGTCTACTTTGTAATCTTTTGAGATTTAATGTAATATTTATGACCTAATTTTCTAAAACTCTAAACCTAAAAAGATTCTCAATGTGTATTCTTGAATTAACTCAAGATTATGTAATGTTTAAGGTTGAGGCCTTATAGTTGGTATCAAAGGTCGGTTCAGATAACTTTAGGGATTAAGAGTTTTTGTTAGACACATGGTTAGTCTCTATGTCTACTGTTTAAGTTAAATCCTTATTTTGCAACTTTTTCAGATCAAGGAAAGTCAATTACAAATGGAAGGAGGAGGATCTCAAATGACATTCCTATCTTTTCCTAATGACTTTCTTGTAATAATTATTGCAAAGTCATGTCCAGATGATTCTGAAACATTTTCTAACATACAACTCACTTGCAAACAATTTTTTGAGATATCAAACACCTCCACTATACCTCGATACCATCATGGATCATGGGTTATATTTAATTAAATCATATTTTCTCAATATTCTTATATTTTCAAGAAAGGTAAATATTATCAAGGAATTTTCAAATATTTTACCTTATCACAAGATTTTGAAACATATTATGATTTTGAAAAAGGTGTTGAAGAAGGAGACCCTTGCGCAACCTATTTATATTTTCTTTTAAATTATATTCTTTCAGCACATACTTATGGTATTTTAAAAGGACCATTGATTGAATTCTTCAACTCAAACTCAGTTCGACTATTTTATAAAAATCAAGTTTTATCAGATGTTTTGAAATTATATGTCATACATGATTATTTTCTGATACTATTTTTATATGAACACCCATATGACCCAAGTTGTAGAAGGTGTATTTGGATAAAAGAAGAAGATGATTTTGAAGGATCTTTAAATCATTGTTGCAATGCATGGACCATCTATCTATGTGAAAAAGATGACGATGAAACCAGGTGGACACCATGATCAAGGTAAAATGTTCTTTATTTGGGAGTAATGTTATTTTATGGAGGTAAAAAATGTCAATATATGTAAGACTTCATGAATTAAGATATTAAGGTCATTATGAGTTGGGATGAAAATGAGAGGTATAAGACAACCATTGAGGTTAAATCATGTTAGGATTATTTTTGAGTTTTATAAAAAGGTACAACACACAAGATGGGTGACAACCCGTTGCTTCCAGTAAGGCCACATGAATCAAACCCACAACTGAAGGGCAACAAAGGTGCATCGCCTACCACTGGCCTATGTGAAACTTCTGGTTAGTATGACTTATTCTTTTTAGTTAAATGATTTTATAGATCAATAATAAGTTGATTTGGGATATTATGTTTATCCAATGGATATCCTTAGTATAAGAAAATGATTTGGTGATTAAGTGATAAAGGTTATTTTGGAAGACATTTTCTCTTTTGGGAACACTATATGCCTAAGGAAAATATAATACTATAGGATTTCATTTGAGGAGTGATGGTAGAATTTTATTTTGGAAGAATCTATGTTTTTATTGTGTACATATAGAAATTCAGGTTATTAATGGAAATGATTAACCTATCTTGGAGAATATGTGATTAGGTTAATTTCTTTTTAGTATGAGACTTTAAGAGTAGCCGATGTTATTTGGAGATAAATGTTAAGATTTTTGTGGAAGACTATGTGATCAAATCATTCTGAATTTTGGGTTTAAAACTTAGTTTGGATTATTTTGAATAATTTTAAGGACAATTGTGTTTTGAATGGTCTTTGTTAAGCTTTGGGTACTGTTTGTTCAATTTTGGAGATTAAGAATAGTATTTATTTTTTATAAAAGATTATTCTTTTTGAGGATTATCTGATCTTTTACTAACCTTTTTGGTTTTTGTTAATTTCTAAAGACATGGTAAATATATGGTTCATCTTTTGTGGATCATTTTATTCTCTAGAAGTTGATTCTAGTACTTCAGGTGTGACCAAGTCATCTTGAATACTCATCGTTTGGAGAAAAGATGATTTTTTGGCAAAAACTCATTAAAGGATGAAACTCTACTTGAAAAGGAAGTATATTTCCTTATGTTCTTAGTCAATCTCATAAATAAATTCTCCAAATTTATGAAAGGGAACCTAAAACAAAAAACTTTGTCTGTTTACTTTTCCTACTGGAGAATCAAATACTGTTTAACTTATCACAAGTTTTTGGTTTTATGGTGGTTAACTTTCTCCTGATCATGTTTTCTATCACTCTCCATCATAACTTGACACTTAGTTTCTCATATATATCCATGTTTCCATGGAATCCTAGTATGGGTTATCTTGGGTGACCTTTTTTAATTCTCTTTATTTCTTTTAAATTGATAGTATTATTGAATCTTTTTCTGACGTGAGACTTTCAATAAAGTTTCCAAGCCTAATTTTAAAATTACAAGGACACAATTTCTAAAAGGGGGGAAGGATGTAACGACCCAGGTATTTATAGAATAATACATTTTCATATCTATTAATATTTATGAATAATATATTAATTTTATTTTTAAAGAGGACACTTTTTTTAATAGCGTACTCAACACGTAACAACAAGTTTCTTTGAAATCTTACGTTGCACACAACTTTGAGTTATACCAGAAAAATAATATAATAATAATATTATTTTAACTGATAGTTAATGCTTAGCCATTTTATTGGAAGGAATGAATAGAAATAACTACAATATGATTATTAAATATATTTACACTTATCCAATAAATTTTAGAGGCTTAAAATAAGAATGAATTCGATTTTAAGCATGAAAAACTCTAATATTTTAAAAAGGTTGTTTTACCGCCTTTTGATGGAGAACCCTTTTTAAATATAATTTTTGTCACTTTTATATATTTTATTTGACAAAATAATATTCTTATTTAGAATTAGGACAACAAAATTTACATTGGATGAAATTTTGGTATTTTTCTGATAAAGTTCATTTTTTAATGAATAGTGGAAAATACTGAATTTTAATTCAAAACTAACTTTTAATCTAATTTATTTATATAGTTATATTGTAATTTTAATTGGTTTTAAAGTTTAATTGGATTATATTTTTATCATTTAATCTAATTTTGGTCATTGGAAGTAATTTCACTTTGAAATTGGACATAAATGCATGTCAATCTTTTGGTAGTTTTTACTTCTTAAAAACATGCCTTTTGGTTTTGACAACAAGAATTAATTTTAAATTTATTTCTACAACTTCTATGTTTTGAATTTGAAAAAATGGAATCCATATTTGGAATTAGGAGATCCAAATTGTGTAAATAGGTAACTTTTATTTTTAGACATTATGAATAATAACTTTAGGAAATATTTTATTTACCATGGTTAAAGGGTTAATCTGGTAAACAAGGGTAAAAAAATAATATTATAATAATATTAAATTACCACAACACATTTCCTAACCCTATTGTATGAGATATGTCCGACCATGGGCATCCTTGGGTCAATTTTAGGACCCCATGGAGTCACTTGTGTGTGAAAATGATATTTAATTACTTTCAATTTAAAGTTAAGAAAAATATAACCTAAACATATATATTTTAGTAAAGAAAAATTTATATGGGGAAATATAAGTGATCTATTAAACTATAAATATTATTTTTAAAGCTAAAAATATTTCATACATCATGGTATTTTATTTATAATTTTTAGACATTAAATAAATAAATTTAATTATGACACAATGGCGATGTAGTGATTGCTTCATTAATAAAGGATTCAAATAAATGATATTATAAATGTTAAAATAAATTTAATTTTGTTATTTTGATGTCATCCAAGAATTTTTTGGATGATATTTATATGTTATATTTGTATTAATGAAGTTTGTTTGAAGTAATAAAGTTTTATGGATTTTAAAAAAAGTCATGATATGAATAGTATAAAAATTGACATAAAAGAGTTTTTAAAATAAATACTATTTTATTAAATGATATAATAGTCTTAAAAATATAATATTTGTCCAAATTACTTATATAAGGTTTAAAATTTCATTAATGAACCACTTGAGGTTTTATTGGAATTTTATGGTAACTATATTAACCATATAGTATGAATATACAAGAAGACATGGTAAGAGTTAAATTAGTTAACTAAGGGTTAAAGCTAAATGAGAAGGTTAAATTTTAAACCAAAACTTATATAAAACCTATTGGTTTAAAGGATTTATAAAAATAATCATCTTATCTTCGAATTAAATGAGTTGTGGACCTTTTGAAAATCTAAATTAATTTTATAATAAAATAATCTTTCAAGACATTCCTAAAGTACCCCTCCTCCCTCTTATAAAAGGACACCACCTCTAACCCATTACTCACACCTATCAAGCCTCTTGGATCATCCAAACTCTACTAAAATAATATCCCAACATGCATATATTACTCCTAGAATCCTTAACTTGGTTATAAGGAAATTCAAGAAGGCCTTTTAGCTTAAATCAAAAGGAGTTACTCGATTTAAGGTAATGTCTTCTCTCAAGCTTCTTCCATTTATTTTCATTCTCCAACCCCATAAACTCTATTTATTCCATTATTTTATAAAAACACCAGTATCTTAAATATACTAAGATGATTTTATGATAATTATTAGAACTACACTTCCACACACCTCTATCTAATGGATATGAACATACTATTTATGTGGACGATGAACTACTGCCTCACAAAATGATGATTGTTCAATTATCTCCTACCGCCTCTCAGGGTGTCCATTATGATGGAACTATATTTATATATGGTATATAATATATTTATATTTTCTATGTTCTTCTGTATTTTCATTTATATCATACCTTTATGCTTTCCATAACGCGTAAATACGATAATTTCATTTGAGGAAGTGCAGACTACCGCCCCTCAAAGTGATATGACTCATTCAGGATATACATGAAACGTATAAAGGATGGAATTAATGAAATTATGTAACATATATAAAATATGATATTATACTGGAATTATAATATACCTATGTATCATTTAGTTTTCATTCCTTTAAAAATGAAAAAGAAATGAAAGTAGCGTTCATGCGTACATACGACTTCCGTCTCCATGAACGATGCATTTCATTTTCTTATATCCAAATGTTATGGAATATTCTAAAATACATATATACTGGATATAAATACATATATACTAGATATATATGATATTTAAATCATGAATACAATTCTATAGATAGTGGACTTTTGACCACATGAACAATTTGTAATTATAACAAGTTCATTTTTGATTCAAGTACCAAACATCGAGAAAAAGACCGATATAAACTTGAATAATTATATGATTGTTATAGTAGGGTAATAAGTGATATAAAAGTAATTATAAAATTGGAAAAAGTTTTGAATCATGTAGAATTAACTTAAGTTTATTATTCAGGGAGATAAAGAACAAACAAGACAAGTCAGACATAAGGTAAGGGAACTTCTTAACCCAATTTCCATTCATTGGGTTGATCATTTACTTCTTGATTATGTCGTGATATGATTATGTGCAAAATAACTTTTTATGTCCTATCTCATATTTATACTTGATTTATGCATATTTATAGTGAATACACATAATCGATCTATTTTATTTACAAAATGATCTTTGTAAGGGAACCTTTCACCCTCCTCTTATAGTTAAAGACTTCTTTTTTATTATGAATTTAAATTTCAATTTTCAAATGTTGGGATATGTTATTATATATCCTTATTGTTGTAAATTTTATTTCCATGGGATGAGATACCCTTTTCTCTCTCATCAATTTATTTTCTGAATTTTTAAGTGACGCCGTTAGGCTGCCAAATTTTCATAAGGGAACTTCTTAACCCAATTTCTATTCTTCGGGTTAATCTTCTAATTTTAATTATGTCATGCCTTGATTATGTAAGAAATAAATTTTTATGTTCTATCTTGTATTTGTACATTACTTATGTGTACCTATAGTGAATACACAAAATCGATCTATTTTATTTACAAAATAATTTTTGTAAGGGACTTCATCTCAATCTCCTTTCCTTGAGGCATATTTTGATTTATACACGACTTTCTTTTGTACGGTGTATAAAAACCTTTGAATTTTAATTTGATTCAAAGGGAATATTTTTCTATGAATCATTTTACTAAACAATAGAAATAATGTTTCTTTTTAACGTATGTGATGACAACGATATTTCTACCACTGCGAGCATTATTTTGATATTTGGATTCCTCTACAAGCCGTAGTGTTTTTAAAAGGAAAATAAATACCATATAACCCCTTTTAAATATTTTGGTATTGAAAATGGTTTTGATAATGGATTTATTATATTAATATATTGAACTGATATCTTGCGATTGTAATGTGGAAATGTTATCTTTCCTTTATGTTTGTTCATGTGTTATGATTATGTTATGGTTCTTGGGCATTGTTTACATATATGGGTTGTTTTGTGATAAACCTAGGGTGGGTGAGCCCGAAATAGCTCTCAAATGCATTAGGTAACGTCGGAGGTAAATGTTAATGTTTCTCCTAATAGATTTAAGGAATATACCATGATAGGTATTCCAAACGTAACTCCCTACGTAACTGTGAAAGCTACAATGTAAGTATGTTATGGATTCCACAAGTTACCTTTATGATTTATAATTTCCACGTGTTATTCATAAATATTATGATTTTGTGAGGTATGTTAAAGAGCTTATGTTTTATGATTTAAAAGTATGATTTCATTGATTGTATGTATTGATGGACTAATGCTTTCTTTCCTTATTTTATAACCCTTACTAAGCTTTTTATGCTCATCCCAAGTTTTTGAAATGTTTTTCACATGGTATAAGGAAGGGTAATAGAAAGGAATAATTCAAGAATATTTATATAAAGAAAATAATTCTTGTTTTATTTAAGGAGTTTTATTATTGTGAAAGAAATTGGATAGAGTAGAAGTGTCTACTTTGTAATCTTTTGAGATGTAATGTAATATTTACGGCCTAATTATCTAAAACTCTAAACCTAAAAAGATCTTCAATGTGAATTATTTAATTAACTCAAGATTATGTAATTTTTAAGTCTGTGGCCTTATAACTAGACTCTCACAGAAGAACAAAATAAGAGCTGTCACTAGTAGAAAAATCATTTTTAACGTCGTCAATTTGACGTCGGTTTCTTATAAACCGACGTAAAATATTTTTGCGGATACGTTTTGGCATCGGTTTTTTAAAAACCAATGCCAAAAACTAAAAAAAATTAGTTTTGGCGTCGGTTTTTAAAAAAACCGACACGAAAAAATAATGAAAAAAATGATTTGGCGTCGGTTTTTTAAAAACCGACGCGAAAAAATAAAAAAAAAGTTATGACGTCGGTATTTATGAAAAGCAACGCCAAAAATGTAAATTTTTTTTACAGTCCTATATATAATTCCCTAATCTTTGATTTGACTGGTCATGGAGCAAAAACGGAGTTACGGATTAAAAGTTATGGATGTTGGAAGTTGATCTTCTCTAAAAGAAGTGTTAATTAAGTCCAAATTTCAAAGGCCATAACTTTTAATCCGTAACTTCGTTTTAGCTCCACGACCAGTCAAATCGAAGCTTAAGAAATTTTCTAAAACACGGTAATTTTTTTTTATGTTTTGACGTCGATTTTCATAAAAACCGACACCCAAAAAAACTTTTTTGTTTTTCGCATCGGTTTTTAAAAAAACCGACGCCAAAAATAATTTTTTTTTACTTTTCACGTCGGTTTTCATAAAAACTGATGCCAAAACAGTTTTTTTGTTTTTCGCGATGTTTTTTTTAAAAACCGACATGAAAAAAAATTTATTTTTACTTTTTGCGTCGATTTTTAAAAAAAACCGACTCGAAACGTATTTTTTTTATCTTTTTAGCATCGGTGTATTTAAAAACCGACGTAAAATATTTTTGCGGATATGTTTTGGCGTTGGTTTTTTAAAAAACGATGCTGAAAACTAAAAAAAGATTAGTTTTGGCGTCGGTTTTTAAAAAAACTGATGCGAAAAAATAATGAAAAAAATGTTTTGGTGTCCGTTTTTTTAAAAACCGACGTGAAAAAATAAAAAAAAAGTTATGACGTCGGTTTTTATGAAAACCGATGCCAAAAATGTAAAACATTTTTACAGTCCTATAGATAATTCCCTAACCTTTGATTTGACTAGTCATGGAGCAAAAACGGAGTTACGGATTAACAGTTATGGATGTTGGAAGTTGATCTTCTCTAAAATAAGTCTTAATTAAGTCAAACTTTCAAAGGCCATAACTTTTAATCCGTAACTCCGTTTTAGCTCCACGACCAGTCAAATCGAAGATTAAGAAATTTTCTAAAACATGGTAATTTTTTTTTATGTTTTGGCATCGGTTTTCATTAAAACAGACACCAAAAATTCTTTTCTTGTTTTTCGCGTCGGTTTTTAAAAAAACCGACGCCAAAAATAATTTTTTTTACTTTTCGCGTCGGTTTTCATAAAAACCGACACCAAAATTGTTTTTTGTTTTTCGCGTTGGTTTTTCTAAAAACCGACGCGAAAAACAATTTATTTTTACTTTTCGCATCGGTTTTTAAAAAAACCGACGCGAAACGTATTTTTTTTATCTTTTTAGCATCAGTTTATTTAAAAACCAACGCCAAAAATGATATCGATTGCAATTTTTGGCATCAGTTTTCTTAAAAAACTGACGCCAAAAGACCAACATATATCCTCTTTTGCGTCAGTTTCAAACAAAACCGACGCCAAATAGTATTCACTAATACGCGGGATCAAAATTTCAATTTTTTTCACAACGCGCGTTTAAATTTTTAAAATCCCGCCTATATTTTCAAACAACTCAATCGGAAATATTTTCATTTACTATATATAAATCTGTTTCTCCTTCATTCATCATTTTCATCCTCTTCGATTCAATCAAGTTTTCAATGCGGCATCAATCGTTAATTTGAATACGGTACATATTCTATTCATTCATTTTCTTTATTATTAATGTCCTTCATTTATAAGCAAATCGATTAGATTTCATATAATGATGATTTACTTTTATTATCGTGTTAAAAATATAAAAAATTCGGATGACATTTACCAAGCTTGGTGTAATTTTAATTATCGATCGTCGTTTTTATTATCACATGAGATCTACGCTAAATATAAGAGATATGATGATAAACAACATATCATTTCAATGGAAGATCAAAAAATAATCGAAATGTGTTTGAAGTATTATGTATATTTTATATCATTTGGTGTATGTGATTTTAACTTGTGTTTATCTTGTTTTCTTTAAAACATATTGTATCAATCGATACTTTGACATGTTCAACTTCTGACAGCCATAACTTTTGATCTGTAACTCCGTTTTAGCTCCACGACTAGTCAAATCGAAGATTAGGAAATGCTCTAAAACATAGAACAATAAAATTTGCTTTTTGGCGTCGGTTTTTGTAAAAACCGACGCCAAAAATAAGTTTTTTCCATTTAAGGCGTCGTTTTTTTTCAAGAACCGATGCCGAAACTATTTTTTAAACTTTTTGGCGTCGGTTTTTAAGGAAACCGACGCCAAAAATGACGTGGATGAGTTTATTTGGCGTCAGTTTTTTACAAAACCGATGCAAAAAAGCAATTGAAATTTGTTTTTGGCATCGGTTTACAAAAACTGACGTAAAAAGTCATATTTTTTACGTCGGTGACTTCAGCTGGGTTTTGATGATGAAGAAGAAGAAGAAGTGGTCGACCCGTTCTACTGGACAAATACAGTTGAGGAAGAAAGAAGAAGAATTTCTAGTATCCAAGGAGACAATTATCTAAATAGTAGTGTTTTCCTAATCTTACAATGTTGATTATGAGAGAATAAGATTTGGTTTGAGTTAGAAATAATAGATTTTGTAAAGAACCGGAAGATGTGGATAGATTCAGGGGATCGAGTTTCCTGAGAATTAGTTGAAGACACTAAGGAAGTAATAATCACTCTGGTTGAGGAAGTAGATCATATTTTTTGGATGTAGTGACATCCCTATGTAATTTGAAAGATATAATTCAAGAGGAAGGAAATGGTGAACAAGATAGTTAGTGTGATGCTTACTTGAAGAAAAGTTTTTGGATGTAGCTCAGATCATATGTGTAATATTGTGAATTGACTGACCTATGTAATATGGTCAAAGAGTGAGTTTGGATAATAAAACCCCACTTCCACTTGTATTGATAATAATATTTATAGTGGAAAATCTATGGACCATGATAATAGATGGATGCAGTAAGGAGTAGGCTCACATTAAGATCAAACCATGTTAAAATACCTCTACCATCTCTACTGATTTATCTGCATTTCATATAGGTGTATGCTAGGTTAAAAAAAATTATATATCTTCTTTAACTATCATTAGAGCTTAAAATCCAAATTATTTTAGAGTATTGAACGAAGAATTGGTTTTTGGAAGAAGAATTTGACAACACCTGATTCACCCCCTGTCAGGTGCATCTGCATGATCCCACCTGGACACTCAAATTGTTTGGAGGACAGTGATACACTTGGTCAAATAGTTTTTTACATTAATTTTGAGGATTAATGTAGGATATTGATGGTTACTATTTAAAATATATGGAGGCCTACACAAGTATGAGGTCACGGTAACTAGGTGACTGGATGGACCCTGCTATAAATATGCGGTGGGACTACCTAATGATGTGTAATGTGATTAATTGGTAAGAGTGATCCATGTAGCTAACAATTAATTTTTTTTCAATCTTTATACTTACATATAAATATACTTTTTTAGGGTTATCCTATGGATGTAGGATGAAAATATGAACCATGTAAATCAAAGTGTTGTTTACTTTACTTGTTTTATTTTTTTTTTTGTTTTTATTATTGTATATGTTTTTCAGAAAGACTCTATGCATGGTGATTTAGGGTGCATTCAAGCTTCTTAAGTTATGGATCTTATAGCATGGGAGGTTTGGTGTGTGTGCAACATGTGATGTATGGAGGTTTAATTTCTAGTGAATGAAAGATCCTGCTTTAAGTGGTTAAACATCTGATGACTTTACAATTTGTGCCTTTCATAATTTTTCCATCCTTCTCCCAAAAATTGTTCTTTACTTTTCTTGGTTTCTTTTTATTGTTTGTATGCTAGTGTATGTTTGTTGGAAAAACTTTGTGTGTGGTGATTTATAATTCATTCAAGCTTCCTAATTTCCAGAACTATTAGTATGGGTGGTTTTGTGTGTCCTTTATGTGTGATGTTTGGAGGTTGAATTTCGAGTGAATTTAAGACCCCTCTTCCTATGGTTGAACATCCAGGGACTTCACGACTTGTTCTTGTCGGGGGTTTCCCACCCTTCTCCTAATAAGTTGTATTAAATCTTGGTTTAAGACATAATCAACATACTTAGGTATATTCATTTCATTTTACTTGATATTTTTTGATCCATTGGGAGTTTCTATATTGGTTTAACGACATCAAAAGATAGAAATATAAGGATTGATAAGTTTTATGGGAAGTACTATGGATTTTGGAGGATTCAGATGGAATATTGTCTCATCCAAAAGGACTTCGATATTTTATTGACTAGAATCAAAATAGAGAATATGTAAAAAAGAAAAATGATAATGGATGGATCATAAGGAACTCAGATTGATTTAAATGTCATTGGAAATAAATATTTCATTCAATATCCTAGAGTAAATTACAACAAAAAAATTAATGATAGTGTTGATAAACATGCATGAAAAACTATCTTCTTTAAACAAAGTGTTTATGATGTATAAACTATTTAGTATGATATTTTAGTAGGACTAATAATAGATTATGTCAATGATTTTAACTTGATCAAGGGTTATCTCAAGTCAGTGAAATTCACTTTCAAGGATGATGTATAGGAATTTCTTTATCCATCATCACGACCAGAGAGTTGGGGGATGATGTTCATTACTGTGAGTAATTCCATCAAAAAATCCAACTTAGTAGATAATTCTAGAAACTTATTGGAAATACATTGAACATAGAAGGTTGAGGATGGTCACCCATACAAAAAATGGGTTGGAAGAAAGAAAATAAGTCCAGATATGAGAGTAAAGGTAAATCTATTGGACTAAGACCTATGTGATGGCACTACGAAAAGAGGTGGAATTTTGAGAAAGATTATAAAGATCATAGTGTGAGTTCTAGAAGAAAAAATCTTCGATTTTTTGGTTCTTTAAATTCAATGGAAGAAAGAAAAAAATTCTATGAAGTGTTAATGTTACGGTGAAATTATGAGTGGTTTATTTTGGAACATTATTCCATTCCACACCAGAGTATGGGTGCATGGAGAATTATGTATCCAGAACATTCAATAAGGTAATATTGGTAGATGATGAGACTCTTGAGGTTTAAAAAAAGGGTGATGTGAATATATGAATTCCAAATGGGAACTTCTTTAAGATGAAGGGAGTGAGATATATATGAGGTTTATAGAAAAATATCTTTTTTCTGATATAGATAAATGAAGAAGGATACAAGACAAGGTTCCCTAATGGTATATGTAAAGTTACCTAAGAATCATTGGTTTTAGAAAAAGGAGTTAAGGATTATGACTTTTATCTAACTAGAAGATTAGATGGAAGTTTTATGGTTAGAATAACAACTTTTGAAAGTCTATATTTATGACACAATCAGTTTTTTCATCTTAGTGAGATGAATCTGAAGGTTTTTGCGGTAAAGGGTGTCTCGAATATTGATCATAAAAATACTAGAAATTATGATAGTTTTATACTCAATAAAAAGAGGAAAGTATTTTTTAATTTGAATGGAATAAATTTCACTGTCAGAAGCTTGAACTCATTCATACTGATGTTTGGGGCCAATCCCAGTTCATTATAATAGAGTTTACTTATACTTTAGAAAATTTATTGACGATGTAATAAGAAAATTGTGGGTAAATTTCTTGAAGCATAAGTTATAAGTGTTTTTTTGTTTACACTTAATGTTAATGCATGATTGAAAGGGAGATTGAGAGAATTATTAAATGTATTAGGTCAAATAATGGTGGTCAATACAATGTAAGGTAATTTAGACAATACTACCTAAAGAAAAGTATCATACATGAGAAAACTATACCAGGCACACCAAAAAAATTATGTGGTTGGAAGGATGAACAAAACATTGATTGATAAGGAATTTAGTTTAACAAACCACCCTCATTGGGAACCCTTCATGGGCTTGTAGTGAATATGAGAGTGACTCCTGAAGCCCGCCTCCAATAGGGCCTGGGTTGATGACTTACACTATGTGTATAAAACATAAATATGGGAGGATTTACACTCATACATACTAGGAATACATAAAAAACCAAAAATAAAAACCATAATATAAATAAACCATAATCCAAAATGAACCCACAATGCATGAATTTTCATACAAATATAAATCTCAAGATAAAATACCAATAAAGTCCTAAGCAGTAACTCCAGAGCCAAACCTAATCTCTATGCTAGTACTATCCATCTCGGTCACCAAATATAAGAATCAACCAACACCTAATAGGTTAACTACCACCCATCCTCACCAAGGCCCACTCACCAAGTATTTCATCCAAGTGTAATAACATAAGATTAATAATATATAATAAACAAGAACCCCAAAACCACTTCCCCACTAATTTTCTACTCTCATGGCCCAACGATAAACAAACCATGCTCAATCCCTTTAACACTAATGTGGGTCAGTGCACAACCCTACATACCCCAACCCCCTCTAGGGTCTAGCATCCTATACTGGAATCAACCCATCATAGCCACAACCATAACACAAGCCAAAACCACATCACCCTCATCATCCCATATCCATCACCACGTATCGCATCTCATCCACACATCACATATCCAGTATAGTAGAGTATTATGAATATAAAAGGAATCAACCTCACACCCTCATCCTACCATGCATGACCCCCACTATATCTCATCACATCATCTACATAGCCAATCCACTATACCACACTTGGAAGGGAGAGCATGAAATATGGGGTATCTAACAATTTATCCTCACCAACCTATATGTTGGGGAAAACACCCGAAACCCAAAACATTGGGCGTCGATATGGTTATTCAACTTGGGTGGAGTGAATATAGAAATGATAAGAAAATCAATCATATATAAGTTTCACACACACGACCATCCTAGAGGGTTCACAAAAACAAAACCACCATTATGACCTACAACCATCACTATACCACAATTTCCAAACACTCCACTAATGCTTCCAACTACAACACTGAAAACCAGCCCCACTTCTTTTATAAAACATCCACCACAAACATTCATAAAATCCTAGTTAATCATACTATTATTCCATTTCCAGATTTACCATTTACTAACCAATTCATGTTCATTAATCCATTTGATTTCATATTTAATGAAAACCACCTCTAGTTAATGCCCACATCAATTCCAACCATTACTCATTATCATTTCATCATTACCACTTATATTATATTCCACTACTATCTAGTAAATACAAGAAACCTACAACAGTCATCCATTCCATTACCCCATGAAAAACTTCACATTTCCTCTTCCAACCATAATAAGGCAACTATTTCCCCGCTGCATAAACCATACCAACATCCCAACCAACATCGACCAACCACCAAAAAAATAACCCATAATGAAACCTATGGTAATGAATGCATCCCCACTTCCCAACACACACAAACCAATGAATATGTATTCAACTATAGAAATAACTTGATAACAACCCCCATATTAACCACACAATCAAAGCCACACAAATAATCAATTCAACAACACAAACCAATATATTTCTACATCTGAAACTTTCCATTATTCCATACAAAAAACTTGATTTCATGGGAATTCGTTTCTCCATAGAACTAGTTCATTACCATATTTAAGTGATTAGCCTCTTTTTAAAGTTAATCCCAATTGAAAATCACAACATCAACACATAAGTCTCAATAACAATAATGATTTTCAGCAACAGTAGGTAGCAGACACAGATCTAATGAGTAATATCACATAAATAAGTAAGAACATGTGATTAATTCTATTCCCATAAATTTCAATTAGAAATAGTTTATTATCTTTTTTAATTCAATCCATATCATCCACCCAAAGAAAATAGAATCATGCAACCCCTATAATTTATACATAAGGGAAGAGAGTTTTCAAATACCCTACCTAAACCGGAGATTCACAACCCACTTTAAAAGATGAAGAGATGAATACAAGACCATAAAAAATAATGGAATCCTCAATAAACCTAAAACATATCAATTCATCATCAAAATAATATCTCTAATATCCTTAAAATCGAATTGGCACTGCCGCTGGGAATCCAAAAGGGAATAATAAGAAGAAACCAAGAAGGAAAGAGAGATAACTCACCTTGGATCATCAATAAAAAACACCTCAAATCCTAGGATTAAAATACATTGATGGGGGATTAAGATTCTCAAAAAACACACCCTTGGTAATTGGAAGTTTGAGAGAATTCAAAATAAAATAGGAAAAAAATGAAGGGGATTCCAATTTAAATCTGGGATGGAAAATGGGTTAACATGGCATGATAGACCCTAGTCATGCTGAGATTGGTTGAAATTTACTGAAGATTAGAAATCTACATTGTGAATCCTCTAAATCTCACCCCTATTAAACTCAGTCTACACTTTTGATCCAATTCAAAAGAAGTGTCGTGTCACATACCATACCACAATGCCGCGATGTCACCTGATATAGAGGTACCTAAAAACTAACCCCCAGGATATGCATCATGAAAAATATGTCTATTCCATAAAGATTATACACTAAAAATCTCCACCAAATATTAGCCTCCAAGACCTCATGGTTCAACTTAGGGTTTCATTGTGAATCTCACCTCATAGTAAATCTCACAAATCTCCTAATACTCTATTGTACTATGGACTCAACCATCATGCCGTGACTAAGGAATTGATAATGGAATCTTTTTAAGGTTAAATGAAACATGCATAAGGTTCATTAAAACTTCATAAGGTTCCTCAATTTACCAAATCCACCTTCAAACCCATCACCCTATGACACACCCCACCATGACATGAATAAGAACAATAAAACCACACATTTACTACTACCAACCCTCTCACATCACAAACCAAATGGCCACACCATGACTACTGTCATGACCCGTACTTGGGGCCCATGCCATGACTACCCCAAGCCCATCTTCCATAGGCTAGGGGCTGGCGAATAGCACCAAAGGCGTAAATCCCTAAGCTGGGAAGGCATTTCCTTTATAAAAGTAAACAAACACAACAGAGTACACAACAAAAGTAAGAACTAAGTAAACTGAGTACAAAAGTAAATGCTGAAAAGTAAATGGGCCAGTATACAAACCCAAATGTAAAGCACTGTACAACTGAAAGCTAGCACAAATGAAGTAAAGTAAAACAACAACCACTGAGCCGTCCTCCAGGAATCCCACCTGAAGGGTGGGTACAGATGGCCTCCTCAACACCTCAAGTCAGTCCGTCTGCTCCATGTACGTCTCACCAAGTGGTCCACCTCCGGGTAACATCCAGATCTACAAGTCTCTACCTCAATCAGTGCTGTCCGTCGTCTGTATCCAACACAACGTAGTGTGGGAAAAGCACGTGCAAGGGTGAGTATACGATACTCAGTAGGGACCCCGAGACCCCCGAAGGTCTCCCAAAATCCACAAAGGATAAACCAGAGAAGAGAGATACAAACATGAAGTATCAACCAACCCTACTTAGGTATATGCCCATACATATACCTAAGTTATCAACCACAGTACAACTCCAACTCTCGAGATCAAGTACAACCCAGTCCACACTGGAAAGAAGTCAATCACATCGATGATACTAATTGAAAGTCAAGACTCAGCTCAAATAGATATACATCTTTCAAATAGAGATCGAGATGATTAGATGTAGTCACTGATTCATCTAAGCTGTCGGACCCACACAAGATACAGGACCAGCTAAGCTGTCGGACCCATATAGGATACAAGACCAACTACTCTGCTGGACCCACACAGGATACAAGTATAGAGGTCAAACTGCCGGACCCACACAAGATACAAGAACAGAGGTCAAACTGCCAGACCCACATAGGATACAAGAATAGTAATCATTGTCATCGAACCCATGGAGGATTCCAGTATGGTAGTCGTCGCTGTCGAACCCACAGAGGATCCCAGTACAGAAGTCGACGTAGTCGCAGCCAACTCTAGGGTTCCCGCACACAGCACACTCGATTTCAGGAGGGTCCGTTCTGCGAGAAAAAGGGGGTCGATACATCAACTATCAAGAATTCCAGAGTTGATGTATCCTGAAGTTCTGTCTCATCAAAAGAAACCCAACGCGACAGACGGCGCATCAATCGGACGCCCGGTCTGAGAGATATTGGGTTTTCCGCTCCAGGGGCCCGGTTGGAATTACACTCATTCCAAACCCGTCCATTTTACAAAGCCGTCAAAAACTCACTTAGAGTATTGCAAAAGGACCGTCTTTTCATGAGGATCCCAGTGCTGCCGACGGCGCGTCGATCGGACGCACGGTCGTGAAGCTATTCGCATTTAAGCGAAACGGGCCCGGCCTGTCAAGCCCAGTGGGCTGGCGGGTCGGCCCGTCCCGGATCAGCGGGTCCGACCCGATTGAGGGGTCGGCCTGGCCCGACGGGGCATGGCCCGGTCCTTTCCACTGGTGGCCCAGCTTGGCGGCCGGCCGCGGCTCGACCAACTGGACGAGCGGTCTGAGGGGCGCGGCCCCCGGTTTTCCAAAACAGCGGCGCCGAGCAGCGTCGCCCCTCCTGCCCGGCCGGCCGAAGTTGGCCGGCTCTTCTGGAGTGAGCGGCCCACTCGGGCGGGCCACTGTCTTCCGCACGTGGCGCCCGGCGGCGCCGCGGCCTTCAACCCGGCTGACAGGTGGCCAACCGGTTCGCCGCCGAAGCATCCCACAGAGCGCAGGCCGCGGTCCTCCGCAGCACGGCGCCACATGGTGCCGCGGTCTTTCTATCTGGCCGGCTACGGCCGACCGGTTCTTCCTCGACCGAGTGGCCCGGTTGAGGCCGTGGTCTTCCCTCATCCGCGCGACATCCGGTGCTGCGGTCCTCTAACAGTCGGTGCATGGCCGCCGTTGCCACCACCGCCTCGGTCGTCGCCGCCTTTTCCATTTCTGCCACCATTGCGAAAATAAACAAGGATTAAGGGAGGGTCATCGGGCCGTGTTCGTTCAGCCCGCACCTTCCATGTTAGGCGGTAGAAGATGGCCTATGATAATCCAAGAACAATCAACGAAGAACGGGGGTACAATTATTCACTTAAAGAATATACAAAACCCCTACCTCGTAATTGACGTCGAATGTCGACGAGCCGCAGAAGATGAGCGTCACAGTAGTCGGGCGTTGCGGAAGACGACGTCGCAGAGAATGGTGTTGTCCTGTCAAAGTGGGAGGAAGAGTCTTTTTCATGACGCGGGAAGAGAATTCGAAGACAACGTAGATTTCCTTGACGTCGGGGTGCGTTCGAGGAAGAAACGTCGTTGGAAGAAGTCCCTTGCATTCTTCATCGGAGATGTTCTTCATTGAAGAACAATGTTCTTCATCGAAAAAGGATCACCTCTCTTCTAATTCTCCAGAGCCTTCCCAATAGTAAACTTGCCAACGCAAAAGAAATAAAAGGCTCCCAATTTAATAGAATTGCCATGCAATTCAAATTAATTCAAAAGAGGTTCCAATTAATTAATGCAGAAATTAATTAGATAGGTTGAAACATTCAATGGGTGGGAGGTGGAGAGGCTCTACCATAATAAATATAAGGAGTTGTCAAAAAAATAAATAAGGGGTATTAATGGGGAGTTGAGGGGAGGTGAAAGGGTTTGGGTTCGTGTGGGCCCACCACACTAAATCCTCTCATGGGAGGTTATGTGGGGTGTGGGCCCCACCCCTAACTTCCTCTTGGAGGAAATAACCACCTCTTAAAATAAAATTGTGTATCACCACAATTTTATTTAATTTAAGATAAATCCTCAAATTATAAATTTCGGCTCGCATAAAACGCAACTACAGTAAAGGTCCCCTTAAGCGAATATCGGCACTGCGAGTTCATCGGTATCCTCGGATTTCAATTCCAAGCACCGGTTCAAAAGATAGAAAAACCCGCATGTACGTTTACTGAACGTACCTGAACAAAACTTCAGAAATTGATTCTGGGCACACCAAACCTCAGAATTAGTAACCGTCAGAAACTGCGGACTCATAAAATTCCAAAGTATTTAAGAAAAATTTCATTGAAATTTCCGGATCTTTACATTACCCCTACCTCAGGGATTTATGTCTCCATAAAGCTACAACACACACTAGGGGAACAAATGGGGGGTACTGAGCTCGCATCTGAGCTTCCCGCTCCCAAGAGCTCTCCTGGAGGTTCTCGTGCTGCCAGCGAATGTGCACCAGAGGAATCGACCGTCCACATAGGTCCCGCTCCTATCGATCCTCAATCTCCACTGGGACCTCTGTGAAAGTCTCCCTATCATCAATGTCCAGCTCCCCATGATCGATGATGTGGGATGGGTCATGTACGTATCTCCTCAGTTGAGATACGTGGAAGACGTCATGCACCCTGTGCAGCTGAGGTGGAAGGGCCATACGGCAAGCCACCTTGCCTACCCTGCTGAGGATCTGGAAAGGTCTGATGAATCGTAGAGATAAATTGCCGCCCCGACCAAATCTCCATAGACCTCATCGAGGTGAGACCCGTAGGAAAATGTGGTCGCCATCCTCGAACTCCAGTGGTCTCCGTCTCCTATCATCATAGGACTTCTGTCTTCTCTGTGTAGTATTCATCCGCTCCTGGATGATCTGCACCTTCTCCGTCTTAGCCTACACCATCTCTAGACATACAAGTGCTGACTCCCCTGGGTCTGTCCAGCACAGAGGTGATCTGCAAGGTCGGTCGTACAATGCCTCGTAAGGTGCCATCCCGATGGTGGAGTGATAGATGTTGTTGTACGCAAGCTCCACCAAGGGTAAGTGATCCCCCCAGCTATGAACAAAGTCAAGGAAACATGCATAGATCATGTCCTAGAGAGTCTGAATGGTCCTCTCAGTATGGACATCCATCTAAGGATGGAAGGCGGTGCTCAGACGTAGCTATATCCCAAAAGCCTCCTGCAACCCCTTCCAAAGCCGGGAAGTAAAGCGTGTGTCCCGATCAGAGACGATCGTCGATGGAACACCATAAAGCCGTATGATCTCCTGTATGTAGAGGTGTCCCAAGATATTTACTAAGCCCTTCTCTCTGATCGGTAGGAAGTGGTCCGACTTGGTGAGTCGGTCGACAATCACCCAGATAGAGTCGTGTCCTCTGGATGTACATGGAAGCCCCGTCATGAAATCCATGGAGATCCTATCCCACTTCCACTCTGGGACCTCTAAGGGATATACCAAGCCTGCTGGTACCTGGTGCTCCGCCTTCACTTTCTGACAAGTGAGGCATCGTGAAATGAACTCTGCTACAACCTTCTTCATATTCGGCCACTAGTGCTATCGTCTGAGGTCATGATACATCTTTTCCACTCTTGGATGTACCGCTAGAGGGGAAGTGTGGAACTCCCTCAGAACCTCCTCCTGTAGTGCAACTGGTACCATGGTACATACCCTGAAGAGGATGACGTGCTCCCCTCCTTCAGAAAATCCATCAGGCACCTGACCTGTGGATATTTGATCACATCGCGTCTCACAGTCAACGTCCCCATGCTGATCCTCTCTGACTCGCTGAAGAAGTGGAGGAGTGACTGTGAGAGACTGAAGAAAGGCTGATCCATATATATCCACAAAGGATATCTGCAATGCTGCTAGCTGCTCCGTCGCCTCTCCTAGCAGCTGAATTCCCGATCTCCTACTGAGAGCATCAGCTACAATGTTCCCCTTCTTAGTAGTATAGACTATCTCAAAGTCGTAGTCCTGGAGGAAATCGAGCCATCTCCACTGTCTCAGGTTCAGGTCCTTCTGCGAGAAGATGTACCTGAGACTCTGGTGGTTAGAGTGAACTGTAAAGCGCTCGCCCATCAGATAGTGCTGTCACATCTTCAAGGTGAAGACCACTACTTCTAACTCCAGGTCATGGGTAGCGTAGTTCTTCTCGTGCTATCTCAACTACTGTGAACCATATGTGATTACCGCTCGATCCTGCATCAGAACACACCCGAGTCTAGTCCCTGGCACGTCGCAGTAAACTATGTACCCAACGCCCTCCTCTGGTAGCCTCAAGATGGGCGCACTGGTCAACCTCCGCCTCAGCTCCTGAAAGATCTACTGGCATCTATCTGACCACACGAAGGGTTTCCCCTTCTTCATCAAAGCTGAAAGTGGTGCTGCAAATCTCGAAAAGTCTTTCAAAAATCTCCGATAGTACCCAGCCAGACTCAGGAAACTCCACACCTCCGTCACGCTCCTAGGTGACTCCCAAGAAAGCACTGCCTCGATCTTCACTAGATCCACTGCTACCCCCACCTTCGAGATGAAGTTTCCCAAAAAGTGAACCTATCGAATCTAGAATTGGCACTTTGAGAGCTTACCATAAATCTGGTGCTCCCAGAGTGTGTCCAGTACTACCCGCAAATGGTAGGCGTGATCCTACTTAGTAGTCGAGTAAATCAGTATGTTGTCGATGAAGACTATGACAAATCGATCGAGGTAAGGCCGGAAGATCCTGTTCATGAGACTCATGAACACTACTGGAGCGTTGGTTACACCGAAGGGAATAACCAAGAACTCATAGTGGCCATACCGACACCTGAAGGCCGTCTTCTGCACATCCTCGTCTCGAACTCTGAGCTGGTGATAGCCTGACCTGAGGTCTATCTTTGAGAACCATCATGCTCCCTTGAGCTGATCGAAGAATTCTTCAATACTCGGAAGTGGGTATTTGTTCTTCACAGTCATCTGATTTAGGCAACGGTAGTCGACACACAGTCGCAATCTCCCATCCACCTTCTTGGAGAAAAAAATCGGAGAAGCATAGGGTGAAACACTAGGTCGGATAAATCCTTTTCCCTGCAAGTCCTCCAGCTATACCCGCAACTCACGAAGCTCGACAGGAGCCATATGATATGCTGGGGTAGATATCGGTGCTGTCCTGGGGTACAAGTCTATGTAGAAGTCTACCTCTCTGCGAGGGGGTAGTCCTGGAACGTCATCAGGAAAAACATCCGCATACTGATCCACCACAACAGGAAAACTCAGACTCCACACATCAACTGCTCCGAGGATGATACTAGCCAACTGATGTGTGATCGGCTGCCCTCTCCTCTGCGTAATTCCATCCTGCACTGCAAAGGCTCCCTTCTCGCCGGTGAAGGTGAACCTGGTCCCATCCGTGCAGACACACCGCACTTTGTGCCTAATACAGTCGATATGAACATGGATTGTAGATAACCAATCCATACCCATGATGACGTTGTAAGGTCTCGACGCGCTACAAAAGGATCCCAACCGAAGCTATCGCCTCCTAGAGTAATCTCACACTACCGACACCAGTGCGTAATCGTCGAGTCTTCTTCCGTAGGAGTCTCTATCCTTAAGGATCGAGCCAACAGCTCCGTCGGAATCTCTGAGCTCCGAACAAGGGCAACGACAATAAAAGAATGACTCACAATTGTGTCTATAAGTACTGAAACAAGGGTGGAGTAAACACAGATAGTACCTCGAATCATATCTGGTGCGCCGTGGTCGTAGGCCTCGACTACCTAGAGCTGAGCCCACCTCTGTCCGACAACTCCCTATGGTCGGGGTGGACCTCCTTGTGGTGGTGGTGGTAGAGCCTCGAAACGTCATCCACCACCTACTGATCGGCCAACTCCTCTGCCTTGTCCGCCCGCTCCCGGCAGACCACCATGGTCAAACCTCCGGATCTACCTGGGAGGTCCCTCTACTGTCTGCTGTTCATCTGCATGGTGGGTCGGGCAGTCATGATACATGTGGCCCTGCCCGCCACATGCATAGCACTTCCTGCTCCTCATAAGTCTGGCTCTGTTTCATGTGCCCCGCACAAACAAACCTATATCCTGAGGTCGCCCACCTGATGGCCTGGTCCTCTTGGACCCTTGTGACATCTGTCTACTGCCGGTTATAGAAGACTCCACTATGTGTCTCCCTACAGTGGGTTTCGCCACTAGTGACTGTTCAACGAGAAAGATCTCTACTAGAAGGACTCGCTCCAGCACCCCCGCCTGTGTCGGGATTCTAAGGGGAATCGTCGAAGCCCTGATCTCATGCCTCAGTCCCTGCTCGAAGGTCCGATCCCTAAAGAACGGGTCCCGTACCATATCCGTGGAGTAGCGTGAGAGGTCAGTAAACATCACGGAGTACTGAGCTACTGTCATGCTGCCCTGCCGCAGATGTAGTAACTCCTGAATCCGCACCGCATGAAGGTTGGTTGGAACAAACTCTGAGAAGAAGTGACTCTAGAAGTTTGTACAAAGAAGTGATTCCTTGTCATGCACCTGGAGCATCAGGATCCACCATCTACCTGCTTCTTCATGTAGAAGACTCGCGACAAGGATCAACATAAGGTCGGCTGGTGTCCCTACCATTCTGAAAACTCTGACGATAACCTCCATCCAATCCTTAGCTGCCTATGGGTTCGTCTCTCCACGGAACCTAGGAGGCATCTGTCACTGGAACTCGTGCAACGCACTCAGGCGGCGTGCACTCTCTGCTGCTGGGGCTGGTGGTATTGGTGGCCCATCAGGTAGTGGTACTGCTGGTGCCTCCACTATGATGGGGCCCTGCACTGAGGCCTCATCGCTCGGTGGGCTACCATCTCGTACGTAACTTAGAAACCTACCTGGCTACCTTCGTGGGGCCATCCCGAAAAGAAACAGGTGCTCCACGGTCAAACAATATACCTGGTGAGTTGACACAAAGTAATCACAAAGAAAAATTTTCAAAGGTAACACACACGCAATCAGTGTTTTTGTGCACTGAGTCGTAAATCAGAGGTGAGGGTCCTGGTGTATGGATACGTCGGCCGCCGCACCAACACTGGACTCCCTGGACTGAAAAACACACTCAATACTCTTAACACTGTTGCTTCACAGAAAGAAAGACCAGAGTCCTGATTTCTGCAGTAGAACCCACTCCTCTAATAACAATTTGTCACGACCTGTCCTCGGGGCCCATGCCGTGACTACCCCAAGCCCACCTTCCATAGGCCAGGGGCTGACGACTAGCACCAAAGGTGTAAATCCCTAAGCTGGGAAGGCATTTCCTTTATAAAAGTAAACAAACACAATAGAGTACACAACCAAAGTAAGCACTAAGTAAACTGAGTACAAAAGTAAATGCTGAAAAGTAAATGAGCCAGTATACAAACCCAACTATAAATCACAGTACAACTAAAATCTAGAAAAACTGCAGTAAAGTAAAACAACAACCACTGAGCCGTCCTCCGGGAATCCCACCTGAAGGTTGGGTACATATGGCCTCCTCAGCACCTAAAGTTAGTCTGTCCGCTCCATGTACGTCTCGCCAAGTGGTCCACCTCCGAGTACCGTCCAGCTCTACAAGTCTCTACCTTGGTCAGTGTTGTCCGTCGTATGCATCCAACACAACGTAGTGCTAGAAAAGGCCATGTAGGGGTGAGTATATGATACTCAATAGGGACCCCGAGACCCCCGAAGGTCTCCCAGAATCCACAAAGTATAAACCAGAGAAGAGAGATACAAACACGAAGTATCAACCAACCCTACTTAGGTATATGCCCATACATATACCTATGTTATCAACCACAGTACGACTCCAACTCTCGAGCCCAAGTACAAACCATTCCTCATAGGAAATAAGTCAATCACATCGATGATTTTGATTGAAAGTCAAGACTCAGCTCACACAGATATACATATTTCAAATAGCGATAGAGATGATCAGATGTAGTCACTGATTCATCTAAGCTATTAGACCCACACAGGATACAAGACCAGCTAAGCTGTCAGACCCACATAGGATACAAGACCAGCTACTCTGCTGGACCCACATAGGATACAAGTACAGAGGTCAAACTGCTAGACCCACACAGGATACAAGAACAAAGGTCAAACTACCGGACCCACACAGGATACAAGAATAGTAATCATCACCGTCGAA
This sequence comes from Viscum album, assembly GCA_963277665.1. Taxonomy (NCBI): domain Eukaryota; kingdom Viridiplantae; phylum Streptophyta; class Magnoliopsida; order Santalales; family Viscaceae; genus Viscum; species Viscum album. The sequence continues at coordinate 1,086,514,408 of OY728151.1, forward strand.
CCCACAGAGGATTCCAGTATGGTATTCATCACTGTCGAACCCATGAAGGTTCCCAGTATAGAAGTCGATGCAGTCACAGCCAACTCTAGGGTTCCCGCACATAGCATGCTCGATTCCGGGAGGGTCCGCTCCTCGAGCAAAAGGGGGTCGATACATCAACTATCATGAAGTATAGAGTTGATGTATCTTGAAGTTTCGTCTCATCAAAAGAAACCCAACGCGACAGACGGTGCGTCAATCAGACTCCCGGTCTGAGAGATATTGGCTTTTCCGCTCCAGGGGCCCAATTGGAATTACGCTCGTTCCAAACCCGGTCATTTTCCAAAGCCATCCAAAACTCACTTAGAGTATCACAAAAGGACCATCTCATCACGAGGATCCCAGTTCTACAGACGGCGCGTCGATCGGACGCACGGTCGTGAAGCTATTCACATTTAAGCGAAACAGGCCCGACCTGTCATGCCCGGTGGGCTGGCGGGTCAGCCCGTCCTGGCTCAATGGGTCCGACCCGATTGAGGGATTGGCCTGGCCTGGCAGGGCGCGACCCGGTACTTGCCGCTGGTGGCCCGGCCTGGCGGCCGGCCGCGGCTCGACCAACTGGCCGAGCGGTCTGGGGGGCGCGACCCCTCCTGCCCGACCGACCGAAGCCGGTCGACTCTTCTGGTGCGATCGACCCGCTCAGGTGGGCCACTGTCTTCCGCACGTGACACCCAACAGTACCAAGGCCTTCAACCTAGCCGGCAGGCGGCCGGCCGGTTCGCCGCCGAAGCGGCCCGCAGAGCGCGGGCCGTAGTCCTCTGCAGCGGGGTGTCACATGGCGCCACGGTCCTCCTATTCGGCCGGCTACGACCGACTACAGCCGACCGGTTCTTCCTCGGCCGAGTGGCCCGGTTGCAGCCACAGTCTTCCCTCCTCTGCACGACATCTGGTTCCACAGTCCTCTAATGGTCGGTGCATGGCCGCCGTTTCCATCGCCGCCTCGGTCGTCGCCGCCTCTTCCATTTCCGCCTCCATTGCGAAAATAAACAAGGATTAACAGAGGGTCGTCGGGCTGTGTTCGTTCAGCCCGCGCCCTCCGCATTAGGCGGTAGTAGATGGCCGATGATAATCCAAGAACAATCAATGAAGAATGGGGTACAATTATTCACTTAAAGAATATAAAAAACCCCTACCTCGTAATTGACGTCGGACGTCGACGAGCTGCGGAAGACGAGCATCGTGTTAGTTGGGCATCGCGGAAGAAGGTGTCATGAAGAACGGTGTCGTCCCATCAACGTGGGAGGAAGATTTGTTGTCGTGACATGGGAAGAGAATTCGGAGACGAAGTAGATTTCCTTGATGTCAGGGTGCGTCTGAGGAAGAAGCGTCATTGGAAGAAGTCCCACACGTTCTTCGTCGGGGGTGTTCTTCGTTGAAGAATGATGCTCTTCATCGAAAAAGGATCACCTCTCTTCTAATTCTCCGAAGCCTCCCTAATAGTAAACTTTCCAACGCAAAAGAAATAAAAGGCTCCCAATTTAATAGAATTTCCATGCAATTCAAATTAATTCAAAAGAGGTTCCAATTAATTAATGCAGAAATTAATTAGATAGGTTGGCACATTCAATGGGTGGAAGGTGGAGAGGCTCTACCATAATAAATATGAGGAGTTATCAAAAAAATAAATAAGGGGTATTAATGGGGAGTTGAGGGGAGCTGAAAGGGTTTGGGTTTGTGTGGGCCCCACCACACTAAATCCTCTCATGGGAGGTTATGTGGGGTGTTGGCCCCACCCCTAACTTCCTCTTGGGGGAAATAACCACCTCTTAAAATAAAATTGTGTATCACCACAATTTTATTTAATTTAATATAAATCCCCAAATTATAACTTTCGGCTCGCATAAAACACAACTGCAGTAAAGGTCCCCTTAAGCGAATACCGGTGCTGCGAGTTCATCGGTGTCCTCATATTTTAATTTCAAGCACCAGTTCAAAAGATAGAAAAACCCACACATACGTTTACTGAACGTACCCAAACAAAACTTCAGAAATTGATTCCGGGCACACCGGGCCTCAGAATCAGGCGCCGTCAGAAACTGCGAACTCGTAAAATTCCAAAGTGTTTAAAAGAAAATTTCCTTGAAATTTCTTGGTCTTTACAACTACATTCTCCTAGATGAAATTTAAGTCTCAATAGAACCTCTACTCCTTTGAAATCCTCCAAAAATCTCCAATATTAAAATATCATAAAGGAATGGGATAAAAAGGTCTATTACATTACATATAACATGAAGGTGCACTCCAATATGTCTAAAGAAATTTGGATAGAAGCACCAAATTTTTCTGTTTACCTAGTTAAATGAAGTCCATTGAAACTAGTGGGGTAGGAGATTCCTGAGTAGATGTAGTCTAGAAAACTAATGGAAATTCATCATCTAAAAGTTTTCAAAAATTTACATATATTCACATTTATGCTAAGGAGAGGGGAAATCCTAAGTCCAAGTCCCAATTTTTTTCTTTGTGGGATATGAAGATGAAAATTTTGGTTATCAACTATAAGATAATAATATTTAGAAGATTGTTAAAGCTCTAGATGTTATCTTTAATGATAGGGTCTTATATAAATAATGGAACTTTGTAGAGGATGGAGTTGAGTTCAAAGAATTAACAGGTCAGACTCATGTTGATTTGGATGGGAGAACCCGAAATTACACTTATTCTAGTGAGATCAAATGTTGGATTAAGTGTTCTAGAAGATAAAGCAATAGAAGATATACTTATTGCTTAAAGGTTGTAGAGGTATGAAAGAGAACTCAAAAAGTTTGGACTTTGGAATAAAGGGAACCAAAAGATGTAGTATCAGTAGGATAAGAATCAAAAATAGAATTGAAAAGTTATTTCAAATTTATATGATTGATACAAATATTTTTTCCTGACTTTTACTACTCACTTATAATGGATGAGGGAGTGCCTGATATCCCAGAAGAAGAATCAACACTTAGTGATTTTTAAAAATGGAATTCATCTATGGAAGAGGAAATGGATTCAATATATTTCAATGATACTTGGGAACTAAAAATTTTACCGTAGGGAAATAAATTAATTAATAATAAATTGGTTTTTTAGTTGAAGGAATAAGTTGATAAAAAATATGCATAAAACTAGGATGTTGGTGAAATGATTTCAACAAAAATATTGAGTGGATTTCTATGAAATATTTTCACTGGTAGTAAAACATACCACCATATAGATGGTCTTAAACTTGGTTGCTACTGATTATTTGTGATAAAAAATTGATTTAAAGAAAAAAAAATTTCATAATGATTTAGAGGAACACGTTTACATGAAGTAACCAACTGGTTTCAAGGTTGATCAAAATAATGACTTGGCGTGTAAGATGAAATGTAGTCTCTAAGGCTTGAAATAATCACCAAGGAAATGAAACTAGAAATTCAACATGTCCAAGGTTGAAAAGTGTTTCATGAAAAGAAACTTAGATCATTATTTCTATCAAAAAGTATTTACAGATACTTTCTTTATCAACTTTCTCCTTTATATTGATGATATGCTTCTGATGGGTCTAAACATTCAAAAGATCCAAGAATTGAAATTTGAGTTATCAAGAACATTCAAAATGAAGGATCTTACTGTTGAAAATAAGATTAATGATATGAGGATTAAAATATTTTGGAGCACTAGGAATTTAGTATTGTCTCAAAGGGAGTACATCTAAAAGGTCATCGAGTGATTTTCAGTGACCCGATGTAAATCAGTTTCATCTCCTCTAGCCAGATGATTTAAATTGTTAAAAGGGAAAGTAACATGAATTGATGATGAGGAAAAATACATGGAAAAAGTTTAGTTTTATTTACCAGTTAGAAGTTTTATTTATTTTATGGTATACACTTACTTTGGCATTGAATTTGTTGTGGGAGATGTCATCCAATATATGGAAAATCTGGTGAAAGTACGTTAAGAAGTCATGAATTGGATCATCCGGTATAAAAAATATACAAGATATCTCCTTATACTTTGTGATATCCAAAAGATTTCAAGGGTATGTTGACATGAATCTTGGGGGTGATTATGAAATTTACAATAGTATAATAGGATTTGCGTTTACATTTGAAGGAACAAAGATCAATGTGATGTATAATTTATAGTCATTAGTTTAACTATTTACCATAGAGTCATAATATATAGTCATAAAAAATCACCAAATGGGATGGTTTTTAAAGACCCATAAATTTCAAGGATTTTTTTTCTTAATTTCTTTGGGATTCTACGAGTACGCAGTTTCTGACGGCACCTGATTTCGAGGCCCAGTGTGCCCGGAATCAATTTCTGAAGTTTAGATCGGGTACGTTCAGTGAACGAACGAGCGAGTCTTCCTAACTTTTGAACCGGTGCTCGGAATCGAAATCTGAGGGCACCGATGAAACCTCAACGCCGGTATTTGCTTAGGAACACCTTTTCCGAAGGTGCGTTTTCTCGGGAAGAGTTGTTAAAAATGTGAAGAATAAAAATATAGTTGTTTTACAATTATATTTTTATTACACCACTGATGGTTTAAGTGTTATGGGAAAGAAAGTTGTGAGGAAGTTGGGGTGGGGCCCACACGATCCCCCACCTACTTCAATTTCCCTAACACCCCATTAAACCCCCTCTAGCATTTAATTTGTAACTCATCCTCTTCCCCTCCTTAATGCAAGTCAACTCTCACATTAAATTGTTTGATTAAAGATATTCATTTAATTTAATTAAGAGTTTGAATTTTGAATATTTGGAATTCATGGAATGTGTTAATAAAATAAGGATAAACCTTATTTTATTTGGGGTTGGTTTTGTTGTGAGAGAACTTTGGGAGAGAATACTCTAAGTTTGAAGAACGTGAAGAACGCCAAGACTTCGACGAAGAACGCCGTCACCGCAAGGAGAGATCGACGAGACGTCTCTTCTTCTCTCCGCAGCTGGTGTGTGACGATGTTCCATTCTTAGACGTACACCATTTTATCTTCTCTCCACATAAAAGAAAGGGGGAGCCACTTCCTCCTCATATGATCTCCATCGACGTACGGAGCTTCATCCCGCGACGCCGTTTTCCACAACGCTAGCTTCCGCGAACTTCTTCGAGGTAGGGGTTGTTCATCATTAAAGAATTATTAATTGAAGTTCTTGGTTAATTCTTAGCCACCTGTTATCATAATAACGGGAGGAGGTTGGACCGCACGAACCTGGTCGAACCTCCTCCCCTTTTTATTATTGAATTTTCTTGTGGCTTGGACGAAGGCGACGCGGTGCTGTTGCACCGCGCGGGAATGAGAGAACCACGATGATGGAGCGCGGCGCCGTCACACCGTGACGGTAAGGCCGAAGAAGGCCACGGCCAGGAGCGGTCCGCGGCAGAGGAGCGCGGCGCCGTCGCGCTGTGTCGGAACACCGAGGAGGGCCGCGGCCGGGGAAGGCCGTGGCGGAGGGGTGCGGCGCCGTCGCGCTGCGCCGGACGGAAGGAGCCGTGGCCTATGGCCGTGGTGGTTCGGGGAAGCGGCCGACTGAGACGGCCGCTAGAGCTAGCTAGAGGCGGGACCCCCTGGGTCCCACAGGTTCGGTTAAGGCCGACCATAAATGGCCGGCCGTTTATCAATCAAGGGGGGCAGAGCCCCCCCCCCCCCCCCCCGCGTCCGCTCAGCACGCAGGCACCCAGGCCGGGCCGGGTCGGACCCCCCACGCCGGTCCGGGCCGCACCGGCTGGTCCGGGCCACGCCAGCCCAGCTGGGCCGCGCCCAACTGGGCCGGACCCGGACCAGGCCCAAACCCCCTGTTTTCGGATAGATCCGTTCAAATGACCATAACTTGGGCTACAAACCTCCGATCGACGCACCGTCAGTTGCGTAGAGATCCTTGGATTGAGACGGTCATTTTGGTATACTAAAATCAAGGTTTCGGAGAATTTTGTGTACGGAAGGATTGGTTCGAAGACGAAACCAACCGGGCCCTCGGAGCGGAAATGCTTATAACTTGAGCCCCGAACGTCCGATTGATGTGCCGTCGACTTTGTTGGATTACTCTTAGTGAGACTATTATTTTGGATTACTTCAATCGAGGTTTGGATGTAGTTTGAGTATGGTCAGTTTGGTTTTTACTTAAAAACCAACCGGACCCCTGGGACGAAAAAACCAATAACTCTCAGACTGGGCGTCCGATTGACGCGCCGTCTGTCGCGTTGAGTTCCTTTTGTCGAGACGGAACTTTGGGATACATAAAATCCAGACTTCGTGTCAGTTGATGTATCGACCCCCCCTTGGCTCATGGAGCGGACCCTCCCGGAATCGAGCATGCTGTGTGCGGGAACCCTAGAGCTAGCTGCGACTGTGACGATGATGACGACTGTACTGGGATCCTCTGTGGGTTCGACAACGACGAAGACCTTACTGAAATCCTCCGTGGGTTCGACGACGATGACTACTGTTCTTGTATCCTATGTGGGTCCGACATTACTACTGTTCTTGTATCCTGTGTGGGTCCGGCAGTACGTGACTACTGTTCTTGTATCCTATGTGGGTCCGACAGTATTTGACTCTGTACTTGTATCCTATGTGGGTCCGACAGAGTAGCTGGTCTTGTATCCTTTGTGGGTCCGACAGCTTAGCTAGTCTTATATCCTGTGTGGGTCCGACAGCTTAGATGAATCAGTGGCTACATCTGGTCATCTCTATCATCTTATGAAGAAGTATACCTGTGTGAGATGAGTCTTGACTTTCAATCTTTATCTTCAATATGATTGTTTTTCTATCCTATGTGGATGGGGTTGTGTTATCTTGTGTGGATTGGATTGTGCTATCCTGTGTGGACTAGATCGAACTTGGGCTCGGATGTTGGATCCGAACTGGAATTGATGACTTAGGTATATGTATGGGCATATACCTAAGTAGATTTGGTTGTTACTTCGTGATTGTATCTTTCCTTTGTGGTTTATCCTTCGTGGATTCTGGGAGACCTTCGGGGGTCTCGGGGTCCCTACTGAGTAGCGTATACTCACCCCTGCACGGGCTATGCCCGCACTACATTGTGTTGGATGCAGACGACGAACAACGTTGATCGAGGTAGGAGCTCATGGAGCTGGATGGTACCTGGAGGTGGATCACTGGACGGGACGTACACGGAGCGGACGGCTAGAGCCGAGGAGCAGAGGAGACCATATGTACCCACCCTTTAGGTGGGATTTCTAGAGGATGGCTTGGTGTGGCTGCTTTACTTTTCTTCTACTGTACTCTCTTTTCAGTTGTACTTTACTTTCAGTTGGGTTTGTATACTGGCCCATTTACTTTCCAGCACTTACTATTGTACTTAGTTTACTTAGTGTTTACTTCTTCTTTCATACTTTGTGGTGTTTGTTTTCTTACTTAAAGGAAATGCCTTCCCTTATATCGGGTTTACACCTTTGCTGCTAGTCGCCAGCCCCTGGCCTATGGAAGGTGGGCTTGGGGTAGTCACGACACGGGTTCCAAGGACGGGTCGTAAAAAATTGGTACCAGAGGAGTTCGGTTCTACTGCAGAACTAATGACTCTGATCTTTCTACTTTTTGTAGCAATAATGTTAAGGGTATTGATTGTGGTTATCAGTCCAGGGAGTCCAGTGTTGGTGCAGCGGTTGATGTATCCATACACCAGGACCCTGGCTTCTGATTTCCGACTCAGTGCACGAAAACATTGATCGCATGTGTGTTTAAAAAGTTTTCTTTGTGATTACTTTGTGTCATCTCACCAGGTATACTATATTGACCGTGGCACACCTATCTCTTTTCAGGATGGCCCCACGATGACAGCCAGCTAGGTTTCCAAGTTTTGTATGAGACGACAGCCCACCGAGCGACGAGGCCTCGGTGCAGGGACCTATTACAGTGGAGGCACCAGCGGTACCTCTACCCGCCGATCCACCAATGCCACCAGCCCCATCCGATGAGAGTGCACGTCGCCTTAGTGCACTGCATGAGTTTCAACATCAGAGACTGCCCAGGTTCTGTGGGGAGATAGACCCTCAGGCAACCGAGGACTGGCTGGAGGCTGTTGTATGAGTTTTTAGGTTAGTAGGGATACCAGCTGACCTCATGGTGATCCTTGCAGTGAGTCTCCTACACGCGGCATCAAGTAGATGGTGGAGCCTGATTCTCCAAGTGCATGACGAGGCACCTCTCCTTTGGCCAGACTTCAAGAACCTCTTTCGCTCAGTGTTCGTTCCAGCCACCCTCCGTGCGGTGCGCATTCAGGAGATACTACATCTAAGGCAGGGCAGCATGACAGTAGCCCAGTACTCGGCGAGATTTACCGATCTCTCATGCTATTCCACGGACATGGTACATGACCCATTCTTTAGGGCCCGAACCTTCAAGCAGGGACTGAGGAATGAGATCAGGGCTTCGATGATCTCCCTTAGTATTCTGACGCAGGCATGAGTACTAGAGAGATCCCTTCTTGTAGAGAGCTTTCTTGCTGAGCCTACACCAGCAGCGAGACCTACCGCAGGGCATCACGTAGCAGAGTCTTCTGCAGCTGGCAGTCTATGGATGTCACAGGGGTCCAAGTGGACCAGACCATCAGGCAGACGACCTCAGGATACTAGCTTGGAGGTGCGGGGCACACGCAGTAGAGCCAACCTTTCAAGGAGCAGACAATGCTATTCATGCGGCGGGAAGGGCCACATGGCTTGTGACTGCCCGACCCTCCATGCAGAGGAGAAACATGCGGTTGAGGGACCACCCAGGAAGAGGCAGAGGTTCGACCGTGGTGGTCCGCAGAGAGAAGGCGGATGAGGCAGAGGAGCTGGACGAGCAGCAGGTGGTGGGAAACTCTTTGAGGCTCTACCACCACCACCACCAGGAGGTCCACCCCGACCACAGGGAGCTGGCGGATAGAGGTAGGCTCAGCTTCAGGAAGTGGAGGCCTACGACCACAATGCACTAGAGATGATTCAAGGTACTATCTGTGTTTACTCCACCCTTGCTTCAATTCTTATAGAAACATGAGTGAGTCATTATTTCATTGCCTCTACCCTTGTTCGGAGCTCTAAGATTCCGACGGAGCCATTGGCTCGATACTTACGGCTAGAGACTCCTACGGGAGAAGACTCGGTGATTACGCACTGGTGCCGTTAGTGTGAGATTACTCTAGGAGGCGAGAGCTTTGGCTGAGATCTTCTTGTAGCGGCGTCGAGGCCTTACGATGTCATCTTGGGCATGAATTGGTTATCTACAGTCCATGCTCAGATCGACTGTATTAGGCACAAGGTGCGGTGTGTCTGCACCGATGGGAGCAGGTTCACTTTCACTGGAGAGAAGGGAGCCTTTGCAGTGTAGGATGGACTCACACAGAGGAGAGGACAACCGATCACTCATAAGTTGGATAGCCTCATCCTAGGAGCAGTGGACATACAGAGTCCAAGTTTTCTTGTAGTGGTGGATCAGTATGCGGACTTTTTTCCTGATGACATTCCAGGACTACCTCCTCATAGAGAGGTAGACTTCTACATTGACCTGTACCCTGGAAAAACCCCGATATCCACTCCATTATATTGGATGTCTCCCACTGAGCTTTGAGAACTACGAGTACAGCTGGAGGACTTGCAGGGAAAGGGATTCATCCGACCCAGTGTTTCACCATGGGCTTCCCCGATTTTGTTCGCCAAGAAGGCGGATGGAATCTTGCAACTGTGTTTCGATTACCGCCGCCTGAACTAGGTGACTGTGAGGAACAAGTATCCACTTCTGAGGATTTACGACCTATTTGATCAGCTCAAGGGAGCACAATGGTTCTCGAAGATAGACCTCAGGTCAGGCTATCAGCAGCTCAGAGTACGAGATGAGGATGTGCAGAAGATGGCCTTCAGATGTCGGTATGGCCACTATGAGTTCTTGGTTATGCCTTTTGGTGTGACCAATGATCCAGCAGTATTCATGAGTCTCATGAACAGGATATTCCAGCCTTACCTCGATCGGTTTGTTGTGGTCTTCATTGAAGACATATTGATATACTCGACTACTGAGGAGGAGCATGCCTACCACTTTCCGGTTGTACTGGACACACTCCGAGAGAACTGGATTTATGGTAAGCTCTCTAAGTTTCAGTTCTGGATACGTGAGGTCCACTTCTTGGGGCACGTCATCTCTGAGATGGGAGTTGTGGTGGATCCCACAAAGATCGAGGAAATGCTAGCTTGGGAGCCACCCAAGAGCGTGATAGAGGTGCGAAGTTTCTTATGTCTAGATGGGTACTACCGGAGATTTGTGACAGACTTCTCCAGAGTTTCAGCACCACTCTCATCTTTGACGAAGAAGGGGAAACCCTTCGTGTGGATAGATAGATGTCAGTAGAGCTTCCAGGAGCTGAGACAGAGATTGACCAGTGCACCCATCTTGAAGCTACCAGAGGAGGGAGTAGGGTACGTAGTCTACTGCGATGCATCAGGGACCGGACTCGGGTGTGTCCTAATGCAGGAGTGGGCAGTGATCACCTATGTATCATGAAAGTTGAGGAAGCACGAGCAGAACTACGATACCCATGACCTGGAGTTAGCAGCAGTGGTCTTCGCTTTGAAGATGTGGAAGCACTATCTGATGGGCGAGCGCTTTACAGTCTATTCTGACCACCAGAGTCTCAGGTACATCTTCTCGCATAAGGACCTGAACCTGAGATAGTGGCGATGGCTTGAGTTCCTCCAGGACTATGACTTTGAGATAGTCTATACTCCTGGAAAGGGGAACGTAGTAGCTGATGCTCTCAACAGGAGGACGAGCATTTAACTACTTGGAGAAGTGATAGAGCATCTAGCCACTTTGCAGATATACTTCATGGATAGAGATGGAGCATCCTTTCTTCAGTCACTCATAGTCACTCCACTTCTTCAGCGGGTTAGAGAGGCACAGTGTGGGGACGTTGACTGTGAGATGCAGCGTGCACAGATTTCCACAGGACAGGCACCTGATGGTTTTTCTATAGGAGGAGAGCACATAATCCTTTTCATAGGACATACCATGGTACCAGCTGCATTACAGGAGGAGGTGATGAGAGAGTTTTACACTTCCCCTTTCGCGTTACATCCATGGGTAGTGAAGATGTACCAGGATCTCAAACGACAGCACTGGTGGCCGGGTATGAAGAAGGATGTGGCAGAGTTCGTTTCTCGATGCCTCACCTGCCAGTAGGTGAAGGCGGAGCACCAGGTACCAGAAGACTTGGTACAACCCTTGTAGGTCCCGGAGTGGAAGTGGGATGGGATATCTATGGATTTCGTGACTGGAATTCCATGTACTTCCAGAGGTCACGACTTTATTTGGGTGATTGTCGACCGACTCACCAAGTCGACCCACTTCTTACCCATCAGAGAGCAGGGATAAGTGGAGAGCTTGGGACGCCTCTACGTTCAGGAGATCGTACAACTTCATGGTGTTCCATCATCTATCATCTTCGATCGAGATGATCGCTTTACTTCCAGGCTTTGGAAGGGGTTGCAGGAGGCATTCAGGATGCAGCTACGTCTGAGCACCGCCTTTCACCCTCAGACGGATGGTCAGACGGAGAGGACCATTCAGATACTCGAGGACATGCTCTGTGGATGTGTCCTAGACTTTGGTCATAGCTGGGAGGATCACCTACCCTTGGTGGAGTTTGCGTACAACAACAACTACCACTCCACAATCGAGATGGAACCATACGAGGCATTGTACGACCGACCTTGCAGATCACCTCTGTGCTGGACAGACCCTGGGGAGTCAGAACTTGTGGGACCATAGATGGTCCAGGCCACGACAGAAAAGGTCAAGGTCATCCAGGAGCAGATGAGGATAGCTCGGAGCCGATAGAAGTCTTATGCTGACAGGAGGTGGAGACCACTAGAGTTCGAGGATGGTGACCACGTTTTCTTGCGGGTATCACCTCGACGTGGATTACAGAGATTTGGCTGGGGCGGCAAGTTATCTCTGTGCTTCATCAGACCATTCCAGGCTCTTAACAGGATAGGCGAGGTGGATTATCGCCTAGCTCTACCACCTCAGTTGCACCGGGTGCACAACGTCTTCCACGTATCTCAGCTGAGGAGATACGTGCATGACCCGACGCATATCATCGACCACGGGGAGCTGGACATTGATGATGGGGAAACTTTTGTGGAGTTCCTGGTGGAGATAGAGGATCGACATGAGCGGGTCCTACGTGGGCGGTCGATTCCTCTTGTACGCATCAGGTGGCAGCACGGGAATCTCCAGGAGAGCACTTGGGAGCAGGAGGGTCAGATGCGTGCTCAGTACCCTCATTTGTTTCCCTAGTTTGTGATGTATCTTTATGGGGACATAAAGCCCTGAGTTGGGAGTAATGTAAAGACCCATAAATTTCAAGGAATTTTTTTCTTAATTTCTTAGGGATTTTACGAGTACACAGTTTCTGATGACATCTGATTCCGAGGCCCGGTGTGCCCGGAATCAATTTCCGAAGTTTAGCTCAGGTACGTTCAGTTAACGAACAAGAGGGTTTTCCTAACTTTTGAACCGGTGCTCGGAATCAAAATACAAGGGCACCAATGAAACCGCAACACCGGTATTTGATTAGGAACACATTTTCCAAAGGTGCATTTTCTCGGGAGGAGTTGTTAAAAATGTGAAGAATAAAAATATAGTTGTTTTACAATTATATTTTTATTACACCACTGATGGTTTAAGTGTTATGGGAAAGAAATTTGTGAGGAAGTTGGGGTGGGGCCCACACAAGCCCCCACCTCCTTCAATTTCCCTAACACCCCATTAAACCCCTTCTAGCATTTAATTTGTAACTCATCCTCTTCCCCTCCTTAATGCAGGTCAACTCTCACATTAAATTGTTTGATTAAATCTATTCAATTAATTTAATTAAGAGTTTGAATTTTGAATATTTGGAATTCATGGCATGGGTTAATAGAATAAGGATGAACCTTATTTTATTTGGGGTTGGTTTTTTTGTGAGAGAACTTTGGGAGAGAATACTCAAAGTTTGAAGAACGCGAAGAACGCCAAGACTTCGACGAAGAACGCCGTCACCGCAAGGAGAGATCGAAGAGCCGTCTCTTCTTCTCTCCGCAGCCGGTGTGTGAAGACGTTCCTTTCTTGGACGTACGCCATTCCATGTTCTCTCCACGTCAAAGAAAGGGGGATGCCGCTTCCTCCTCAGACGATCTCCATCGACGTACGAAGCTTCATCCCGCGACGCCGTTTTCCGCAACGCTAGCTTCTGCGAACTTCTTTGAGGTAGGGGTTGTTCATCATTCAAGAATTATTAATTGACATTCTTGGTTAATTCTTAGCTGCTGGTTATCAGAATAACAGGAGGAGGTCGGACCACACGAACCTGGTCGAACCTCCTCCCCTTTTTTTATTGAATTTTCTTGTGGCTTGGACGAAGGCGACGCGGTGCTGTTGCACCGCGTGAGAACGAGAGAACCACGACGGTGGAGAACAATGCCGTCACGCTGCGCAGGTAAGGCCGAAGGAGGCCGCGGCCAGGAGTGGGCCGCGGCAGAGGAGCGTGGCGCCGCATCGGAACACCGAGGAGGGCCGCGACCGGGGTGGGTCGCGGCGGAGGGGCGCCGCGCCGGATGGAAGGAGCTGCGGCCTATGGCCGCGGTGGTTCGGGGAAGCGGCCGGCTGAGCCGGACATTGGAGCTAACTGGAGGCGGGACCCTGCGGGTCCCGCGGGTTTGGTTAAGTCCGGCCATAAATGGCCGACCATTTATCAATCAAGGGGGGCAGCGCCCCCCCCCCCCCCCCCCCCCCCCCCCCCCCCCCCCCCGCGCGTCCGCTCAGCGCACGGGCACCCAGGCCGGACCGGCCGCACCGGGCCGGGCAGCCCGTGCCAGGCTGGACCGCCGCGCTGGGCTGGGATGCACCGGCTGGGCCGGGCTGCACTAGCCAGGCTGGGCCGTGCCCAACTGGGCCGTACCTGGACCGGGCCCAAACCCCCTGTTTTCGGACAGATCCGTTCAAACGCCCATAACTTGGGATACGGACCTCCGATTGACGCACCGTCAGTTGCGTAGTGATCCTTGGATCGAGATGGTCATTTATTTATACTACACTCAATGTTTTGGAGAACTTTGTATATGTCTTGGTTGGTTCGAACAAAAAACCAACCGGGCTCTCGGAGCGGAAACACTTATAACTTGAGCTCCGGACGTCCGATTGACGTGCCATCGACATTATTGGATTCCTCTTAGTGAGAAGATTCTTTTGTCTTACTAAGATCGAGGTTTGGACGCAGTTGGAGTATGGTCAGGTTGGTTTTGACTTAAAAACCAACTGGGCCCCTGGGACGAAAAAGCCAAGAACTCTCAGACCGGGCGTCCGATTGACGCGCCGTCTGTCGCGTTGAGTTCCTTTTGTCGAGATGGAACTTTGGGATACATCAAATCCGGACTTCGTGTCAGTTTATGTATATAATCCCCCTTGGATCATGGAGCGGACCCTCCCGAAATCGAGCATGCTGTGTGCGGGAACCCTAGAGCTGGCTGCGATTGCGACGATGACGACGACTGTATTGGGATCCTCCGTGGGTTCGGCAGTGACGACGACCGTACTGAAATCCTCTGTGGGTTCGACGATGATGACTACTGTTCTTGTATCTTGTGTGGGTCCGACAGTACTACTGTTCTTGTTTCCTGTGTGAGTCCGGCAGTACGTGACTACTGTTCTTGTATCCTATGTGGGTCTGGCAATATTTGACTCTGTACTTGTATCCTATATGGGTTTGGCAGAGTAGCTGGTCTTGTATCCTTTGTGGGTCTGACAACTTAGGTAGTCTTGTATCCTCTGTGGATCCAACAGCTTAGATGAATCAGTGGATACATCTGATCATCTCTATCATCTTATAAAGAAGTATACCTGTGTGAGATGAGTCTTGACTTTAAATCTTTATCTTCAATATGATTGTTTTTCTATCCTATGTGGATTGGGTTGTGTTATCCTGTGTGGATTGGATTGTGCTATCCTGTGTGGACTAGATCAGACTTGGGCTCGGATGTTGGAGCCGAACTAGAATTGATGACTTAGGTATATGTATGGGCATATACCTAAGTAGAGTTGGTTGTTACTTCTTGATTGTATCTTTCCTTTGTGGTTTATCCTTCGTGGATTATGGGAGACCTTCAAGGGTCTCGGGGTCCCTACTGAGTAGCGTATACTCACCCCTACACGGGCTATGGCCGCACTACGTTGTGTTGGATGCAGACGACGGACAACGCTGACCGAGGTAGGAGCTCGTGGAGCTGGACGGTACCTGGAGGTGGATCACTGGACGGGACGTACACGAAACGAATGGCTGGAGATGAGGAGCAGAGGAGACCATCTGTACCCACCCTTCAGGTGGGATTTCCAGAGGACAGCTTGGTGTGGCTACTTTACTTTTCTACTGCTGTACTCTCTTTTCAGTTGTACTTTACTTTCAGTTGGGTTTGTATACTGGCCCATTTACTTTCCAGCACTTACTATTGTACTCAGTTTACTTAGTGTTTACTTCTGCTTGCATACTCTGTGGTGTCTATTTTCTTACTTAAAGGCAATGCCTTCCCTTATATCGGGTTTACGCCTTTGGTGCTAGTCGCCAGCCCCTGGCCTATGGAAGGCAGGATTGGGGTAGACACAACACGAGTTCCGAGGACGGGTCATGACATGGTTTGGTTGAGACTTCTATCAGTGAAACTCAGGAAGAATTAGGTAAGTGGTTTACTTTACCGTGATAACCAAAGTGTGATTCACTTGGTGAAAATATAGTGTTTCATTACAAGACAAAACATATTGTAACAACTCTGATTTTTTTGACACATTGAAAAATGTTGAATAATATTTTCAAATTAAGGCATAGAGTTTGTGTGGACTTACAGGCCCTATAAAGGCTCGATATTGATATATTAAAAATATTAAATAAAATATATCACACATGTGTAGTTTTTTAGAAATAATAGAATATATCCAAAATGGTGTCTTAGATGGAGAAATTGAGATATCCATTAACTCCATAATGTGGGTTATACCTAAGGCATGACATAACTTTTGTGTTCATCAGACATTTCATTTAAGCATGGTCACAAGAAAAATAATAGACAAATAAATTAATTAAAAAATCTATTGTCTATTAATTTCATAAAACCCAATCCTCCTCGATTTACGTAATGTTATGGACACATCCCATAGTTGTTTTCATAACCCAAAAGCTTTGTAAGAGGATACCATTGGTGAATAACTGCAGGATTGTTGATCGACGATGATCGAAGTTGATAATTTTTAGAGATGATGATGAACACAATGAGTTATTCAACTTCATCACTTGTGGATATATTCTCCTATAATGATCAATATAACTCGAGTTAGGGAATTTTTTTTGTTATCCCCTGTTCTTGATTTATATGATGAAAAAAAATTGATTTAATTAGAAATTAATTCATAGACCATTCTTTATCGATTAACCTGTTGAGAATTTCGTATTCCTAGAATTAGGGATTTGATTTTTTTTTTTAAAATTTGATTATACTCACAATTCTTCAAATTCAATTGAAGATGAAAAAATGAATATGACCTTTGTTTGATTCTCATTTTTCATTTCATTCCTTTTTTCCCACCATTCTTAAAATATACATAATTGGTATTTTGATTGGATAATGATTCAACTATACCTGAAAACCTAAACATTGTGAAATCACCCATTTGTGCAATATATAATTTTTTTGTATTCTATATTGGTATTAGATACATGATATAGGCATGGTGATGATGATAAGAATCTAATGGGGGCATGGGAAATGGTGGTTCTGTGAGATGGATCGACTAAGTATTTCTAGGGGTGTAATGACGAGTGATTTCTAAGAAAAGGGTGGCCAAAATTCATCCACTGATGATAATTTAGGCCTTTTCAACATGATTACAAGTGTTATGGAAAATAATTTCATTAAAAGAGGAGGTTATGACATCAGGAGTGAAGATGTGTGAAGATCTAGAATTTCTAGAAAATTCATATTGACATGGAATTTTGTTGGGAAGGACACATTACATGATCACCCCTTCGTGTGGTGGATAAGGATTATATAAAATATAAATATCACATGTCTATGAAATTAGTCCACATTCTGTGTGACCCCTAAGCTCGAAGATCTATGTGTACCATCCCTGGTATACATGCAAAAATAGAGGAAGATTACACAGGCTTGGTAAGGGTATGTGGACATTGGTAAGACTTGACTTATAGGGAAACACTTTGTGTCCCCAATACACAATATTTACTCCTTTATAGGTATTTTATAACCCTTTATCCCCTCGGTACAACTTCAATTTTATATTGGTTGTGTTACCTCTTTCTAAATCAGTATGGGTGGGTTTTCTTGCTTTGGGTCAAGTTTCCTCATTCCACCCCCAGAGGGTTTAATGTGCCATCAAGTCATGAGAATTGGATGTAAGGTCCACTTGTAGTATTAGATAAGGTATCTATCTCTGAGGCCTAGGGTTGGATCCTTATTCCCATCATTATCCCTAGGTAGGTTCAGGTATCACGTAACCTATATATTAGGCATTTGATCCCCTACATAGTGGGTTTATCCAGTTAGGGTCAGATGTCCCCATTAGCCTTTGGTGTGATTCCTTATCTATGTATCAAAATTTATTATCTAATGATGAGGGGTATTCCAATCTAGTTTATATCTCAAATGATCCCTCTCAGTCCCTTCATACTTAAACATGGAAAGACCTGATGAGTATGACCCCTCAAATGAGTGACATCAGCATAGCGAGACCCAATTAGTGAGTTCTCTTGAGAGAGTGTTACCTTGGAGCCTCAATAAGAATATTTAGGATGGAAATGATGACAAACCTCACCTTTATACTTGAAGTTTTTCTTTTAGTACATCTGGGTTACCTTGTTTATTCCCCCTTTCTTTTGTGATTTAGAGCTGACTCCCTCTTTGATTCTTTATGTTTGGTGATTTTTGGTGTCCTACTGGGTATGTTTATACTCACCCCTATATTGGATTTGTGTGAACCTATCATGTATTATATATATGATAAGCCTTTATATGTATTCTTAGGTAGACCTTGAGTATATGGATCTTAGTGGTGCTAAATTAACCATGAATGGATCTAGGAGTTTTTTTTGGAGTAGTCCCATTTTTGTTAGTAGGTTGGGAACTTATATAGTTTTTGTGGGCTTATATTTGAACCTTTTTAATTTTAATACTCTTTATTTATACTATGATGTGGGATTATAAGTTATTCATGAATTTACAATATTAATTTTTTTATCTTTCTACATTATAATAGTGTATGGAGATGTGTGCATCTGAACAGGTGTTTTAGGTTAAGTCTTCCCATGTGTGTGATATACCTACTTGGTTCTAGTCACCAACATCTATCCTACTATAAGTGGGATTGGGGTGTCACTCTTAGCTTGTTTCTGGCTTGGTGTGTCCTAGTGGTTCAGGTCATGATAGAGTGGTATCAAAGCTAGGTTGTCATAGGAATATAGTTTGAAGATAGTTTAGTTGTAAGGATTGGTTTGGTACGTAGGGAAACAATGATAAATTTTATTGAGTATGGATCTAAAGTTAGAGAACCCAGTGATGGTGGATAATTCAATGTAACTATTCACTGTGAATCTGATAAACTGCTTATTGACTCAGTACACGAAGATGCTAGTTATAGGAAAAAATTTGATACATGCCTCATATATGAACGGATTATTATTTCCATGTCATTCTTGAGTAAAATCCTCAAATATGATCTTTTACCATGGTAAATATTTTTAATTCACAAGATTACACCACATAGACATCTATAAATGGTTATACAATAGGATTGTAATGATGATCATCTTAGTGATGCGACTTTAGTTCTAGGCTCTATTCAGGAAGAGTTTTATCCTAGTGGACAGTGATAAATACTTCTTCCATTGAGAATTAGAAAGAAAAACCCCTAGTTTCTCTAATTTAAATCACCCTCATGCTGGACAGTATATCATTTGAGCTATTCAAGATGACAAGTGTGTAGGTTGATCATGATTCTAGAGTTTCATAGGAAAAGACTATCCAAGTTTCAGGGCAAGATGGACCCGTGGGAAACTAAAGACTAGATAGAGGCAATGGTTTGGGTATTTCACCTTATGGGGAGCACTCATGGTTATTTTGTGGTGATAATAGATAGTATTATTTAGGGAGATGTAGTAAATTGGTGTATCTCTATACTAGTGATGTATAAGGTGTCTTTGAGCATGCAAAGAAGATGGATACTTCTTGCACCAAGATACGTTCACTTGTGACATGTTTTAAAGTATTACAGTCAAGTCAAGGATACCCAAAGTGGATAGTATCAAGGTATGGTGGATGAGTTCTTTTTATAGGCATGTTTAAGTCCAATTTGGTTGTGCTAATGTGTCATAGCTAACTTTGGTTGTAGAGAATAGGCGGGTAAAGGCATGGACTGCTGCAGGCAGTGGAGGATTATGTCCCGAAAGATCCAAGTGTGATCTGAGGTATGATCTATGTATTCTATACTTTAGATGAAATTTTGTTATACATAGGATCAAGACACTATTTAATTTACAAATATAATGTTTGATACTTAAAGATTCTAGTGGAGCCTTCAGCTCGACCCTTGCTGTTAGAGACTCCTACTGGGAGATATTCGATGATCTCATGCTTCTTCTGTTCATGTGACTCGACTCTTAGAGAAGAAATATTCATGTGGGATCTCATCATAGTATTGATGAGTCCATATGATGTCATTCTAGGTATTTATTGGATCTCCATAGTCTATATGCATATTTAATATTACAATTGGAGGATATAGTGCATCCAAATACATGGAATGATATTTTCCTTCATTAGTAAGGAGAAATCCCAGGAAGAGCAGGATGGGATCATATGTAGGAGGATACAATCAATTTATCATTAGTTTTTTATTATTCCCCTTGGTAAATTAGAGGTAAAATTATATATATACTTACACCTAGGGTATACCCCGATATCTATTACAACATATTGTATGGACCTTTTAGATATTTGAGAGTTGAAGGTGTAGTTGGTGGATCTATAGAGGAAGAACTTCGTTAGAACCAGTGTGTTCTTCTGGGAATCCCCAGTTTTGTTTAACAAGTAGGAGGATGAGTGATTGAGGTTATAAATGGATTATAATCACCTTAACTAGGTTTATGTAAAGAATAAGTATCCACTTATGAGAATCAATTACCTATTTGACCAATTGATAGGGGTGACGTGGTTCTCAAATATTGAACTAAGGTTGGGTTATCACTAGCTCTAAGTTTGAGAAGAGAATGCACCAAAAATGACATTCCAATTATTATATGGTCACTATGAGTACTTGATAATATAAATAAACATAAATAATTCCCCATCTATATTCAAAGGCCTCGTGAAATGAATATTTAATCTTTTCTTAGACTGGTTCATGGTAGTCTTCATTGATTACATCCTCATGTACTTTGCATCTAAGGAGAAGTGTTCAAGACATTTGAGGATGGTTCTAGAAATACTATGGGAGCACTACCTTTATGGGAAGATCTCAAAGTGTTCATTTTGGATTCAAGAGATCTACTTCTGAGAACATGTCATCTCAAGGAGAGAGTAATAGTAGACCCAGTGAAGATCATGATAGTGTTATCTTGGGGTCCACCCAAGAGTGTGACCAAGGTTCACAGTTTTCTTGGGATAGCAGGAAATTATCAAAGATTCATACCCAATTTCTCTAAAGTTACAACATAATTGAGTTTTATAACTCTAAAGGGGTATCCTTTCATGCGGAAAGAGAAGTGAAAATAGGCTTATCAAGATTTTCAGTAGAGATTTAAGAGCACCCCCATATTGAGGCTACCAAAGGATGGAGTTGAGTACATGGTGTTCTATGATTCCTCCAAATCTAGGCTTAGATTAATTTTTATGTAGAAGTAGGTTTTTATTTATTATGGTCCCTAACAGTTGATACCTCATAAAAAGTATTATTCAACCCATGATTTTGAGCTAAAAAAATTAGTATTCACCTTATAGACTTGGAGAAACTATCTTATAGGAGGTAGATTCCTCATCTATTATGACCATAAGACTCTCAAGTATATATTCTCATAGAAATATATTAACTTGAGGAAAAGGTGATGACTATATTTCCTACAAGACTATTATTTTGAGATAGTCTATACTCCTAGGAAAGGAATGGTGGCAACATATGCTCTTAGTAGGAAATCCCATTTGCAGTTGTTGAGAAAGGAAATAGAGAATTTGGCCACATTATAGTTGACCTATGTGAATGAGGGTGGAGAATCATATCTCTAGTTAATGGTTGTGATCCCTATACTACTCTATAATACCATGGAAACATAACTTGAGACATCGATAGCGAAATCTTGCATGACCATATATCTATAGGGAATTCTCCTGATGGATTTTCCAAAGGTGAGGAGCACATCACCATTTTATGAGGATGGATGGTAGTACCAACCATGATGTAAGAGGAGTTGTTGAGGGAGTATCATACATACCCTATAACTTACCTAAACCGATTCTTCCTTATGCGACTAAGATGGATCACTATGTGACCTCAAGCATTCCTCCCCATACGCTAGAGGCTACTGACTAGTAGCGAGGTTCTAAGAAATATAGTGGGGAGACTATACCCTCCAGAATAGAGTAATAGTCACACTAGAAATAAGATAAACCAATCATGACATAAAATTCAAGTAGATAACATATTAATATCAAATAATAATAACACTAATAATAATAATAATAATAAACCATTTCATTCAATACTGATTTCCAAAACTATATGTCATGTTGAAATTCATACAAGAAATCAACTAAAAGAAAAACTACAAAATAAGGACTCCAAAAACTCTATCCCAAACCCCATGCTAAATACCATCTTCAAGATCAAATACCATCTAGAAATTAACCAATCAAGAATATATCCCCTTTCCCTTATCCAGACCTATGTCCATAAAGTCTGCCTAGGTACCAAGTGGTTTTTGAATGAGGTGTGAGTCAAACTCAGTAGAATAACACCCAAAGTGTCTAAAATAATACAGTATAAAATAATAGTGCATGAAATAGTATGATAAAAGGGGAATTAATTCATAAATTAATGTATATCATCAAATAAATTTCTGTCCCTATAGCTTTAGGTTGACACTCGGGGTCATCCATACCTACTTCAACACAATGTTGGATGTCTTTACCCATTGGTAGATTCTACTACCTAGGACGAATCACCCATATCACGTGTCAAGTAATATTTTATCTCACCCTCAGTCATCAAGTAACCATACATATCACCCCAAGGATGAAATTAACTATACATCTCTCTCTCAGGCATCATGTTTCTGTGCGTACTGGACTCTGTGTGAATTCCCAAGATAAAACTGCTTATGTGTTCCTATAGAATAATACCATACTAATGGAAAAAGTATCATAGAACCCAGTGTGAATTACCATGATAGGCACACTTATGTTATGAAAGGACATCAAAATCTATGTGAATTCCCATTTTAGATTTGATTTAATATTTTTTCATCAAATTCAAAAAAGATCCAGTGCATTCCAATTTATCAAACATGTCAAACATGTTATCATAATCTATATTGGTTAATTCATCCAAATTACCAATTATCAAACCACTTATCCCATTATTCCAAGAAACCTAATTATCACAATAATTATAACAATTCCACCTCACATTCTATTTATGTCCAATTACCATTTCACACTTCAGTTATGCCATCATGCCATTATTCTAATTAACCACATACATTAAAAGTGATTATTTATCAATCCAATTACCCCAATTCACATGTTAAGAAAATTCACACATTAATACATTCCATAAACAATTTCCAATTAAACATAGGGATCTAGGTTCATATATTCCAAGTTCCAACCTAGTGTTAAAGTTAGGCACACCTCTTGAGTGGCCGCAAGTCCTGATCTCAATTCCAACAGACTCAATGAGAAATGTAGTATTTATAAGAATATGGATTCAACAATTTTAGTGGGTTACCAATTATTATAAGTAATGCACATGGGTTCTGATGTGATCACACATGTTACACACACTAAAAATACAATTCAAACCTTAGGGAGATGTTTCAGACCATCTACCCCAAGAAATGATGAAGAAACCATGAGATCGAGCATATGGATAAATTTGAAACACCATGAACCCCTATGGAAAGTGATTTACACACTCCATCAAGACTGGAAGTATAGGATCCCTAAATAATACATGATGAAATCACCAAAAATAAGAAAAAATCACCGATTCAAGTCATATGGATCAAAGAATGACTCAAGATATTATCAGGAAGTGTTAGATAAATCACAGAATCCTTCAAAAACCATTCTAATTTGTAAATCTTAAGTTACAATTAAATGAGGGTTAATTATAGGCCAAGTGGGGATTTTAGGGGGAGGGGAGATATGATTTTTCCTCTTGTTACTCCAACCCAGCCTAATTCCACTAGCTAGACGGTGGCTTCGTCTAGTGTGCCTACACGGTTAGAGACACCACTAGTCAGCTGGTGAGTATCTACTAGCTATCTAGTGGGACTCCTATAGCTTTACCATGCTACTGGATAGACCACCGACTAGCTGATGGACTATACTTACTAGCTGGTGTCCCTACAACATCTCCAATGCTACATTTCACCTCTAACCTTCCACTAGATCAACTCCTTTGATCCCCCCAAAACTTATGGGACATCACTTTAATCCAATAACATGGATCATTTAAAAACTTAAATTTTTTCAAAAAAAACTTAAATAGGGACATACTTGGTAAAAATATAAGATCTTATAACCTCCCCACTATATAACAGCTCATCCATGAGATGTTCTCCCAAGCATCACTAAGAGGTATTGGTGAAAAATCAACCCACTATTCCCAAATATTAGACTCCCACTCCAGGGTATCCTATTAAACATTCCCATGATTCAACTATACTCACACGAGAGGAACAATCTTCCCTCGAAGATTATTCTCACTATGATCTATGATACAGATCAAATTCTTCTGAAAGGACACATCAACATCAAGCTCAATATCATCAATATATATCATGTGAAAAGGGCTATAGTGACATCTAAAAAGATAAAACACACGAAATATGTCTTTTATAGAACTTTAGTTCTATTTAATATCAAATCAGTATGCCACTGGACTAATTCTCTACACTTTCTCAAACAAACCAAAAAACCTGGGTGCCAGTTTTCCCTGCTTCCAGATATGGTGTTTCTCCAATCTAGGCATCACTTGAAAAAACCCAATGAACAAACTTTAACTTTAAAGATTATATCTAATGTTTAACATAATATTTATATCTACTTTGTATGGTTACCAACCACTTTATGATCAACTAAAACTACTATGATGTCTCCTACATGAGATTTGTTCCAATGAGTATCAACCCGCCTACCACTAATCGGCATAAAGGATAATGAAATGACATTCCATACAAAAAATAAATAGGATCCATTTGGATTGATTCTTAGAATATATTATTATAAGATAATTCTATGAGTACCATGTGCTACTTTGAAAAACCACTGAAGTCCAAAATAGTCATGTAACATGTCCTACAGAATCCAAATTGTCTACTTAGATTGCCCATCAGTTTGAGGATGGTAGGCTATAATTAGAAGAACATGTGATCCCAGTGTCTTATGAAGGCCCTTCTAGAACCATGAAATGAAATAGGGGTATCTATCATAAATTATTCTCCTAGAAAT
The DNA here is from genome assembly GCA_963277665.1 of Viscum album. Classification (NCBI taxonomy): domain Eukaryota; kingdom Viridiplantae; phylum Streptophyta; class Magnoliopsida; order Santalales; family Viscaceae; genus Viscum; species Viscum album. The sequence continues at coordinate 1,086,539,171 of OY728151.1, forward strand.
TCCATGTAAAAAGACTATCTCTCGAACCTAGATATTACCCAGATCATTGATAGTGAGGGTCTCTCTGATAGGAAAGAAGTGGGATACATGTTTTAGTTGATCCATGATTACCCATACTGAATCATTTTTTTGAGGTTTCCTAGGTAATATCATCACAAATTCCATGGTGATATCATCCCACTTCCATTCTAGAATTGGAAAAGGACAAAGTAACCATATAGGCCTCTGATTCTTAGCTTTCACCTACTGATAGGTGAAGCATCACAACATGAAGTCTGCCATATCCTTCTTTATCTATGGATACTAGTACTACCTATGGATATCACAATACATATTCATAAAACTGAGATTTACCATCCATTTTGAATCATGGAATTTCCTCATCAACTCCTCATGAAATTCTATAGGAACCCATACATGAACATGTACATAAAGAACCTCATCACTACCAAGAGACCAACCTGATGGTGGATCCACACCATCTATGTTTTCCCTTAGATCTAAATCCTATGGATCAGATAACTACCCTCTCTTGATCTGGTCTAGAATCAAAGAAAAAACAAATGTCGATGTTCGAGACACTCACCACTGAGACTCCTAAACATCCAGATATATATATTCAAAGAGTTTTATTACCCACCACTTGTGAAAATATCCACAAACCACCTAAATATGCATCTTCCTACTCAAGTTATATGCAACAAAATTTCCCTTTCCTGGAGTTTATTCCAAATAAAAGTTAAAATAATACAAATACTTGACCACCTTATCTACCTAATGTTTAGGTTCCACTGTGAAAATATGTACTTTAGTCTATTATGATCTGTCTACACCATTAACCTCTCAAAAAAATTTAATATCACTAGAATCTTAGGGAATTTACCACCATAGATAAATCTATATCATGAGTGGGATAATTCCACTAATGAGGCCATAACTGTTTGGATCCATAAGCAACAACTTGATCCTCCAACATTATAACTACTCCAAGACTGAATCCTGATGCATCACAGTACATTGTATAATCCTCAATTGACTCAGGTAAGGTGAAGGTCAATGATAATTTCAACCTGATCTTCAATTCCCAGTAATCCTCCTCACACGTATCTAACCAATCAACCTTCAACTCTTTCTTGGCCATTCTGGACATCTGCACCTCCAGACAGAAGAATATTTGGATAAAATATCGGTAATATCCCGAAAGACCCATAAATATTTGTATATAAAAGATGTTCTTAGGATATTCCCAAGATACCACAACTTCCACCTTCTCTAGGCCCATTAAAAATCTATCCTCTGAGATTACATGACCCAATAAGTGCACTTTTTCTATCAAGAAGTGAAGTTTATATAACTTGGAATATAGATGATTCTATCTCAATGTACTCAAGAAAATTTCAATATATTGGGCATGATCATATCTATATTGGGAGTATACTAATATTTATTCAATGAAAACTACAAAAAACTGATCCAAAAATAGAGGGAAGATTTTATTCATCAAGGAAATGGATACCACCGATGCATTCTTCAGACCAAATGTCATCACCACAAACTTGTACAAGCTATAACTTCTCTTAAAATAAATTAATGGTATGTCAGATGGTCTCACCCTTAACTAATGGTACCATGAACTCAAATCAATATTGGATAAAATTCAGACACCTCTCAGTTAATCAAAGAAATAATCAATGCAGTGAAGAGTATATCAATTCTTGACTGTAATTTGGTTTAGTCTCTAATAATCCACATATAAGAACAAATTATTATCAGCCTTCTTATATAAAAACATAAAATAACCTCATAGTGAAGTACTAGTCCATATGAATTCCTTAGATTCTATAGCTTCCAACTACAGTTTCAACACATGAATCTCCATTGGTTCCATCATATAATGTGGGATATAAATGGGTTTGGCTCTTAGCACAAACTCAATAGAGAAATTTATCTCCCACTTAGGTGGTAATCCAAATAAATATTCAAGAAATATGTCCTGAAAATGGTCTAATCCTAGAGTAAATACACTCTTCTACAACTTTCAATTATCTAGAACAAGGCTCACTACTTGGTCCATGATACAATCCAATCTAAACTGAATTAGTTATACATGACTAGCCTAAAGACCCCATTAACCATGATGGATATATCTATCCCATTATATAGTGATAAAGTAACTCTCTTATGATAATAATTGATGTGATACTAGTATAGGACTAGATAATTCACACCTAGAATCAATTATTAACCATCCATTTATAGCACAAAAAACTCCCAAAGAAAATGGTAACCACCAAATTTGAGAGAACAATCCTTACAGTGCATGATACTCTATGATTTTTCCCCTAACTGAATATCAATGGTCAGAACCCCATCCAACCTTTCCATAGAAAAAACCAATATATTGGAAAATTGAGAAGATATAAAGGAATGTGATTCCCTTGTATCAAAAAAAAAACAAAAAGGGTAGATAACAAAAGAATCATACCTTTGATAGTAGAATATCATGCATCTTGACTGGTAAGAGTAGGCTGCATTGTGAGCATCTAACCCACCCCTATGCCTTGGGATCTAGCTTGACTCCCCTGAAATTCTCCCTCTTACTGATACTATCGATCCTATGTTAGGGTATCATTTTTCCTAGCTTGGATCAAGAGAATGATGAAACTAAAGTTAATTGTATAATAGGGGGTAGCTGAGACCTTCAAAAAATACAATGTTTGTTGTGATCCTCTATCACCACTCGATTACTAAGTTATCTTTTAGAACCTTTATATATGGCTCATAACACTGCAATAATGATACTCCATAGTAGGGAAAGGACACTAGAAGTTCTTGTGTCAAGCACTACCACAATAAAAGAACAGCCCTTGGATATAATACTGAGATGACTATCCACTCCCCTAGCTACTCTACCTAGCACTGCCTTGGTAGAAATTCTCATATAGGTGCTTCTTTTTTCTAGAATAATAGATCTAATATCATCCCACTAAGATTAAATTCCTACTAATTAGGGGACCCTTTATCCCACCTTCATTAATGAGATCATGATTCATTACATTATAGAAATTGTTCTAGTGAAATATGTTCTCCTATGATTTGATCTCATAATGAATACCAACCTCAAAGTGATTCACCCTGACTATCTCATATGCTACCAAATATAGAGAAAAATGTTGCAGGTCAGTAAAAAATCTAGCATGGTCCATCACTAACATTCCCCCCTACATCAAGTGTGTAAACTCTATATCCTTCTCATCCCTCAATCTCTCTAGATAAAAATGACTTAGGAATTTCCCCCCAAAGTCCATCTAGGTTAACTCCTCTTACTATATGTATTTCTCTATAAAATCCCACCAATGCTTGGATAGTCTTTATATCATATAATAATTAAGCTTCACACTCCTATCCATGAGAGTCTCTATGTGTTTAAAGATCATCTGAATAGAATTTATCCATAAATCCATTGCTTGTGAGAATCCCTCCCCAGTGAATGTGGGTCAGTGATGTAGCTAGAAAATTATGTTTAAATCAAACATAAAAGGAATATAATGAGTAGTATCCCTCTCTATGGATCAAATGACCTACAAAAAAATATCATAGAACTAATCATCCATCAGGTTCCCCAGAGCCACAAGAAGTTCTAGCTCATCTGCATGAGGTGTGTTTTGGTTACCAATATCTTGATGCTAAAACTGAAGATGAAGAGGAGGAATTTTCTCTACAATGTTTAACACCCTCATCAGATCACAATACACATAAAAATAATAAAATAAGAAGGCCAAGATGACAATAGAGAACCACTGACATAAGGTCACTCCGAAACTTTTCTTAACAAGTGAGTTAGCATGTTATAATAGTTTCATTTATTCCTTTTCATATGATATGTTATAGGATTACATTTCACAATTTATATAGGCAGATATATCATATGTAGTAAATATATCCTTAGTATAAATGATTCATGTCAATATATTTACTTATTCTCTTACCATGATTCATGCATATACACCTCATTCCATACCATCCCATGAGTAAAATATTATAAAATAGTAACATAACATAACAAGTGCATCAACCAAGGTGAAATAATATCACAACTATAACAAGTGAACATCATGAATAGTAATCCCATCCCTAGGAACTTGGGTTTTTCCCCTGTACAAGAGTTAGCTACACCCATTAATGACCTCATTACCAAGACCCAACACATTCTATTATCATGTATACCTTACTCATATAATAAAATGATAGAAAATAACTAATATTTGACACCACTTTTTAATGTCCATGATTGGGTTCTCCCACACATGACTAAGACAGGTCACTACGTAACCTCAAGTGCCACTCTCTGTATGCTAGAGGCTACTGAATAACAACGAGGGTCTAAGAAATATAGTGGGGAGACTATACCATATGGAACAGAGTAGAAATCACAATAGAAATAAGACAAACAAATCATGGCATAAAAATTAAGAAGATAATAGATGAATACCAAACAATAATAATAAAAATAAACCATGTCATTCCATACTATATTCCAAAATATATATTATGATGAAATTCATATAAGCAATCAACTACAAAACTAAATCCAAAATAAGGAATCTAAAAACCCAGTCCCGAACCCCATGTTCGGTCCCATCTCTATGCTTCAATCTTATCCAACATTAAACTAATCAAGTATAGGGCCCCTTTCCCTTTTCCATACCTACATCCATGAAGTCCTCCAGAGTAACAAATGGTGCATAGACAAGGTGTGAGTAAAACTCAGTAGACCAACACCCATGGTGTCGAAAAAAATCCAATCTGAAATAATTGTGCATAAAATAATACAATAAACAAGGGAATTAATTTATAAATTAATTTAGAACATCAAATAACCTTATAAACCTCAAGCTCTAAGTTGACACCCATAGTCAGCCATACCTTCTTCAACACAATTCCAGATGTTTCTACCCATTATCAAATTCTCCTTTTTAGGATGAGTTGCCCAAAATTTGGTGGATTCTCCTTCCTAGGATGAATCATCTATATCATGTGTCAAGTATTATTATATATCACCCTCAAGCATCAGGTAAACATACACATCTCCCTTGGGCATAAAGTAACCATACATATCACCCTCAATCATTACATTTCCATGAATATTGGACTTTATATGAATTCCCATGCTAGTTTTGGTTACATTTTCCCATAGAGAAATACTATTCCAAGGGAAAAATTATCAAAGGATCCATTGTGAATTTCTATTATAGGGAAAATTACATGCTAAAAGAACATAAAAATATATGTGAATTCCCTTTCTAGAACCGATTTAATAGGTAAACATCAAATGAAAATAAGATCCAACACATTCTAATTTATCAGACATGCCAAACATGTTATTATAATCTATATTGGTTAATTCATTCAAATTAAAAATTATCAAACTAATTATTCCATTATTCCAAGTAAACTAATTATCATAATTATTGTAAAAATTCCACCTCACATTCCATCTATTCCCAATTACCATTTCACATGTCAGTTATTCCTTTATGTAATTATTCTATTATGCTAATTCTAATTTTATGATAATTAACCACATACATGACAAGTAATTATTTATCAATCCAATTACCCTAATTCACATGTTAATCTAATCAACACATTAATTCATTCCACAAAAAAATTTCGATTCAACATAGGGCTCTAGGTTAATACATTCCAAGTTCCAACCTTGTGTCAAAGGTAGGAACACCTCTAGGATGCCTAAAAATCTCGATATCAATGCCAAAGAACCCAATAGGATCCATGGGTGGTCTAAGAATATGGATTCGAAAATTTCATTAGGTAACTAATTATTATAGTTCATGCACATGGGTTTCTACATGATCATACATGTTAAACACACTAAAAAACTAATTCAAACCTTAGGGATCTATTTCAGACCACCTACCTCTAGTAGTGAAGAATAAACCATGATATTGAGTGTACAAATAAATGTGAAACACCATGATACCTTATGTAAAGTTATTGAAAAACTTTTCAAAGGTTGGAAGAAGAGTATCCAAGAATAAGACAAGAGGAAATCACTAAAACTGAGTGATAATCACTAATTCAAGTCTCCTGGATCAAAGAAAAGCTCAACTGATTAATGAGAAGTGTTATAGAAGTCATGGAATTCCTAGAGAACCCTTACAATTCATAAATATAAATTTAGGGTTGAATGAGGATTAATTATAGGCTAATTTGGGGATTTAAGGGGTATATTATTTTTTCCCTCATTACTCTAGCCCATCCTAATGCCACTGATAGTCCAACGGGCACCACTAATTAGCCATTGGTGTCTACTAGTGAATCTGCACAGTTGTAGTTCAGAAGAACACATGCCATGTTGAACCCTTTATGTGGAGAATAGGTTTTTTATGGAATATAAATATCAAATTAATATTAAATCAGTCAACATGCCATGTGAACCCTAAGGCGGTAGATTGATGTGAACTATCCAGGGTATATAGGCGTAGACACAGACAGTGTACACAGACAATAGAAGAGTACATGAGCATAGTAAGGGTAACAAAACATGGGCCTGAGAATGAGTAATATTGAACCTAGAGGGACACACCTTGTGTCCCTAGTATACATAATTTACTCCTTTTAGGGTAGGTTAGATCCCTTTAACCCCTCAGTACATCTTCAGTTTTAGATTGGGCATGTTCTCTATTTATGAATTAGTGTGGCTAAGTTCCCTTATTTTAGGGTGAGTATCCTCAGTCTGACCCATGAGGTTTTAATATAGAATATAGTTCTAAGAATTGTATTTAAGATCCCTTGATGAATTATAGTATTTTTCCCTCCACATGGATTGATTTTGGATCCTCATTCCTATTATATTTCCTAGGTAGGGTCAGGTATCTCGCAACCTACATACCAGGTATTTGATCCCCTATCTAGTGGGTTAATCCAATTAGGGTTAGGTGTCCCCCATTAACCTTGTGTGTGACCCCTATCTATATATCAACATATTCTATCTCCTGATTTGGTGTAGTATAACCACGTGTTTATCTCAGATAATCCCTCTAAGTTCCTTCATACTTTAACATGTTAAGGACCAATGAGTATGAACTCTTGGATGAGTTCCATCAGTATAGTAATTCCCAATGAGTGATTTATCATGGACGAATTTTACCTTGGATACTCAAGAATAATACTTAGGCTGGAAGTAAATAAATACCTCACCATGAGACTTGAAGTCTTCCTTTGAGCATATATGGGTTATCTTTCTTATTCCACTTACTTTTTTGATTTAGAGATGACTCCCTCTTTGATGCTTTGTGTTTGGTGATTTTGGATTGTCCTACTAGGTATGTTTATACTCACCCCTACATGGGATTTTTCACATGTGTCATGTATTATGAAGAAAAAATTCCTTTTTATGGGTTCCTAGGTATACCAAGAGTAGGTGAAGCATATTAGTTCTATATGGATTACAGATAAATCTAGAAGTTTCTTTTTAGTAGCAGTCCCCTTTTTGTTAGAAGTTTGGGCTCTTTTACAATTTTAGTTGGATTTTATTTGAAACTTTTTCATTTCCATAGTCTTTATTCATATTCTAATGTGGTATTAGAAGTTATAAATTAATTTATAGTATCAGTTGTTTATATTTCTGCATTATATCAGTGTATGTAGATGTGTTCATTTGTCAATGTGATTTAGGATAAGGCCTCCCTTGTGTGTGATATTCCCACCTGATGCTTTTTTCCATCCCTTGGTCTATTGAAGGTGGGATAGGGGTTTCAATATAAACATGCTGCTGGCTAGAAGGTTGCTAGTGGGTCAAGTTGTGACACATATTGAGCTAAAATACCACTAAATTTAGAAGTTACTTGAGGGTGGATATTTATAGTTGTATAAGATTATTGTAAGAAAAAATCTGGCTAACATGTGCACTAAATTTTTTCTCCAAGAAATTCTGAGGTAACACTATGACTTAGTGGAATTAGGGTGACCATAAGGTGGTGGAGAGCACTGCATGTATGCAAAAGGAGGGTGGAAGTTTGATTATATCCAAGTGTTGAAGGTTGTCCATGGATCCTTGAAGTAGTCTTTAAGTGGGGGATAATTTAGATTGTGAATCCTATTTACGGATTTAGATTTAGTTCACCAGAAGAAGACAACGATAATAAAGTCTTCAAATAGTGATAGGTAGGCCATTCAAGAGGAAGTTTTGATGGAATTGTTAGCTCAGTGTAAGTTGAATAATTTTGTATAGTTATTTTTTCAGAGGATAGTGATGTGGTTGGTCTATTAGTTTTATCTAGTCATTTTGAGGATTTCTATAGGATATTAATGGTTACTATTACAAATTGATGGAGGCCTATGAATGTAGGAGGATAATATAATTGAGTGATTGATGGGCCCCACTATATATGGGGTGGGACCAACTATTTATGTGTAATAAAACTAATTTCTATGAGTGATTCACATGGATGAAAATTCATCAATCCATAATCTTTTTTACTTATAGAGAAATATAATTTTTTAGTATTCTCCCATGGATGTAGGATGAAAATCCAAACCATGTAAATCAAAGTGTTCTTTACTTTTCCAATTTTCCTTTTATTGTTTGTATGCTTGTGTATGTTTGTTGGAAAGACTTTTTTCATGGTGATTTATGGTGTATTCAAGATACCTAAGTTTTGATTCTCTTAGTCTGGGAGGTTTAGCATTTCCTCCATGTGTGACGTCCAAGGGTTGAATTTATGGTGAATAAAAAATCATACTTATAATGGTTGAACATCTAGTGACATCACAATTTTTTCCTGTCAGATTTTTACCACTATTCCCTTAACACCCTTCCCCTTCATAGGAGTGTTGGAACCTCCTCATTGAAGGAAAAATAAGAGAATAGTTGGATAAAGATTTTATTTTAGAGAGTGATCTCTACCACCTTTGTAACATTTACACTGACCATCATTTATGTAATGCTATTGTTAAACTCCTTTAACAATTAATAAACCATCTATACTTCATCATAAAGTGTATCACAAGAGAAAAAGTCATGACAATCATTGTAATATATTTGGCCAAATGATATCCAATATCATTCATTATGAACACCAAACCATAGTATAAAGATCCAGTCCTTAAACCAGACCACAACATGGAGACTCTCACCATATCATGGTTTTTTCTTTAGTTTATAAATCCAATAATCTATCAGTTTCACGAAAGTCTCCTAGATAATCACTTTAGTTCATAAATTTAAATTTTAGACAAAAACTAAAAACACAAACACTTTTTTTTAAAAAATAATCCTTATTCCATGACCTACTGTGTTACCCTAAGGGCCTTTATAGTGTTGAAAAAGATTATGAATTCACCAATAAATAAATTTAAGAAAATAATTACTTCTATAAAAGTTCCCTTACTACTCAAGATAAAAATGGTTTTAGCAAGATCTTGATCAAACAAACTCATATATTCATATTAAAATTCCCACCATAGGATGTATCTGAATGTTTTGGGGTGTAGCGAAAGCATGTTGGGCGGTTCCCAACAAATTTTTTTCCATAAAATTATTCATATTTATCATCAGAACTAGTTATAAATACATTTTTGGAACCCATGAATATAGTATCTCACATGTAATTTATAATTAATTTATATAGGTAAAAAATTACATCATGTTGTAATTATTTCTTCGTTGTTGAATATGGTTTACCCTTATTATTTAACCATCTTCACGATTGAGTTATCAAGGTAATATTTCCTATAGTAGTGATCCAAATGTGTATAAAGAAACTCTGAACATTGTGGTAGGGTTATCCAGATGCTAGTGTGTATGTCCTTATGCCTTTCATCGTTTTTTTGTTGATCATGCATTTTGAATCCCATGAGGCTTATTAGATTCTCTTAGTTCTCTAACAATTAGAGAGAGTGAAGGAGGATCACCAATACTCACTAGACTTGGAGAGTTCTTGAGAGTATCTCTAGGATGAGAGAATTATATAGAGAACCAAATACTGTGCACAATAATTATTATTTAGATAATTATATAGTTAGGTATTTATAGAGTTAGGGTTAGAATTTCATTTGCACAAAGGGCCTTTAATATTCTATTAATCTCTCACATACCCCACGTATAAATAATAATAATAATAATAATAATAATAATAATAATAATATTTACTTGAAATTTGCATAACCGACAGACTAATTAAATATTATTTTTCATAATAAAAAAATATTTATTCAACTAATATTCTATTCTCACCATACCATTACCCGGTCTTCTCATCATACTCATTATTTATTAGTCCAAGTATAAAAAAATTTATTTAATTAAATAAATAAATGTCACTATGTTATACACTAATAAATAAATATCTATGATCAACCAATAATTCTAATTAAATATCATTCCCTAAATATGATAATAATATTCTAATGTACTTGTTAAACTCATATATAATTTAACTAAGGTTCTTGGATACACGTAGTCTGTGACCCTCTAGGCCTCTTTCTCAGTAGCATTAGGACAAAACATCTAAATTAGAAGGTTAGGGTCTGACAACACTCCAAGGAAACCATAGAGAAAATAGTTAATGTTGAAATGATATTCAACCTCCTACAAATTCTTACCATGTAATATAATCCCTTTTTATTGATATCTATCATCAAACAGGTTTCATAACTTGTGTTATAAACCTATATTATTGACTATCTTTCTTTTATTTTTTATAATTGAACATGTTGATAAACCACCATGGACATAGACTTATTCTTATTATTCTATTCCATCAAATGGTCTAAGATATTCACTTCAACGAAATGGAAAAATCCTCTCTCTTATTATTCATTAATTCAATGCCATTCACGACTCACCCAACGTGTACAACTTTTCTGTGAACAATCATCATCATGGTTTAAAAAATAAATCTATTAATGAAATTCATGAAACACATTAATAATAATTTTATAGTTAAAAAATCATTACATATATCCACAGATAGAAATATACAACGACAGATGAAACATATGGAATTTCTATTGGAAATTCAGTTATTATGTCCTCCCTTCTTGAAGATTACCATGGGAGAACACCATGAGAAGGTATCTAAATGTATTATGAGTATCCTACCCCAGATATCCTATATTTTCTATGTCCCTTTATAAAATATTATCAGGCTATAAAATATAGGTTTAAGGAATACTATTATAAAATCTATAGTATCACATTATAGAAGGGAGCTGCTATATACTTTTGATGTGACAAGTATCCTTATGACATTATCACTAAGAAGAGAAATTAGGATGTAATAAGAATTTATATTATATTATATTTAAATATCATGAATATATAATTCAATCAAAAGTATAGAGGCAATTGATTTTAGGGCACCACCAACTCCAATATACCCCCACTTGCACTAAAACCAACTGTTAAATTTTTTAATCCCACTAACTCTCACATGGTATTCATTCTTATGCTGATATAAGTCTTTAGTCAAATGTTCTACTATATTCTAATATGTGTATACTCTTATCACAATTAATTCATGTCATTGAGAAAAATACCTCAAGAGATGAAACTTTTAGAGTATGTGATTCATCCTTTAGTGAGACCTTGGCTCCTTTATGAGATACACCATTACAATATTATAACAGTACACTATGATAGGGTATGTACTTATAGGAACCACACCAATATATTGTATTAAGTGGATAATCCAAAATTCCCCCTTAGTTGCATCAAAATATGCAATATAATCAAAAACCATTGTAAAATCAGCTACAAATAACTATTTTGATCTCTTCTATCTCACAAATACTCCATTAAGAGTGAAGAGACACCATGATTGTGATATCATGTCATCCTAACTAGTCTAGAAACTATAATATGTATATACCCTGATAATTAGGTTCTCGTCTCCTCCATATATTGGGAACATATCCTTAAAACACCTCCAATACTTAAGGATAGTATTTATATTAGCCAAATATTGTTCTCTAGGATCTTCTTGATATCTTCTTACCATGATTAGATCATAAGAAAAATCATTCCTAGTACATAAAATGGAATACATAATTGATCCTATAATATATGCGTAAGGAATCCTACTCTTCCTCTCTCTCCTATTATATTTCATGACACATTTTCTTAGAGAGATGAATGCCATGTGACATTAAAACTAACCCCCTCTTAGATTGTTACACATTGAATCTATTCAATTTCTGGTCAGTATATGTACCCTAACTTAGTGTAAACAACATATTAGACATATCCCAAGGAATCTTGATCCCAAGCATGCTAGCTACTTCACCTAATTCATTCATGGAGAAACACATAGTCATCCAGTCCTTAACCAACTATAAGGATAATACCTCATTTCCAAAAAGTAATATTTCATAAATATACACTACTAGGAAAATGACCATGATCACACTAAATTTTCAATAGATACATGACTCAAATTCTTTATTTATAATAAAAAAATATCATATGGATTTATCAAAATGAATGTTCCATGACCTAGATTCTTTATTTAACCCATAAAAATATATCTATATCTTTTATATCTTATTGGAATTTCTGGGACCCTCAAACCCTTCAAGTTGTGTCATATATACATCTTCCTGAAGGTTTTAATTAAGGAAATATATTTTGAAATCCATATTCCAAATCTCATAATCATGGAAATCTGTTATGAAAAGTATAAATTTGTTGGATTTAAGCATGGAAAGAAAAGAAAAATTTTCTTCATAGTCAATGCCTTGACACCTTTTAAACCCTTTATTCATTATCCTTTATAGGTACTCACTTTACCTTCCATGTATAGTTTTCTCTCTACTTACTCCTTATAGGAAATAGGATCATCATCATCAAATAATAATGATTCACCATCCTCAGTGACTAGAAAAAATAATGAATTCTTTCTTTAACCTCTCATGAGATTTTATGCAATACTTATGCCTCATGAACCCTTTTTCCCATAGGTAATATTTTAAACTATTACTCTTCCAACTCCTATATGTCTTGAGCATCAAATTCATCAAATTAAATATTGATCCCACTATTCTTCATGAGGATTTGATCCCTATCTAAAAATACATCCTTTTGATCCAATATAATCCTTTTGTTTGAGGGGTCTTATAGGTAATATCCCTTTGTTACCTTAGAGTATCCTATAAAGATACACTTCATGCCCTAAGGTGTTATTTTTTTCCTGAAGTGACCTTAAAAAATGCCTCACAATCCCATACATGTAAGTTTGAACACACATAATTCTTTCTATAAATTAACTTGTATGGTATGATATCTATCACTTTGGTTGGTACCTGGTTCATTGTGCATACTATAGTCAATAATGCATATCCCTAATAGGATAACAGAATATTATCATGACTCATTATCAACCTCACCATATCCAACAAGGTGTGATTCCTTCTTTCACTTACACTATTCCACTATAGTGTATAAGTAAGAGTTATTTGGGATTCAATACCACAATCCCACAAAAGGTTTATAAACTATTGAATAAGATATTTCCCACCTTGATCCGATCAAATATTTTCTATCTTCATTCCAAGATGATACTATACTTCATTCATAAATTCCTTGAATTTTTTGAAGGATTTTGATTTGTACCTCATTAAGTTGACAAATCCACACCTACTCAAGTTATTGGTAAAAGTAATGAAGAATGAGAATCCAACTCTAGATTTAACTAGAAATGATATTCACATGTCAATGTGTATTAATTCTAGAAGATTTGTAGCCCCTTCACATGTACTATTAAAAGGTGGGTTGGTAATCTTTCCTTGTTGACAAGAGATACATATGTCAAGTGGTTTCAGATCAAAAGAGTCTAAATACCCTTATTGATAGAGCTTTGTCATGAAATTATAGTTTACATGACATAGATGGTGATTCAAAAACTGGGTGTTATATGATTCATGAAAAATTAATTAATTATCAACTACCAACACTCGATTTTTATAATATAATATATAATGACTGTTATTAATTTGTTCCATACCATAAAAATGTTATATTTATAAAAATTACATTCATTATTTCCAAACTTGAAAACAAAACCATTCATATCACAACAATAAACTAATATGATGTTATTAGTAACACTAGGAACATAATAACAATTCTTTAAAACCATGACAAGTCCTATTGGCAGTTTGAGGTGGTAGTCTCCAACCACAATGGTATCCAACCAAGCTTCATTATCACCTTAAAGATCCACCTCCCATTTGGAAACCCTCCATACTTGGTTCCTATATTTGGATACATATGTGAGAACCACATGAAATATCTAATACTCAAATAGTATATAAGGATAAGTTTCACTTGATAATGAATATACCTAAATCTTACCCTTGCTTATTCTATTTACATTTCTTCTTCCATTGGTTGGGATTTCCACATGAAAAATAGTTTTAATTTTGTTCCTTTTTTTTATTTTGATATTCCTCTACTTGGAAGGTCACTGATTAGAATCCTTATACATGGAGTAGTTCATTGGGTCCTTTTACTCTATCTTCCATTTATTCACCCTAATGAACATGGTTTTGTTACACCCCATTACTTTATTGACATGGAGAATAAGAATGAGGAGTTCCATAAGAGATTTATCAATATTTCTCGTATTATAATTATCAATGAAACTAGAGAAGATCTAAGGTAGTAAGGCCAAAATGAGATCTCTATGGAACTCATCTGGTAGCTTAAATTCTAGGATCTCTAAGTGCTCCATGTAGTCAATTATCTTAACCACTTGAGGACTAGATGGTACCGAATCTCCAAGCATGCATGTGAATAGTGCTGCGGAGATATCAATTCTCTCTTATCTCACATTCTCCTGGTAAATATATTGAGGATGAGACAACATGCTAAACACATACATGATTTTCTAAAGATTATGAAGATCACTAGACATAGTTTATAACATTAAACAATGAACATATAGTGGACCACTCATGTGTTTTTATAGAGAGTTAATTCCTCCTCACTAACCTCATTTTTAGGTGGCTTAGGAACTAGGGATTCCAGCACATACAACTTTTGCTCTTGGTGTAGTAAAATAGGTAAGTGCTTGTACAATTCATAGAAGTTAGTGCTAGTGATAAGGTTATTCTTATCGGTGATAGATTTCAATGATAATGTTGATGATGAGTGATTTTAAATTTATTGAAAAAAATAAAACATATTTTAATAATTTATATGATTAAAAAATATTGTAATGTAATAAATTTTAGTCATTAGTCTCCCACTATTTTATCGAGTCTCGATATCCCACAACATAAAACTCAGATTATCCCATCACATGGATAATCTAGTGGAAATGATCCATATTTCCATTATTATAATCCCAATAAGGGTTGGTAAATCTACTTGAAGGTATTTAGGTAGGTAGGTGTTTTCTAACTACTAACTTGCAACTCCTTGATTCGTTGAGTGGAATCCTCAATCTTGAAACTCGAGACTTGGATTTACTCAACACTTACCTCCAGGTTTATACCAATCCTAGAGAGGGCTAGTAAACCTGATATAAATGTGGTTAAGTAAACCTAAAACTTTATTTATAAATCTATTTCATTCTAAAACACACCAAAAAGGGTTGGTAAAGCACTTTTAAACTATTGGTTTTATTCTAAATCAAGTAATGGAAGACTAAACTGACTTAATATTTAATTTGAGAGTTTTTATATTTATGTGTAAACTAACCATTTTATCTTATTACATGCCTATAAATATTAAGTTCATTTTATTTAAGTGATTAACCCTGTATAGATAAATATGACACATATTATAATATTTATTTTAATTATATATTACATGATTTTTAATTAATTTATTTGATGTTTTAAAAATCCATAAATAATTAACCACACAACTGAAAAAAATAAAATTAATAAATTAGAATAACCATGATATTCTATAATGTTTGGTTTATCTAGTGGATGATAAACCAACCCTTGAAACTAGTGAAATAACTCCTTAAACCATGCTTAGTTCAAGTTGTAGCATCCCACCTATACTCCTATTACCTACTAGATTTGTTTTTCCTTGACTATAAACTTTAATTGCCTCCACTTTCCTGGTATCTCCACTCGTTACATAATTTTACTCACACGTAGGTGAGGGGAACCAAGGGATTGGTTAAGGGAGTTTACATAAAAGAAACCATGGCCACCTAGGCCCTTCTACAATGAGAAGAGAATAATAACTCATATATCATTATCTCATTTAATAATTTATTAAAAAACAACGTAATAATATTACATAAAATAAACTAACCACATATTCAATTGGTTTTAAGATCATGGTCATTCATATATATACAACTAATAGGCAAGAGTAAACTAGCTTTAATTCACTTTAATTCATTCTTAATTATTAATATAAATGTGCTTGAATTGATTCAACCAACCAAACAATTAATTAATTCCATTTTTCTTAATGACCATCCAATGTCCCTTGGAGATAACGACATCATACTTTTCATGAGGATGGTTAAAGATAAATTTATAAAAGAAAATATATAATAAAATATATAATCTCAGGTTCACTCTCAAGGAAGCAGTGTCAAGTGCCCTAATGGTATTTCTGAAAATATTTTTGTATTTATATATATATTTAAAAAATCAAATTAAAGGAGTAAAAAAAGTGAAAAGAAACACAATGGGAGAGTATAAATATAAGAAAAGGTGAATGATACAGAAACATAGGAAGAAAGACAATAAAAATGACTAGAAAAGATAGAAATATAGAGAAGATAGTCAACAAGAACAATGATAGATCCAAGTTCATCCACCCTTGACTCCCTATCCCATATCTTAAAAAATAAACCATAAATTATCAATTTAAACAATTCATAACCAACTACTAGGATCACATACCTCTCTCACCCAAACAATGAACACTCAAACATAGAAGTTCTTCAACACTCAAATTTATCCATACTGAAAAATGATCACTCAACATACTCATTCTGGCCAAAAAATCTCACAATTCATAATGATCCTATTGAGATCCTCAAATCACACAACCTAAATTAAATTCTAAGTTAGAGAAAATGAGAGAGGAAGGGGTAAATAAATGAGGAAAAGGAGTACCAAAAAATTCTTATGCAAGGGTGCTCTCTCACGCACCCTGAATTACATTGCTGATATGATAAGAGAAAATAAGAAATGATGATGATCTTCATGAAGAATAGATCTCTAGGTAGTGGTGGGTTTCACTACTTTAATAAAGACCCACGAATTAGTTCCCCATTTCTGGAGATTTGAGATCACAATATGAATGAAGGTGAAACAAACAGACAAACATCACAAAGTAAATACAAAATTAAATAAACAAGACCATGATATTTACATAAATTTAAGAAAATGAAAACAAACAAAGTCAATGAAGAAAAATGGATGGGTTACTATCTCCAAGAATTGAGATGGTTCTCGTGTTCAAGGATTCTTAGAAAATAGAGAGGAGTGATCCTCTTATTCAAAAAATTGAAAAAATGAAGAAAAACAGTTCCTAACAGGAAGTGTCATTCCACATGAAATGATATGATGCATTGGTCACCACCTCTAAGTAATGTCTTTGTGAAAGAAGTCATCCTCTTGTAATGAACCTGCTTCCCCCCATATTTTCCCATGATCATCAGTGCAAATTACTGCCAAAAAAGAATAAGTAAAGCATCAAATGATTTTATATATAATTATATTATTATTAGTGCTGAAGAAATATATATATACCTATTTATATTATCATTAATATATATATATATATAAATGATATATATTATAACTACAATTATTTTTATTATTTTAGAAATATATAAAAATATTTACAAACAATGTTAATATTAATAATATATATATCATTTATATATACCCATTATTATAGAGATCATAATATATATATAATTATATTTATAATTATTAATATATTATTATTATTATTTATTATATTATATATATAATTATATTTAATAAAAATAAGAAGAAAAGTGGGGGGGGGGGGGGGTCGAATTCGGCTAAGGGAGGGGGGGGGGGTGCTCTATAGATTTCCTCAATAGGGGGCATGACTGATTCAGAGGAGAGGGGAAGGGTAATGATTCTTTATTAGTAGCATGAGGTCTTGGTCTTCAATAATGGATCATGACCATCCAGACATGACACAAGGATTTAGCTTCAGTAGGAAGGGGCTTGCGGTGGCTCGAATTTGCATGGTGGCTCGGGAGGCTCAGTTTGAGATTTCTTCAACAGGGTGGAAGTTTCTTCTTCAATTGGTTGGTACAACGGGTGATTCATGGTGAACATTCTAGGTTTGGATCTTAGTTTATAGATATTAGAAAATTGGTATTTTTGGGTTTCAGATTTGGTTTAGTTTCACTATGGTGGTTGAAGACACACTTATTCTT
Source organism: Viscum album (assembly GCA_963277665.1). Classification (NCBI taxonomy): domain Eukaryota; kingdom Viridiplantae; phylum Streptophyta; class Magnoliopsida; order Santalales; family Viscaceae; genus Viscum; species Viscum album. The sequence continues at coordinate 1,086,557,593 of OY728151.1, forward strand.
TTTTGGGAATTAGTGGCATAGATTAACAGCTTCAGTGGGGTTACAGATCCACGATAGTGCTTCACAGCCTTCTCCATTCATGGTGGTGGTCTATTGATGGTGGCAGTGGATTGGGGGGGGGGGTCAGTTTATGTATAGGAGGTGCAATGTTGGATCATTGGGGTGGTTATGATACCAATGGAGAAATGTTGGAATAGGTGTAGAGGGGTGTTGGTGGTAGTAGGGGGAAGGGTGATAGTGGAAAGCTTGGAAGAAGAAAAACCCAATGGTGGCTGCAAGACAGTGGCAATGAAAGGCTTAGTGGAAGTAGGGGCTTAAAGAAGTTGGTGGTGGATGAGATGGGCAATGTTTCTATTGGAGTCTGGCGATAGGTGTTCTAGCGGTAGCAGGGAGTGGCTGCTGGGAGGTAGAAGGGGCTGGTAGAAATAGATCTATTTTTCTATTCCTAGGCTGGTGGTAGCAACTCTATTATGATACCGCCATCCTGGTGGCAGTAGAATCACCTGAAAAAAATAAAATGAACAATTATTCAAAATATAACAAAAACCACATAGATAAAAATTAAAATTACACTTGAAATATTAATTATTTAAGATTAAAATAACAAAATGAAAAAAATAATTTATTTAAATTAAAATAAGAATTATAAATTATTGTTTACAAATTAACATTAAAATGAAATAAATAAAATAAATAAAATAAATAAAATAAATAAAATAAATAAAATAAATAAATAAAATAAAATAAAATAAATAAATAAAATAAATAATGAAATTAAATATTTTATTACAAATGTAAAATTAAGATATAAAATTAATACATCAAAATTAATCAATTCCAATAAATAATAAATAGAATGAATTTATTTAACATAAGGAATATTTTAGTAGAATGGAAATTATTAATTTGAAAAACAATTGTAATTAAAATAAATGACATATAAAAATTTAAAATTATTAGCATGGAATACCCAAAAAGAATAATGAATAAATGTATTAAAAGAAAAAGAGAAATTATAAATAACTAATTATACAATTACACAGGAATAGAAAAAAAATGATTACAAATTAATTGATGAATGATTTATTCATCTAACTATAATTTAAAAAAATGAATAAAAAAATAAAAAAATACATATTTTCAAAAAAAATCACCATTTTAAATGTTTAATACAAAAAATAAAACAATTGATAATTATTTTAAAAAATAAATTATTTTAATAATAGTAAATTAAAATAAATTATGGGACAATGTGTGTTAAAAAATAGCCACATAAAAATCCCCCAAACTTAAAAATTTGTTTGTCCTCAAAAAATTTGGAAAAATAAACAAACCAACTTAATTTAAAATTAGCTCAAAAAATAAATCATGTCTAGATTTTAATAACAGAGGAACAAAATTTGGTTAGTCTTTTTAAAGAATGTGTTTATAGAACGTCCTACCTAAATTCAAGTAAATACTAGAAGTCAAGGGAATACATATTCATTCATTATTGAAAATTTTATGCCTCCTATATGTAGTCACCTACTTCTCTATTTCAATTCTAGTCCAAGTTCCAATTATAAGAGTGATTATAGGTAAGATAAAAGAGAAAATAAAATCTTAACAAAAGGTACCTTCAATTTTCACTTTCTCCTAGGTTCCAAAGTTCAAAGTACAATTTTTTATCTCTTTATTGATATAACTTAAATGATTTTCATATAAGTCAATTTCCACCTTCTTCATCTGGGTTCAAAACTCCCCTCACCTTAATGAACTCATTTTTTACTACTAGGAACTTTATTTTTTTTGAATTTCCCCTACTATGTGTGTGAAAAGAACTATAAAAAAGCATTTATTTGATATATACAAAGATATTACACACACACACACACAAACCCAGTAACTAGAGTCTCAGATATTTACTGTGGGATCCCAATTTCCCATTTTAATCTGGTTTCAAAGTAATTCTATGATTACCATTTTAGTTGGATCCCTAATGTGATTAATTTTCAAAAGGTAAGTCCCCTAGATTCAAGTTCAAATTCACAGTTTCCTAAAGTTATGATCATAATTACACAAATATTAATCTTATATCACTCCCTATATTAGTTCCTAAAAATAATATCCATAAAAGAGTAAGCAATATCACTTATTAATCATACATCCACAACAATTTCAGCATTAGTGAAACCATCAACAACTAGAATGTTTTTATCCTCTATGAAAGAAATAATTTAGGCATATATTAAATCCTAAGAACCCTAATTTTTTGAAAGAATTTGAATTTTTTTGACCATTTTTTGAAAAAAATCAAGGGGTAATTTTATGTGTATATAATTTAAAGTACAACTTATCATAGAACAAGACCCATATCCCCCCACACTTAAAACTCAACAATATCTCTATTGTTTAATCCTAAGGTAGATGATAGTTTTAAAAGGTAACAAATTTGAAAATACAGCACAATAAAAGACAGCTTGGAGTGGTAACAAGTAAGCTCAGAATAAAATTTTCCACACAAAAATTAGTAAAACAAAAAATAGATATGAGGGTCCCCCACCAAACACCACTAGAATATCAAGAAAAAATTATGTTTTTTTTGATAATTCCATGTTTTTTATTTTTACAAACAGAAAAATTATTTTTCAATGTATTTAAAATAGTATCATGATTGGTAATGAAGTAGTAGAAAACATCATTTTTAATTCAAATACATTAAGGGGGTGCCATCCAAATTTCAAATGTATCTTAACTTGATTTTCAATTTTCAAGATATTAGCAGGTTAAACACCCGGTTTAATAATATAGATTCAGATTTCATATTATAAAGGGGAATTCACCCACACATAACTTATGAAAACATATGTAATATGAATGTACATATTGAATAATTGTAGGATTAAAAATAATACTCCCATGAGTGTGTAATCTTATCATATTTTTTGATTAGCCACATGTAGCCTCCCTTTGTTTGATTTTTTCAAGATCCATGGATTCTTAGTTATAATTCATAAAAATGTAAACAAATTAAAATTAGACTTCAAGATTTAAAGATCAAAGTGAAATGAAATATGGTTTGAGTTAAGGAGTTTTAATCCTATAAAATTTAGTGTGCTATTCCCTTTGAACTTGACTGATTTCCACATGAAATTAATATTTTATTCTTATCTTACTAAGAAAAATAACACAAATTAAAACAAGATAAAGAAACTAAAACAAGAAAACAAACAAGATAATATTGGGATAAACCTAAAGGGGTGGTGTATTTTTATTTTATACAGCTAGAAAATCATTAATTTATCCCCAGTCTGATCGAAGATGTGGCTTCTTGATTAAAAACCACCATAGTATATTAATTCCAAGTTTAGTGACATGAAATTTTTTGAATACCCCTTGTCCAACTTCATTCAAGTCCCTATACTTGGCAGTGAAGTACCTCTTGTGAAGTGATGGAGGGGAAAACAAAATGTTGGAGTACTGCCCTACTTCTTCAACTTGAGGGTTGGTGTGCACAGGTTGTGAGACTATAATTATAGGTTGATATTTTTATTTTGGTTCAAATTGAATGAGGATTACTTCATTTAAAAATAAAAGTATATCATCATCCTATTTTGAACCTATGCACAAATATCGCAAATCATCTTCAACAATAGGGAGTTCATAATATTTTAAATAAGGAGCCTATTTGGTTCCTCCAAGTATGTTTAGGAAGTCACAAAATAATTCTTATTCTTCAATATCAACATGGGTAAAATAAAAATAAAAAATAACTTTAAAAATGGTAGTATTAAAAACTTGGAATATTTTATCCATAAAATTATCAACTCCCTAATATGTTCGTCTTATTCTTCCCCAAGATAAATCAGTGCCCCTGGGAGTATGTCTATAGAAAGAGTGAGGCATTCAACCTCCTCAATCCCATCTTCAAAAAAATAACCTATGGTGTGGTGTATTATAAGGTAAATTCAAGGATATATTATTCTATTTTGACTTGTTGAATCATTGAAAAATAACTTGATATGACAGAACATAAAAAATAATTAAATGAAGTGCTAGAAAAAAATTATCTTCTAAACTATTCAAATCTTCTTCAATGTATTTACATACTATCTCTTAATATCCCTTGAAGAAGAATTATAAATATAGCTCTTGAATTTCCAATAGTATATCAGAGGGTGTTTCAGACTCAAAAATAGGTAGATCCAACTTCTAATTTCTTCTTCATTTCTCCTTTCTCCTAAGTTGTTTTCCCAAAGGTGAAACTTCAGTGGGTTGTTAGAGTAATACCTTTCTATTTTAGTCCTCTTGATCTAGGTAGGTAAGTACAATGAAGTCTGTGATCCTCTTTTTAGCCACAAAATCCTTCTTGGTAGGTTTCTTCCCCTCCAGACCCTTTATGATTTGATTAAATTTCTATTCATACTATTATTTTGTTTGATGAGATACAACCCTTGTTACATCTGAAAGCTACCCAGGTTGTTGGTTTAGTAATAAAAATTGGAATAATGACACATCCTTATAAATTTATTTCACAAGATAGAAATCAATAATATCTTCAGAAAAATAAAAGACAATGTCCATTATTGTTCCCTTTTTTAGTGTTTTTTTTTGTTTTTTTTGTTTTTAGAAAAGTAGAAAACCACTAAGTAAAATGTTTCCTCTTTGGGAACGACACAAAAATTTGACTTTATTCTTGTCATGATCATGGTCAAAGATACATTTATAAAAATCAAGATATAGCACAATGACTAACCTTGGGGTCTCTCTCAAGGAAGCAGTGTTGAGTACCCTAATGGTCTTTCTAAAAATATTTTTTTATTTTTATATTTATTGAAAAAATAAAATGAAATTAGTAAAAATAGTAAAAAAAATACAATGGGAGAGAATAAATAGAAGACAAGGTAAATGGAAAAGAAACAAAGTAAGAAAAACAAGATGAATGAGTATGAAATACAAAACGATAGAGAAGACAATCAACAAAAACAAGGATAGATCTAGGTTGATCCACCCTCAACTCCCTATCATAGATCTTCTGAAATAAACCATAAACTCTCAATCCACATAATTCATGATCGACGATTCAAATCACAAACCTATCCCACCTAAACAATAAACACTCAAACATAGAAGTTCTTCAGTTCTTGAGCATTCCTCTAGACTAAAAAAATGAACCACTCAACAGACTCATTCCAGCCAGGAAATCTCATAATCTAGAACGATCCTGCTGAGATCATCAGATCACACAACCCAACTCAGATGATCCATTCAAGAAAATGAGAGTAAGGGAGAAATAAATGAGGTGAAAGAGTGGTATAAAATTCCTATTAAAGGGTGTGATCTCACACACCCAAAATCACATTAATGATTTTCTAAGAGGAAGGAAGGAGTGGTGATGATTGTCATGAAGCACATATCTCTAGGCAATATTGGGTTTCACTACTTGAATCAAGCCTTATGAATTAGTTCCCCATTTCTAGAGATTCAAGATCACAACAAGAACAAAGGAGAAACAAATTAAAAAACATCACAAAATAATTACAAAATTAAAGAAGCAACACTAAGATATTTATAGAAATAGAAGAAAATGGAAATAGAAAAAGATGAATAATAAGAAAGGAAGGGATCCCGTATCTAGGAATTGATATGGTTCCCATGTATGAGGATTCTTAGAAAATAGAGAGGAGTGATCCACTTATTCAAAAAACTAAAATAGTGAAAAATAGTTCCTAATAGGCTGCATCATTCTATATGGTGTGCTATGATTTACTAGTAACCACATCAGAGTAACATCTTTTTGAAAGAATTTGGCCTCTTGTAATGACCCTGCTTCCCCTCACATTTTACCATGATCACCAGTCTGGATCACTACCAAAAAAAAAGTAAAGAATTAAATGATTATATATATAATTATATTATTATTAGTGCTGAAGATATATATATATATATATATTATAATTAGTATATATGTGTTCATATATAAATATATATAAATGATATATATTATAACTATAATAATAATAATTATTTTATAAATATATAAAAAATATTTACAAACAATGTTAATATTAATATATATATATATATCATTTATATATACCTATTATTACAGAGATCATATTATATATATATAATTATATTTATACTTATTATTATTATATTATTATATTATATAATAATTATATATAATAAAAATAATAATAAAAGGGGGGGGGAATTCAGCTAATGGAGGGGGAGGGGGTGCTCTTTGGCTTTCTTAATAAGGGGAGTGACTACTTTAGAGGATAGGGTTAGGGCAGTGAGTCTTTATCGATATCATGAGGGATCAGTCTTTAAAAATGGCTTGGATCCATCTAGATATAGCATAAGGATTTAGATTTGGTAGGAAGGGGCTTACACTAGCTCGACTTCGTACGATGGCTTGGGAGGCTAAGATCAGGCTTTATTCACGAGGGTGTCAATTTATTCTTTAATAAACTGGTATAGTGGGTGATTCATGGTGTACCTTTTAGGTTTGGCATTGAGTTTTCAAATCTGAAAAAATTGGTATTTTTGGGGTTCAGATTTGGTTCGGTTTCATTGTGGTGGTCAACGACACACTCCTTCTTTGGTGGGCATCATCAGTGTGGATCAATGGATTCAGTGGTGTTCCAGATCCATGGAAATTCTTCACAATCTTCTCTATCTGTGGTGGTGGTTTGTTGATGATGGCGGTGGATTAGGGGGCCAGTCTGTGTGCAAGATGTGCAGTGCTAGACCATTGGGGTAGTTCTTCTACTATTGGAGTAACAATGGAATAGGTGTGGAGGGGTGATGGTGGTAGCAGGGGGAAGGGTGAAAATGGAAGGCTTAGAGGAAGAAAATCCCAATGGTGGTTGTGGGTGTAAGTCTTGGAGGAAGAAGGGAATCAAAGTAGTTATTGGTGGATGAGTAGGGTGTTGTTGCCATTGGAGTCTGGTGGTAGGTGTTCTGGTGGCATTAGGGAGTGGTGGTAGTATAGGGGCTGGCAACAACAGGGGCTGGTGGAAGCAGCTCTGTTTTTTTAACGCTAACCTGGTAGTAGCAGAATCACTCGAGAAAAATAAAATGGAAAATTACTCAAAATACAAGAAAAACAAAAGAGATAAAAATTAAAATTACACTTGAAAGATTAATTAATTACAATTAAAATAAAGAATGAAAAAAATTTAATTTATTTAAATTAAAATAAACATTATAAATTACTATTTTGAAATGAATATGAAAATGAAATAAAGAAAATAAATAATAAAATTAAATATTTGATTACATATGTAAAATTAAGATAGAAAATTAATTCATTAAAATTAATTAATTACAATAAAGAATAAAAATAATGAATTTATTTAACACAAAGAAGAGGTTATCAGAATAAAAATTATTAATTTGAAAAAAAAATTTATTTAAAGTTAAATGACTAAATGAATGACATTTAAAATTTAAAATTATTTTTATGAAATACCTATAAAGAATAACGAATAAATTTATTAAAATAAAAAGAGAAATTACAAATAATTAATTATACAATTACATAGAAATTGGAAAAAAATGATTAAAAATTAATTGATAAATGATTTATTTATCTAACTACAAATTTTAAAAATGACTAAAATAAACAATAAAATACATATATTCACAAAAAATCTATATTTTAACAATTTAATACAAAAAATAGAAAAAAATTATGATTATTAAGAAATACAATATTTTAATAAAAAAAGATAATAAATTAAAATAAATGATGTGGTAAAGTGTGTTAACAAACATCCACATCAGATACTTGTCATAAATGAAACATGAAAAATAAAGGATTGACCGACATTTGTAGATAATTACATGGAATTAATTGATATTTTATTAATTATAAACCCTATTTCATAGTCAACACATCAAATGCTAATAATGTAATTATGTTTTTAATGTTGTAATTATATATTCTTTATATAATCTTAATTTTGTTCCTTAGTGATTACACAGTGTGCACTAATGAGATACATGTTGTGTATATCACTTTATATGTAGCTATGAAATATTCCTAGGGGATCAGTGTTCATATCGGTTAGGATACACAATGTGTACTAAAGAGACCTTATGTTTTTCTTGTTGTGTTATGCAACCCACCGCTTTATTTGACATGTTATTTCAACACAGAGATTAATCAGTCACATGGTGTGTATACTAGCAACATGTTGTTTATCTCATTAATGATACAACTTTTCAATATCACACAACATCATTCCATGTATTTTAACATACTATTATCACGAATTTCAACACATCATGTAGATGACACGATGTGTACACCAGCTACACATCATGTGGTCCAACAGACCATGTGCCAGGCTAGCTCGATCAATACATGGTGTGCATTAAATGCACCACATGTTATTACTATTTTGTGCACCATGTATCTTGTGGCACATCCATGTGTAGTAAACTTGGGTACATGATGTGTAGTTTTAGTCATATGCTGCATATCCGTGTCTACCTCCCAAAATCCCCAGCACCTCCTAGTGACATCTTCAATCATTCTTCATATGTTCTTAATATGGTTAAGACAATGTGAAACTTGAATGAAGAGAATTAACAAGTCTAAATCATATTAATTAAACTTTGGATTAAAGAACAAATAAAATAGAAGTGTAAAAATAATAATAATTGGTTATAATTGATTAATGAATAATAAATAATTATAAATTATTTTGTAACCCCTATGATACCTCTTGAGAGCTTTGGGGTGTAGTGAAAGCATGTCTGACAATGCCCAATAAATTGTTTCCATAAAATTCTTTAAATTTATCCCTATAAATAGATAGAAATGAGTTCCTAGAATCCATGAAGATAGTATATCACATTTAATTTATAATTAATTTAGATAGGTCAAGAATTAAATCATCTTTTTTTTTTTTTTTGAAGTTTGTTGACCCTTCACGTTGAACCATCATTACGATTAAGGAATCAAGGGAAGATTCCCTCTAGTAGTGATCCAAAATTATACCAAGAAACTTTAAATGTCATTAAGAGGTTCTCTAGATTCTTGTTCATATGTCCCTATACCTTATGTCATTCATTTTTTATCAAAAATTTAGGATCCCAATTAGGCTTTTTGGATTCACTTAGTTCTCTCATAGTTGAAGAGAGTAGATGAGGATCATCAAGACTCAAATGACTTTGATCATTCTTGAGAATATCTCTAGGAAGAGATAATTCTCTAAAGAGATAGATTTTGTGCACAAAAATTGTAATTTATAGAATTATATAGTCATGTATTTATAGATCCAAAGTTATAATATCATTTTTAAAAATGGAATTTAATATTATATTAATCACTAGAATAAACCATGTTTAAATAAAAATAATATTATTATCATTTAATTGAAATGTGCATAACCTGCAGACTAATTAAATATTATTTTTTCCAAATAAATAAATATTTATTCTAATAATATTCCATTCTCACTAGATCATTACTCGATCTTCTCATCGTTCTAATTATTTACCGAACCAACTATAATGACTATTTATTTAATTAAATAAATAAATAAATGTCACTATGTTATACACTAATATAAAAATACTTGTAATCAACCAATAAACCTGATTAAATATAATTCCTAAAACCCTAAGAATAATATACTAATATACTTGTTAAACTCATATATAATTTAACCAAGGTTCTTGGATACACTTAGTGCATAAACCTCTAGGACCCTTTCTCAGCAGAATTAGGCTAAACCTCCTTAAGTCTAAGTTTATAATTTAGAAACATGTGTAGGAACCCATAAAGAAAAGAATTAATATATCAACAATATTCAACATCCTATAAACATTTTATGTGTAATCTAATCCATTTTTTTTATATCTCTCATCAAATAGGTTGCATAACTTGTGTCATCTACCTATATGATCGACTCCCTTTCTTTGATTTTTTTGGAATTGAATATACAGATAAACCAACATGGTTATGGACTTAATCTGGATATATTATTCTATCAAATTTACTAAGATATTCACTTATATTGGAATGAAAAAATCTTCTCTTTCATTATTAATTAAATAAAATACCACTTGTGACACACCCAACATATCCAAATTCACTGTGAATAATCATCATAACAGTTTATGAAATGAATCTAAGCATACGAGTCATGAAAAAAATTAATAATAATCTTAGAGTTAAAGGATCATTACATAGGTCCACAGATAGGAATATCTAATTTCACATGAAACACGTGGAATTTTTATTAGCAGATCTGTTATCATAACCTCCCTTCTTGGATATTATGAAGGGTGAACACCATGAGAATGTGTCTCAATGTCTTATGATCCTCCTACCCATGATAGCCTATATCGTCTGTGTCCCATCAAACAATATCATCTGGCTATAGGGCATAGTTTTAATGAATACTATCATATCATCTAAAGTATCTCATCATAATGGGAAACTACTATGTACTTTCAATGTAATAAGTACCCCTAGGAAATTATAACATAGAATATCACATAGAAGAACAATTAGAATGTGATAAGAAATTATATTATATTATGTTAGTCCCAGTGGACAACTTAAGAGGGGTTGAAGTGAGTCTATAATTAAAATTTATATTTAAGAACAATTTAAAAACTAAATCTCCTAATTTATAAAATACGACCTGGTTAACTAAAATGTTAGATATATATAATATTATATTTTCAAAATTTTCTTAAAATCACAATCAAAATTCAACTAAAACAAGTTTTAAAACCTGTTTAACATTTGAAAACATTTTAAAAGTATCAAACACAGTATATAAAACAAAAATTAAAGTTAACTATCATATTAATATTTTTTTATATAGTTTTTGAAAAAAGATATATATTTGTTTTAAAATCAAAGTAGAACAATACAAATAAAACACACAGTGGAATAAATAATTGGTTCAATCTCAAGTCGAGACCTAGTCCTCTCCACTTGGTAGTAACCCACTAAAAAATATTTTATTATAAATAAATAGATCAACAACATGGATTGATTTTTATAAAAAAACACACAAGGATGTACAAGCTACATAGATCCTCTTCTATAGTTCTACATGGTAGAACAAAAGATAATAACTTCACGTAGACATTCTAGGCTACATAACAAATTCCATAGTTCTTCATGGGAAAACAGATAAAGAAATGAGAGAGAGAGAGAGTGTATATCACTCTCTAGTTCAGCATAATAGATATTTTTAAAAGACATACAATGTGAAACACACACAACACAAAAGTAAGAAAATAGAGTAAGAGAAACCTAATAAATTGATGGAATATAGTATATTATTCTGTAGAAGATTCTTCTCTTTTAGTCTCCATCTTTTTACTGGGAAATGATACGTGAATATGTTCATATGTTCTTAGAAGAATCATTGATGTTTAAGTAAAAACTGAGTCATAATCATTCAAATAATTGAACAAATTATTGTCATGTCTGTTTGTGAAAAATTCTAATATCTCCATGCGTGTCTTTATGTGTGTATCATGTCTTTTCTATATTAGGTCTTCCTTTTAAAAAAAAGTGCTCCCTAGAAATAAAAATTAAAAAATCATCATTGAAGATCCTCATACTTTGGTAGGAAATATAGTCTTAATAAATGATTTTTACTGATATTAAATTCTATATATAAATGTAGTTTGATTAATATATTTAATAATATAATAATATAATAATATAATACTTATCTTTAGACATAGTTGCTTTAAAGTTTCCTTGTTTGTAACCATGACCACTTACTTAGTTTTTAGTTTCTTTGATTAGTTTTTTAGTCAATTGTTTATACCTACGGTCGATGATTTTGTCTTATTGTTGATCACTTTAAACTTAGGGTCAATCACTTTTCACTTTATTTTAGTTAAATAATTTTTCAAATTTAGACAACTGACCACAGTCACTTTATATAGTCTTGTGATTGATTCTTAACTTTGAAAAAATTATATATTCCACATAATATATTTCATTTAGTCTTTTAGTAACTTGTGATACAATGTTTAGTCTCTTGGGTCATTTCCATAAATTCACCAAGATCGATTAGGTGGTCTTGTGTTCAATCACATAAATTGTGTGGTCAATTTCAGACTTAGTGAAATTTTAATTCTTTTCTAAAAAATAATTTTACTTTCATAAAGCATAAAATGGATTATAAATAATATAAACATGATCTATGATTATTAAAATAAAAAATTGGTGGAATATGAAAATAATCTCCCCCTTTTTGATCATTAAAAATCATAACATAAATAATTATCCAAAGTATTAAAGATTATAATATGCTGTAAAAATAAATAGGAAATAATTATTAATAATTGTTAGTTTGTTAAAATTCCATTTTTACTTATAAAATTACCCTTTTTTATTATAAAAAACAATTAATAAAGGGTTAAATAGAAAATATGTAATAAAAAAAAGGAAGTATACATAATAAAAACTCATAACTAAGAATAAAGTGATATATTTCATTAATTTTTAGAAAAGTGCACAAAGACACAATTAGAGTCTATTCAAAATCCAAATCCTCAAGAAGATAAGGTTATTTCTCTTTTCCAAAAATAGGAGGTGGAGGAGAAGTTTAAGGAATTTTAGGTCTTGGAATAGAAATACCTTAGGCAACTAGCTAGATCTGTCTAAGTTCTTGAGAAACAGTGAGGCCAAAAGGTCTTGTAGGAGGTATAGGTGAGGTAGATGTTGAAAAGAGGAAGTATTAGAGAATGAAACTGTGGTTGAATCTTGGTAAATATAGGTGGATATAAGAGGGATATGAAGAGAAGGAGGTGCTAGCATAGGGGAATTAACAACATATATATAAGGTTCTAAAATCCTTGCGATATCAACAACAACTCTTGTACCATGTTCTATAACCTGATGGAACTCATATTTATCTGACATAAATTGATAGAAATTGAGTCTTGAGATATTATTTGGTGTAAATACTTCAAATATAATACTTTATTTCACCCTTTATTACACCTTTAGCTTTGGAAGTCTTAATTGTCTCATCTTGAATCAAATAAAATTTCTTTTCTCTATGAGAAACAATTTCCATTTTCACTTGATTTATAATATCCTACACACTATCAAGGATATTCTAAGTCTCTCTATAAATCAATATTCAAATAAAATCCTCATAAATGGATATTGAATAAAGTGAAGGTGTTGATGTAGAAGAAAATGTTTGAGGACTGGTCATCATTAAGAGACACCTTGCATCTATAGTAGCTAACACATCTATTAGATTAGTTTACAGGTCTCAAATGTGACTTTTAAAAATTTCTATTTCTATTCTAAAATATTTAATGTCATGGTGTTTATGGTATATTTTTAGAAATAACCTAGTTTGGATGTGTGCAAGAAAAAAAATTCTATATTCTAAATAATATATTTCATTTAGTCTTTCAGTCACTTGTGATACAATGTTTAGTCTCTTGGGTTCATTTCCATAAATTCACCATGATCGATTAGGTGGTCTGGTGGTCAATCACATAAACCATGTGGTCAATTTCAAACTTAGTGAATTTTTAATTCTTTTCTAAAAAATAATTTTACTTTCGTAAAGCACAAAATGGATTAGAAATAATATAAACATGATCTATGATTATTAAAATAAAAAATTGCTGGAATATGGAAATAATCTCCCCCTTTTTTATCATTACGAATCATGACATAAATAATTATCCAAAGTATTAAAGATTATAATATGCTGTAAAAATAAATAAAAAATAATGATTAATCATTTTTAGTTTGTTAAAATTCCATTTTTACTTAAAAAATTACCCTTTTGTATTATAAAAAATAATTCATAAAGGGTTAAAGGGTAAATATGTAATAAAAAAGGAAGTATACATAATAAAAACACATAACTTAGAATAAAGTGATATATTTCATTAATTATTATAAAAGTTCACAAAGACACAATTAGAGTCTATTCAAAATCAAAATCCTTGAGAAGATAAGGTTATTTCTCTTTTCTAAAAATAGGAGGTGGAGGAGCAGTTTAAGGAATTTTAGGTCTTAGAATAGAAATCCCTTGGACAATTAGCTAGATCTGTCCAAGTTCTTGAAAAAAAGTGTGGCCAAAAGGTCTTGTAGGAGGTATAAGTGAGGTTGATGTTGGAAAATAGGAAGTATTAGAGAATGAAACTATGGTTGAGTCTTGGTAAAGATATGTGGATATAAGAGGGATATTAAGAGCAGGAGGTGCTAGAATAGGGACATTAGCAACATATATATAAGGTTCTAAAATCCTTGTGATATCATCCACATCTCTTACACCATGTTCTATAACATGATGGAACTCATATTTATCTGACATAAATTGATAGAAATTGAGTCTTGAGATATTATTTAGTGTAAAACCTTCAATGATAATACTTTATTTTACCCTTGACTACACCTTTATCTTTGGAAGTCTTAATTGGATCATCTTGAATCAAATAAAATTTCTTTTCTCTATGAGAAAAAATTTCCATTTTCACTTGATTTGTAATATCCTACACACTATCAAGGATATTATAAATCTATCTATAAATCAATATTCAAATAAAATCCCCATCAATGGATATTGAAGTAAGAGGAGGTGTTGATGTAGAAGCATATGTTTGAGGACTGGTCATCATTGAGAGACACCTTGCATCTATAGTATCCAACACATATATTAGATTAGTTTATAGGGATCCAATGAGACTTTTAAAAATTTATATTTCTCTACTAAAATATTTAATGTGATGCTGTTCATGGTATATTTTTAGAAACAACCTGGGTTGGATGTGTGCAACAAAACATTCAATAGTGTATGAAATGTCCTCATATCTATCAAAGTCATTAAACCAAATAATACTTAAAAACACTTCCTTTAGAGATTCTAAAAGGTCATTTATGAATAAAACAAATTCTGTAGAAGTTATTATAGAAGGAGTTATAAATTAAGGTCCAAATTATTGATATGGAGAATCTTTATCTTGAGAAAGATCAGATTTAGGATTGAAAAAGTCATTTGGATTAGAAGAATAATCACTGAATTCATGGTATTTTTTCTATGTTTCTTCTTTAGGAGAGAAAATAATAGGATGTCTTTCAATTTCTCTATGTCAAGCCTCAGAATCTTTCTTAGGATCTTACATGACCACCAATTTTTTTCTAGGAGAATATTTATAAACTGGATCTTCTTAAGAAATATTTTTAGGATCATATTTGGGTGAAGGATGAGTAGTTAAAATCTTTAACAAATTTCCATAAGAGTTGGGCCTCACTAGTCTCTCTGAAGTAGAAGTAAAAGGAAGATTAGGAAAAAAATATTCTTATTCTTACCTTAAAATAGTAGTAAACATAGGACCTTAAAGCTTTATAGGGTTATCACCATTATCATCATTTCCATCCTCATCACATTTATTATCCATATTAACTTCTTTATTAGCCTCTTTATCATCCATATAATTGGAATTACCAGGAGAAGATATACCCATATCAAAGAAAGGGTTATCAAGAGGTGCTTCTTCATTAGATGTTAGGAATCCTCGATGGGATATCCCCTATATCAAACATAGATAGACTCTCTACAATTGGATCCACATCCTTATCACTTTCTGAATCTATAATATCAAGTCCAAAGAACATAGATCTTGTAACTCTATACCCCTTATGAGGTATATCTCCTTCTACTAATTCAACCAAAAAAGTATATTCAGAAAATTTAACAGCTTCAACTGGAACTTTGTAAGACTATGAAACCACATGAGTAGGATATACCTCTTCTATTATAGGTCTTACCTCATTTGAAATCTCATGAACATGAGTTCCATCAAATCTATCCTCAAAATATATTCTAGCTTCATTAGACAATATACATAGGATCTTGAGATTATTTATCAGATGAGTAGTTATCCTTAAAAATCTCATCTGGTTCCAAACTAGGGTCAATGATATCTATTGGCCTTTTCAAATGTGATATTCGATTTCATTTCTCATAAAGTCTAACCTTATCAGTGATCCACATCCTTTTCCAATGATTCAAATTGATCTTAATCCTTTTATAGGTATTTTGATTCAAAAAAAAACAACTTAGAAATATAGTCCTTTCAAATCCTATAGGGTCTCATCTTTTCTATTCCATTAAGATATAAATAAAATTAGGATTTGGAAGAGTGTTTAATCTCAAAGATTACTTGATTAACTCTTCCATATGCCTCATTAATAAATGAGGAAGGATAATATGAATTCCATGAAACATTAGGTATATAAAAAATAGATATTGATACATAATAAGGATGAAGCATGCCTTTATAGGGTAGATCCCATGTTGAATAAATTTTAACAAAATCCTACATTATGTACTAAGCTCATCTACAAAAAAGTCTATGGAAGGTTCTATCATTTTTTAGTTCTTCCAACACATTAAAAATATAAAAATGGGGATGGTTAATATGATATGATCTTTTATATTCATAAAAATCTCCAAGATGTAGAACACATAGATAATCATCCTAGAAGCTTGAGGTAAACTCACATTCTTGACCGTTGATAATTATTTGAATCACATCTTCAAGATATTCCACTTCAAACACCATATTATGATAAAAATATTTTTTTAGTTGTGGATAAATATGATATTTTCATATATGAACCAAATGGTATAGTTTTGATGCATTAAAACTCTCAAAAGTAAATATTAACTAGTTTTTAACCATTCAAAATTGAATTCTCTCTTATAGACTACTTCATGCTATAACAAATATAGATTTGAAATATTTATCAACTTAAACTGGATTTTTTATCTTGTAAGATTCAAAAAAATATTCTATGAAATATCTATTCATTTCAAATGAAGGTGGCTAAGATTCATGATTTTATAAGGCTAGATATTTGAATAAAGGTTTGAGAAAGAGGGTTCGAATGAGGGTTTGGTTCAGATTAAAATGGAGCGCAATGATTTGATTCTGATTTTATATTTCAATCATTTAGGGATTTACACATAGAATAATTCATGGGAAATAATAATAATTAGTATTTAATATATTTATAAACCCATATGTTATTTTAAAACAAAATAACTTAAGATAATACTTGATAAAATAATAAGTTATATATATCTATAAAAATATTGAAAGTAATATTTAAATAATATCAAGATATTTATATTTTTTTTAAACAAAATTAATCATACCTAATTCATATTTTATATAATCCATTATATCAATATTCAATGGTTTTGTAAATATTCTATCAAGCTAATGTTTGGTACCAATGAATTCAATATTTATATCACCCTTTCAAAAGTGATCTCTCAAAAAGTTATGTCTTATATCAATATGTTTTCTCCTTGAATGAGCTAAATTATTTTTTGAAATATTTATATCACTTTAACTGTCACAATTTATAAGGATATGTTTGAATTTATATCCATACTCCAATAATGCGTGTTTTATCCACAAAATCTGTGTAAAACAACTACTTGTAGCTATGTAATCAAATTCAGTAGTTGGTAATGCAACATAATTTTTTTTCTTACTACACCATGAAAATAAAGACTTAATCAAAATATGACATGTTCCATAGGTTCTCTTTCTATCTAACATAAAACCTTAAAAATATACATCAAAATAACTAACTAACTCAAATGTATATCCTTTAGGGTAAGAAAATAAAACATTTATAGTATTATTAAGGTATTTAAAAAATCCATTTAATAGAATTTAAATGATATTATTTAGGGTTTTATTGAAAATTTACTCACATGTACACACTAAACGTAATATCTGGTCAGCTAGCAGTTAAGTATAATTAACTTTCAATCATACATCTGTAATTATTTTGATCAACTAATTTTATAGTTTCATAAAGATCTATCTTAAAACTTGTACTCATGGGAGCATCACCACATTTGGTTTTATCCAAGACAAAATATTTTAAAATATCCTTTATGTAATTTCATTGATTTAAAAATATTACTTTTTTTGTTTTGAAAAAGTTTAAATCCAAGAAACTATTTTAACTCACCTTCAAAACTCATTTCAAATTCATTTTTTATCAGCTTGGAAAATTAAATACATAAGGAGTTTTTGGATGATCTGAAAATAATATCATCAATATAAATTTGAACTACTAAAACATCCTTTAAATTATTTTTATAAATAAATTAGGGTCATCAACACCTTTTGTAAAACCATTTGAGATAAGAAAAGTGTTGATCCTATCATACCAAGCTCTAAGATCTTGTTTTAAATCATCCAAATATTTTGTTAATTTAAAAACATGATTTAGAAAATATGGGTTTTGAAATCCAAGAGGTTATTCAACAAATACATCCTCAATAATATATCCATTTATAAATTCAATCTTAACATCCATTTGATATAGTTTTAAATTAATATTTGCAGCATTTGAAATTAATATTCTGAAAACCTCAAGTCTAGATACTTGTGAAAAGGTTTCTTTATAGTCAATATATTCTTCTTAATTATATCATTATGCAACCAATATATATTTTTTTCTAATGATTTTTCTAGACTCATCAACCTTATTTCTATACACCCACTTAGTGCCAATAGTTATGTATTCTTTAGGTCTATCTACTAATTCCCAAGCATTATTCTTTTCAAAATGGTTCAATCCTTCTTGCATAGATATTACCCAATGTTCATCACTAATTTATTCATTGATTTTATTAGGTTCATGCTATGATAAGAATACCTGATGTTCAACCTGGTTTCTTAGTGAGGCTTTGGTTTGAGTTTCTCTATCTTGGTTTTCTACACCTGTAGGCATGGAGTATGTTCGGGTACCATAAGTGGATTGAAAAGGGTATGATATATACTCAGTATGCGACCACCAACAGTGTCTAGAAAAATCTAGTATGTGAATATAAAATGACTACTTTGCAGTTACATAATAAATGTAAGGCAATAAATAAATAAACACATTATACCAGGTTTATCATGGTATAACCGATTGATACACCTAATTCAACTTAATCTAGATGCATCTAAACCCAGGGAAACCTATATAGATATGATATGGGTGTAATCATGGATCATCATAAAACTAGAATTAAGAATGGACCAAAACCAAGCATGTTATTTGGTTTGGTAGATGCATCACAGGGATATCGGTTCAGTATTCATATTTTAATATAAAAGTCATCCATTAAATTCAATACATGGAATCATAAGACCATCCAAAGATATCCATAAAAGGAATCCCAAGTATTTCTCTATAATCATGATAAATACCCATTATTGTATGAGTATGTCCAAGGTGATTCATAAAATGAATCACAAGTATCACTCTCGATACGGTGTAAGTATAACCATATGAGCCCATCCTTGATATATCATGTAGGGGACCAAGTATTTCTCATGGAATGGTATAACCATATTTTCACTAATCCTGTCAAACCTGAAACCCCTAGGGAACCATTATCTCTCATGGGTGGGTAAGTAATATACCTGGTGATCCCATCCAAGGCATTATATAAAGAATCCAAGTATCAATCCTAGTGTATTTACAACCCATAACAAGTCTTAACAATAAATCATGAGGAGCCCATCCAAGGTATCCTTAAATAAGTACCCTTGTATCTCCTTTGTCTTGGTATTAAGGTATGGTTTCACTATAAAGAACTCATACCATTTCATCAATTCATTACAAACATAATATTTTAATCAAGTTGTCCAATTTATTCAATTCATGTAAAAAAAGCTATGGTATAAAGGCCAGGGGCCTAACACATGGACAATCATTTTCCTTAGATAATTTCAAATTCAAATGTATTTATTACAAGGTAAAACACACACCTAAATTAGTGTTTTAATAACTTAAGGAAAAGGGGAAATTTTTCCTTTAAGAAAATCACACCCTTTGGGGTGGTTCTCATCTAGGTGGTTAACCTCCGACATCATTTATGGGTTGCTAGAAGTCTACCAAGGAAGCTACACCAATTTAATTAATTAATTAAACATTTAAGATGTGTCTCTACATAGGTTAAACATACATAACAAGGATGTACCTTATAAAAAATTAAATTTTTTGGAAAAAGAACTAGACCACCTACCTTAGGTTGGTAGACGACCCCTTATCCATTGTCAACCTTTGATTTGAGATAGAATGGAATAAGTAATAAGAATAGATTAAAAAACATAAAATAGGGAATATTATATCACACAAAAATAACTTCATCAATAGTATTATAAAAAATAAAATGTGAAATATGAATATATAGATTATTGTTATGGATCCAACAAACCGGACAGTGAAGCAAATGGAGTTCGAATGAGGGGATGGATTCAAATCCTAGGGAGAGCCACGGAGGAAGAACTTCATGTAGGAGGGGATGATGTGAAGTCCAAGGGAGTAAAAATAAGGGTTTAAACATAATATAAGTAAGGGACAAACTATTATTTTACATATTTTTAAGATGTCACACGGTTGGCAAAACTGTGCACCAATCATGCACTAGCTACTGCCCAAGGACACCCTTCACACAGGTTGACCGCACAGTTTGACTAACCATGAAAATACCATAAATATCATCTCAGTTAAGAGGTATAAAACACATTCACAAGTATGTGGTCTGGGTTTCATGGTTAGGGAAAACTATGCGGCCCTATTCTGTGCACCGAAACACCCTACACTGTTTAACTAAACCATGCGGGCTGGGCAACACAGTTTCAACTAATCGTGTGACCCAACTATTTTATCCAAGATTCAGGGATCTAGGCTCTGGAAAAGCCCCAAACACCCTCATAAACTCTATAACCTCATTATTCACACATATTTGGTCTAATAAAAATAATTAAATAGAAACTAAAGGTTATATACCTGAAGGAAAATCCAGGATGTTACAAACTCTCCTCCTTAAAACAATTCATCCATGAGTTTCCATTATGATGGTGGTAAAGTATTGCCTGATAAATGTTTTATCCATTGAGAACATACATCAACATACCTTTCTTAGGTCTCGTACTTTACATGATTATGCTTCCATAACACCCGCACCAAAAGAACCGACCTACCTCAGAGATATTTTGTGCTCTAATCAACGATACATATCGAGTTCTCCTGAAAGGGAACATCCACATTTAGTTCAATATCCTCAGGGTCAAATGAGCGAGATAGTTCAGAATAATAATGTAGAAGCTATGATATGTGAAATATGTCATTCATGGATTGATACCTCTAATGTAGATCCAACCAATAGGCTACCGAACTGACTCTGCATAATCTCAAAAGGACCAATGTAACGAGGTGATATATTTCCCTACCTCCAAACACATCTATGACCTAATCTAGGAGAAACTCATAGAAACAACTGATGTCACACCTCAGACTATAGATGTCACTAACAATGATTGATATAAGTCTTATGACTATGTTGATATATAGCCATACATTTCTGAATCAATTGTACTTTCTCTGAAGTCTCCTAAATGAGACAAGGTCCCAATAGTGCTTCTTCACCTACCTCTAACTAGCACAAGGGTGAACGAAATGTACTACTGTATCGGGCCTCATAGAAATCCATATAAATAATTTCCTAAAATCTATAATTATAATAAAACTCAACAAGAAGTTTATGTTTTTCCCATGATACTCCAAAATCAAGTATATATACCTGAAGTATATCCTAAAATACCCATATCTTCTACTTGGACTGCCCGTCAGTCTGAGGGTGATATGCTATAATTAGTAGAACCTATAAACCCAATGATTTCTATAACCCATGCTAGAACCATGAAATAAACCAGGTATCTCGATCTAATATAATAGAACGGGGAAAACCATGGAGGCATACAATCTCTTTAATATAAATCCTTTTGACATCATCAAATGAGAAGGTCTCTCAGATAGGTAGGAAGTGTGAAACCTTGGTTATATTGTTGATGATCACCCATACCGCATCATATAATTGAGGGAATCTCAGAAAACCTTTCATGAAATCCTTAGTGACATCATCCTATTTCCACTTAGGAATGGATAGAGGCTATAAAATTCCAGTAGGCCACTGGTACTCAACCTTCACCTTCTGACATGTTGAGCACCATATAAAAAAACCTGCAATCCACCCCTTCATACGTGGATACCAATACTGAAAACACATGCCTTAATATATCTTGGTTAGCTTATGGTGAACTTACAAAATAGAGGCATGTTATTACCACATCAAATCCTCTCATATGTTTTTATATACCCATACATGCCCATGAAATAGAAGAACCTCATTATTATGAACAACCCAACCTGGCAGTGGGTTATCACCTGAGATGCTCTCCCTAAGGATGATTCCCTTGGGATCTAAAATTTGTCTCATCTACACCCATTTCAAAAGAGAGGATACCACTATTAAAGCTTTCAGAATGGTTTTCCCATGAAATTCCAGAACCTTTATTAATTTCTTAGAAAACAGGGACATCAACTGCTAATACCTAATGACCTCTTGAATGACCTATGTCTGAGTATTATGACTCATTGAATTAGCTAATTAATTCCCATTTTCAGGTGTATAAGTAAGATCAAAGTTGAACAACTGTATGTATTTTACCCACCTGCACCATCTGAGATTTAATTCACACTATATGAAAATTTATATGAGACTTTTTTGGTCCATGTAAATGATGAACTGCTCACCCATTAGAAAATGTCTCCATTAATGTAAATCATGAACCACGACTATTATATTGAACTCATGCGTAGGGTAATTCCGCTCATGGGGTCTTAGCTGGTGGGACCCATATGCCACAACTCGATCTCCCTACATAAAAAATGATCCTATACTGATTCTTGAAGCATCATAATAATCTATATAGATTCTTACCAACTTGGGAAGAATCAAGATTGATGTCGAATTCAGACTCCCTTTCAGCTTCTAAAAGGATGTCTCATAGGATTCAGACCATAATAACTTTACACCCTTCTTAGTCAAGCCTGTAAGAGGTGATTCTATGCATGAAAAGTCCTATATAAAGAATCATTAACAACCATCTATCCCCAAGAAACTATGTATGCCAAAAATGTTCTTGGGATTCTCCCAAGAAACTATGGCACTCACCTTTTTTGGGTCAATAGATAATACAACGTCATAAATGATATTACCCAAGAAGTGAACCTTATGGATCCAAAAGTGGCATTTATAAAGCTTATAATATATCCAATTCTCTCTTAGTGTATTCAACACAATCTCAAGATGTTTGACATAAGTGGCATTTATAAAGCTTATAATATAGCCAATTCTCTCTTAGTGTATCCAAAAGTGGCATTTATAAAGCTTATAATATAGCCAATTATCTCTTATAATATAGCCAATTCTCTCTTAGTGTATTCTCTCTCTTAGTGTATTCAACACAATTCTCTCTTAGTTAATTCTAACTTATTCTTTTAGATTTTAACCATTTTTGAATCATAATTGAAGAATACAAACTTAGTGATTCATGGGAGTCAACCCATGGTTCAATATTTTCCTTTCTTAGTTTTTTGTAGCCTCAAATAACTTTTTGATTACCTTATTGTTTTCATCCTTTTAACATAGTTCATTTTATTGTTTTAAGAAGACATACCATCACTACAATTCACTAGAGAAAAATTTAAACTGATTTTAAAATCAAAGTGGAGCTATTTATGGAATCCCGCCTTCTTATTGCATAACTTTTCATTACATTTTACAAACATAGGATTTTAAAATCAAAGTGTATCCTCAAGATGTTTGACATAAGTGGCATTTATAAAGCTTATAATATAGCCAATTCTCTCTTAGTGTATCCAAAAGTGGCATTTATAAAGCTTATAATATAGCCAATTCTCTCTTATAATATAGCCAATTCTCTCTTAGTGTATTCTCTCTCTTAGTGTATTCAAAAAAATTCTCTCTTAGTGAATTCTAACTTATTATTTTAGATTTTAACCATTTTTGAATCATAATTAAAGAATACAAACTTAGTGATTCATGGGAGTCAACCCATGGTTCAATATTTTCCTTTCTTAGTTTTCTGTAGCCTCAAATAACTTTTTGATTACCTTATTGTTTTCATCCTTTTAAAATAGTTCATTTTATTGTTTTAAGAAGACATACCATCACTACAATTCACTAGAGAAAAATTTAAACTGATTTTAAAATCAAAGTGGAGCTATTTATGGAATCCCGCCTTCTTATTGCATAACTTTTCATTACATTTTACAAACATAGGATCTTTAAAGTCTAGAGTATGGGAAAAAATTTACATAATACATGAAAAAATATAAAATTATTTTAATCCTATTCAAATTATTATTTAAAAGTTCATTTTAAGTTAAATTACTATATCTTGTAACCTGGGGACACACATCAAAAGAAAGGTTGAGCAGATGGCCCAGTAAGGAAAACAAGTGAAACAGTTTACATGTGAACTTGAGCGATATCAATAAGAACATGAGGAATATCACAAATGAATGATAAATAGGAATATCATAATAATAATAACTTGAAACATAACTTTAAAATGTGTCTAAAAATTTTAATTTAGACATTCATAATCATATCACCAATGTCCACCCTTAAGGTGTCATAAAAATTACCAAGGTTATTCACCTAAAACTTGTCATCTCTAGAGATTAATTCTTTTACCCAATGCATTGGATTTCTATTAGGGTACACCCTTAATATATATTTATTTTCATGTCATCCACATAGATAATAATTAAACATTTCATAAAAAACCCAAAGAGAATAAAAGAAATGGGTTTCATATCAAAATCACGACGTTTTAAAAAGTGATTAAAAACATTATCATTATGTCATTTATAACCCACAGAAAGGGAATGAGATATTTATGTATGAAAATTACAGAATAAAATAAATATTTTTTATGTCATGATAAATACCCCCATAAATAAAAGAGGTTTGTTCATTCATATAAGAAAAATTAATTAATTTCTTGATAAAATGAGAGAGATTTTGAGATGAAAATTCTGCAGCATAACAACTATGCAACATGGTTTTAGAAAACATTAAAAAGAGAGGGGATAGAGGTCACCCATTCATAATATATTCATAATAAATTATAATTATATAATAACATGTAGATAAGAACATGGCATGAAAATTTTAAATACATACCAAATAAAATATAATTTGAAAGAAAAAAAGAGAAGTTGCGAATTCCCTTACGAAAATTCGGCAGCCTAACGAAATCGTTTAAAAATTCATGAAATCAATTGATGAGAGTGAAAATGGTCTATAATAATTTTGACATATAATGGTAAACAATAAGGATACATTATAACATACCCCAATATAATAAAATGGAAATTAAAATACATAACATAAAATAAGTCTTGACTAAAAGAGAACGGTGAAAGGTTCTCTTACCTTGAAGAGTAACTTAAAAAACTCAAAGGTTGGGACCTTGGGGGATTGAGGGAACCTTAGAAAGACTAATTGGGAGGTAAAAAGACCAGATATTTGTTGATATATAATTTATAATGAAAGGAATTAAGGAATGGGTTGGTATTTATAGCAACAATGAGGGAATATTTTATTAATTTTCAATGGACACTACATTAGTGGTATTTAAAAAACAATGGGCTTGTGAGTGGTATTTGCCCAGGGTTTTGACCACTTGGGACAACTCATAAAATATTTTTATCCAAATTAGTCGAAAAACATTTTAAATTACATATTACATCATTATGATGTCATAAAACATACCTAAAACTCAAAAAATGTATTTTTACTATTCACTAAAAAAAACATTTTATAAAAATATCACAAATTCAACTAAACCTAATATCAATGTTATGAATTCAAAAATAAACTCCATTTTATGAAAACAATTTCCTAAATATGATATTTTTAATTTTTAAGTAAAATCATTATTTACTCGAAAAAAATACTAATACTTCACTAATAATTTCGGAAACAGTTATTTACTTATGCTATTATAACATGTTACCAATCCAAAAGCATAAATTATATTTATACTTAAGTGATTTTACTATTACATTGGTCATATTACTATTCATAAGGGTAATATTACTATTCATAATTCATTAGTCACCAAAAATTAAGTTGATCTTATCAGACTCTAAATTCCTTACTGATCACAACCATATATGTCTGTTTTTTGAAAATAATTTTACATTATTAATTATTTAAAGTATAAAAAATATTTTAAAATACTCTTTTATTTTCAATATTCATCAATAATATTAAACTTATAAGAATTCATTCTATATTTATTTTTTAATTTGAAATTCAAATAAAATCTACCATAATGAGAAATAACAATTTTATTTATACAAAAGGGTAACACAAAGTAACTAAGGATTCATTACATATCCCCTTATAACACCTTCATAGGAACTAAGAGTAAGGTGTGGAATAGTGATGGAATCTTAGGGCATCTCAGACAACATTGCCCGAGTGGTGATTTCTATCAGCTTAAACTTCTCCCGAAGGTGATTACGTTTAATCTTAACATGTTGAAGCTCAGCTTGGGCTTGGTCCAGAGCAAATACCAATGATGCTACCTCCTTCCCCAGCTCCTTCAAATGGGCTTCGTTTGGCCTGAGTCTACTGGATTAGTCCATCGACTCTTCTTTCTACATTAATTATCCATTATTATTTATAACATAAAAAATTATTATTATTTCCAATGGTCATATTGACCAATGGTTATATAACGGTCAAAACCCGATGGTCAAATTTAATTTATACTTATATATTTTTTTATTTATTATGACATAGTAAGACATACATTTTCAGGAAAAAAATATTATTCAAAAGTTCAGGTCATTACATTCTCCCCCCTTAAGAAATTTCATCCCTGAAATTTCAAATCATACCCTCAGAAGAGAAAAGGTGTGGGTACTTCTACCTCATAGACTCCCATGGTTCCCACGTGGCTTCTTTATATTCATGGTTCCTCCACAACACTTTAACAAGGTGGGTAGTCTTGTTGCGTAGAACCATATCTCTATGATCCAAGATCTCCACCAGATTCTCCTCATAAGAGTGGTCATGTTCCAGTTGTACCACCTCTGGATTTAGTATATGTGAAGGGCCGAGTATGTACTTCCTCAAGAGGGATATGTGGAAGACATCATGAACTTGTGCTATATTTGGAGGAAGTTTAAGCTGATAGGCCACTGCTCCTACGCGATCAAGGATTTCATAGGGGCCAATGTACCTAGGGCCAAGCTTCCCTTTCTTCCCAAACCTCATGAATCTCTTACAAGGTGAAATTCAAAGAAAGACTTTGTCACCAACATCAAACCCCAAGTCCTTTCGATGCTGCTCGACATAACTATTTTGCTGACTCTGAGTAGCCTTAATGTGTTGTTGAATAGCATGAACCTTTTCCATCATATCATGCACAAGATCAGGCCCAAGAATATTTCTTTTACAAGCTTCATCCCAATAAGTAGGAGTTCTACATCGCTTCCCATATAGAGATTCATAGGGTTACATTTGAATGATCGAGTGGAAACTATTGTTGTAAGAGAACTCAACTAATTATAGCTGTTGATCCCATCCACCTTTAAATTCCATTGAGCATGTTCTCAGTATGTCTTCAAGTGCTTGAATAGTCCTTTCATATTAGACATCATTTTAAGGATGATAGGATGTACTAAAATTCAATTCGGTACTCAAATAATGTTGAATACTTATCTAGAATTTTGATGTGAACCTTGGATCACAATCAGATACAATAGAAAGTGGAACTCCATGTATCCTTTCCACTTCCTTCACATAAATCATGGAAAGTTGATAAAGAGAGAAATCTTCCTAAATAAAGATAAAACGGGTTGTCTTGGTGAGACATTCCACTATAACCCATATCACATTGTTTCCTTTGGAAGTTCTTGAGATACTAGTGAAAAATTATATGGTGATATTGTCTCACTTTCATGCTGGTATGGGTAGTGGTTATAATACCCCTTTAGAAAGTTGTCAGTTTCCCTTCACTTGATAACATACCAGACACCTTGTAGTGTATCCATAAATATCCCTTTTCATATTATCCCACCAAAAATGATCATGAAGGTCCCTATACATTTTATTGCTTCTAGGATGTATAGAAAAAGTTGAGCTATGACCTTCATCCATCAGCTCTTTATTTATTTCTAGAATAGATGGAACACATAGTCTCGTACGAAATTTTAGTACACTTTCTTGATCAATATTGAACTCAGGAAACATCCCATCCTTAATAGCCTCAAACTTCTTCTGTAACAAAGGATCTTCTTTCTGATCTTTCTTGATCTTATATAGTATTGATGGTTGAGAAATCATTTGGGTTAGGGTTGATGATGTACCTTACCTTAAAATTCCCATGTCTATATTTCTAGTTTATTGATCAAATAATCTCTTTAAATCCTCATCATGGAAAAAACAACCAGGTATTTCCTACTTAATGCATCAACGACTTTGTTTGCTCTTCCGGGATGATATTGAATTTAAAAATCACAGTCTTTAAGAAGATCCAACTATATCCTCTATCTCATGTTTAATTAATTTTGTGTGAAAATATACTTCAAACTTTGATGGTCTATTTATAAATCACATTTCTCCCCATAAAGATAGTACCTCCATATCTTCAGAGGAAAAACAGCCAAATATAGCTCAAGATCATGTGTAGGATAGTTCTAATCACAAGTCTTCAACTATAGATATGCATAAGAAATTAATTTGTCATTTTTCATGAGGATGTACCCAAGACCTTTCAGAGATGCATCGCTAAAAATAACAAATCCTTCTCCACTTGAGGGAAGATTTAAAAAGGGTGAAGTAACCAATATCTTCTTCTACTCTTGGAAACATTCCTTACACTCCTTTTTCTAGATGAACTTGATCCATTTTCAAGTAAACTTGGTTAATGGATTAGAAATTTGTGAAATATTTTTCACAAACCTCCTATAATATCCCACTAATCCAAGGAAACTACAAATCTTAGTTATTATTATAGGCTGAGGCCACTCTTCTATAACCTTTTTTTTTTCAGGGTCAACTATGATTCCTTCATTAGTTACAATGTTCCCTAAGAAATAAACTTATTGTAACCAAAATTCACATTTTATGAACTTTCCAAAAATCCTCTCTTTCCATAGAGTTTGTAAAATAACTATTAGATGATCCTCATGCACCTCGCGACTTTTGGAATATATCAGAATATCATCAATAAAAAGTAACAAAAAGTAATCAAGGAAGTCCTTAAAGACTCTATTCATCAAATAAATAAAAATATCAGGAGCATTAGTCAAGACAATGGGAATAACAACAAACTCATAGTGCCTAGATCTTTATCAGAAGGTAGTTTTTGGAATATCTTCTTTATTCCACCTCAATTGATGATAACTAGATCGAAGATCAATCTTAGAGAATAATTGAGCCCCAATAAGTTGGTCAAATAAGTCATCAGTTATTGGAAGAGGGTATTTTTTCTTCACTGTGATACTGTTCAGTTCTCTATAATCAATGCATTATCACATTGATCCATCATTCTTCTTCACAAAGAGAATAGGTGCTCCCTAAGGAGACAAACTCTATCGGATAAACTGATTCTAAAAAATATCTTGTATTTGCTTCTTTAATTCCTCCAGCTCCACATTTTCCATCCTATATGGGGTCTTTTATATCAGAAGAGATTCAGGTACGAGTTCAATGGAGAACTCTACCTATATTTCTGGGGGAGGTTTGGGTAACTCCTCAGGAAATACGTCAATGTATTCCTAGATTATGGGGACATTTTTTATCATTATACCCTCATTTACTTCTTCTTATTCATCAATTAACTCTATAAATAATGCTATAGGAGGTGCTTCTAGAAAAATATCAGGTTGAAATATCTCTCATTGGAAGATAACTATAGATTTTTCGTTCAATACTACTGAGATTTTCTTGCTTCTTCATTTGATCTTAGCATTATACTTTGAGAGCCAGTACATCCCTAGTATAATTTCTAATTCCAGCATGGGAATGACAACTAGATTTTCAATAAGATTGTGCTCACTAAAGTAAATACTATAGTTTCTAAACACTGATAATGATTGGATAATCCCACCAAGAGTCTTGAATATTAACTCTACTTTTAGAAATTTAGTGGCTGATTCTAAATTCCTTAAAAAATTGGAGGAAATAAAGGAATGCGTAGAACCAGAATAAAACAAAGTACTTTCTAGATTTTATACAAAAACAAGAGTATATTCCACCCCATAATTTTGAGCTTCAACATCAGTTGTCATGATTGAAAAATCATAACCTTGCTACCTTGGCCTTTTCTGAGGCTGGTGGTGATTCCCCTCCACTACCCTTGGATTTGGAAAGTGATTGGAAAAGTGCCAAAGATGTCCACACTTGAAGTATTGGACTTCAGGTAGGACCAGAACCATATTCCCTCTTTCATTAGTGTTGGTAAGTTGAGGCTTCACCTCACTATGACAATTCCACCCAATATGGCCATTTCTTCCACACTTGTAGCACTTCCTGCTTCTGAGCAGGCAGTTACCTAAATGCTTATTCCCATATTTATTACATGTGGGAAATTTCACTTTCTTTCCTCCTCTTCCCTAATCAAAGATCCTCCCTAATATTGAATCCATTTATCTATTCTTTTCACTAGATTTATGAGACCATTGCATCTCACCAAACTCCAGTTCAACTTTCATAGCACCCTGCCTGATTTTCTCATAGCTATCATAGTCTCATTTGACTAGATTCTTCTATAGATGAGGTCTTAGTCTACCAAAGAATATATAAACCTTCCCATTAGTATCCATGACAAATATTTAGGTGTAATGGGAATGTCTTGTGAAGTTCATCTCATAGCTTTCAATAGATTTATTCTCCTTCTACTTCAGCTCGAGAAACTCCTTATCCATTTTTGTTCTCATTAAACAAGGGAAATAATTATTGAGGAAGATACCGCTAAACTCTTCCCACTCCATAGATTCAACCTCCACTCTTGGACTCATGTTT
Source organism: Viscum album (assembly GCA_963277665.1). Classification (NCBI taxonomy): domain Eukaryota; kingdom Viridiplantae; phylum Streptophyta; class Magnoliopsida; order Santalales; family Viscaceae; genus Viscum; species Viscum album. Next base: position 1,086,588,543 of record OY728151.1, read on the forward strand.
TAATTAGTTCCCACCACTGATCAGATTCTCCCTCTAAGAGGTAAACATCCAAGGTGACCTTCTCTTTTTATAAATAACAATGTACAGAAAAGATATTTTCGATAGAGCTAATCCACTGTTCAACAATTAATGGGTCAGTATATCCAATGAACATTGGTTTTCATGGATGCATAAAGGACTCAACAGAATGTTGTTCCCTTCGTGGTGAAATTGTTCTCTTAGATTGATTCAATTTTTTCCCATAACTTAAGTCAGTTGGTTCATCATTCTCATGAAAGTTTCCATTCCAGCTTCCATCAGAGGGTCATCAGCTCATGGTCCGTTGTGGTCACCATTTGTACGGTTCCTCCTATTGCCCAACATTTTCTAAAAGAATAAAACCTTAGTAATAATCTTATTTTTTAGGAATATTTTACCTATAAAGTATTTTTATGTCTTAAAACATAATGATTAAACATATTATTATTTAACAACAATTCTATTTCTCTATAAATCATTCATAATGATTCATAAAAAACTTGTGATTAACCCAAAATATCCCCTAGGAATTTCAAACCAGGAGTACATCAAGTCCTGTTGTCCTGCAACAGTTCCCATTCGAGTCTATCTCAAAATGGTGTTTTCAGGTTTTACCCCTAGATACATCTGTGCTAGAGCCACATCCACTTGTTTGTATCCAGACATAGATCTATTTGTTTGGAAACCACTTAATTAATATTTCTCCAAAATACTTGGAATTTTTAATATATTTAAAATTTTATACATGGTTCTTCATAAATATTTCATATAATAATTTACACAAATAACTAAAATATAATTTGATACCAATTATGGCATACTGCCTTATTATTACATAACTTTTCACTACATTTTACAAACAGTGGATCTTTATAGTCTAGTGTCCAGGAAAAAAGGTATATAATACATGAAAAAATATTAAATTATTTTAATACTATTGAAAGGATTCTTGAAATGTTCATCCTAAGTACAATTACTACATCTCATAACCTGGTACATACATCAAAGGAAAGGGTGAGTAGAAAGCCCAGTAAGGAAAACAAGTGAAACAGTTTACATGTGAACTTGAACAATATCAATAAGAACATAAGGAATATCATAAAAGCATGATAAAGAGTAATATGATAATAATAATAACTTGAAAAATAACTTTTAAATGTGGCTACAACATTTAATTTTTACATTCATAATCTTATCACCAAGATCAATCCCCAAGGTGTCATAAAAATTACCAAGGTTATTCACCAAGGTATCATAAAACTTGTCATCTCTAGAGATTAATTCCTTTACCCAATGCATTGGAGAACTATCAGGGTGGACCATTAATATGTATTTATTTTCATGTGATCCAAATATATTATTATCAGAAATTTCATAAATAAACCAAAAAGAATAAAAGAAATGGGTTTCATATCAAAATCATGACGTTTTAAAAAGTGCTTAAAAACATGATCATTATGTCATTTATAACCCACAGAAAGGGAATGAGGGATTTATGTATGAAAATTACAGAATAAAATAAATCATTTTTATGTCATGATAAATACCCCTAAAAATTAAAGAGGTTTGGGTACTCATATAAGAAAAATAAAAGAATTTATTGATAAAAAGAGAGAGATTTTGAGACGGAAATTCTGCAGCATAACGACTATACAACATGGTTTTAGAAAACATTAAAAAGAGAGGGGATAGATGTTACCCATTAATAATAGAGTCATAATATAGTATAAAGACATAATAACATGGAGATAAGAACATGTTATGGAAATTTTCAATACATAACACATAAAATAGAATTTGAAATAAAAAAGAGAAGTTGCGAATTCCCTTACAAAAATTCGACAACATAATGACGTCACTTAAAAATTCAGTAAATAAGTTAATGAGAGAGAAAAGGGTCTCTCATAATTTGGAAATATAATGGATATCAATAAGGATATAGGATAACATACCCCAACATAAGAAAATGGAAATTAAAAGACAACATAAGATAAATCTTGACTAAAAGAGGAGGGTGAAAGATTCCCTTACCTTGAAGAGTAACTTCAAAAACTCAAAGGTTGAGACCTTGGGGTCTTGAGGGAACCTTGAGAGGACTCCTTGTGAGATAAAAAGACCATATATTCTATTATAGAGAATTTATAATGAGAGTAATGATGGAATGGGTTGGTATTTATGGCAAAAGTGAGGGAATATTTTATTAATTTCCAAGGGACACCTCATTAGTAGTATTTGTAGAATAATGGGTTTTCCCATGGTATTTTCCCATTTTTTTGGACACTTGGGAAACCTAATAACATATTTTAATCCAAATGAGTCGACCAAAATTTTAAATTACATATTACATCATTATGATGTCATAAAACACATCGAAAACTCAAAAACTGTATTTTTACTATTCACCGAAAAACAAAACATTTTATAAAAATATAATAAATTTACTCTAACATAATATCAATGTTCTGAATTAAAAAATGAACACAATTTTATGAAAATAATTTTCTAAATATAATATATTTAATTTTTAAGTAAAATCACTATTTACCCGAAAAAATATTAATACTTAACTAATAATTTATGAAATAGTTATTTAATTATGATATTATATCATGTTACCATTCCAAAAGCCTAAATTATATTTATACTTACTTAAGTGAGGTTACTATTCCATTGGTCATATTACTATTCATAAGAGTAATTTTACTATTCATAATTTACTATTCACCAAAAAATTAAGTTGATCTTATGAGACTCTAAATTTCTTACTGATCACAACCACATATGTCTGTTTTTTGAAAATAATTTCACATTATTAATTATTTAAAGTATAATTTTATTTAAAATACTCTTTTTTTTCAATATCCCTTAATAATATGAAACTTATAAAAATTCATCCAATATTTATTTTGACATTTGAAATTCAAAACAATTTACCATAATGAGAAATAAAAATTTTATTTATACAAAAGGGTTACACAAAGTAACTAAGGCTTCATTACATAGACCCTTATAACACCTGCATAGGACCTAAGAGTAAGGTGTACAATGGTGATGGAATCTTGGGGCAGATCAAACAACATTTCCCATGTAACGATCCAAGTATTTATAGAATAATAATTTTTGATTAATACTTATGAATAAGATATTAATTTTATGTTAAAGGGGACACTTTTTCCAATATCGTACTCAAAACACAACAAGTGGTTTCTCTGAAGTCTCACGTTTCACACAACAATGAGATATACCAAAAAATATTACAATAATAATAATAATAATAATATTTTAAATAGTAGTTAACGCCTACCGTTGTATTAGTGGGAATGAACAAAATTAACTATATTAAGATTTTACATATTTATTAGATGTTTTTACATTTTTACAATGAATATTAGAGGCTTTGAATAAGAATAAATCCAATTTTAAGCACGAAATACTTTAATATTTTTAAAAGGTTATTTTACCACCTTTTGATAGTGAACACTTTTTAAATATAGTTTTGTCACTTTTATATATTATATTTGACAAAATAAACTTCTTATTTAGAATCGTAACATCAAAATTTACTTTGGATGAAATTTTCGTATTTTTTTGATAAAGTTTATTTTTTAATGAATAGTGAAAAATACTGCATTTTAATTCAAAACTGCCTTTTCATATAATTTATTTATATAGTTAGATTGTAATTTTAATTTTTTTAAAGTATAATTGGATTATTTTTTTATAATTTAATCCAATTATGGTCATTATATGTAATTTCACTTTTAATTTGGACAAAAACACATGTCAATCTTTTGATAATTATTACTTCTTAAAAACCCGCTTTTTGATTTTGACAATGAGAATTAATTTTAAATTAATTTATGCCAATTATGTGTTTTTGAATTAGGATAAATAGATTCCATATTTGGAATCATGATTTCCAAATTGTGTAAATAGTTACCTTTTATTTTTAGACATTATGAATAGTAACTTCAGTAATTATTTTATTTACCATGGTTAAAGGTTAAATCTGGTAAATAAGGGTAAAAAATAATATTATAATAATAATAAACTACCCTAACACGTGTTATAATCCTATTTTATGATATATGTCCGAACATGAGAATCCTTGGGTCAATTTTGGGACCCGACGGAGCCACTTGGATGTGAAAATGACATTTTTAAGAATTAATTTAGAGTAAAGAAAAATGTAACATAAACATATATATTTTAGTAAAACGATTTTTATATAGAGTAATATAAATGATATTTTCAACTATTAATATTCATTAAAAATTTAAAAATATTTCATACATCATGGTATTTTATTTATAATTTTTAGACATCAAATAAATAAATTTATTTGTGACACAATGATGATGTAGTGATTACCTTATTAATGAATGTTTTAAATAAATGAGAATATAAAAATTAAAATAAATTTATTTTGAAACTTTTTATGCTATCCAAAAATTTTATGGATAATTATGACTTGTTATATTTGAATTAATTAAGGTTTTTTTGAAGGAATCAAGTTGTTATGAATTTTTTTAAAAGTAATGATACGAATAGTATATAAATTGACATAAATGAGTTTTAAAAAAAATTCTATTTTATTAAATGATATAATAGTCCTAAAAATATAAGATTCAGAAAAATGACTTATATAAGGTTGAACATGTCATTAATGAACCAATTGAGGTTTTATTGTCATTTTATAGTAACTATATTAACTATATAGTATGAATATACAATAAGACATGGTAAGAGTCAAATAAGTTAACTAAGGGTTTAAGCTAAATGATAAGGTTAAATTTGAAACCAAAACTTATCTAAAAACTATTGGTTGAGAGTATTTAGAACAATACTCATCTTATCTCTTAATTAAATGAGTTTTGGACCTTTTGAAAATCTAAATTCATTTTATAATAAAACAATCTTTCAAAATTTTCTAAAGTACCCCTGCTCCCTCTTATAAAAGGCCACCACATATAACACTTACTCACAACTCTCAAGCCACCTTCGCTCGTCCAAAATATGCCAAAATAATCTCCCAACGTCCCACTCTTCTTCATATAATCCTTACCTTAGGAATAAGGCAATTCAAGAAGGCCTTTTAGCTTAAATCAAAAGGAGTTACCCGATTAGAGGTAATGTCTTCTCTCAAGATTCTTTCATTTATTTTCCGTTATCCAACCCACTAAACTCTCTTTATTAAATTTTTTTATAACAAAAAAAGTATATTAAATATACTAGTATGTTTTTATTCCATGTATTCGACCTAAACTCACACACACTTCCATCTAATTTATTTAGAACATACTCTTTCTATGGACGATGAACTACTACCTCACGAAACAATGATTGTTCAATTATCTCCTACCGCCTCTTATGGTGGACATTATTATGGAACTATATTTATATATGATATATATCATATTTATATTGTATCAATTCTTCTGTATTTTTCATTTATATCATACCTTTATGGTTTCCATAATGGTTAAATACGATAATTTCATTTGAGGAAGTGTGGACTACCGCCCACTCAAAGTGATATGACTCATTCATGCCATACAAGGAATGTATAAAGGATGAAGTTAATGAAATTATATATGATATTATATTATAATTTTAATATACCTATGTATAATTTAATTTTTATTCCTTTAAATATGAAAAAGAAATGAAAGTAGCGTTCATGCGTACATACGGCTTACCGTCTCCATGAACGATGCATTTCATTTCTTATCTCCAAATGTTATGTACTATTATAAATAAATAAATATACTATATTTATATGATATTTAAATCATTAATATAATTCTTTAGATAATGTAATTTTGACCATATGGACAATTTGTAACTATAACAGGTTCATTTTTGACTCAAGTAGAAAATATCGACAAAACGACCGATATTAACTTAAATAATTATGTAATGTTTATAAAATGGTAATAAGTGATATAAAAGGAATAATAAACTTGAAAATGGTTCTAAATAAAGTATAAATTAGCTTAAGTTTATTATTTAGGAAGAACAAGGAACATACGTGACGAGTCATACTTTAGGTAAGAGAACCTTTCACCCTCCTATTTTAGTTAAAGACTTATTTTATTTCATGTATTTTAATTTCCATTTTCTTATGATGGGATATGTTCTTATATATCTTTATTGCTATAAGTGCTATTTCCAAGTGATGAGAGACTTTTTATGGCATCCTGCCTTTTTATTACATAACTTTTCATTACATTTTACAAACAGAGGATCTTTAAAGTCTAGTGTCTTGGAAATCAGGAACATAATAAATGAAAACAACATAAAAAATTATTCTAATCCACTCATAAGGATTCATCACAGGTTCATCCTATGTAAAATTACTGTATCTCATATCCTAGAGACATACATCAAAGAAAAGGGTGAGCAGAAGGCTCAGTAAGGAAAACAAGGGAAACAGTTGACATGTGATCTTGAGAAATATTAATAAGAACATGATAAAAGTCATAAAGGTGTGAGAAAAGGAAGAATAGGAATATAATAATAAAAATAACTTGAATCATAAAATGAATATGTGGCTTAAAAATTTCATTTAGACATTCATAAACATATCACCAAGGTCCATCCCCAAGGTGTCATAAAAATTACCAAGGTTATTCACCAAGGTATCATGAACTTGTCATCTCTAGAGATTAATTCTTCACCCAATGCATTGGAGCGCTATCAGGGGAACCCTTAATATGTATTTAATTTCATTTGATACACATATATAATAATCAAACACTTCATAAATAACCCAAAAATAATAAAAGAATTGGGTTTCATTCAAAATCATGACGTTTTAAAAGTGCTTAAAAATAAGATCGTTTTTTCATTTATAACCCATGGAAAGGGAGTGAGGGTTACATGTATGTCAATTACAGAATCAAATATATAATTTTTTATAACTATGAATACCCATAGAAACGAAATAGGTATGGGTATTCACATATATAAAATAAGATAATTTCTTAAGAGAAAGAGAGAGAAATTTTGTGATGAAATTTCTGCAGCATAACGGCTATATAACTTGGTTTTAGAAAATAAAAAAAAGAGTAGGGACAAGGGTATCCCATCCCTAAATAGATCATTTTTAAGTATAGGTACATAATAAAAACAAATAATATCATGGTGTGGACATTTGAATGACACACCACATGAAAAGGAAACTTGAAAGGAAAGAGAAAGTGTGATTTCTTTTACGAAAAATTCGGCAGCCTAACGACATCACTTAGATATTCAGAAAAAAAATTGATGAGAGTGGAAAGGGTCTCTAAAAAGTTATACATGAAAAGGAAAGTAATGAGAACATATAATAACATACCCTCAACATAAAGAGATCAAAAATATAAGACACAACATAAAGGAAGTCATGACTTAAAAAGAGGAGGGTGAAAGGATCCCTTACCTTGAAGAGTAACTTTGAAATCTTGAAGGTCGGGGCCTTGGGAGGCTTGAGGGAACCATGGGAGGACTCCTTGGGAGGTAAGAAGACTAGAACCTCATTGAGGATGATTTTGGAATGAAATGAATGAGGGAAATGGTTTGGTATTTATAGGAAAAGTGAGTGAATAAATTATTAATTTCCAAGGGACACCTCATCAGTGATATTTGAAAAACCATGGGCTTGCCCATGGTATTTTCCCCTATTATTTTCCACTTGGGACACCTCATAACATATATCACTATTAATAAGTTGACCAGAAATATTACATCATTATTACATCATTAATGATGTCATTAAACACCCGAAACTCAAAACTGTATTTTTACTATTCACCGATAATTCAACTGTTTCAGAAAAATCTAAAAAATTCACCATAACCTAATATCGATACTCTGAATTCAAAAATGAATTCAATTTTATAATTTTTTAAATATTTTTAATTTAATTTTTAAATTAAATCATTATTTATTCCAAAAAACACAACTTTAAAACTATAACTCATTTTGTAACACCTTAAAAAAGTAATCAAGGTCTCATAAAAATATAATATACCCATAAGACAATAAAGTAACAATTTATGATTAAATTTTATGAAAATAAGTTTCCATTTTAAATTATTAAATTAATTATAAAATTTTAAATGAAATATTTACGGCATACAAAAATACCAAAACTTAAGCTATGATTGTTTTTTCACTTTTAAGATGTCTAAAATGTATTTATACATTCATGGGTGAAGTTTCTATTTTTTTGGTCAAATTTCTATTCATTACTATTCATATGGGTATGTAACTATTCCTACTTTACTTTTCACTAGAAACCAAGTTGATCTTATTAGACTCTAAATTTCTCACTGATCACAACTGTAGAAGACCATTTTTTGGAAATCATTTCACATTATTAATTATTTAAAGAACACAAAAATATTTTAAAATACCCTTTTTTCTAAATTCATCAATAATACACATCCTATATTTATCCAGATATTTGAAATTCACAAAATTTTCCATAAGAAGAAATAAAAAGTTTATTTATATAAAAGGATTACACAAAGCAGCTAAGGTCTCGTTATATAGACCCTTATAAAACCAGAATAGGACCTAAGTGTAAGGTGTGCTATGGTGATAGAATCTTGGGGTGGCTCAGACAACATTGCCCGAGTGGTGATTTCTATCAGCTTGAACTTCTCTCTTAGGTGATTCCGTTCAAGCTTCATATATTGAAGTTCAGCTTGGGCTTGGTCTAGAGAAAATCCCAGTGATACTACCTCCTTCCCAAGCTTTGATAGATGGGATTCATATGGATCGAGTCTACTGGATGAGGCCATTCAATCTTCTTTCTGTATTAATTAACCAAGATAACCATATTTATAAAAAAACAACATTAAGATCATAGTTTCCAACGGTCATATTGATCAACGGTCATATAACAGTCGAAACCCAACAATATCATTTTAATTATACCCACTTCATTAATTAAAGTATATAGTTTTGTTGAGTATAAAATAAAATAACACACAAAATTATGAAATAAATATAATTAAAAAGTTCAGGTCGTTACATTCTTCCACCCTTAAGAAATTTCTTCCCCGAAATTTTATCTCATACCCTCGATGGGAAAAGGTGTGGGTAATTCTGTCTCATGGAATCCTCCGATTCCCACGTGGCTTCTTCACACTTGTGGTTCCTCCACAACACCTTAACAAGGTGGTTAGTCTTGTTACGTAGAACCTTGTCTCTACGATCCAATATCTCCACCGGCTGATCCTCATAAGAGAGGTCATGTTCCATTTATACCACCTATGGATTTAGTACATGTGAAGGGTCAGTTATGTACTTCCTCAAGAGTGATACATGGAAGACATCATGAACTTGTGCTAGATTTGGAGGAAGTGCAAGCTGATAGGCCACTACTCCCACACGATCAAGGATTTCATAGGGGCCAATGTACCTAGGGCTGATCTTCCATTTCTTACCAAACCTCATGACTCTCTTCCAAGGTGAAATATGAAGAAAGACTTTGTCACCAACATCAAACTCCAAGTCCCTTTGACGGTTGTTGGCATAGCTCTTTTTCTGACTCTGAGCAGCCTTAATTTATTGTTTGATGGCATGGGCCTTTTCTGTCATATCTTGCACAAGATCAGGCCCAAGAAGGTTTCTCTCACTAGCTTCATCCCAACAAGTTGGAGTTCTACATCGCTTCCCATATAGAGCTTCATAGGTTTCCATTTGAATGCTTGAGTGGAAGCTATTGTTGTAAGAGAACTCAACTAAAGAGAGATGATGATCCCATCCACCTTTAAATTCCATTGAGAAAGTTCTCAGCATGTCCTTGAGTGTTTGAATAGTCCTTTCATATTGGCCATCAGTTTGGGGGTGCTGGGCCATACTGAAATTCAATTCAGTGCTCAAATCTTGTTGAAGACTTCTCCAGAATTTTGATGTGAACCTTGGATCATAATCAGATACGATAGAAAGTGGAATTCCATGCAGCCTTACTACTTCCTTTACGTAAATCCCGGCAAGTTGATCAAGAGTGAAATCTTCCCAAATGGTGATAAAATGGGGAGTATTGGTGAGACGGTCCACAATAACCCATATCACATTATTTCCTTTAGAAGTTCTCAGGACACCAGTGATGAAGTCCATAGTGACATTGTACCACTTCCATGCTAGTATGGGTAGTGGTTGCAATACCGCTTTTAGGAAGTTGTCACTCTTCCTTCACTTGCTGACATATCAGGCACCTTGAAGTGTAGTCATCAATCTCCCTTTTCATATTATCCCACCAATAATGATCATGAAGGTCCCTATACATTTTTGTGCTACCAGGATGTATATATAAAGTAGAGCTATGAGCTTCATCCATCAACTTATTTTTTATTTTCAGAATATATGGAACACATAGTCTCATACGAAATTTATGTACACCTTCTTGATCAATTTTGAACTCAGGAAACTTCCCATCCTTCACTGCCTCAAACTTCTTCTATAACAAAGGATCTTCTTTATGATATTTCTTGATCTTCTCTAGTAATAACAGTTGAGAAATCATTTGGGTTAGGGTTGATGATGTCCATTCCCTTATAATTCCCATTTCCAAATTTACTTGGCCATTGATCAATGGATCTCTTTGAATCCACATCATGGAAAGAACAACTGCATCTTTCCTTCTTAATGCATCAGCGAATTTTTTTGCTCTTTCAGGATGATAATGAATTGAAAAATAATAGTCATTAAAGTGTTCCAACCATCTCCTTTTACTCATGTTAAATTCATTTTGTGTGAAAATATACTTCAAAATTTGATGGTCTGTGTATATATCACATTTCTCCCCATAAAGATAGTGCCTCCATATCTTCAGAGCAAAAACGACCGCATCCAGCTCCAGATCATGCATTGGATAATTCTGTTCATGAGTCTTCAACTGTCGAGATGCATAAGTAACGACCTTTTCATTTTGCATGAGGACACACCCAAGACCTTTCATAGATGCATCACTAAAAATAACGAATCCTTCTCCACTTGAGGGCAGAGTTAACACGGGTGCAGTAGCCAATCTTTTCTTTAGTTCTTGGAAACTTTCCTCACAATCCTTTGTCCAGATGAACTTGACCCCTTTTCGAGTTAACTTGTTTAATGGATTAGAAATTCATGAAAAGTTTTTCATAAACCTCCTATAATATCCCACTAATCCATGGAAACTACAAATCTCAGTTATTGTTGTAGGCTGAGGCCACTCCTCTACATCTTTTGTCTTTGCAGGGTCAACTGTGATTCCTTCATTGGTAACAATGTGCCCCAAGAAAGAAAATTGTTGGAACCAGAATTCACATTTACTAAACTTTCCAAAAAGTATCTCCTTCCATAGAGTTTGAAAAATAACCCTTAGATAATCCTCATGATCCTCACAACTTTTGGAATATATCATAATATCATCAATAAAAACTACCACAAAGTTATAAAGGTAGTATTTAAAGACTCTATTCATCAAATCCATAAAAATAGCAGGCACATTAGTCAGTCCAAAAGGCATAACAACAAACTCATAATGCCAATATCTTGATCAGAAGGAAATTTTTGGAATATCTTCTTTATTAACCCTCAATTGATGATAACCAGATAGAAGATCAATCTTAGAGAAGAATTGAGCCCCACGAAGTTGGTCAAATATGTCATCAATTCTTGGAAGAGGGTATTTTTTCTTTATTGTGATCCTGTTCAGTTCTCTATAATCAATGCATAGCTGCATCGATCTATCCTTCTTCTTCACAAAGAGAATAGGTGCTCCCCAAGGAGACACTCATTCGGATAAACTCCTTCTCGAAAAGATCTTGGAGTTGTTTCTTTAATTCCTCCAGCTCCACATTTTCCATCCTATATGGGGTCTTTGATATTGGATTAGATCCAGGTATGAGTTCAATAGAGAACTCTACCTCTATTTCTTGGGGAGGTCTAGCCAACTCCTCAGGAAATACATCAATGTATTCCTGGATGATGGGAACATTTTCTATCCTCAAACTCTCATTTCCTTCTTCTTCTTCACCGATCAATTCCATAAAGAAGGATATAGGAGATTCTTCTAGACAAATATTATGTTGATATATCTCTCCTTGGAAGATAAATGTAGGTTCTCCGTTCAAGACTACTGATATTTCCTTACTTCTACATTTGATCTTTGCATTATACTTTGAGAGCCAGTCCATCCCTAGTATAATGTCAAATTACAGCATGGGAATGACTACTAGATTTTCGATAATATTGTGCTCACCAAAGTAAATACTAGAGTTTCTAAACACTGACGATGCTTGGATAATCCTACCAAGAGTCTTTAATGATAACTATACTTTTAGAAAATCAGGAGTTGATTCTAAATTCTTTGCAAACTTAGAGGAAATAAAGGAATGCATAGAACCAGAATCAAACAAAGTACTTGATATCTTTGAGAGAACAATAGGAGTACCTGCTACCACAACATTTGGAGCTTCAACTTCAGCTATCGTGATAGTAAAAGCATGACCTTGATCCCTTGGCCTTTTCTGAGGCTGATGGTGGTTCCCCTCTACTGCCCTCAGATTTGGACAGTGATTGGAAAAGTGCCCAAGTTATCCACACTTAAATTACTGTACATCAGGTAGGGCCTACACCATCTTCCCCTTGTCGTTAGTGTTTGTAAGTTGAGGTTTCAACTCACTAAGACAATTCCTTGCAATATGACCATCTCTTCCACACTTTTAGAATTTCCCACTCCCAAGAAGGTAGTTCCCCGATTGCTTCTTCCCACATTTATTACACATGAGATGTTGCACTTGCTTGCCTCCTCTTCCCTGATCAAAGGTCCTCCCTAAGCTGGGATCCATCGATCTCTTTTTGTCTCTTGATTTATGAGACCATTGTGTCTCACCAAACTCTAGTTTGACTTTCATCGCACTCCGCATGATCTCCTCATAGCTATCATAGTCTCAGTTGGCTAGATTCGTTCGCAGATGAGGTCTCAGTCCACCGAAGAATCTATCAACCTTTCCATTTGGATCCATGTCAAATATAGGGGTATATCGTGAAAGTCAGGTGAAGTTCATATCATAACTTCCGAAAGATTCGTTCTCCTTCTGCTTCAGCTCGAGAAACTCCTTCTCTATTCTTGTTCTCATGGATCAAGGGAAATACTTACAGAAGAAAATCCCTCTAAACTCTTCCCACTCCATAGCTTCAACCTCCACTATTTTCCTCATGTTTTTAATCATCTCCCACCACTAATCAACTTCTCCTTCTAAGCGATAGACAGCCAGGGTGACCTTCTCTTTCTCTAAACAGTGGAGCACATAAAAGATCTTCTTGATAGAGTGATCCACTGCTCAAAAATCAATGGGTCAGTCGATCCACTGAAGGTTAGTGGTCGTTGACACATAAAGGACTCAACAGAATATTGTTCCCTTCATGGTGAGATCGGTATCTCATCTTGATTCAAGTTATTTCCCATAACTTGAGTCAGTTGGTTCATCATTCACATGAATGTTTCCATTCCGGCTTCCATCGGAGGGTTGTCAGCGCATGGCCCATTGCGGTCACCATTTGCACGGTTCCTACTATTTACCACCATTTCTATAAGAATAAAACCATAATGAGAAACTTATTTCATTTACAAATCTTTTAACTATAAAGGATTTATGTCTTAAAACTTTATTAAACAATTACATTTCTCAATAAATCCTTCATAATGATTCATAAAAAGATTATGATTAACCAAAAATATACCCCAGGAGTGTCATAACCAAGAGTAAAGGAAGGCCCGTTGTCATGTACCAGGATACCTCAGGTCAAGACAGAAACTTTTTTTCAGAGTTTTCACTCCTAGGTACCTCTGTTCCAGAGCCAACTTTACCTGCTCGTATCCATACATGGATGTATTTTCTTGATAAACCACTTACTTAATACTCACCAAAATACCAGAAAGTTTTCATATATTTAAACTTTTCTATAGGATTATTCTTAAATATTTTATAGCCTAATTTCCATAAATAACTAAACTATCCTTTGATACCAACTATGGAATCCCACCTTTTTATTACATAACTTTTCATTACATTTTACAAATAGAGGATTTTAAAGTCCAGTGTCTTGGAAATCAGGAACATAATACATGAAAACAACATAAAATAGTATTATAAACCACTTTTAAGGCTTCATCATAGGTTCATCCTATGTACAATTACTGCATCTCATATCCTGGAGACGTACATCAAAGAAAAGGGTGAGCAGAAGGATCAGTAAATAGAACAAGTGAAATAGTTGACATGTGATCTTGAGAAATATTAATAAAAACATGATAAAAGTAATAAAGGCATGAGAAAAGGAAGAATAAGAATATCATAATAAAAATAACATGAATAATAACTTGAATATGTGGAATCAACATTTCATTTATAAATTCATGAACATATCCCCAAGGTCTATCCCCAAGGTGTCATAAAAATTACCAAGGTTATTCACCATGGTATCATGAACTTGTCATCTCTAGAGATTAATTATTTACCCAATGCATTGGAGAGATATCAGGGAGAACCCTTAAAATGTCTTTAATTTCATGAGATCAACATAGATCATAATAAAATATTTCATAAATAACCCAAAAAGAATAAAAGAATTGGGTTTTATTCAAAATCATGATGTTTTAAAAGTGCTTAAAAATACGATCGTTTTGTCATTTATAACCCATGGAAATGGAGTAAGGGTTACATGTATGTAAATTAACGAATCAAATATATAATTTTTTATAACTATTAACACCCATAGAAACTAAATATTTATGGTTATTCACATATATAAAACAAGATAATTTCTTGAGAGAAAGAGATAAATTTTGAGATGAAATTTCTACAGCATAACGGTTATATAAATTGGTTTTAGAAAATAATAAAAAGATAGGGGACAAGGGTGTAACATCCATAAATAGATCATTTTTCAGTATATGGAAATAATAAAAAGAAATAAGATCATGGTGTGGACAATTGAATGACACACCACATGAAAAGGAAACTTGAAAGGAAAGAGAAAGTGCGATTTATTTTACGAAAAATTCGGCCGCTTAACGACATCACTTAAATATTTAGAAAACAAATTGATGAGAGTGGAAAGGGTATATCAAAAACTATAAATTAAAAGGACATTAATGATAACATATAAGAACATACCCTCAACATAAATAGATGAAAAATATAAGTCACAACATAAAGGAAGTCATGACTTAAAAAGAGGAGGGTGAAAAGATCCCTTACCTTGAAGAGTAAATTCGAAATCTTAAAGGTCGGGGCCTTAGGAGGCTTTATGGAACCTTTAGAGGACTCCTTTAGAGGTAAGGATACCATAAATTCATTGAAGATGATTTTGGAATGAAATTAATGAGGTAAATGGATTGGTATTTATAGGAAAAGTGAGTGAATAAGTTATTAATTTCCAAGGGACACCTCATCAATGGTATTTGCAAAACCATGGGCTTGACCATGGTATTTTCCCATGGTATTGTCCACTTAGGACACCTCATAGCATATATCACTATTCATAAGTCGACCATAAAGCTTACATCATTATTACATCATTAATGATGTCATTAAACACCCGAAACTCAAAACTGCATTTTTACTATTCACCGATAATTCAACTATTTCATAAAAATCCCAAAAATTCACCCTAACCTAATATAAATTATCTGAATTAAAAAATTAAGTCCATTTTATGAAAATAATTTTCTAAATAATTTTAATTTAATTTTTAAATAAAATCATTATTTATTCCAAAAATACAACTTTAAAACTATAACCCATTTTGTAACACCTTAAAAAAGTAGTCAAGGTCCCATAAAAACATCGTATACCCATAAGAAAATAAAGTAAATATTTATGATTAAATTTTATGAAAATAAATTTCCATTTTAAATTATTAAATTAATTATAAAATTTTAAATAAAATATTTTTGGCATACAAAAATACCAAAACCTAAACTATGATCATTTTTTCACTTTTAAGATGTCTAAAATGTATTTATACATTCATGGGTGAAGATTAAATTTTTTTGGTCAAATTACTATTCATTACTATTCATATGGGTATGTTACTATTCCTAATTTACTATTCACTAAAAACCAAGTTGATCTTATTAGACTCTAAATTTATCACTAATCACAACTGTAGAAGACCATTTTTTGGAAATCATTTCGCATTATTAATTATTTAAAGAACACAAAAATATTTTAAAGTACCCTTTTTTCCCTAAATTAATCAATAATACACATCCTATATTTATTCGAATATTTGAAATTCACAAACTTTTCCATAAGAAGAAAGAAAAATTTTATTTATATAAAAGGATTACACAAAGTAGCTAAGGTCTCGTTACATAGCCCCTTATAACACCAGCATATGACCTAAGTGTAAGGTGTGCTATGGTGATAAAATCTTGGGGTGGATCGAACAACATTGCCTGAGTGGTGATTTATATCAGCTTGAACTTCTCTCTTAGGCGATTCCATTCAACCTTCATACATTGAAGTTCGGCTTGGGCTTGGTCCAGAGCAAAGCCCCGTGATGCTAACTCCTTCCCAAGATTCGAAAGATGGGCTTCATATGGCTCGAGTCTGCTAGATGAGGGCATTCAATCTTCTTTCTATATTAATTAACCAAGATATCCGTATTTATAAAAACACAACGTTATGATTATAGTTTCCAACAGTCATATTGACCAACGGTCATATAACAGTCGAAACTCAACGGTCTCATTTTAATTATACCCACTTCATTAATTAAAGGATATAGTTTTTTTGAGTATAAAATAAAATAACACACAAAATTCGGAAACAAATATAATTAAAAAGTTCGGGTAGTTATATTTTTCTCTCCTATCAACCCATTTTCTACATTTTAAAGTGACGCCCTTAGACTGCCGAATTTTCGTAAGGAACTTCATCTCAATCTCCATTCCTTGAGGCATATTTTGATTTATACATGACTTTATTTTATATGGGGGTATAAACCCCTTTTAATTTTCATTTCATTTAAAGGGAATATTTTTCTACATATCATTTTACTAAACGACAAAAGGGAATGTTTCTTTTTAACGTACGCGGTGACAACGACCTTTCCACCGCTACGAGCATTATTTGATATTTGGATTCCTTAACAAGCTATAAAGTTTTTAAAAGGAAAATAAATACCATATACCATATTTATTTATTTTTTTATTAAAAATGGTTTTGATGATGGATTTATTATGTCAATATATTGAATTTATATCTTGTGATTGGAATTTGGAAGTGTTATCTTTCCTTTATACTTGTTCATGTGTTATGATTATGTTATGGTTCTTGGGAATTGTTTATGTTTATGGGTGGATCCATGATAAATCTTGGGAGGGTGAGACTGAGATAGATCTTCAATGCATTGGGTAATGTGACAAAGGTAAACATTAATGTTTCTCCTAAGAGATTTAGGGAATATACGGTGATGGGTATTCCAAATGCAACTCCCTATATAGCTGTGAAAGCTACAATGTATGTATGATATGGATGCCACAAGTTACCTTTATGATTTATGATTTCTATGTGTTATTCATAAATAATATTATTTCATGAGGTATGTTAAATAGATTATGTTTTATGATTAATAAGTTTGATTCCACTTATTTGTATATATTAATGGACTAATGTTTTATTTTCTTATTTTATAACCCTAAATAAGATTTTTATGCTCATCCCAAGTTTTTGAAATGTTTTTCACAGGGTATAAGGAAGGGTAAGAGAAAGTAAGTATTCAAGAAGATTTATATCAAGAAAAGAACTCTTGTTTTATTTAAGGAGTTTATGATTGTGAAAAATTTAGACAAAGTAGAGGTGTCTACTTTGTAATTTTTGGGATGCAATATAATAATTATGGCCTGATTCTCTAAAACTCTAAACCTAAAAAGATCCTCAATGTGAATTCTTGACTTAACTCAAGATTATGTAATGTTTATGGATAGCGCCTTATAGTTGGTGTCAAATGTCGGTTTGGATAACTTTATAGGTTAGGGTGTTATTTAAGCATAAGTGATATGTTTTATATAACCATAGTGGTTAGAATATTAAATAAATTCATAGTTATTTTAGATAAATTAAATGAGTTTAAGATAACATGAATAAGTATATATTAGTGTTTACCCTCCTCATAAGATAGTATATGATGATTTTACTGATATACTCACATTGACCGTTTTGGTTTTAGAGTAAATGGATGGATCTAGCAGTCACTAAAGTAAAAATGGATGTGAAAAGAAACCCCTAGTAAAATTATTAAAAGGGATGGGAAGATGTTTCAGATGTGGTAATGAAGGTTATAAATCAATAACCTTCCATGGAAAAAGGAAGCATCCATTTGACTCTAGGAAAGCGAAAGAATTTCTTTCTGAGGGATCAATTGAATGTTTTGAATGTGGTGTGCATGGTCATTATAAAAATTGATTTCCTACAAAGAAGGTTTGAGAATGGGATCATAGGGACCATACAAATATATGTTTACCAATACCTAATTCCATTCCAATTGAAGATGAGGAAACTGAAAATTAACTATGAAAGGTATGGATTATTTCTTATCTCATGTTTTGACATTATTGAAATATTAAGACATTATGCCTGATTTTTTTGTAGGAAATTAGTATAAAATAATAAGATGTAAAAACATGGATAAAGGAACCATGAATAATGTTCGATGATTAAGATGTCTACATTTTAGGAATTAAAGATTTATACTGGATCTATGGATGATGATATGTTTAAATGTATTAATGACAAGATTACTTTGGAAGAATTTTTCTAGTATGTGTAAACCTGAAGTTTGATATGTGAAAATTTTATTCAAGGAAGAATTATATCTTCATGTGTGGACATAATAGATAACCTTAGGGGTTCATGCGATCTTTTGTTTTTGAGGCAATTATGGGTTATTACTTTTTGGGATGCAAAATGTGATGTATGAGATAACCTTTGAGTTTAAAATATATTATGGTTATTTTTTATAAATTTATCTATTTTTTTGGGAATGTTATAAAATTATATAGTTTTTTAAAAAGGACAACACACATACTATGTGACAACCTATCCCATTGGACAAAGCTGTGGGAATTAAACCCACAACCAAAGTGTGACTGGGATTTATCGCCTACCACTGGACTACGTGAAGTCCCTGGTTAGTATGACTTATTATTTTTCGTTAAATGATTTTATGAATCAAGAATAATTTTATTTTGGGAACTTATGTTTTATTGAATAGATATAATTAATATAGGAAAATTATTTGGCGGTTAAGTGATAAATGTTATTTTGGAAGACGTTCACTCTTTTGGGAACACTATATACCTAAGGAAAAGAAAATACTACGAGATTTTATTTGTGGAGTAATGGTTGAAATATTATTTTTGAAGAATCTATGTTCTTATTTTGGACATATGGTGATTTGGGTTATTTGTGGAAATGATTAAACTATCATAGATAATATGTGATTAGGTTAATTACTTTTCAGTATGAGACTTTAAGAGTAGTTGATGTTATTTGGAGATAAATGTTAAAATTTATCGTGGTAGACTATGTTATCAAATACTTCTACGTTTTGGGTTTCAATATTAGTTTTGATTAATTTAAATAATTTTAATGACAATTGTTTATTGAATGGTCTTTGTTTAACTTTGGGTACTGTTTATTGAATTTTGGAGATTAAGTGTAATATTTATTTTTTAAAAGGATTATCCTTTTTGGGGATTATCTGATCTTGTACTAAACATTTTAATTTTGGTTAATGTATAAAGATAGGGTAAATATATAGTTCATATTTTGTGGATCATGTGATTCTCTAAAAGTTTATTCTAGCGCTTCAGGGGTGACCATGTCATCTTGAATACTCATCGTTTGGAGAAAAGATGAGTTTGTGGTAAAAATTTGTTAAAGGATGAAATTCTACTTAAAAGGTAACTATATTTCCTTTTGTTATTAGTCAATATCATAAATAAATTTCTCAACTTTATGAAAAGAAAATTAAAACAAAAACATTGTTTTTTCACTTTTTCTAATACAAAATCAAAGACCATTTAACCCATCACAAGTTTGTTGGTTTTTGGTGCTTAACTTTCTCCTGATCATGTTTTCTATCACTCTCCATCAGAACTTGATGGTTAGTTTTCTTTTCCATATCCATGTTTTCATGGAATCCTAGTATGTTTTATCTCATGTGACATTTTTTATTCTCTTTCTTTATTTTAAAGTGATAGTTTTATTGACCCTTTTTCTGATGTTAGACTTTCAATGAAGTTTTCAAGCCCAATTTTAAAATTACAAGGACGCAATTTCCAAAAGGGGGGAAGGATGTAATGACCCAAGTATTTATAGAATAATAATTTTTGATTAATACTTATGAATAAGATATTAATTTTACATTAAATGGGGCAATTTTTCTGATAGCGTACTCGACACACAACAAGGGGTTTCTACGAAATCTTACGTTTCACACACCATTGACATATACTGAAAAATAGTACAATAATAATATTTATTAAATAGTAGTTAACGCCTTTCCATAATATTAGTGGGAATGAAAAGAATTAACTATATTATGATTTTACATATTTATTAATTTTTTTTAAATTTATCCAATGAATATTAGAGGCTTCTAATAAGAACCAATCCGATTTTAAGCATGAAATACTCTAATATTTTTAAAAGGTCATTTTACCACCTTTTGATGGCGAACCCTTTTTAAATATAGTTTTTTTAACTTTTATATGTTCTATTTGAAAAAATAAACTTTTTCTTTAGAATCAGAACATAAAAATTTACTTTGGATGAAATTTTGGTATTTTTCTGATAAAGTTCATTTTTAATGAATAGTAAAAAATACTACATTTTAATTCAAAACTACCTTTTCATCTAATTTATTTATATAGTTAGATTGTAATTTGAATTGGTTTTAAAGTATTATTGGATTATTTTTTTATAAGTTAATACAATGATGTTCATTGTAAGTAATTTCACTTTTAAGTTGGACATAAACACATGTCAATCTTTTGATAGTTATTACTTTCTAAAAACCCGCTTTTTGGTTTTGACAATGGGAATTAATTTATTCCAATTCTGTGTTTTGAATTTGTAAAAATGGATTCCATATTTGGAATCATAAGGTCCAAATTGTGTAGATAGGTACCTTTTATTTTTTGACATTATGAATAGTAACTTCAGTAATTATTTTATTTACCATGGTTAAAGGGTAAATATGGTAAATAAGGGTGAAAAATAATATTATAATAATATTAAACTACCATAACACATGTTCTAATCCTATTTTATGATATATTTACAATAATGGGAATCCTTGGATTGATTTTTGGATCCCATGGAGCCACTTGGATGTGAAAATGATATTTTTTAAGAATTAATTTAAAGTAAAGAAAAATATAACATAAACATGTATCTTTTAGTAATTTTTTTATATGTGGTTAAATAAGTGATATTTTTGATGATAAATATTAATTATAAAGATAAAAATATTTAATATATCATGATTTTTTATTTATAAATTTTATACATCAAATAAATAAATTTATTTATGGCACAATGAGGATGGAGTGATTACCTTATTAATGAATGTTTTAAATAAATGAGATTATAAAAATTAAAATAAATTTATTTTGAAACTTTTTATGCCTTAAACTAATTTTAGGGATAATTATGACTTTTTATCTTTGAATTAATGAATGTTTTTTTAAATTATAAAGTTTTTATGGATTTTTTAAAAGTCATCATATGAATAGTATATAAATTGACATAAATGAGTTAAAAAATACTATTTTATTAAATTATATAATACTCCTAAAAATATAATATTAGGCCAAATTACTTATATAATTTTTAAAATATCATTAAAGAACCACTTGAGGTTCGATTTTCATTTTATAGTAACTATATTAACCATATAGTATGAATATACAAGAAGACATGGTAAGAGTCAAATAAGTTAAATAAGGGTTAAAGCTAAATGATAAGGTTAAATTTGAAACCAATAATTGTCTAAAAACTATTATTTGAGAGTATTTAGAACAATAATCTTATTATCTTAAAATTAAATGAGTTTTTAACATTTTAAAAATCGAAATTCAGTTTATAATAAAATAATCTTTCAATCTTTCCTAAAGTACCCCTCCTCCCTCTTATAAAAGGCCACCACCTCTAACCCTTACTCACACCTCTCAATCCCCCTTTGATCATCCAAAATATACCCAAATATACTCAAAACATCTCTCTATTCCTATTATAATAATTAACTTGGGCATAATGTAATTCAAGAAGGCCTTTTTTCTTAAATCAAAAGGAGTTACCCAATTTGAGGTAATGTATTCTCTCAAGCTTCTTTCATTTATTTTCCATTCTCCAACCAAATAAATTCTATTTATTCAATTATTTTATAAAAAAACTAGTATATTAAATTTAATAGGATTTTGTTATTATAAGTATTATACCTACACTTACACACACCTCCATCTAATGGATTTAGGACATACTGTTTCTGTGGACGACGAACTACTATCTCACGAAACAATGATTGTTCAATTATCTTATACCACCTATAATGGTGGAAATTATGATGGAACTAAATTTATATATGATATATATTATATTTATATTGTCTCTATGCTTCTATATTTTTCATTTATAGAATACCTTTATTGTTTCCATAATGGGTAAATACGATAATTTCATTTGAGGAAGTGCGGACTACCGCCTCATCAAAGTGATATGAATCATTAAATATATAATTGGAATGAATAAATAATGGAGTTAATGAACTTATATATGATATTATACTATAATTATAATATACCTATGTATCATTTAGTTTTAATTCCTTTAAATATGAAAAATAAATGAAAGTAGTGTTCATGCGTATGTACGGCTTACCGTCTCCATGAACGGTGCATTTCATTTCCTATCTCCAAATGTTATGTACTATTATAAATACGTATATATAATATATTTATATGATATTTAAATCATTAATATCATTATGGAGATAATATAATTTTGACCACATGAAAAATTTGTAATTATAACAAGTTCATTTTTGACTCAAGTACCAAATATCGACAAAACGACCGATATTAACTTAAATAATTATATAATGTTTATAACGTGGTAATAAGTGATATAAAAGGAATAATAAACTTGAAAAAGTTTCTAAATCAAGTAGAAATTAACTTAAGTTTATTATTTAGGAAGAACAAGGAACATACGTGATTAGTCGGACTCAAGGTAAGGGAACCTTTCACCCTCCTCTTTTTGTTAAAGACTTATTTTATGTTATATATTTTAATTTCCATTTTATTATTATGGGATATGTTATTATATATCCTTATTGCTATAAATTTTATTTACAAGTGATGAGATACCTTTTCCTCTCCCATCAACTCATTTTCTAAATTTTAAAGTGACGCTGTTAGGCTACCGAATTTTCCTAAGGCACTTCATCTCAATATCCATTCATTGAGGAATATTTTGATTTATACATAACTTTATTTTATACAGTGTATAAACCCCTTTGAATTTTCATTTCATTCAAATGGAATATTTTTCTACATAGTGTTTTTCTAGACGAAAAAAGGGAATGTTTCTTTTTAACGTACGTGGTGACAACGACCTTTCTGCCACCGTGAGAATTATTTGATATTTGGATTCCTTAAAAAGACATAATGTTTTTAAAAGGATAATAAATACCATATAACCTTTTTACATATTTTGTTATTGAAAATGTATTTTATAATGGATTTATTATGTCAATATCTTGAATTGATATCTTGTGATTGCAATGTGGAAATGTTATATTTCCTTTATACTTGTTCATGTGTTATGATTATGTTATGGTTCTTGGAAATTTTTTATGTATATGAGTGGTTCCATGATAAACCTAGGGTGGGTGATCCTGATATAGATCTCCAATGAAATGGGTAACGTGATATAGATAAACATTAATGTTTCTCCTAAGAGATTTAGGGAATATACTGTGATGGGTATTCCAAACGTAACTCCCTATGTAGCTGTGAAAACAAAATTGTAAGTATGATATGGATGACACAAGTTACCTTTATGATTTATTATTTTTATGTGTTATTCATAAATCTTATGATTTCATGAGGTATGTTAAATAGATTATGCTTTATGATTGATAAGTATGATTTCACGAATTTGTATGTATTAATGGACTAATGTTTTCTTTCCTTATTTTATAACCCTTACTGAGATTTTTATGCTCATCCCAAGTTTTTGAAATATTTTTCATAGGGTATAAGGAAGGGTAAGAGAAAGGAAGTATTCAAGAAGATTTATATCAAGAAAACAACTCTTGTTTTATTTAAGGAGTTTATTATTGAGAAAAATTTAGACATAGTAGAGGTGTCTACTTTGTAATTTTTGGGATGCAATGTAATAGTTACGACCTAATTCTCTAAAACTATAAACCTGAAAAGACACTTAATGTGAATTCTTGAATTAAATCAAGATTATATAATGTTTAAGGCTGGGGCCTTATAGCCCAAGTGGTTATTTCTATCAGCTTGAACTTCTCTAGAAGGTGATTACATTCAATATTAACATGCTGAAGCTCAGCTTGGGCTTGGTCCAGAGAAAATCTCAGTGATTCTACCTCCTTCCCAAGCTCTGGCAGATGGGATTCGTACAACCTGAGTCTACAGGATGAGTATATCGACTATTATTTCTGAATTAATTATCTATTATTATTTATAACATTAAAAATTATTATTGTTACCAACAGTCATATTGACAAATGGTCATATGACCGTCAAAACCTGATGGTCAAATTTCATTTATACTTACATATTTTTTTATCAATTATGACATATCAAGACATAAATTTTTAGGAAAAAAAATATTATTCAAAATTTTGGGTCATTACACTATTTTATGGAAATAACTAGATAAAATCTCCCCTTCCTTCCACCTATGGTTAATTTCTTTATAATATTATGATTGTTGCATATTAATGTTCTTTCTGTTACAATTATGTAGAAGATAAACAAACTAACCAGAGTGATCATTTTAAAGTCAGTTGGGAGATTAATTTTGACGGAATTTTATTTTTCTAAGATTCATATCCATGGGAGAAATTTTTATAATTTTTCACATTTTCAATTTTTCCCATATCATGCTACATGCTGCTTAAGACTAAGTTTAGAGGAACATCCCTTTTTTGTTTGAGGTCAAATCTATGAAACTACTTACACCATTAATATATATTTTACTACTAGTATTTTATTGTTCAATATTCTCTTGAAAAATATTTTTTCTATGTACAACAATACACATCACGAACTTTTGAAAAAAGAATAGTTTTTTTGACACTCTATTGGAAGTGTGGAAATTGTGTTGTTTTGAGCTTCCATGCAACCCCCATATCATTATTTTAAATGTTAAATTTTCAACAATTTGTGAATTAAAATTTATTCCATATTAGGATTCAAAATTGAGAAAAATTTTAAGTTTTAAGTGTGGGGGAGAGGCAAATTTATTTGTAATTTATCCGTGACTAAATTTTGTACACATCAAACCACTATGTACACATCAAACCACCCCCAAATTTTTTCCTAATGCCTCATTGTCTATAAATACACTCAGAGTTTTTATGTGTAAATAAATTTTATGTGTTGCTTTAGGTTAGGAGGATAAGAACTATTTATATCATGTTGAGTGGAAAATATCATGGCTTGTTTTGATGGAATTTTCTAAGTCTAAAGTTGTGAGGATTATGTGATTACTAAGTGATGTTATCCACTATTCTTTTAGAGATACTATTTTAAAACTAGGAAAAATATGTTTTATAGGTTAAATTATTTTGTAATTGTAATTATTGCTTTAGAGATATTTATTTTTATCTTGAACCTAGTTAATTAGCCTAGGTGAAATGGAACACCTTAGGGTTCCAACTCAATAAATAGTAATATAAATCCTTTAAATCTTGAGTAAAATGGGAAATTAGGATCTTATGGTGAGTCTCTGTGACAAGGAAACTAGGTGTGTTTCTGTAAGTAAATACAAATTCAATAAGTTCCTTAAATAGTTAAATGAAAAAATTTATGGATGTGAAAAATTTAAATAAAATTCCTGATTCAAAAAATGAGCTCATTAGGGTGAACAGAATATTGAACCCAAATGAAAAAGGGGACAATTGATTTATTAGAAAATCTTCTAAGTTGTATCAACAAAGTAGAAATTGGAACTTTGGTTTAAGGAACCTAAGAGAAGGTAAAAACTATTTGTTCCTATTATTATAGAATCAATTCCACTTAGATATCTCTCATTAGTACTCCTAGAACTGGTATTTGAGATGGTGTTGAAGGAAGACAATGTGAAGAATTCACATAGGAGGCATGACATTCTTAGTAATGAATGATTCAATGATTTTCCTTTAACTCAGGAATATACAGTTGAACCTACATAGGGTCATAAATTAGGGGTATATAAATATATAAATTGAATAAGTTTATTTACTCATGAGTAAAATAGACTAAGTGTGGGGGATTTTGACATTGAATTATTTTATCAAAATTTTCCATATCTATTTTAGTGAAATAAATGTTTTTGATA
Source organism: Viscum album (assembly GCA_963277665.1). Lineage (NCBI taxonomy): Eukaryota > Viridiplantae > Streptophyta > Magnoliopsida > Santalales > Viscaceae > Viscum > Viscum album. Next base: position 1,086,615,188 of record OY728151.1, read on the forward strand.
TGTAAAGTTGATCTTATAATAGAGAATCTTTGTATTTGTAACATATCTAGTTGAATTTTGGGTTCATTTAATATTTAAATATAAATGTCTATTTTTGGGTGCTCAATTGATTAAAGTTTTTTCTATAAGTATTTATATCATTCATGAACTGTTTGATGTTTTTTTTAATAATTTTCAATCGGGAATTTGAATGATGATTAATTGAAAAATCTATGTTCGGTTAGGGTCCACGATGAAACTCTGGAGAAGGGTTGGAGTGACCATGCCTAGGGTAATGTGACCACAAGTGAATTAGGACCAATCATGTGACTGCCATTTTCTCAATGTTTAGAAAAAAATGAAAATATCTTGGAGTGTTTGTATGTGCATCAAGATCAAGCACATGTTCAAATGGATCGACCATATGTCTTACCATTGGTGCAAAGGGTTTTTTTGACTATAAGACTAATGGGTACGACTGTAAGTTCAAATGGAGTAATCGTATAAGCCAAAGAGACTATAGGAACACAATTTTAATCAATCAAAGAAATATAATTTAAAGAATTTATAAGTAAAATAATTGATTGACCATGAATTTCAATTTTTCATTGATCATTACCAAACTACAAGAATAAGCAGAGGTACTTGTAAAAAAACAAAGTGCAACGTAACCGAAACCCTTATCACGGTTGTTCAAATTGGCTAAATGCATCCAATTTTTGTACCCATGAATCTAAAATGTCTGAGATTGAAGGGATGGATAACTGACTTGATATGGATACTGTGCTCCTGCACTATCAAGTTCCAAGATTTGCAACAATCGAAGATGAGATCTATCCAAGTGTGCCACTATAAAATCTACCATTCCCACACAACCTCTGAGGAAGATCCACCACCATGGTAGGAAAACTCAAACCTCACCACACCTTTGTGAAAGGTGACTGAAATATGAAGAATTCAGTGCCACCCTGGATGGTGTCGACTTTTATTATCTCTTTATCGATGCCAATCCACATTCCAGCCGCATGAGTACCAACTGTGGATGGAAATCCGAGGAAGAGGCCATGAAATAGAAGAAATCTATATCCCTTGACATGCTATTAGTCCATTGTTCCCAAATCCATTTCACCATTGAAGGAAGAAATCTGTATGTTCTGAATATTAACACCATTGTGAAGAACCCGTACGTGCCAAGGATGGTGAACAAATTGCACAAGAGATACCGCGAATCCATCACCATAGCACTATTAGATGAAACCACTGATCACACTATTTTTGAAGTTTTCTGGTGATTTTTAAATAATCGATCGAGTAGGCTATGAAACTTGAGCCAGATCTAAGAAAAATCACCTGAGAAGACACACTGATCATCCTTAAGACACCTCTAACTCACGAATCATTGAATTTGGTGGTAGGATGAGTTGGGAATGAGTTTGTATTGCCGATGTCTTTGAAGCAGGCCAAATTCCAAATCTTAAGCCTGCTCGGTAAAAAACAGAAAAAATAAAACTACGTCCAACTACTCTGACATGTGATGCTTGTAGACAAGAGGATAATTTCTCCACAAAATATCAGCAAATAATATATGTGGTAGCTATCCAAGAACTTGTACTAGGGCTTTGAGTTTGAGGAGTCAATAGGGTATACAAGGTTGGTTGGAGAGAAGAGGAGTTAGTAGCACATGTGCATGTGCTTGTGCATAATAATAAATACTAAATAAAAAATAAAATAATTAAGAGAATTAAAAAATTAACAAAATTAAAAAAAAAATTAAAAAAATAAAATAAAAAATAAAAAATAAAATAAAAAAAAAATAAAAAAAAAAATAATAAATAATAAATAGTAAATAATAAATAGTAAATAATAAATAGTAAATAATAAATAGTAAATAATAAATAGTAAATAATAAATAGTAAATAATAAATAGTAAATAATAAATAGTAAATAATAAATAGTAAATAATAAATAGTAAATAATAAATAGTAAATAATAAATAGTAAATAGTAAAGAATAAAGAATAAAGAATAAAGAATAAATAATAAATAATAAATAATAAATAATAAATAATAAATAATAAATAATAAATAATAAATAATAAATAATAAATAATAAATAATAAATAATAAATAATAAATAATAAATAATAAATAATAAATAATAAATAATAAATAATAAATAATAAATAATAAATAATAAATAATAAATAATAAATACTAAATAATAAAGAATAAAGAATAAAGAATAAAGAATAAAGAATAAAGAATAAAGAATAAAGAATAAAGAATAAAGAATAAATAATAAAATACTAAAATAATAACAAAATAAAATAATTAATTCTGAGAATAATAAAATAATAAAATAATAAAATAATAAAATAATAAAATAATAAAATAATAAAATAATAAAATAGTAAAATAATAAAATTATTAATTCTGAGAATAAAAAAATAAGAAAATAATAAAAAAATGAAAAAATAAAAAATTAATTCTGGAAATTATAAAATATTAAAATAATAAAATAAATTAATTACAAAAACTAAAAAAAATAAAAAAATAAAAAAAATAAAAAACAGCTACAAAATAATTTAATGGCGGTTTAAACTATCGCTAAATGATTCCCCTGATTTTTAAAAACCGTTGCTAAATAATTTTATGATGGTTTTAAAAAACTAATGCTAAATGAATTTCGAGACACAATTTAGTGAAGGTTTTCCAAAACCATCACAAAATTATTTAGTGGTGGTTCAAAACATAGCTAAATGAAAAAACCCACCGCTGAACAACTATTTGGGCTTATTGACCCCCCCAAAAGGACACCATCCCTAACTCCCTTCTCCCCATAACCCCATCCTCCACATCCCTCTGCCTCAACTTGATATTCCCTACCCCAATCCATCCACGAGTCATATTTTTCGGGCCTCATCTCCTTGACGTCCACGTTGTTTGTTTCTTTCTCCTTACCTCAGTGACTTTCTTCCACAACATCTAACCTTGTTATTCTAAGGGGTAATATTTCTTCCTTTATATTGTCTATTTTTTCATGTTTTATTGGATCATTTTTATGTTGGATTTGTGTTTTGTCGAATCATGGCCCTACCCTGGTCAATGATGTAGTTGGGTGATGTGAAGAATTGATTGTAATTGTTTGATTAAACATTTATATCTTTATTTTTAAATTTATAGGGAGAATAGTGGTAATATAATATACATGGATAAATGTTGGATGATTTTACCTTAAAACACACCTCATTGTGCTAATAGTTTATTAGAATTTTTAGATTATGCAATTGCAGGCCGATTGGTGGATGGTATAATACAATTTCTATGTCCAGATTGTAAATTCATAAGATAGTTGAATAGAAATGAAGTATATGAGAACTTGATATTGAAATTTTTCCAACTCAATATGTATGTTGGATTTTTCATGGTGAATTGAGTGTTTTGGAAAGAAAAACAATAACCATCCTATCAATGACGCACAAAGTGACCCACGAGAGGATAATTTAGGTTGAAACTTGATAAATGATCCATTTGAATCTACAAGATACAATGGAAAAGATTTTAATAGATCAACAAAACCATTAGTTGATCCTAGGTAGGTTAATCTTTCCCATAACTTCACTGAGAAAAAAATGAGTTTTATGAATTAGTTGAAGACAAAAAATAAGAACTGTATGAAGAGTGTTGCAAGTATTCAAAGATATATTTTCTACTTAAGTTACATTATATCCAGTGTTTATATGGAATTACTAACAAAGCACTATCCATGACTTTGGAGTTACTTCATGATGCATTTAGTAAAGCTAAGATCCCTGTATAATTTTATGAGATGAATAAAATCATAAAAAAACTTGGTATTGATTATACAAAGATACATGCATGCCCTAATGATTTCATGCTTTATTTGGGAGAATAGCCTAATAAAGAAGAATTAATAAGATGTCATACAACTAGATAGAAATCAATGATAAAAAATAAGAGTACAAATGAATGAAACACTAGGAAGAAGTATAAGAGTAATTATCTTACAAAGGTATTGCGTTACTTTCCTCTAACACCATGATTGAAAACATTATCCATGTCATTTAAGACTTCATAGATATGAAGTGACATTCTCAAGATAGTAACAATGATGGATTGATGAAAAATCCAAATGATCCAACATCATGGAAGGTGTTTGATTCATTATATCCAAATTTTTCTTTGGATCCTAGGAATATAAGTTTGGGATCGAATTCTAATAGTTTTAATAGTTTTGTTACTTTAATTACTAATTAAAGTATATGGAATTTTTTTTATCCCCTATAATATACCTATATGGATGTGTATAAAGAATAATTATTTCATTATTTTTATGATTATTCCATGGAATAAAATGAATATAAACGACATTAATGTATACCTTCAAACTCTAATCAAATAATTGTGAGAATTATGGGATAATGGCATGGAAATAGATTATGCTTCAATAAGAAAAATACTTAAAATAAATGATGCTTTAATAAGGATAATTAATGACTTTCCTCAACTAGGAATCTTATCAGGTTTGAACACTCATAGCAGTTTGGCTTATATAATTCCTAATTTTGATTTTGAACCTCAATGATTACCTCATAGTAGAATATTATGTTTTATGTTTCATCATCAATTTCTTGATGCATCTTATAAATTTAGGTCTAATAAGACACAATTCAATAGAGATATTTAATTGAGAAAGTCACCAAAGGTGTTATTTAGTTTATAAATCTTGAGAAAATTAATGAATGTCTCTATAGAATTTGGAAAGTGTAACTAGTTTAAATAAAGGGGAAAAGGGTATATGGTATAATATCTTAAGTAGTTGCAACACAAAAGTGGAAGAAAATGAGTATAGTTTTCAAAATTACTTATTAGGACTTTAATTTTCTATTTTATAATCTTGACATAATTAATATTGAGAAGAACATCTATGGAAGTGTACTTTTTACATTTCTTAATGAGTAGGGTAAATCAAAGGACCACCTTAATGATAATAAGGATTTGGAATCAATGGATATAAATCATGGTTTGTGGTAAAATGAGAATGGAAAGTATATTTTGATTATTTTTACAATGAAAAATTATGAGAAAGACATATTCCTTCAAACTTCAAATAATTTAAAAGTTCTAGATATATATTCAAGCAACATTTCATGGCTATTTAACTTAAAACATCAAAAATTACATGGATTCAAAAGTTATTACCCTCATATTTTGATAGAGAAGTTGTTTCCATTGAAATTGCATAATATTTTATGTAAAAAAGTAATTAAAATTCTAATTGATTTGTGAAAATTATTTAGATAGATTTTTAGAAAAAATATAAATCCAAATTCTCTTGAAAAACATCAAGAAATAATTGTGTTTACATTTTTTCATTTGGAGATGTTATTTACCCCTTCATTTTCCACTGTTATGATTCATTTGACTGTTCATTTGGTTGAGAAAGCTGAACTTGTTGGATCAATAAACTATTGATAGATGTATCCAATTAAGAGATATGTTAATATTTTTTCATTTTAATTTATGAATTAAAATTTATCAAATAACCATGTGATAAATTTTAATATTTTAATTCTATTTTTTCATCAGTTAATTTTGTCATTTGAAATCATATTTGAGGAATTAATATAAACTATAAGGCTTTATTACTGAATGTTACATACCTTAAGAGTGTCTAACCTTTTTTATATGTATTTTTATGGGATTAAGAATAGATTTAATCATGTTAGACATGTTTATGACATCCCCAATAATTCTCATTTTGAGAACTAATCATTAGTATTTCAAACTATTGGCCAACCAATTGGAAAGGGGAAAATTTTTACACTAACTGAATTGGAGTTACTATAAGCACATAGATATGTGATACTCAATAATGTTATTGTAGATCCATTTATTGAATAATATATATTTTAAATAAAGATATTACTAAGGGGTCGAGTTTAAAATATGTCAGAATTAATAAATTTTTTTAATAAGGATATTGTTGAATGGTTCACCTATCATGTAAGTATATACTCATATTATATTATTTATGTGTAATTAGTTCACTGATGAAAAAACTAATACTTTATATCTTCTTTTCTAGATAATTATTGTTGATAATTGTGCTGAAATTTTAAATGATTTTATCTTCTGGGCTCAAGTTCCTCTATGACAGTCTAATAAATTCAATGCCAATAATATTCATGGCTTTATGTTTCATATAATTAATATTGAAGAGGTATTGAAAACTTAAAATAATGGTTTATTTACACTTTAATAGGTGGGATACTATGGAAAGACGATTTATGTAATCAAATTAAACTATCATGGTTAATTTTCAGCTGTCTTATTCAAATGAAAGTGGGAAAATATTGAGAGGGGTATAATGAAAGACTCATTAAATTTTACTTCTATTCGCTTCTCTCACTTGATCCATAATAGTGAACATAAATATATTGATCCATTTATCTTGGTTTCTTAAAATAAGATATTTTATTATGTGGATGATGAAATACATGAAGGACGTAGTGTTTTTTTAAACTAAAAAAATGATACTTGTATGATACGGGTGATGATGGTCAATTGGTACTTTATGATAGTAAGCCTCATAAAACATAAAACAGTTAAAAGTTTTTTTACTAATAATATAAAAACAATATAACTTGTAAGAGAGGGTGGAAATGAAGTAATATTCATAATTGAAGTCGATAACAATGAATATAATGAAGATAAATATAGTTGAATGTATAAATTGTTAATGAAACTATAAAATAATTTCTCATTTTTAAGTGTTTCGTACATATATACAGTTTTCTATTTTCACCATTTTTTAAAAATATTTTACTTCTTTGTTTTACATTGAATATATTATAAACCATTTGAATTGTAGTAATTCTATGAAAAAAAATTGAAATCCTAACTAATCATCATCTCAGAGAACACTACCTCTACCATCAACTTAAGTGGAACCAAGTGATTCTGTTATACCAAAAAATTTTAATGAGCCAAAAATTTCCCCATATGCTATTGGTTTCTCACCATATGATGCACCTTAAATAATGAAGCTGTTGGTCACTCCTTCATCCATGGTATATTGGTGAGTTACCATTACTAGAATGTATATCATTATAAAATAATATATATTTTATTAAATATTTAATTAATTTTAAAATAAATAGAGATTACAATAGAAGATATATAAATATTAATACAACATATGTATTACACCTAAAAGAATAAAAAACTATCATTCCATTTGATTAGTTCAGGGTGCTTACTAGTGATTCTTTCTAGATATATGGATAGATTTTTAGGAATTTTGATTATGAGACAGTGAGAATTCCCATTATCTATAAAGATTGGATTCATATTTCCATAGCTTGAAAAAATGATGTCTTTAACAACTAATTATAGGTAATATTAATTTATTATTAATTGATAACTTATTTAAAATGTGTGAATAAAATTATTAATACACTTATAAAGTGTTATGTTTTTTATTTCTAGATATTTTTTTTCATTTTGATGTCCTTGACTTCATTTCTCTTCCATGAACTATGAATTTTTTTAGAAATAAATGGAGAGAATTTAAATAAATATTATGGAATGATTTTAATGAAACATTTATAAGCACTCGATAGATTTATGCGAAAGGTCTTGAAGGCATGTATCATGAGAAATGAAATATGTTTATCGATATTAACAGGGACGAATCACATGAGTTAATTTCATATTTTATAGTATCTTAATAACATAAACACAAGAAAATTATAATTTTTATTAATGTTACTATTTTTATTGTAATTATCTAAAAAAATACAAAAAACCATGAAAAAAAGTCATTCCTCATATCATTGGGTCACAAAGTTTTTCTAGAAAAATTAAAATCTTGGTTGCATTTTATCCATTAGTATTTATATTATTATATTACACATAAAGGTTTTTTTTCTAACTTTTATATATTTCTATAAAGGCTTAGGAATTAGGTCACTTGGTTGACCAGATAAATATGTGGCTTAATATTCTTCAAAAACCTAATGAACTTTTTGTGAATGAACCTACCATAGGTGTTGGAGTAAGTACTTTTCATTAGCATTTAAGGGTATTTAATTACTATAAAAACATAATAATGAAAATTAAATTACAACAAGAAACAATCCTTAAACCCAATTAAATTGATCAAACATTTCCAATTATCTCTATTGAGGATCATTTTTTCGTTAAAATACATAAAATTATGGTCTCCAACAGATCTAATTGTGACGTTTGATCTATTTTGATGACCCCATTTAATTTAATTTAAGACTTTTTTCTTTTTGTAATTTATTTTTCATTATCATGTTTTTATAGTATTGAAATAAAAACAAATGGTAATGAAAAAAAATAAATTATTTAATATTATAAAGTTTAGATAATTTTAAAAAATCATTATTAACATGTTAAAATTCAAGAATACTAGAATATGAACACATCAAAATCACCATAAATTTCTCAGAAAGATGTAGATGAAATCATTTTAGGGAAGCAGTATCCCAATCATGTATGAGGGATGGGTTCTGGGCCTACTCCTTAAACTGTATTTGGTAGGGAATCGTTATCAGTTACTAATACTCCTTATATTGGAGGTTCAAGTAGTTCTATTGATAGATAAGAACATAGGAAAATTTTAATGCTAAAATATAAATGGTTAAAAAATGAATCTAAAAGGAAAACATAAGATTAATGGATGTTGACAATGGAAAATGTCTTAGTTTCTATATTCTAGAGGATGAAGGGCACAATCATCAAGGAAATTTAAAGTCATATAGATTATCATATAGTGGTAAATTCTAAAATCAATCCATGACATATAAGAATGACTATATATTGATTTGTAAAACATTAGAACAAATTCCATGTCAATCCAAATTTTGGTTTTACTAAGATGTATATAAGTGAATTTTTAGTGTTTTAAAACACTAAAACGTTTTTAATGGTTAAAACCAAAGAAAAAAAAACTTATATTTATTTAAAATCATGGTAAAATAATCATTGAATTATTTTTGATGTGTATGAGTAGATGAAATGTCCAGTAATTGTATGGTATACTCATGATGACCCAATAAGCAATTTTGAATGATATAAAATTATTTAAAAACCTTCCTTAGGGGGTCAAAATGAATAAAATAACCTCAAAGTTCCAAGAAATCATAGTAAAATTACAATATATTGTCTTTTGAAATGTAGTTTTTTAATACAAATCAATCAGTGTTTTGGGTTTCCCAAGATGATAATAAATGCACTTTTAGTGTTTTTTAACACTAAAACACGCGTATAATGGTTAAAACCGTAGAAAATAACCTTTTATTGGTGTGAAGTCATGAGAAAACTATTATTTAATTATTTTTGACTTGTAAAAACAGACAGAACATCCATTCGATGTGCAGTGTGCTCAAAATGACTCAATAAGTAGTTTTAAAAGATATCAAAGTCTTTAAAAACATGTGTCAGGAAGTCAAAACAAAGGAAATGACATCATAGTACCATGAAATCATAGTAAAATGACCATATATTGATTTTTAAAATTTAGGAACTAACACCACATCAATATCTATTTTGGTTTTCCTGGGATGATAATAAAATTGTTTTTAGTGTTTTCAAACACTAAAACAAGCATGTAATGCTTAAAAGTATAGAAAATGATATCATATTGATGTCAAAACATGGTAAAACTGTCATTTAATTATTTTTTATGTGTATGAGTTGATGAAACATCCATAAAATGAGTGATGTGTTCAAAATAACTCAATAAATAGTTTTAAAAAGTTTTTAAAAATGTATATCAGGGGGTCAAAACTAAGAAAACGATGTGAGAGTGCTACTAAATCACCAAATAATGACCTTATATTTATTTTATAAGTATAGTAACTGAAAAAACATCAATACAATTTGTGGTTTGTTCAATATAATCATAAATAAATTTTTAGTGTTTTAAAGAACTAAAACATGAGTGTAATGGCCAAAACCGTAATAAATGACCTCATATTGGAATGAAATCATGGTAAAACTATCTTTTAATTTTTTTTGACATGTAAAAGTTGATAAAACATCCATATAAAATGTGGTGTAATCATAATGACTCAGTAAGTAATTTTAAATGATATCAAAGTCTTTAAAAACATGCCCCAGGGGGTTAAAACTAAGAAAATGATGTCAGAGTGTAGTGAAACCATATGAAAAATATTGTAGATTAATTTTTTAAATATAGGAATTTAAACCATGTCAATTAGAGTTACAATTTTTCCTAGATGATAATAAACACATTTTTAGTGTTTTTAACACTAAAACAAGCATGAAACTATAAAAAAAATCAAAAAAACATTGATTGATGTGAAATATCAAGACAACCACCGTAGGATTATTTTTTAAATATAAAAACTGATTTAATATCAAAGTATTTAAAATATGTTTATTGAATAATTTCATGTACACCACACATCGATTTAAAAATTTATTAGTTTGTTATAGACTTATCCCTTTCGAGTTCCAAGTATTGAATCAAATCTTAAATAGGTATGTTTATGTTTTCAAAGTGTTATAGATGATATATTATCTGTTTTATATTAAAATATTATCTATTTTATTAAAAAAAACGTCATCTGTAAAATTTCAAATATATATTATCCCTATTATGTTTCGTATTCATTTTGTTAAATTTTTTAGTTTGTATTGTAGGTGATAGATGCTGAAAATAGGATAGAGGTTGACCGTTTTGATCTATTTAACTCTTTAGAAGGAATTTTTGATGGCTTATAGTTTTTGTGGTAGGTTAAATATTATCATTGATTTCAGTGTAATTCTTATTTATTATGTTCAATTTTTGATTTCTATATTTGTTTGGTTTTAGTTAACGATATGATGTGGCTAATTTCATATATGATAACTGTTGTAATGGAGGTGGTTGGATGTAGTGTAGATGATGATATGTATGTGATTGTCATTTTTTGATGGTTGTGTTGGAAATATTCTATCAGTATATGATTATTGAGATTATCGTTGAATGATGGTTGTGTATATATGATTGTGGATGCAAGACTGTTGTTTGTATATATATGAATATAGATGTATAAGTGAGTTTATTATATGATTGAGTTCATTATACATATATATTAGTTTTAAAAGTATATTTTAAAAAAATCATTTAGTATTCTTAGTGGTGTTTTCTAATAACAACTGCTAAACTGAATAGACATTATAATATTTAATGACGGTTCATCTATTGTTTTTATCCAAAAAACTAATCTGCCGCTATATTAATTATTATAGGTAATTTTATTTTTCACCAATTTTTTTCTTAAAAAAATAAATTAGAACTATTGCTAAATGAATAAAAAACCATCGCTATATAAAAAAAATGACACTTAAAAAAACCAGCAGCAAAACAAGTTGAATCACTGATAATCAATTTCTGAACATGAAATATATGTAAATTTCTATAACCACTACCAGTAGAAAAAAAACCATTGCTACTCATTATTTTTCCTATAGTGTGATTTTTGAAGTTGTGATAATTACATGCATGCAACATGGGAAGAATATTTATAATGAAGATATGGATATTTTGTCTGATGGGGTAGTAATGTAGATGGTGTTTTTCCTATTTCAGTGGATGGTAGGGACTTATACATATCACTGAACTCGATTTCCTTGAAAACCACCCTCAAATTATATTACTCTACGAACTAAATTCAAAATAAACCCCAAATAAGTGTATCCTTGATAAAATAAATCCATAGTGAAAAATAAATCATTGAAATCAAATTATTAATCCATTAAAAATTTAATTTCACCACATTCTTATAAAAATTATTAATCTCTAAAATATGAGATAGAGAAAAATGCATTCAATCATGGTTTCTTTGAATGAGTTGTTCGGTAGCTAGCGGTTATTGGATATGAATATAAAAGTAAAGTCTACAAATAGGAATTTATACACTTAAATATAATTCATGATAATTTCAGGAAAATTCATGGAAAACTTCCTCACTTAGTTTCCTTTACATGTGTATCCAGTCAAAACCCATTTTCGATTATAATCAAAATTCATACAAATATACACAATAAATAATTCAATCCCATTATCCATTTTTATTTTATATTCTTTATTTTTCACATTTATAATATTTTTTCTTTTTTATATACATTTTTTAATATTTAAAATTTTCAAGTAGAATGAGATGAAAAATGAATATAATGAATAAATGTTTCATGAATATTTTTCTTTTCTTTTTTAAATCTTTAAAATAATAATTGAAGTGTTTCATAGGGATGACCATCATCCTAAACATGGTGAAAGATTACTCCAAAGCACTATAAAACTCAAAATATATTTATATGTTTGGATTAAATAATAAAATTAATAAATAATGGAGTGCCTTACACCAATTGATTGAAGATCATCTACATGAGTTTGATATAGATCACTGGGGAGAAACCAATGGGAACCTTCCTCTTAGGGTATCCATGGATCATAAAAATCACCTGACACTCAGGCATGATCTCTCTTTTATCCATGATCTGCTATAGAACCTTTGTATTAAAGGATAGAAAGATAGAGTTAGAGAATTTTGGATAAGGAGTTCAATAGTTTCACACACACTTGTTTGAGGATCAATCTATTTTATATAGGCATCAAAGAGAATAAAATTCTCACCCATATTTAACAAATGTTTCACAAAAAAGTGCCTGTATTTCAACTTTTAAAACATTCTAATTAAATAGTGGTTCCTTTAGTGTACAAATCCAATAATATCCAAATTTCACTAAATCCTCATAGACATAGTGAACTTTCACCATATGTCACATCATATGTAATAATTTTTGAAACCATATCTAAAAACCCTTTGGACATTTTACAAAAATAATTTTGGAAAATCTATCATACATTTTCACCACACGTTACATAATATGTAATATCTTGTGAAAATCCATCTAGAACTTATTTTTCATATCCTCCAAAACACTATTGAGGTTGCTCTCAATGTTTCATAAACTTGATCCTCATTCTTATAACCAGAACATGTGACCCCATGGGCCCTGTTATCATTGAAAACAATTATGAATTCTGAAATTCATAAATATAAGCATATATAAACCTATATAAAATCATTAGGGCTACTCATTCCACAAATGGATCTGGTTTGATCTTTATCAAACATATTTATTTTCACACCTGTGTCCACTAGTTGTATCATATATAAGTATACATATTTAGATAATCAATTTTTTCTAAGAAATTGAGTGAACATGGGACATGGAGTATACCGATCCCATATATTTTACTCATACATTATTTATCCTATGAATATAGACTAACTAGGTCGGTGAATACATTACATATCATTCATATAAGAGGATAATAATATCACATGCCCTTCAACCAAGTAGATGATCTTATGACATATATCGTATCTAAGTATTACTATACATTTAATCAGTCTATCTTAGTTGAAGTTCTAGATTCTATACTCATCATATGAGAGGAAAAATTCCATCTTGGATAAGACTCAGGTAACAACATGATCAACAAAATTCCCAACCACCCTATGATTAGCTAATCCTTAAGGATTTCATAAGAAATGTTTCAATGTATAAAGGTTCTTATGAAAAGTAACTTTCCAACCTCAGTTATGGGGATTAAATATGAAACATGAACCCTTAATATACAAAATACATAGTGTATGGAACTCTATATAATATACTTGGTTCTTCATCTAATGCATACAACTCATTTTAGTAATTAGGTATATTTCATTTCTCTATATGAAATAATACCCACAATATCCTTAATATTTCATCATAAACAATAATAATCCATGGAAAACATTGGTTAGAGATAACTCAAAGTCATATTTAGAGATTCCAGTTATCATTTCACTTCATGAAATATATGTAAAAAATGTAAAATAATGATAAAGTAAAGACTATATTTTGTATAACATGATACATTTTATATTCTTAAACTCTTTCAAGAATACTTAAAAAACCATACATAAGTATCTATCTTATCATATCTCATACGATCGATTGTTAGAGAGGTTTTATATTTTCTATGATTTTGGGTCTTATTAAACTTATTACATCTTTATTTAATTTCTAACACATCTCTATGTGGCCATCAGATAAAACTCTCCCACTAAACTCTTTTAGAGAGTAACATATATGAAGAAAGTTTTTTTTAAATAATGGTGAGACTTAAGAATCATATTATTTTTGTTCAACTCATTGAACATAGTATCTAAAGTTCTTTACTTCACAATATCCAATTTTATGATGTTAATAACTTCTATTATTTACTTTGAACTCTTTATAAATTCATCAAAATCACAACACATGGAAAATTTACTTAAAAATTTTCATTGAGATCAATTTTTGTAGCTAAATGTAATTATTTACATTAATATATTTCTTTACCAATATATTATAAGCTCTTTTAGGATATAAAGTGATATTTACTTTATCATGGTAACTAAATGTAACTATTTACATTTTTATTTTACCAAGACACCCAAAAATATTTTAGGATATTAAATGTCATTCACTTTAAATATAGCTATTTTATTTTTTATTTTTCATAATTTAAACTTATCTAAGTTCAAATAAACTCACACTATTCTCTTAGAACCTATATTCTCTAAAAATATAATGTAAAATGCAAAAAACTCTTTATGTCAGGAAATAAAAGTTATTTTATTTTTTAGGAATACTTAAAAACTATTATATCTATAACGTTTATGGTATTATATGTGTTTAGAGAATTATTCTGAAAATAATAATTTATTCATTAAAATATTCTACTTATGTTGATAGGGGAACTTTAATTTATATTTTCAAAAATATCTTGGATAAAATATTTTATCCTTGATAAATTCCTTTTATCAGTGCCTCATGTTTCATGTCACATTATATAATTGGATCAAACATAACCATGTGCATCATAACAATCATTTTATATTATCTATTATATAACTATTATTTATAATTTTCACTTATCACACAAGATAAAACAAGACAATGATACACAATACTTGTCTATGATTCTTTATATATTTAAAGTATCCAATCACTTCCACCTCCGTGATGTTGAAACACCTTACTCTATCAATTTAATGTTTACTCTAAGATCTATCCTTTAATTCACCATCAATTTTGAACTCCTATATATTTAAAACACTTATGAAACATACAGTTCATATCATATACCGTTCAAAATCTATGAATTTATTTCTATACCACCATAACTAACATGGAATTTCTAAAGAGTTTTTTTATAACCCTTTAGGTATTTTGGAAAATTCAACCTCTAATGTATAGTTTATCCAGAGTGAACATGTAACACTAGAAGTTTTTTGAAGAATAATATACTCAGCTAATTTCTTAACATGCAACACCAAGATTTAAGATAATTGAGATATACCATAAAAATATTATTATTTAAATGTGACCACTATAACGTAGTCGTTGAATTAGTGGGTATAAATAATATTAACAAAATTATAATATATATATATATATATATATATAAAGGTCATAATCAATAAAAATTTATTAATAAATTCTAAGTAAATAATCACTCAATTTTTAGTAAATCCATTTTATTTTTCAAAAATACATTTTCTTCAAGATTGTTTTTTATTGTTTTTATGAGAAGATATTATAATTAATTTCTGGAAATTTTAGAAATTTTATTTTATAAAAAGGATTTAATTTTTGAAATCAGTATATCAAAATTATCTTATAGTGAAATTATGATCTTTTTTTGAAAAGTTTAATTTTTCAATGAATAGTGGAAAATGCTTATTTTTATTAATAGGTGTATTTTATTTTAAAGTATTTACAAAGTTAAATTCTATTTTGGATTTGTTTTAAAATTTCATTAGTTAATTTTGATTAAAAATAATCGAATTGAAGTCTTTTTAATGAATTTCTTACTTGAATTTGGTATAAAAACATTTTTATACTTAAAAGGAATTTTTCTGAAAACTATTTTTCATTTCATTTTTAATTTTTATATTAAATAAATTCCTACCACTTCTAGAAATTTAATATTTGAAAATTTATTCTATATTTTGAATTATGAGGTCAAAATTTGGTAAATAGTTCCTATCTATTTTTTCTCATTATGAATAATAACCATAGTAAATAACTGTCACCATGGTGAGGGTAAACAAACTAATTAAGGTTAGAAATAATTTGATAAGGACTAATAAATGACCATAAAACTTGCCTTTAACCTATTTGATAAGTTTATATCAGCCATATCAATACAAGTTTTTAAAATATAGAAACATGGTTCAATATTTATTTTATTTTTACCTTTATATTATTTTATATAAAGAAAAGTAAAAAATGTCTTTATCTTTTTTTATTATCCATAAATTTTTTATGAAGGGATAAGCATAGGATATGCTTATTTATAAATGTTCATTTTTGATATAAATGATTTTTTTCATAGTAATTTATTTATAATTTTTAGTAATGGAATAATTATCTTTAATGCTTATGAAACACCAACAAAATATTTATTGAATTAATAAAAAAATGATTCTAAAAACATTTAAAGTAATATAATTTGAATTAATTATTTCATTACATTAATTTTTTAGATAAATATAACATTTTAGGGATGTTTCAAAGGATTACATTTGAATTTATTTACTATCATGTTGTTTTTGAAGTCAAATTAAATGAGTTGTTCCAAAATTGACATTAATGATATTTTATAATAAAAAATATATTATTAAATGATTTAAAATTTATAAAAATATTATGTTCATCCAAATTATTGGGATATGGATGAAAAAATCAGCCCCTAAAGAGTAAAAAACTTTGTTATATATGTAATTGTCAAAAAGGCTAATTGGGGGTTAAAATGAAAAGATAAGGTTAAAAACATAGTCAAAACATGTCCAAATTTTAGTGGATGAGAGGATTTAAAACAATAATCATCCTATATTTGAAATATATCATTTTAAGTTATTTTTAATAGGATAAATAATTTATATTAATTTAATAATTTAATAAATTCAAACAGTGCCCCCTCTCTTATTTAAGGGTTCATTATCTCTTCTTTTGTTCACACTTAAAAAGAATTTTAATTTAGTCGATCCCTGAAACAATACCTTTCTAGAACTGCCACCATAATTCTACAGGTCTTTTTTAGGTAGAATACCATAATTATATGGATTAAGTTTTAAAGAAAAGGGCATTATATGAAGAAGAGGTATAACTTTTAACCAAATGGTTTAGATTTTATTTCTTCTTCCACCTAAATAAAATATTATTAAAAAATGTTGATATAATAAAATCAGTATCTCTTATATAATTAGATGTTATTATGTTAATGTTATAACTTACATCCATCTAATCTTCCATCAAATGGTGAATAAAATAATCATTCATGTGTACGGTGGACTACCTTCTCACAAGCAGATATATTTCATTTTACATCATCACCTTTCATAAATATTTATAATGATGGATTTAATGTGTTTATATATTTATATGATATTAATGAAATATTTATCATTCTAAAAAATTAATATTTTATATATTTTCTTACTTTTCCATTCATTGAAATTTGATAACGCCATTGTTGCATGCATGTGGATTATCACCTCCACAAAGTGATGTGATTCATTTTTCATTACCAAATCACATGGATGGTATATATAAGTGTATTTAAATAAATAAAATTATATTTATGATATAATTATAATTATAAAAAATATAAAATAAGACTTACCTTATTTTTGTTAAGATTGTTGGAAAATGAAAATGTTACTCATGCATACGTACGACCTACCATCTCCTTGATTGTAACATTGTTAATTTTTCATAACCATATTTCATGGTTGGTTTTAAAAGTAAAATTTATGTATAAAAATCATAATAATATCATGATTATTATTCTAAGTATTATGGAATAATGACCTATTTGACTATATTCAACCTATCAAATACATTTTGGACATATGAGCTGAATATCATCAAAACATCCGACGCGAACTTAATTAATCAAGTAATTACATATAACATGGTAATAAGTGAAATAAAAGGAATAATAAAATTGAAAAAGGTACTTAAGATATTAAATAATTAACATAAGTTTATTACTTATAAATATACGGAACACACATGATGATTTGAGCTCATGGTAAGGGACATTTTAACTTAAAACCTTATTTTATATGTTATAAAGACTTATTTTTTAAACCCTATTCTTTCATGACCATATTCTTGAAATTATTTTATGTATGGATATAAAATAATTATAAAATAAATTTTATATCCCTTTTCACACTATTTAGAAGTTTTTCAAAAGGAATCTTTTTACATATTGAATTTCTTTACAAGAAGCAAAATAAAACGTTACATTTTAATGTATATGACATTAATGGATTTTACCATCACCACAAAAATTATTTTATATTTGAATTAATTTACAAAATTTCACATTTTATCAAAATAAAAACCATATTTTACATTGTTTTGAGTATTTAAAAAAAAAATTAAATGGAAAGGATATTTTGATACCTAGAAGTGTTGTTATTATGGATTCAAGGAATGTTTTTATAATTATGTAATATTTATTAAGAATTTTTTATGATGATGGTTGTTTTTTTATAAAAAAATTATGGGTGGTTCCATTATAAAACAAGGTCGGGTTGTTCCGTTATAAACCAAGGAAATGTGGTTCCATTATAAACCAAGGATAGGTGGTTCTGTTATAAAATAATGATGGATAGTTATGTTATAAACCAAGTATGGGTGAGTCCATTATAAACCTCAAATTAATTGGGTAATGATTATGTTTTCTAAATAATTATTACTGAAGTTGACCATATTGGTTATTCCATTTGTAAGAGTGATATGGAAAATGATGTCCCAACTTACGTACATGATTTATTTATCCTTGAAATGTTTTTTATAGTAATATCATGATTTTATGAGGTAAGTTAATGAGATTATATTTAAGGGAAAGTATTTTATACTTCTTAAGGGTGAAAAGTATAACTTTGTGAAAAACAATTTAAGTGTTTTTTTATGATTGAAAATAAACCATTATGAGTTTTATTTTTTTCCATTGATATTTATTGTGATTTTTTTATGAAAAAATTTGGGTAGAGAAGTTAATTTATTGGGTATGAAAATGTTTATTTTGAACCCAAAGTTTATTTTGGAAAATGAAAATTTTTATAAGTATTAATGGAATAATGGGTTTTTTCTTTATTTTTATGTCCCTACTAAAATTTTTGTCATCAAACCACAATTTAAAATGTTTTTCACAAAGTTTTAAGGATAAGTAGGGAAATGGATGAGGTCAAGATGAAAATTGTGAAGATATTAAAATAAAAGAAAACTTGTGATATATTGAAATATTTTTTTGTAGAAAAAATGGATACTAAGTGAAAGTGTACAATTTTTGATGTAATATTTATTTATATAAGGTTTATGGACTAATACTATATAAATATTAACTATAAGGATATTAAAATGTAAGAAAATGAATTATTAACATAAAATTAATGATTATATAATGTTTAATGCTAGGTCCTTACAATTAGTATCAAAAGAAATGTTTATATATCTCTGAAGAACCGGATTAGATAACTTTGGAAAAAACCCTAAGTATAATACTAAGTATAGGATACCGTACTAATGTTTTGGTAAGATAGAGATTATACATTTTTCATAGAAAACAATCCTTATCTAGATACTAAAAGTGGATTTAGTTTTGGAATAGGTGCATATATGAGTAATAACTCCAAAAAGACTTGGTAGACTATATATTAGTCATCATCTTGGTGCATAGTGAGTACTACCTTACTGATGGTCTTTTCAACACCTTTTTGGTTTATGGTTTTGTGGTTGATAACTTTCTCATGATCATTCACTTTCATGTGATCAATGATCTCTGTCACTATCGATCATTATTTGGACATTATACCTTTCTTCCATGTCTATACTATTACTTCCCACTAATGGTCTCATATTTGGAAACCTAGTTACTTATTATTATAGATGACTTTTTCATTTCCCTTACCCTCCTTTCAAGGCAAAGTTTTATTAACCCTTTTTATGATATGAAATTTCGAAAAAAGAATTTTGAAATATCAAACTATTGTTTATTTATCCTGAGTTAAAATTGTGATAGAATAATTTATTAAAGGGGGGAATGATGTAACACCCTGAGTTTTTAAAATAATACTATGCTCGAGAACATTGTTAACACGCAACAACAGGCTTTAAGTGAATTATGATATATGAAAAAAATATTATTATTTAAATGTGGCAATTATAACCTAGTCGTTGAATCAATAGTCATGAATTGGATTAACCAAATTATAAAATATATTTAAAGGTTCTAATAAAAACAAATTTATCGATAAATTCTTATTAAATAATTAATCAATTTTTATTAAAGTTATTTTATTCTTCAAAAATACATTTTCTTCAAAAATGGTTTTTTGTTATTTTTTTGAGAAAATATTATAATTAATTTCTTGAAATTTTAGAAATTTTATTTTATAAGAATAATTTTATTTTTGAAATAAACATATCATAATTATCTTATGGTAAAATTTTGATATTTTTATATAGTTTGATTTTTCAATGAATAGTGAAAAATACTGATTTTTATTGAAAGCTTTATTTTATTTTAAACAATTTAAAAATCAAATTTTATTTTGGATTAGTTTTAAAATTTAATTAGTTAATTTTGATTAAAAATAATCTAATTATAGTATTTTTAATGAATTTTATATTTGAACTCGGTATAAAAACATTTTTATACTTAAAAGACCTTTTTCTGGAAAACGGATTTCGTTGCGTTTTGAATTTTAATCTTAAATTAATTTCCACCATTTCTTGAAATTGAATTTTAAAAAATGGATTCCATAATTTTAATTTTGAGGTAAAATTTTTGTAAATAAGACCATTTTTTTTCATTATGATTAATAACCATAATTAATAATTTTCAACGCGATAAGGGTAAATCAGGAAATTAAGGTTAAAAATAATATTATAATAACTAAATAATGACCTTAAAACTTTCATTTATCCTATTATACTAGTTTCATTCATCCATTTCCATTAAAAATTCGAAAATATTGAAACTTTTTTCCATATTTATTTGATTTTGACCTTTATATTTTTTTATGTAAAGAGAAGTAAAAAATGTCATTCTCATTGTTTTCTTATCCTTTAATTTTTGAAATATGGAAAAAAGAATACATGTTCAGTTATAAATGGTAATTTTAGAGGTAAATGATTTTTTATATCATGAAAATTTATTAATAATATTTAGTAATGAAATAATTATCTTAAATTCTTATAAAACACTGACACAATATTTATTCAATTAATAAAAAAATTAAATAATTGATTCTAAAAATATTAAAAGTAATATGATTTGAATGAATTATTACTTTAAAATAATTTTTTAGATAAATATAACATGTTAGAAAAGTTTGAAATTATTATAATATAATTTATTTGATGTCATGTTTTTTTCAAGGTCAAATTAAATGAATAGTTCCAAAATTGAGATTCATGATAGTTATTAATAAATTATTTTTATTTAATGATTTAAAATTCATAAGAATATTATCTCAAGACAAATTATTTTTATATATTTGAAAATATAAACCTTGTTACATTTATGGGCCAATTTTTATTTTATATTAACTATCTTAATCCCTAAAGAGTAAAAACATTATTATCACCGTAATAGTCAAAAAGGTTAACGAGGGGTTAAAAAATGATAAGGATGAAAACATAGTATAAACTTGTAAAAAATTTATATAATGAGAGTATTTATACCCATAATCATCATATATTTGAAATATATAATTTTAGATCTAGTTTTCCATGAAAAATAATTTATATTATTTTAATACTTTAAGAAATTCTAAGCGTGCCCCTCCCATATCTTATAAAAGGTTACCTCCTATCCTCTTAAAAATCTTTTTTATTCAACCAATACCTAAAAAATGACTTCCTAAAATCCCTACACTAATTTTAGAGGTATGTTTTGTGATAATACAACACTTAGAGGTATTATAGTGTAAATAAGAAAATAATGTCCAAATAAGTATAGTTTTTAACAGAATATTTTAGTTTTATTTCTTCTTCCAAATCATTCAAATCTTATTGAAAAATGATGATATAATAAAATATTTATCTCCAATATAATTATATGTAAATATTTTTATTTAGTAACCTACATCCATCTCCTCTTACATCAAATGGGAATCAAAGCCATCATTTGTGTGTATGATATACCACTGCCTCACGAACCGATGCGATTCATTTTCCATAATCACCTCTCACAAATATTTATAATGATAGATTTAATGAATATATATGATATTATTTAAATATTGATAAATATTTAAAATCAACATATCATATATTTTCTTACCTTCCCATTCATTGAAAAATGATAATGCCATTCATGCGTACTTATGGATTACCACCTCTAGAAAACAATGTGATTCAATTTTTATTATCGCATAAAATGGATGATATTTATAAGTTTATTTAAATAAAAAAATATTATTTTTTTGATGTATTGATCATTATTTAAATATTAAATAATAATTACATTCTTTCCGTCATGACCATTGAAAAATAGAAACCTTACTCATGCGTACGTACGACCTACCACCTACATGATTGTAACATAGTTAATTTTTCATAATCTTATTTAATGATTGGTTTTAAAAGTATAATTGATACATAAAAATGATAATTATTAAAATATTATTGTTATTATTTATATAGTGTAATAATGAAGACTTTTTCCATAGTCATCACACTGAAGTCACTTTGGACATATGAACCGAATATCATCAAAACATCTGATGTGAACTTAATTGATTATGTATTTGTACATAACATGGTAATAAGTGAACTAAAAGGAATAATAGACATAAAAAAGGTTATTAATAAAACAAATAATTAACATAAGTTTATTAACTATGAAGATAAGGAATGCATGTGATGAGCCATGATCGATGTAAGGGACACTTTAACTTAAAACCTCATTTTAAATGTTTTAAAGAATTATTTTCTAATTTTTTTATTCCATGTCCATATTATTGAAATTATTTTATGGATAAACATGAAAGAATCACAAAGTACATTTAATGTATATTTTTAATCTATTTTAAAGTTTTTCAAAAGGAATATTTTTATATATTGATTTTATTTACAAAAGTAAAAAGGAATGAACTATTTTAGTGTAGAAAAAATTCACGATTTTTCCCTTCTCTAAGACAATTATTTGATATATATATTACTTTATAAGATGTAATTTCCCAGTTTCAGATGCCACTCAAAGGTACTCCATACCCAGTTTTCCACATGGCCCCAAGGCCTCAAGTGCATCTTCCCAAATACTAGAGGCTGCCAATTAGCAGTGAGGGCCTAGGTGTGTTAGTGGGGAGACTATTCCCCCATTAGTAGAGTGTAACACAACAAAAATACAACAATAGTCCAGTATAAGAGGTAGTATACCATACAACATAAATAAATAGTGCAAAAATGTTAATATAAACAAATCCAGAACCCAAGTCACATACAAGATGATGATAAATGTCACATTTTTATAATAAAACAACCAAAACAGGTACACATAAGTCATACATAATACATGTCCCAAAAGTATACAAAAATACATAAGAATACCAGTAGAATCATAAGCCTCATCTTGGTTCCATGCTCTCCTAATCCTAAGAAGCATATCAAATACCTGTATTAGGAAGCTTTACCTTATTGACACATGCAATCATATAATCTATTTGGGTTAAAAAAGGTGACCCAAATAGGGCGTGAGATAAAATCCCAGTATGTAACCACCCAAGGTTTGTGAAAATCAGTCAGTGAATATATATATATATATATATATATAACAAGTGTACATACAGTCTAATAATAAACACATAAGTACTTAAAAGTAAAAATCCATATCATAATCCCTTTCATTTAACAATTCATTCTCATTGAATTTATATTTCTTGGGATCTGGATCAAGCCCGACATCCCCCTTAAAGTCAATAGAAAAACATATTCTTAAACAAGGTGTCTATAAAAATATGATTCAAGACTGAATCCAAGCTTGTGCTTTATCTTGTAAGATAGTTCATATAATATTTTATTATTAATTTAATTTGGAACCTGAGCCCATCCCTGACATCACTAATTTGGAATTTAGGTATCAATACAGGAATGATATCAAATTATTCCCATCCTTGACATTCCTAATATGGAATTAAAGTATCTACCAGGTATGATATATACCAACACTCTACAATAATGCCCTGATGAACCTCTTAGGAACCTGATATCACTCTATGTGAGGTAACATCCATGCCACATGAGTCTATCCTAGCAGTCATTTAAGGAATCCCTAAGTATCACTCATGGCGTATATGGTCAAATTCCCCAGTATGATCATGGAATTCCTCATTTGGATCCATGATTCACTCGACATATAAATTTATCCTAAATGAGTCCATCCATGCAATCCTTGATTTGGATCCATGATTTACCCATGGAATAAATTGGTTCAACCCATTGATTTTGTCCATATAATCCTTCAATTAGATCCATGATTTACCTAAGGAATAAAATTCACTAGTCTAATGAGTATGTCCATGGAATCCTTTAACTGGATACATGATTCATCTATGGACATTAAGTTTTTTGTCAATTCAATTCTATTTAAAACATTTATTTAACATTCCAAGGTAAAAAAATGACATCCAAATAAATATCACCTCAAAAGGTGTCTCAAGCATTGGCCAACCTCATAAGGCTTGGCCTTTCCATTACTCACATGGGAATTTTCAATATAACAAGCATCACATTCCAAAAAATATATTACATGGCTTAGTTATCATTTATCTCACATGGGAAAAACAAAATTTATGTAAATTCAAGCCAAGTAAACCAATTCATGGAATAAACTCTATTTACTCACATGGGCATGGATAAAAAAAAGGAAAACAAGCTTAATCAAGAATTGACATATTAAGGCTAAGGGGTCAAGTCATCCATCCCATGATTTTAAATCATATAATTTATAATTAAATTCATAAACCAATTAATCAATTTGATTTACATATCAATTCACATGTGACATCCCATACAAGGAAAAAAAGGCACGCCTCATAGGCATCCAAGGGTCAAGCCATAAAATGGTCCCTTTAGATCAACACCTAAGGTGTGATTTAGATTCAAGGTTTACAACCTATAAAAGGATTAAATAATCACATTTAATTGATTAGTTCATACCAATAAATTATAAGATTCAATTTCATTTAAAGAGACACCCTGAAAATGGGCGCACGACATGACGATATATATAAACAGCCTGACTATTAACAAAAGGTGCGGGACTACCTAATTTAGGTTCGTGCTAGATAGCTTGTCCGGTATCATATCTGGATTCAACCCAGTCTAGGAGAAATCAGAAGAATGGATGAATAATAAGAAAATAGGGCATATGAGCCTAAATACAAATAGTGAAACCAATTTCTAGAAGAAACAAGAATGTCTAAAAATGAATTTAGATCCTACCATTACATATTCAATGAGACAAACGATATTCGAATATGAGCTCGAATGGAGATGATAACTCAAATCCTAGAATAGCTCATGGTGGAGATCTTCCAAGGTCTCCATTTGATGTATATAGAAATTAAAACCAAAATTTAGGTTTATATTTGATTTCTAATTTAAATAAAAATTATAAAATTTCCAACAAAGCATGGGTCACTCAGTTTGGAAAACCATGCTCCAACCATGCAAAATTTCTTATAGGGAAAGCGGCACACACACGGTTACCCTAAACAATTTACTAACTATTTTGAAGCTAGGTGAAAAGTATCTATTAATATCTACTAAAATTACATACCTATCCTCACAGCCATGCGGCCCAACCTGCACAGTTTTCACCAACTGTTCAACCTCATATTTTCAGCCAAAACTTGGGTTCTGGGTTCTAGAATAGCCTCAGACTCCCTTGATACCTCTATAACCACAATGAGAATTCATATTAGGCCATATTTAAGAAACTAAACTAATAATTGATAGAAAATAAGGAATCCGTACCTATAAGAAGAATCGGGTTCTTACACAAGATTTCATGTTTTCTTCAAATAAAAAACCTCTTTTACTTTGTTTTGAGTTTTTTCAATTTTTTTAAATGGAATGGATATTTCAATATCTAGAAATTTTTTAGTTATGGGTGTAAGGAATAATTTTATAATTATGCAAGCTTTCATATGTTATGATTATGGTATGATTCTTGGAAATTATTTAAGATGACAGGTGGTTCTGTTATAAACGAAGGATGGGTGGTTCCATTATAAAACAAGGATGATTTGTTCCATTATAAACCAAGGATGAATGGTTCCACTACAAAGCAGGGATGGTTAGTTACTTTATAAACCAAGGAAAGGTGTATATGTTATATCCCTCTAATGTATTTAGTAATTATTATGTTCTCTAATTAATTATGATGTAAATTAATCATATTGGTTATTCCATTTGTAAGAGTGATATAAAAAATGATGTATAAAGTTACCTATAATATTTATTTATCCTTGCACTATAAGAAAACCGTGTTTTAGTGGCTGTTTTTTGCAAAGGTTTTCAAAACCTCCATGATAAAACCACCGCTAAATGTTTTTAAAATATTTTTTATAATTTTTTTAAAATTATTCAAAAAATACAATTTTTAGCAGCAATTTTCTCAAAACTGCCTCAAAATTGAACAAAAAAATTAAAAAATATAATTA
This sequence comes from Viscum album, assembly GCA_963277665.1. Taxonomy (NCBI): domain Eukaryota; kingdom Viridiplantae; phylum Streptophyta; class Magnoliopsida; order Santalales; family Viscaceae; genus Viscum; species Viscum album. Next base: position 1,086,642,018 of record OY728151.1, read on the forward strand.
TTAATTATTTATCAATTATTTATTATTTATAATAAAATATATTTTATTATTTATAATTTAAATTATTTATAATGTATCAATTAGTAAATATTTATAATTATTTGTTAATAATATTTTTAAACTGAAAACAAATCTTTAATAAGTTGAAAAACAGACTTCATCATCAAATGACCATAACTTATGATTCGGGAGTCCATTTTAGCTCTACAACCAGTCAAATCGAAGCTTATCAATTGGGATAAAACCAAGTGTTCCTATATTCATGGATCTGGTAAAGATAGATATTTGAATTTTTAAGGAAGGGGAAACATTTTTCCTTTTTCAAATGATTGCTAAACCATTTTTACTATAGAAGATAAAAAGATCTCAATATGATGATGAGAATCTACAAAAGAAAATTAAAGCTGTTAAGGATGGAATATTGTCAGACTTTGTGTATGAGGATGGAGTCTTGAAATTTGGAAAGAGGTTATGTGTTCCATCAGTACCTGAGCTGAAAAGGAAACTATTAGATGATTCTCATAGCTCAAATTTCTCTATACACCCTGGTAGCACCAAGATGTATACAAATATGAAGGAACATTTTTGGTGGGATAACATGAAGTGAGAAATTACTGACTATGTGTCAAGGTGTCTAGTTTGACAATAAGTGAAGGCATAGAGACAAAATCCTAGAGGGGTCATGCAACCTATACCCATTACTATGTGAAATTGGGATGAAATTATGATGAAATTTTTCAAAAGACTATGAAGGAAACCAAGAAGGAATGATGTAATATGGATAATTGTTGATCATATTAAAAAATCAACACATTTTCTATCTATAAGAGAGGATTTACCACTTGAGTGCCCTAAAAGAATTTATATTAATGAATTTATAAGACTTCATGGTGAAACTCTATTGATTTTTTCCAACCGAGATCCCCAATTTACATCAAAATTATGAAAAAGTATCTAAAAGGATTTGGATACTGAGATTTATATGAGTATTACTTATCACCCACAAATCGATGGACAATATGAAAAGACTATTAAAACACTAGAAGACTATTCAAACACTAGAATATCTATGCTGATAATCAGAGAAAGGACTTGTAATTTCACGTGGGAGATCATGTCTTTCTAAAAGTATCTCCATGGAAGGGTGTCCTAAGGTTCGATAAGGAAGGGAAACTAATCCTCAGGTACATCATACCATTTGAAATTATAGATATAATTGGAGTTGTAGCTTACCATTTATTAATTACTCCCAGTATATCCAATGTTTATGATGTGTTCCATGTGTCATTGTATTTATCAACGATTTTCTAAAACTGTTGCAAAATGATTTAGCGTCGGTTTAAACCGCCGCTAAAAGAAGAAAAAAACCACCTCTAGATAAAAAATTTGGCATAGTTTCACTATGGTTTTTATATAAATATCATGATTTCATAAGGTAATTTAATAATATTATGTGTAAAGGAAAGTATTTTCTACTTATTAAAGGTGAAAATTATAACTTTATGAAAAATATTTAAAGAGTATTTTTTATGTATAAAAATAAAACTTTATGATTTTTATTTTTACTTTAATATTTCATATGAAATGTTTTATGAAAATATTTTGGTAGAGAAGTTGATTTCTTGGGCATGAAATTTTTTTATTCTAAGCCCATATTCTATTTTGAAAAAGGAAATTTTTTATAAGTATTTATGGATTGAAAAGTATCTTTATTTCATTTTATTTACATTATAGAGTTTTTCTCTACTCATACAATTTTTTAAAATATTTTTCATAGGGTTTTAAGGATTATTAGGGACAAATATGAGGTCATTATGAAATTTTTGAAGATATTTCATTAAAATAAAACTTATTATATCATAAATGTTTTTTATGGGAAAAAGGATACTCAGTAGAAGTGTCCACGTTATGATGTAATATTTATTTATATAATGGTGATGAAATAATTATATAAAAATCTAAACAATAAATATCCTCAAATGTAATAAAATTAATTCTTAACTTAAAACTTAAGATTATGAAATTTTTAAAGTTGGGTCCTTGTAGAAAACATTTCTATTCCTTAGAATCTATTTTCTTTAGTGTAGAAGTTAGCGTGAACTGTCCATGACCTCATTATTTCCTTTATATTCCAAATTTTTACCTTTAAATTTATATATAATCATCATGGAAATTAATCTTGGTCCTCCCACATCATATATAATAATCATCATCATATTTATGAGTTTAAATAAATTTTTTTGTACTTACTCATATTGTCATTTCCAATGAACTATTAGAAGATTTTTGATATTGATTATAGAAATAAGTCTGTGGAAAGATGAAGCCTAACAGGTGATCATATTCTCTTTAATTCATTGATATATCCAATTATATTAAGTATATAAGTTAATACTAAAGTAAATTCTACCATATTTCACTAAACGAGCCCCTTTTTTCCTAATAGATCATTTTTAGGTTATATATCATCTTGCATGCATCCATGTTTTAATGTTACTTTTGAAAATTAAGTTCTATCGACATAATAATGGGATTATATGTTCCTATTTAATTATTTAGATACTTATTATAATTATATATGTTTATTTTTTGAATGGACCATTTTTTGCTTAGGAATGGGTTTTTTTTCAATATTTTGGACTTTAATTTTTTCTTAAGAATAATTGTTATGTTTTGGTACCAATAAATAAGATTAATTATGTTAATTTTTTATTTCTATAAGATATATATAAAAGTTAAATTAAAATATCATGATGATTCCATTATATCTATAATAAAAGATTTTATTAGAAGTGTATTGACACACCTGTCATAGGGTGGTATAAAATAAGATTTATTTTCTCCTAGTGAAACACAATGGTCGACTAGGGTAATATCTTAAAGTTTTTATTTGTGATCAGTAATTATTATTTTAACATTATTTAATTTTTGGTATTTTTATACTTTTATAAAATCATGTAAAAATGGGGGTTGTGAAAATGGAATGAAAACGAATTTTAAAAATGAATATGAAGAATGCTAAGAAAATGAAGTTAGAAAGAAAGGAGATGCTCACAGAATAATTACCTAGAGTGAACCTTTATTGCCTATTTTCTAGTATATTTCTTACTTAGTAATCACACTCCATAATATGTGTTATCATACTACTTTTTCCCTTGGTGTGAATATATACTGTACCCAACAATCTCCAAGCACACTGCATATCAACCCCCTCTTTTAACATGAATGATTAATGACTCAAGTTTATCACTGGATTCTTCCCCCAAGAGAACCATCAGGTTAGTAATTCACTATTATGAAGATTATATATCACAATTAAATAAAATTAATTAAACAGTAAAAAAGAGATAGAAGTAAAATAATTTAATTAAAATACAATATGAATTATAGAATGAATAAAAAAGAATAATGACAAAACCCTAAAACTAATTATTATCCCAGTATTGTGGCTAGGGTTTATAATCATAAAATCTAAAGGTTTTCAATGATATGGATGAGTTATTTTTATAGGTATAAACTTTGATAATTGTTCACGTGAATGAGAATGTTGTCCATTCATGTAGCGTATGGGAGAGAAGTTTCCACACGGTTGTGGATTTGAATTATTCTCTATCATATCTTTGAATTAGTAGTCCTTAAAATAATCTTCATGATCAAATTTTATTATTCTCCCTTGAATTGATTCATGAAATAAATTATAGATTAAAAAAATATCTTCTCCTTGTCAAGGATATTGAGATAAATTCCCTATCATAAAATATTTCGATGAAACTTTCCTAAGTACAAAATATCACATATCATTCTTATGTATCATATCATCTAGGATAAAATTATCCCCTTGTAAGTAACGTATAATATCTTATAGATTAGTGAATATATAGGTAATTATTCTATATGAAAACTTACATATCATCCTTTATGTATCAACCTTTACATATGGGCCATAGAGTTCTTATGTATCCCAAGGGGGCTTCTTCCGAGCACTTTTAGTGGTAAAGGAATATCAATTGTGTATCATAACATCAACCATTATGTAAGGTTTTATGAATTTATTATTCATGGGATCAACCATATGTAAGGTTTTTACCTTTATTATGCAACATTAATCTTATATAACATTCAACTTCTAGATTATTCATTGATTTCTGAACAAATTAGATTCAAACTTTGCTTATTTTTAACCTATAATTACTTCTATAAATTTCTTGAAAATCATGAAAAGAATATTTTAGTGTTCAAACATTTACAGTTAAACTCAAAATAATTATTTAAGCAATAAAATTCATGATTTAGGATATTTTCATATAAAACCAAAAATTAATCCTAAAAACTAAATACCTGGTGATATCTATTAAATTATGAAATTAATTAGGATTGATTCATTAAATTAAAAATTAAAAATTAATAAATATTTTTCTCTATCAATCCCCCTACACTTAAATATTTAAATCTCGTGAAATCATTAAATATCCATATAAAATCCACACAATAATAAAAAATGAGTGAATTTTCTAAGATCTTTTCCAAAATTGAGTTCATCTTTTCTAATTTATGAAAAAAATCTACTTTAATTTTCTTCTATTACATTTAGATTTATTCAACCTCAAAAAACTATCTATGACACAATCATAACCTACCTCACATGAAAATATATGCCACTATTCACTCATAAGAATTTTAATCTAGGGTCATGATTATGATTAGAAAATTAATGTATTACCATTGGATTGTAAAAATTCTAATTTATATACATCACGAGACATAAAATTATTTCATATAATGAGGTTTTTATCCAATTTATTTTGGTGTAAACGATTTTTTGGGTAAAATCCTTTAAAAATTTAAAAGATGAAAAAAGGTGGTTTTTACTCTTAGATATAATTTCATGAATATTCAAGTGAAACTACCTGAAATACTCCTCACTCAATTATCCATTAACAATATGAATCTACAAATTTACCTTTTAATGACATAGGCCATGAGTCAAAAAATAAATTCAATGAATGGATTCATCCTTATTCACCCCTTATTTTTATTATCATTTTATCCTAGAGGATGAGATGAAAAATGAATATAGTGAATGAATGATAGTTAATGTAAATTTATTTTTAATAGGTCCATAAGTTATACTAGTAAATATAATGAACAAATCAATATCATGTCCTTCCTTTTTCTATATCCTTATTTAGAAAAATTAGATGATATAAATGAAGTAAAATGGGTACAATTGACTCATTTCTATTCCTCTCTCAAATTACCATCATGACTCCCACACTCAGTAATGAGAAGATTCCCTAATAACACACACAAACTACCCTTCCCCCACATTAGACTTGAAATAGTTATACAAATATGTCAAGAGTGAATGTAGGTTAAGATAAATTATCTTATAATATGGGATAAACCTATAAGGAAATTTATGGTTTTATAAGGTCTTAATAAAGATTTATGTAAATAGAAGGCCACAATTTAGAAATATGGATACCTAAAAAAGTGAATCAATAATATTAAAATCATTTCATGAAATCAAAATATTTAAAATATAAATAATCACAAATTTTAGTTTTCATACAAAATCTGAGTTTCTCTCAAGAAAGTAATGATATTAGAAAGAATATGTCAAAAGGTTTTAGAATACATATCAACATGGGAAAAATATTTTGGGTCAAAGTTTCATGGATATGGATTTAAAAAATTAGTCAAAAACATAAAAATGTTGTAAAATCGAAGTCAAAGAAAATTTTCCACATCAATAATAATTTATTTTTTTTAAACTCAAGAAAACTTCCTCAAAATCAATTTAACAGTGAAATATTATAACGAATATCCATTTAAGATGAAAGTTTATAAAAAACCAAAAACAAATCTTAATAAAAGTTGACACCCCCACTTAAATTAAACTACCCTTTTAAATTTAGGCCAAAGAAGAATTCATATAGAATATTAGGCATGAATCAAAGTAAAGACAATGTTGGGTAATATAATGACCCAAACTTTTTGAATGGTAAATGTTTCCTGAAAATGTGTGTTATATTATTTTGTACATAACAAAACTATATCCCTTTAATAATGAAGTGAGTATAATTGAAATGTGACCATTGGGTTTCGACTGTTATATTACCTCTAGCCAATTATGACTATTTGTCAATATGACCATTGGAAATAATACACTGAATAATATTTTAACATTATAAATAGAAATGATAATGGTTAATTAATACAAAAAGAAGAGTCGATGACCTCATCTAATAGAGTCGTGTCGTACGAATCCCATTTTTAAAAACTTGGGAGGGGGTATCATCTTTGGGATTCACTCTTGACCAAGCCCAAGCCGAGCTTCAATATGTTAATCTTGAACAAAATCACATATTGGAGAAATTCAAGTTAGTGAATATTACCACTCGGTTGGTGTTATCCGAGCCGCCCTAAGAGTATATCAACATCATAGAACATACCATTAGGTTTTATGGGGGTGTTATAAGGGGTTACATGTCAAGTACTTAGTTACTTAAAATTTAATTCATTTGTTTAAATAAAATTTTTATTTCATCATTTTCGTTTTAAGAATAGTTTTTCTTAAAAATTGAGATGGAATTAGATAAATTTATTATTTGGCTAAAAATTATACTTTTTGGTGGGATATAAATCATTATATTAAAATAAGGTTTTATTAATAATGTTTATTATAATGAAATAGTTTTATGAAAACAATACTTTTTAATTACAAATGATAAAATAATTTTATTTTTTTCAAGTGTTGGAAATTTTACTATGTTTTTTACTATGGATTTTTTGTTCGCTATTATTTTTAATAAATATGTATTTTAATAGATAATGTTTAAATTTATCATATTTATAGAATTATTATGATAACATAAATTCCATTTTTAAATTATCACATTGAAGTTAGGTTAGGGTGATATTTATGATAATTTTATAAAATATTTTGATTTTCAGTGAATAGTAAAAATACAATTTTGAGTTTTCGGTACGTTTAATAACATCATAATGATGTAATATGTAATATTATATTCTGATAAACTATTTTGGATTAAAATAATTTAATATTTTTCCCAATTTTCTAATAACATGGGAAAATACCATGGGAAAATACCATAGACAAGCCCATGGTTTTACAAAACCCACTAGTGAGGTAGCTAAGGAAATTAATTAAAAACTCCCTCACTTTTGTTATAAATACCCACATATTTATTCGTTTTATTTCATTAAAAATTAATTATAAATGAATATTTGATATTATTACCTCCCAAGGAGTCCTCCCAAGGTGTCTTAAATCTCACAAGGTCACAATATTTGAGTTTTAGGAGTTACTCTTCAAGGTATGGGGAATTTCAAATTCTCTTTTCCTTTCAAGTTCTCTTTTTATGTGGTATGTCTTTAAAATTTTAATACTATGTTCTTTTTTACATTTTATTATATCCCATTATTTTATTAAGATTATTTTATGAGTGGAAGAACCTTATCCCCTATCTTTTTAAGGTTTTATAAAACCACATTTTATACCCATTATGTTGCTAATTTTACTTCTCAAAATTTATCTCTTTTTCATAAGAAATTATTTTACTTTATTTTTTGAATACCAAAAGATCTTTCTTATCCAGGGGCATTCACAGAGATGAAAAAATTATCTCTTTAATTTTGGGATTAACATACATGAAACCTACCTTCCTTTTCTGTGGGTTTAAAATGATAAAAGGATCTAATTTTTAAGCACTTTTTTAAAACACCATGATTTTGTTATGAAACCCATTTCTTTTATTATCCAAGGGTTATTTATGAAATGTTTTATTATGATATTTTGGATCAAATTAACTAATACATATTATGGTTTATCCCTGATGGTGCTCCAATTCATTGGGTAAATAATTTAATATATAGAGATGACATGTTTTACGATACCTTGGTGAATAACCTTGGTAATTTTTATGACACCTCGGTGATAAACCTTGATGATATGCTTATGAATGAATCAATTAAATTTTGTAGACAAAATTATATGTTATGAACCATGTTTTTTAATTATGATATTCATCTTTTTAAATTTATCATTCCTTTATGTATTTACTCAATTTCTTATTGATATTCCTCAAGATCACAAGTAAACTGTTTCCCTTGTTTTCCCTTACTGGGCCTTATGCTCACCCTTTCCTTTAATGTATGTCCCCAGGTTATGAGATGTAATAAATGTACTTAGGATGAAACTTGAAGAATCCTTTTAATCTGAATAGAATAATGCTTTTATGTTTTCATGTATTATGTACCTTTATTCCAAGATACTAAACTTTAAAAGATCCTTTGTAAAATGTAATGAAAAGTTATATAATAAAAAGGTATGATGCCATAGTTGGTATCTATAACACCCCAATATTTTATGGTATGTTTCATCTTAAGTAATTTCAATTCATTAGATAAATTCCAATGAATTCAACATTTATTCTTTGTGAAACAACACTTAGTTATAGGATACAGTTTCATACTTGCCAGTAAACATAATTTTTCCACCTTTGTGATTTGAATTTCAAAAAACTAACATATACGATTGCGTTCTGTAAGATATTTAAAGTCTGATAAGATAAAATTAATTTTTGGTGAATAGTAACACACCCTTATAAATAGTAATATGACCCTTATGAATAGTAAATCATATTATTATTTTATTTTCTTAAGGTTATAAGATAATGAGATCTTGATTAATTTTTCAAGGTGATATAAACTGAGTTATAGTTTTAAAATTTTTATTTTTGGAATAAATTATGATTTTATTTAAAATTTAAATTAGTCATATTTATAAAATTATTTTCAAAAAATGGAGTTCATTTTTTTAATTCAGAACTTCAATATTAAGTTACATTGAATTTATGAGAATTTTATAAAATACTTTAGCTTTTCATAAATAGTAAAAATACAGTTTTGGGTTTTTTAGTATGATTAATGACATCATAATGATGTAATAAATAATCTGAAATACTGGTCAACTTTTGTAAATTAAAATATGATATGAGGTTTACTAAGTGGCCAATACCATGATAAAATACCATGGGAAAGGCTATGGTTTTGCAAATACCACTAATGAGGTGTCCTTTGAAATTAATAAAAAACTCCCTCACTTTTACTATAAATACCCACTCATTCCTTTGTTTTATTTCATTAAATATTCATTATCCTTGAATCTATGGTAGTATTACATCCCTAGGATTCCTCCCAAGGTTTATTCAAGCCCCCCAAGGTCCCAACCTCCATGTTTTAGGAGTTACTCTATAGGGTAATGGAATCTACCACACTTCTCTTTTAAAATCACTATTTTTATGTTATTCTATTTTAATTTCAATGAACTTATGTTGGGATATGTCATTACATATACCCATAACTATAAATATTATTTAAGAATGATTAAATACCCCTTTTTTCTCTCACAAAAATATTTTATGAAATTTTAAGTGATTCCTTTAGGCTACCAAATATTTGTAAGGAATTTCTCATCTTCTCTTTTTCTTTCAAGTTCCTTTATTTTATTTTTCTCTCTTAAAATCCCCTAAAAAGGGTATGATAACTCCATTAATTTACATATATTTGAATTTTTTTATTCTAATGGAATAATTCATCATAATCTCTTGTTTCCCATCCTTATGTACAAAAAAATTAAAAGATTGCTCAGGATGTGTTAATTTATCGCATTCAAGGACGACGAGATTTCAATTTCGATTACCATATTCAATTCTGGCCATGAAACCATTTTTATGGTTGAAAAAAGTCATAATATATGTAATATATCATATTTAATGTCATGGAATCATTTTTGACGTATGGTATTTAGTTATAAAACAAAATGAGTTCTTGGTGATCAAAAAACCATCAAAATAATCCAAGTGTTTATCATTAAAATTTTATATAATGATTCATCCTATCCCGAAATAAAAAAAGGATTTATATGATCATTTAACCTTATATATTATCATTAGAAACTGATAACTTCAATTCTGGTTTTCAATTCCCATTTTACATGAACTTCTACACTCTTATACAAGCAAAACGATCATGAAAACTAAGAAAATGTGCACTCCCATATGATGAAATTGAATCTCTTAACCCATAAAAAATCTGCAAATGAACTTAATAAAGATATAATAAATAAATTTCATGTATATAAGGTTTTGTAATTCTTAATTAATGAATCTAATTTGATTATTCAAGACAATAAGATCAAGGGAAGAATACATTTGGGCTTAAGGTAAGGGGTTTCTAATCTCACTTTTATTTCTGTGAGATTTCCATTATTCACCACTTATTTATTTTATGTGGTGTATTTTTACTACCATTTGATATATAATATCATTATTCTATTTATATTCATGGTATTTAGTTATTCACTTGGTGATTATTAACTCGATTGATTACAATGTTGTAAGGGACTTTGTTTCGGTTTCCATATCATTGTGCTTTACTTGGTTTTGTGAACCTAATCATTCTTATGTGGTGTAACTAATGTCCCTTTGAGATAATTTTTCATTTGAAATTGTAATTAAATTATATATCTATATTCTTGTAACATGGATATGATTATTATCTTAGCTTTATACCATTTTACATATGGTGTTTATGTGGAATTTTTCTTTAACTGTAGAAATATTGATGAATCTGTATCCTCTACTCAATATGGATATTGAAAAGGCATATTTTTATTGTATTAAATATTTTTATAAATAATGATTTGGAATGAAAGTGATGGGCGGGGCCCTCTATATCCCCTTGATGCATCAATAGGTCTCACGAGACAAATCAGTTGGTGAAAAACCATTCATGATTGTTTCCAAAAATCAGATGGGTTTCTACCCACCGACATAAACCGTCTCAATGGTATAATGGTTTATGTGCCAGATACATGACGTAAAAATAATAAGCATTCTATTTATTTATTATAGAGTTATTACTTTCTATGAGGTTTTCACTATGACAAAATCTATGGATGCACACTACGGGAAAAATAGTCTTTTGTGACGGGGTATTTGCGACGGGAATTAATACCGTCACAAATGGTCTATCCCAGGGGTTATTTGCGACAAGATTTGGGGTCCTGTCGCAAAAGGTAATGTGCGATTTGGTGCAGGATGCGCGCCAAAGCGCGATAAGGTTATTTGTGATGGGGGGGGGGGGTCCCCCATCGCAAATAGTGTGTCGTTTGGAGAGTATTTGCGAAGGGACCCATCAAAAAATACTGGCGACGGTAAATGAGTTTTTGCGACAAGATGTTGTCCCATCACAAAAGGTGTATCAGTAGTTCACTTTTTGTGATGGGACCCGTCGCAAATAACCTTTTAACCGCCACCCGTAATTAATGTGGTCGAACGTATTTGTGATAGAACCCATTGCAAAAAGTACTATTAGCGACGAGTATCCCATCGAAAATAGTCCCGTCACAATCAATCTAACCTATATATACCCCCTCTGTTTTTCTTTCCCTTCCTCTCATTTCTCACTTCCTCTCTCTCACTAAACATGAATTTTAGAGTGAAAATTTCTCTTAGTTAATTTTTTTTACGGAGAAGTTGTGAAGGTGCTTACATCAATAGGAGATCAAGTATAAAGGTATTTATATTTTATTTAATTTAGTATTTATTTATTTATTTTATGTTAATTTCAATTATTTTTGATTAGTTGTAATTAAATTAGATTTAAATTGTTTTGTTATCTGTATTTTAGTAATAAATAGTACTAATTAGTAATAATTAGGAATAGTTAGTAATAAATAGGAACAATTAGTAATAAATAGGAATAATTAGTAATAATTAGGAATAAATAGGAAAGATAGGAATAAATAGGAACCAATATGAACAAATAGGAACAAATAGGAATAAATAGTAAAAATTAGTAATAATTAGTAATAATTAGTAATAATTAGTAATAATTAGTGATAATTAGTAATAAATAGTAATAAATAGTAATAAATAATAATAAATAATAATAAATAATAATAAATAGTAATAAATAGTAATAAATAGTAGTAAATAGTAATAAATAGTAATAAATAGTAATAATTAGTAATAATTAGTAATAATTAGTAATAATTAGTAATAATTAGTAATAATTAGTAATAAATATTAATAAATAGTAATAAATAGTAATAAATAGTAAAAAATAGTAAAAATAGTAAAAAATAGTAAAAAATAGTAAAAAATAGTAAAAAATAGTTAAAAATAGTAAAAAATAGTAAAAAATAGTAACAATTATGAAAAGTAATAAATAGTACCAATTATGAAAAGTAATAAATAGTAGAAATTATGAAAAGTAATAAATAGTAATAATAATGAAAAGTAATAAATAGTAATAATTATGAAAATTAATAACTTGTAATAACTTGACACAATTTCCAGTGGATTGACGACACTCCTTTTGCTCGATGACTCTTCTGCTTTCAAATTTCACCGACTCAAAACATTATTAAAAGTATGATTTTACATATTCACTAGTTAGAATATGCATTCATAGGACCACATTTTTCATAACGTGTTCAGGCGGTGACAGTTGCAAGAAGATGATTCATTGACAAAAAGGGGGATATTTTGTCTGATGACTCATTTACGTGCAAGTTTCTCACACAAAAATAAGAATGAAGAATCTTCTTAGAGGCACGCTTATACATTCTCATATGCACGAGAATGAATATGCGTACCTACGAGAAGATTCATCATTGTGATTTCAGTGAGAGAAATTTGGAGGTAAATGAGCTGTTGGATGAAAGAGAAGCCGTCAATCCACTAAAAATTGGTTCACCCAAAATTAGTATTTTCAATGGGACCTTTTGCGATGGGATCCCATTGAAAGTAATCTAAATATAAATTTTTATTAACGGTATTTGTGATGGGCCCGTCGTAAATAGTATTTGCGATGGGCCTGTCGTAAAAGGTTTATATATATATAATGTATTTAATCGAAGGCTTAGTTGTGATAGGGTAGTTTCCAATTGCAAATAGTATTTGAAATGGGACATATCAAAAGGTTTATTTATATAAATAATGTATATAATTGGAGGGTTATTTGTGATGGGGACCTTTCCTATCACAAATATGTTTTTTGGGATGGGCCTGTAAAAAAAAAAAATATTTGCGATGCTGTTTTCTACAACAGGCTATTTGAGACAGGCCCCCTTCACTAAAGCCTATTTGCGACGGGATCCCGTCGCAAATAGACCATCGAAAATACCTCTAATTCCTGTAGTGGCATTATCATTCTCTATTTACTGATGGTGTGTGTTTTTCATTTATTCACCATGCCACATTGATTATGTAAAGTTGATTATGTTTCACTTATTATTGATTCATGCTTCTGCTATATGTAACCCATACTGAGAATTTGAACTCACCCCTTTCATTTGTTTTCCTTCCACATGTTATGAAGAATGGATCATTTATTGAGTTTTCATGGATGTAGTTTTTTAGATTTTGTTTTTTATTATGTTTCGTTTTCTTTTCCCAATGTAAAATGGGATCCATGTATGTATATATATTCTACAAGAATACTAAAATGATAAGTAATTTGGGATTTGATTCCTTTTAATCATTCCAATGTAATAAAGTAATGCACCGATTCCGAGATATAGGAGTTGGGGCATTATAGTTGGTATCAAATGAATTTTAGTAGAAACCTTGGGAGTTAGTTTTAGGAAGCATAGCTTAGGGAACATAACCCTAAGATATGATTTGTAGATTATCATAGAGTAAGATCCTAGAATTTTGGTAAGGTAGAGACTATGTGGGTCTTCCGAGAAAATACATCCCTATTTGGATACTGCAAGTAGATGTGGTTCTGACATGGATGTACATAGAAGTAACAACTCCGATAAGGAGTTTCGGGCTTAAGCTAGGGTATCCTGGTACATGACAACGAGCCTTACTACACACTTGGTTTGACACTTCTGTGGGATATGCTTAGGATAATTAACATTTTATTTACAAACCATTACGAGGGATTTAAATGTAAATAGAAACCATGTTTATGATTATGAGTTTAGCTGTACTTAAAGTTTTAAATTATGTTAAGTGTTTTCTATTAAGAAATTATGAATTATGAACTAGTTTAGTGTATACCATTGTTTAGTGATAAAGCTTAATGGAATAAAGGTAATAAATACCCACATACAATGTAGGGCTTTTCCCCCTGAGCAAGTCAACACAGTCAGTGTTGGAGTGGCTCAGATGATGATCATATTGGGTCAACTTACTCAGTCTATGATGAATAACCATGCTACACCTGTGTGGAATCGTTTCATGCGACAAAAGCCCCTATCTTTCAGTGGGACTAATGATCCAGTGGTATCTGAGAAGTGGATCAAGTCCCTTGAAAATATATTTCTATCTTTAAGAAGCAATGGAAATGAAAATATAGTACTAGAAGTATTGTAAAGACCCATATTTCCATGTCTTTATTTTAATTATATGAAATTATTAAGAGTTTGCGAAAATTGACGGTGTGTGATTCTGAGGCTCAGTGTTCCAGGAATGAATCTCTGAACTTTTTTTTAGGTACATTCAATAAATGCATGAGTATAGTTTTATAACTTTTGAACCGTTTCTCGGGTTAAAAATCCAAGGGCACCGTTAAATCTGCAGCACCAGGATTCTCTTAGGAGAGGCTTTACTTTGACCGTAGTAGGTCTGAAGAAAAAGTTAAGTTTTTCGACTTTTTAAATGAAATGAAATGAAATAATTTTGTTATTTTATTTCATAAACCTCCAACAAAACAATTAAAGGGTGGGTCCAGTGGTGTGTCAATCCATTAAATGGATTGACCAACCAACCTTAAGTAACGATGACATTGGGGAAATTAGTAAGCTTCCTAATTATTGAGCCCCATTATTTCCCCACGTCGTTACCTACCATCCCCTCTCCTATATATATGAAGATAGGGAAGGGGTATTGGAGAGATTCACCAAGAAGTGAAGTGTTTAAGGAACATTGCAATGCCAGACCCTTAGAAGATGAAGCCGACCCAATGGGAGGTGACGATCAACACCGAAACAAAGGGAGATGTGCAAGTGGCATCTTTGGGAACTGGTCACATGAACGAAGAACACGATCCACCTTCAAGCACAAACGTTCCTCCGATGTTTCAAGGTAGGGGTTTTGATTCTCATATCAAATTCATTTTAATTTATTAAACTCCCTTAATATCCTCCATAATATGAGCTAACGCGGAGGGAGCAGGCCTAACGAACCCAACTTGAACCCTCTACTATCTTGCTATCATTGTGACTCCTTAGAAGACCGTGAACACGTTGACACACACCGCAAGAGGAAGGTTGCAGCTCATCAGCTGTGAAAAATGGAGGAGGCAGCCGACACGATGGCTGGCCACGGGAAGGGAGGCGGCGTGACCGCCGCACTTCCAGAGAATAGAAGCCGCGGCCGAAGCCATAGAGGTGGCCGAACCCGCCTCCGTCGGGTTCCGCAACGACCGAGTGGAGCCCACGTGGCTCCACCTCCTTGCAAACCGAATGACCACCAGGCCATTCAAGAATCTAGGAGACCAGGGGGTTACACCCCCCACCCCGTGTCGGACCGAACTGGGAAACCACCCATGGACTGGTCTTCCACCCTCAGACCGGGCCGCCGCCCTCAGGCCAGGCCTCCACCCTCAGAGCGGGACGCCGCCCTCGAGTTGGGTTGCTGCCCTCAGACCGGGCCACTGCCCTCGGAGTAGGCCACCACCCTCATGCTAGGTCGCTGCCCTCAGACCATGCCTCTTCCCTCTGACAGGGCTTCCGCCCTCAGAGCTGGCTGCCGCCCTCGAGCCAGGCCGCTGCCCTCGGACCGGGTCGCCGCCCTCGGACCGGGCTGCCGCCCTAGTGGGCCGCCGCCCCCGGGCTGAGACGCCTCCCCACATGGGCTGGCCAACCCCTTGAGGGCTGCCCCTATTGTGGGCCAGACCGAACATTATCCCATCCCAGACCGGGTCGGGCCAGGTCAGTCTGATCAGGTCGGACCGAACTCGGTCCCCAACTGGGCCAAAAACACTCAAATGACCTTAACATGAGAACCAGACGCCCATTTGACAAACCATTTGCGGAATTGGGACCCTTGGAGTGAGAAGGTCCTTTTTCATTACTCCATTAGAGTTTTGGAGAAACTTGGAGTATGGACGGGTTGGATCACACCTGAATCCAACTGGGCCCTTACCACTGAAATGCCAATAATGCACAGACTGGGCGTCCGATTGACGTGCTGTATATTGCGTTGGAACCCTTATGACATGATAGATCACCGGGTTACTTCTTTGTGAGATTTCTTGCTAGTTGAGATATGATTGATTTCTTGGGGAGTGGTTCTCCCAAGCACACTACGTACGGAACCCTGTGACTGGCTGAGACCTGACGACTGAAGACCTTTCAACTTAGAGTGACTCGACGACCACATTACGCGATTGGGAGGAGTACCTTAGTAGGCCACGGTGGGGATAATCCGTGGTAAGCGATGGGCAGGAGTACCTTAGCAGGGAACATTGGGGGAGGGTGACTCTATGTGACCCGGCAGACCCACGGTACGTGATGGGGAGGAGTACCTCAGTAGTTCAAGGTTAATGGGAAGCGCCACTGTGTGATGCGGTAGGCCCACTGTACTCAATAGAGGAATATTTCTCCAACAGCAGAGGTGTTCGACGATGTGAATGGGGATGTTACTTGGTACTACCCCTAGAATAAATCTTGGTGTGAGTTGTCCTTACTTTGTGCTTGTGATTGAGGTTATGCTATGTGGTGCTTTACCTTCATGGTGTTACCCTGTGGTTTTTCTTTGTGGAACTCTATGATACCTTCGGGGTCTCAGGGTACCTACTGAGTATCCTTATACTTACCCCTACACGGGATTTTCCCACACCTTTTTGTGTCTTGTTCAGATGACGAGCATCTGGGCTGAGGCTTGAGGGATCTAGGACTAAGCGGTACGTGGAGGAGACATGCGGATGTGGAGTGATGAGGAGCTGATATGTACCTACCCTTTAGGTAGGATCCTTGGAGGATGACCCAATAACTTTTTTCCCTTTTTCAGTTGTATTGTTCTTTCAGTTGTACTTGCACTCTTATAGTTGGGCTTATATTCCGGCCCCTTTTTACTTTCAACACTCTTTTACTACAACAATTTACTTCATAGTTGCTTCTTGTTGTGTTCTCGGACCATGTGTTTATATAGGTTAAAGGAAATGACTTACTATTTTAGGGAATACATCTTTCAGTGCTAGTCATCAACCCCTGGCCTATGGAAGGCGAGCTTGGGGTAGTCACGACACGGGCCTCAGGGGATGGGTCGTGACAAAGTGGTATCAGAGGAGTCGGTTCTACCGAAGAACTAGGACTCTGATATTTTCTATGTGGAAATACGATTAAGTGTTTTGACTATGGTTTTCTTTTTGGGGAGTCCATTTTTGGTGCGGAAACCAACATATCCATACACCAAGACCCTGAGTTCTGATTTCCGACTCAGTGAACGAAAACATTGATTACGTGTGTTTTGAAAATTCTTTCTTTTGTTTTCTTGAGTCAGCTCACCAGGTATAAATTTTAACCATGGAAAACCTGTTTCATTTCAGGATTACTCCACAAATACAACCATACAGGTTCCCTGAGAGAGTACTCAATGATGGACCATCGAGCGATGAGGCCTCGGTACATGCCCCCCTTGCGACATTGGCACCTTCGGGTGGTGTACTAGGAACACCACTGCCTGTTAGACAACTGTTGACACTAGTCCCACTAGCATAGGGTGCACACTGACTGAGCACGTTGCACAAGTTCCAATGGCAGAGGCCTCCGAGGTTCCGAGGTGAGACAGACCTGCAGGCAGCTGAGGAATGGCTGGAGGCTGTGGCTAGAGTTTTCCGCTTAGTTGGGACACCAGCTGATTTTATGGTGATCCGGGAAGCCAGCCTTTTTTAGGAGGCAACAAGGAGATGGTGGAGCCTGATGCTCCAGATACATGATGAGGTGAACCTCATTTGGGTGGACGTCAAGGGCCTTTTCATGGCAGAGTTTGTCCCAATGACCTTATGCTCTGTGTGTATATAGGAGCTGCTGCCCTTATAGCAGGGCAACATGACAGTGGCCCAGTACTCATCGAGGTTCACTAATCTCTCCCGCTACTCCACCGACATGGTACATGACCATTTCTTCAGGGCCCAGACCTTTGAGCAGGGTATCTAATGGGATATTAGAGCATCAATGGTATTGTTCAATATTCCGATGCAGGCTGGGGTGCTTGAGTGAGAACTTTTGGTGGAGATCTTCCAAGCTGAGCAGGTACCGACAACGAGAACTACCACTGGACGACATGTATCTGATTCATCTGGAGGAGGTAGTAGGCAGATGAAATAGATGTCCAAACGTACTAGACCTTCTGGTGGATGTCCCTGGGACGCAGGGTCATAGGTGAGAGGCTCACAAGGAAAAGGAAGATGGGCGTGGGACATGTAGTGTTACACGTGCGGAGGGCAGTGTCATATGGCTTGTGACTGCCCGAACTGCCATACCGATGACCAAAAAATGGTCGATGAACCACAGAGGCAGAGGAAGAGGATCAAACTAGGAGGTCCATAGGGTGTCAGATGTGGTAGAGGAGCTGGCCGTGCAGTAGGTGGTTGGTTGCGTTTCGATATTCTACCACCTCCACCGCCAAGTGGTCCACCCCGACCACATGGAGAAGGAGGACATAGACGAGATCATCTTCATAAAGCTGAGGCCTACGACCACAACACTCTAGAGATTATTATAGGTACAATTTGTGTCTACTCCACCTTAGCTATAGTACTTATAAACACAAGTTTTAGTCACTCTTTTATTGCCATAACCCTCATTCAGAGCTTGAAGATTCCAGTGGAGCCGTTGGATCGATCCTCACAACTAGAGACTCCTAAAGGAGTGGATTAAATGATTACACACTGGTTCTGGTAGTGTGATCTTACTCTAGGAGGCAAGAGATTCAGTTGGAATCTCCTAGTAGCAGTATCAAGGCCTTATGAAATCATCTTGGGTATGGACTGGTTATCCACAGTCCATGCTCAGATTGACTGTATTAGGCGCAAAGTGTGGTTTGTTCGCACAGAAGAGACCAGGTTTTCCTTCACTGGCGAGAAGGGAAACTTTGTAGCATAGGATGGACTTACCTAGAGGAGGGTGCAGCTGATTACTCATTAGTTGGCCTGCCTTAACCGTAGAGTAGTTGATGTTGAGAGTTCAAACTATCCTATAGTGGTGGACCAATATACTGATATCTTTCTTGATTATGTTCCAGGACTACCTCCACACAGAGTGGAAGACTTTTACATCGACCTATACTCTGGGACGACACCGATATATACACCAGCATATCAGATGGCTCCTGCGGAGATTCGTGAGTTACATGTACAGTTGGAGGACTTTTAGGGAAAGGGGTTCATATGACCCGATGTTTCTCCATGGACAACCCCGATTTTGTTCGCCAAGAAGGCAGATGGGAGTTTGATACTCTGTGTGGACTATCCACACCTGAACTAGGCGACTGTTAAGAACAAGTATCCACTCCCAAGGATTGATGATATATTTGAAGGGATCTTGCTGGTTTTCGAAGATAGACCTCTAATCAGGATATCATCAGCTCAAGATATGAGATGAGGATGTTCAGAAGATGACCTTCAGATATCAGTATGTCCATTATGAGTTCTTGGTTATGCCTTTCGGTGTGACAAATTCCCCAAAAGTGTTCATGGGACTCATGAAAATGATCTTTCAACCATACCTCGATCGATTCGTGGTGGTGTTCATCGATGAAATCTTGATATACTCAGCAATGGAGGAGGAACATTCCTGTCATCTATAGATAGTTCTGGATACACTCTAAGAGCACCAGCTTTATGGTAAACTCTCAAAGTTCCAGTTCTAGATACGAGAGGTCCACTTTCTGGGATATTTTATCTCATAGGATGGAGTTTCAGTGGATCCAGTGAAGATATAGGATTTTCTAGATTAGGATCCACCCAGGATCATGAGGAAGGTGAGGAGTTTCCTAGGGTTAGATGGATACTATCGAAGATTCATGCCTAAAGTTTCCAGAGTTGCAGCACCCTTGTCAACTTTGACAAAGAAGGGGAAACCTTTCCTGTGGATGGAGATATTTCAACGGAGTTTCCAAAAGATGAGGTAGATATTGATGAGTGCCCCCATCTTGAGGATGTCATAAGAGGGCATTGGGTATGTAGTCTACTGTGATGCATCTGGGACCGAGCTTGGATGTGTCTTGATGTAGGAGCGAGCAATGATCACTTATGGTTGAAAAAAACTAAGAAAACATGAGTATAACTATGATACCCATGACTTGGAGTTAGCAGCAGTGGTCTTTGCCTTGAAGATGTGGTGACATTACATGATGGGAGAATGTTTTACAATCTACTCTGATCACAAGAGTCTTAAGTATATCCTCTCTCATAAGGACCTGAACCTGAGGCAACGAATATGGCTATAGTTCCTCCAGGACTATGACTTTGAGATAGTCTATACTCCTAGGAAGGGGAATGTGGTAGCAGATGCACTTAGCAGGAGGTCTGGTCGGCAATTGTTGAGTGAGGCGACAGAGCAGCTAGCCGCATTTCAGATATCCTTCGTGGATAGAGATGGAGTAGCATACCTCCATTATATGATAGTCACACCCCACTCCTTCAGCGAGTCAGGGAGGCGCAGCTTGGGGACACTAACTATGAGGATCGACGTGCTCAGATATCCTCAGGACAGGCACCTGATGGATTTTATGAAGGTGGGGAGCACATCATCCTCTTCAAAGGACGTACCATGGTACCAGTGGAGCTACATGAGGAGGTGTTGAGGGAGTTCCATATGTCCCCTCTGGTGGTACATCCTGGTGTGGCGAAGATGTACCAGGATCTCCAACACCAGCACTGGTGGCCAGGGATGAAGAAGGCTATAACAGAGTTTGTTTCATGATACCTAACTTGTCCACAAGTGAAGGCCGAGCATCAAGTTCCAATAGGATTAGCTCATCCACTAGAGGTTTTGGAGTGGAAGTGGGATGGGATCTCCATGGAATTTGTGATAGGGATTCCACCTACGTCTAGGGGACATGATTCTATATGGGTGATCGTTGAATGACTCACCATGTCGGCCAACTTCCTACCTATATGAGAGAAGGGATCATTTGAGGGCTTGGGATGCCTCTATGTACACAAGATCTTGCGACTTCATGGGGTTCTATCGAGAATTGTCTCTGACCGTGACACACATTTTACATCCCGGTTGTGGAAGGGATTGTAGGAGGCGTTCAGGAGTCAGCTGCCTTTGAGCACCGCCTTTCATCCTCAGACGGATGGTCAGACAGAGTGAACCATTTAGACGCTAGAGGACATGCTTCGTACATACATCCTAGATTTTGGCCGCAATTGCAGTTGGGAGGATCACATGCCCTTGGTGGAGTTTTCTTACAATAATAGTTACCACTCCACCATCGGTATGGAACCATTCGAGGCCCTATATGACCGACCTTGCAGATCACCTCTATACTGGACAGACCTAGGGGGTCGACACTTATGGGTTCAGAGTTAGTACGTGCTACCACTAAGAAGGTGCAGATCATCCTAGAGCAGATGAAGACTGTACAAAGTAGAGAGAAGTCATATACTGACAGAAGATGGAGACCTTTGGAGTTCTAGGAGGGAAGACATGTTTTATTGTGGCTCTCTCCTCGATGGGGACAACAAATATTTGGTCGAGGCGGTAAGTTATCACTGAGGTTTATCAGGACATTTCTGATAATTCAGAGGATAGGCGATGTTCCATACTGCTTGGAACTTCTACCGTAGTTGGAGAAGGTGTACGGAGTCTTCTATGTATCCGAGTTGAGGAGATACATGCATGACCCATATCACATCATTGACCACGACGAGCTGGACTTAGATGATGGGGTGACATTTACAGAGGTTCCAGTAGAGATTGAGGATCGACAGGTGCAGGTCCTTCATGGGCGGTCGATAACTCTGGTGCATGTTCACTGGCAGTATGAGAATCTCTAGGAGATAACATGAGAGCGAGAGGCTCGAATTCGTGCTCAATACCCCCATTTCTTTCCTTAGTCTATGTTGTGGATTTCGGGTACAAAAATTCCTAAGGTGGGGAGAATGTAAAGACCTAGATTTACACATAATTGTTTTTAATTGTATGGAATTATTACAAGTCTGTGAAAATTGATGGCACATGATTCCGAGGCCAGGTGTGCTTGGAATGAATTTCTAAACTTTTTTTGGGTACGTTCAGTAAACACATGTGTGGAGTTTTCAAACTTTTTAACCGTTGCTCGGATTAAAAATCCAAGGGCACCGTTGAATCTGTAGTGCCGAGATTCGTTTAAGGGGGGATTTACTTTGATTTTAGTAGGTCCGGAGAAAAAGTTACATCTTGCAACTTTTTAAATGAAATGAAATAAAATAATTTTTTTATTTTATTTTATAAACCTCCAACAGACCAATTAAAGGGTGGGGCCGACGGTTTGTCAAGCCATTAAATGGATTTACCTACCAACCTTAAGTAACAACGACATTGGGGAAATTAGGAAGATTCCTAATTATTGAGCCCCATTATTTCCCCATGCCGTTACCTACCCTCCCCTATCATATATATATGGAGCTAGGGAAGCAGTATTGGAGAGCTTCACCAAGCAGCGAAGTGCTGAATAAACACCATGATGCGAGACCCTTAGAAGATGAAGCCGAACTAGCATGAGGTGGCGATTGAAACTGAACCAAATGGCGACGTGCAAGTGGAATATTTGGGAATCGGTCATGGGAATGAAGAACATGACCCACCTTCAAGGACGAATGTTCCTATGATGTTTCGAGGTAGGGGTTTTGATTCTCATATAAAATTCATGTGAATTTATTTAACTCCCTTTATATCCTCCATAATACGAGCTAATGCAGAGGGCGCAGGCCTAACAAACTCAGACCAAACCCTTTACTGTCTTGCTATCCTTGCACCTCCTTGGAAGACCATGAACACATCGAAGCACACCGTAAGAGGAAGGCTGCGGCTCATCAGCCGCAACGAATGGAGGAGGCGGCCGACACGATGGCCGACCGTAGGAAGGGAGGCGGTGTGATCGTTGTGCTGCCAGTGAACATAAGCTGTGGAGGAGGCCGAACCTGCCTCTGGTAGGTTCCACGACGACCGAGCAGAGCCCATGCGGCGGCGCCGCCTCACAAACCGAATGGCCTCCGGGCAATTCGGGAATCTGGGAGACCAGGGGGTTACACCCCCCCCCCCCCCCCGCGTCGGAAGGAATCGGGCCACAAACCTTGGACCGGTCCACCGCCCACAGACTGAGCTATCGCCCTCACGTTGGGAAGCCACCCTCAGAGTGGGCCGCCGCCCTTGAGCCAGGCCTCTACCCTCAGACCGGGCCGCCACCCTCGGAGAAGGCCGCCGCCCTCATGCCAGGCCACTGCCCTTGGACTGGGCCGCCGCCCTCGGACTGGGTCACCACCCTCAGAGCGGGCCACCACCCCCATGTAGGGCCGCTTCCCTCAGATTGGGCCACTACCATCGGACCGGGCTGCCGCCCCAGTGGGCCGCAGCCCCCGGGCTGTGCCGCCGCCCCACACGGGCCGGGCCGCCCCTTGTAGGCCGCCCTATTCTGGTCGGGCCGCCCCACTTGCAGGCCAGACTGAACATCGGCCTAGAGGGCCAAGTTCACCTTGGCCCCACCTAGACCAGGTCAGGCCGAGTCAGTCCGACCTGGTTGGGTCGGGTCAGTCTGACCGGGTCGGGCCGAACCCACGCCCTAATCGGGTTAGAAACACTCAAAGGACCTTAACATGAGAACCAGATGCCCGTTTGATGAACCCTCTACACCGTTGGGACCCTTAGAGCAAGACATTCCTTTTCCTTACTCCATTAGAGTTTCAGAGAAACTTGGAGTATGGACGGGTTGGATCGCACCCGAATCCAACCGGGACCACGACACTGAAATGCCAATAACGCACATACCGGGTGTTCGATTGATGCGCTGTCTATTATGTTGGAACCCTTATGACATGGAAGATCACCAGGTTACTTATTTTTGAGACTTCATGATGGTTGAGGTATGACTGATGGCTTAGGGCACGTTTCTCCCTAGAAAACTACATACATAACCCTGTGACTGGATGAGACCTAACTACAGCTGACTTTTAGGCTCAGAGTGACTCAACAGCCACATTACGTGATGGGGAGGAGTACCTCAGCAGGACACAGTGGGGAGAAGCTGTGGTACGTGATGGGGAGGAGTACCTTAGTTGGCCATGTTGGGAAGGGAGGCTCTGTGTGACCTGGAATACCCACGGTATGCGATGGGGAGGAGTACCTCAACAGTTCAAGGTTAGTGGGAAGTGCATATGTGTGACGTGGTAGGCCCATTGTACTCAATAGAGGAGGAGTTCTCCAGCAGCTGAGGCATTCAACGATGTGACTGGGGATGTTACTTGCTACTACACCTAGAATAAATCCAGGTGTGAGATATATTTACTTTTTCCTTGTGATTGAGGCTATGCTATGTGGTACTTTAACATCGTGGTGTTACCCTGTGGTTTTTATTTATAGAACTCTTAGAGACCTTTGGGGTCTTGGGGTCCCTACTGAGTATCATTATACTCACCTCTCCATGAGCTTCACCCACACCTCCACACCGTGTTGTGTCTTGTGAAGACTATGAGCAGCTAGTCTGAGGCTTGAGGAATCCTAGACTAGGCGGTACATGGAGGAAAAATGCGGGCATGGAGTGCTGAGGAGCCGATATGTACCTACCCTTCAGGTAGGATCCTTGTAAGATGACCCAATAGATTTTTTCCTTTTTCAGTTGTATTTTTCTTTTAGTTGTACTTGTACTCTTACAGTTGGGCTTGTATTCCAGCCCCTTTTTACTTTCAGTACTCTTTAACTACAACAATTTACTTCACAATTGCTTCTTTTTTTGTTCTCAGACTGTGTGTTTGTATAGGTTAAAGTAAATGCCTTCCTGTTTTAGGGAATACACCTTTTGGTGAGTGTCATCAGCCCTTGACCTATGGAAGGTGGGCTTGGGGTAGTCACAACACGGGCCCTGGGGGACGGGCTGTGACAAGTATATTACCACAAGTGTGATGCTGATCAATGGTGCTCCTTGATCCAGAATACCATAGAGGAAGAAGAAATATAAGATATGTAATGGATAAATTTTAAGGAAATATTTGTTGACAAATATTCCCTTCATGAAGAAAGAACAAAAATGAAGATAAAATTCCTTAGCTTAATGAAAAGGGAAGAAGAGAGTGTTGACGAGTATGAAGATACCTTCACAAGACTATCCAGGTATGCCATAGATTACATATGTGACTCAGAAGACAAGATTGATCATTTCTTTGAAGGTATTAAGCCAATTCTTCAAAGGGAACTGGCTTCTCAAAAACTTTCATCATACGATGAAATTATATTAAGTGAAATCAAAATAGAAAAGTAATTTGATAGATCAAATTTGTTCAAGGGAAACCAGGATAAGAAGTGGTATTATGATAACCATAGAAAAGGTGAAGTTCCAAATAAGAAGAAAGGAGAAAAGAAATTCCCATTATACGAGAATTATGGAAATAATCATTATTGAAAATGTTTGAAAGGAATGGGTGTTTTCTATAAGTGTCGAGAAAAGAGTCATCAATATAATGAATGTAAGGGGAAGAAACAATTCAATGACATTAAATTCAATAATTATAATGATATGGGACACTATGAAAATGAGTTTCCTAAGTTCCATGGAAACTTTCCTCAGAAAAGGCCATGAGAGAAAGGGCAAGCTTATGCGATCACAACCGTGGAGGTTGAAGTTCCTAATGATGTGGTGGTAGGTACTTTAATTGTTTCCTCAAACTTAGCCAATCCTTTATTTGATTCTGGACCATCACATTCCTTTATATCTTCTGACTTTTCCTTGAAAATTATATATTTCCAATTTGATTTAATAAAGGAGTTATAAGTCAAAACTCCTAAGATAAGTATCATTGCAATAAAGGTGTGTCAGGCAGTTCCCATTATGGAATATAAACATGCCTTATCTGCTGATTTTATCATCATAACCATGATTTACTTTGATATAATCCTCAGTATGGATTGGATTTCATATCATGATGCAAAAATATATTGTAAGAAGAAGGAATTTACAATTTTTGAGGATTTTGTAGAATCCCTTATCTTTAGAGAAAAAACCTCTCTATCTGATTCTTATCTAGATCCACCCCTAGTAGCTCTACTGAATGAAATTATTGGGGAGCATGAGAACTCAATATCTATGAGTGAGGAAATAAATATCCAAATTAATGATGTACCTATTATGAAAGAATATGTTGATGTGTTTCCATAAGATTTATCTAGGTATCCTCCAAAGTAGGAAGTTGAGCTCACTATTGATTTAGTTCCCAGTTCAAGACTTATATCAAAGACTCCTTATAGAATGACCACTACGGAATTGGTAGAACTCAAAAAACAACTTGAGTAATTAAGTGATAAAGGATTTATCTGCCCTAGTGTTTTTCCATGGTGAGCCCTTGTTCTATTTATCAATAAGAAAGATGGATCTATGAGGCTATGCATTGACTACAGGGAGATCAATGATATTACGATAAAGAATAATTATCCTCTTCCTTGCATTAATGATTTATTTTATCAACTTCATGGAGCCTAATATTTTTCAAAGGTTTATCTTTGACCTAGATATCATTATTTTCATGTGAGGAAGGAAGATATTCCTAAAACAATATTTCGAACCAAGTATGGGCATTATGAGTTTACAGTGATGCCTTTTAGACTGACTAATGCACCCTCTATTTTCCCGGATCTAATGAATAGTGTTTTCAAGGAATATTTTGATGAATTTTTTGTGGTATTTATCAATGATATCCTGGTATACTCCAAAATCTATGAATACCATGGGAATCACATGAGGATCATTCTAAAAACTCTTAGAAGAAATGAATTATATGGGAAGTTTAGCAAGTGTGAATTTAGGCTCCAATTAGTTTCTTTTCTTATACATATTGTCTCTAAGTATGGAATCTTAGTTGATCCTATGAAGACAAAGGAAATCCAAGAATAACCCACACCAACAAATATAATCAAGGTATATAGTTTTATTGGATTAACAGGTTACTATCAGCATTTCATTCAGAATTTTTACCAATTTTCTAACCTACTAACAAAGCTCACATGTAAAGGGGTAAAGTTTTTATAGAAAAAAGAATGTACAAAATGTTTTTAAGAATTGAAAATAAGGTTATTAAATGCCCTAATTTTGACTCTTATATCTAGAAATGATGGATTTGTGACATACAGTGATTCATCAAAGAATCGACTGGGTTTTTCCCTTATAAAAAATGATATATTTATTGCTTATGCATTGTGGAAGTTGAAGAATCATGAGAAAAATTATCCAACTCATGATCTTGAGTTAGCAGCAGTAATATTTTCTCTAAAAATATGGAGACACTATCTCTATAGTGAAATATGAGAGGTATATGTGGATCACAAGAGTTTGAAATACATTTTTTCACAGAAAGAACTCAATATGAGGAAAAGGAGATGGCTTGAGTTACTCAAATATTATGATTGTTAAATAAACTACCACCTATGAAAGGCAAATAAGGTGGTAGATGCATTAAGTAGGAAATATCATGGACTTATGACCCAAATGAGGATTGAGAGAGATCCTATATTCATGGATCTAGTAAAGATGGATATGGGAATTGTTAAGGAAGGGGAAGAAAATTTCCTTTTTCAAATGATTTCTAAACCATTTTACTATAGAAGATAAGAATATATCAATCCGATGATGAGAATCTACAAAAGAAAATTAAATCTATTAAGGATGAAAGTTTTTCATACTTCGTGTTTGAGGATGGAGTCTTGAAATTTTGAAAGAGGTCATGTGTTCCATCAGTACCTGAGCTAAAAAGGGAACTATTAGATGATTCTCATAGCTCCAATTTCTCTATACACCATAGTAACACCAAGATGTATACAGATAAGAAAGAACATTTTTGGTGGGATAACATGAAGTGAGAAATTGCTGACAATGTGTCAAAGTGTTTAGTTTTCCTAAAATTGAAGGCTGAGAGACAACATCCTAGAGGGTTCATGCATACTATACCTATTCCTATGTGTAAGTGGTATGACATTATGATGTAAGTTTTTACAATACTACCAAGTACACCAAGAAGGAATGATGCAATATGGATAATTTTTGATCATATTACAAAATCGGCACATTTCCTTTCTATAAGAGATGATTTACCACTTGAGAGCCTTGAAAGACTTTATATTAATGAAGTTTTAAGACTTCATAGTGCACCTATATTGATTGTGTTCGACCAAGATCCCCGATTTACATCAAAATTATAGAAAAGTGTCTAGAAGGCTTTGGATGCTGAGCTTCATATGAGTACTGCTTATCACCCCCAAATCGACAGAAAATCTGAAAGGACTATTCAAACACTAGAAGACATGTTGAGATCATGATATATTGAATTTTAAGGTATATGGGATCAATACTTACCTTTGGTGGAGTTTTCTTATAATAATAGTTTCCATTATAGCATTCAAATGGCGCCATATGAAGAAATATATGGAAAGAGATGTTGAACTCCAACCTGTTGGGATGAAGTTGATGAGAGGAAACTTATAGGCCCAAAACTTATTGAAGAGACAATGACAAAGGTAAAGACAATTTAGGCCTATTTTAAAGCATCCCAAAGTAAGAAGAAGATCTATACTGATAATCAAAGAAAGGATTTGTAATTTCAAGTGGGAGATCTTGTCTTTCTAAAAGTATCTCCATGGAAGGGTTTACTAAGGTTCAATAAGGAATGGAAACTGATCCCCAGGTACATGAGACCATTTGAAATTATGGATATATTTAGATTTATAGCTTACCATTTAGTAATTACTCTAATTATATCTAAAGTTTATGATTTGTTCCATGTTTCATTGTTAAATAAGTATATTCTAGACCTAACGCATGTAATCACCTATGAGGAAATAGAACTGGAACATGACTTGTCTTATTGTGAAGAGCCTCTCAAGATTCTTGACACTAGAGAGCAAGTATTGAGAAATTGGACCACTCGACTGGTAAAGGTTCTTTGGAGAAACCATAAAATGGAGGAAGAAACGTGGGAACATGAGGATGTCATGAATAAGAACAACCCACATCTTTTTAGAGGGCTTTATACAAGAAAAAAAATTCAAGGATGGAGTTTCTAAAGGACAGAAGAATATAACACCCCAATATTTTTTGGTATGTTTCTTTTTAAGTAATTTAAATTCATTAGATAACTTATAATTAATAAAACACTAAGTCTTTGTGAAACAAAATATGGTTATAGGAGATAGTTATAAACTAGATAGTAAACATATTTTTTTTAACCTATGTGATTTGAATATTGAAAAACTGACATACACAATTGCATTCAGTAAGATATTTAGAGTCTGATAAGACAAACTTAATTTTTGGAGAACAATAACATACCCCTATGAATAGTAATATGA
This sequence comes from Viscum album, assembly GCA_963277665.1. NCBI lineage: Eukaryota > Viridiplantae > Streptophyta > Magnoliopsida > Santalales > Viscaceae > Viscum > Viscum album. The sequence goes on from OY728151.1 coordinate 1,086,671,602, forward strand.
CCCTTATGAATAGTAAATCTTATTATTATTTTATTTTCTTAAGGTTATAAGATAATGAAATCTTTATTAAATCTTCAAGGTGATATAAAATGAGTTATAGTTTTAAAATTGTTATTTTTTGAATAAATTATGATTTTATTCAAAAATTAAATTAACATATTTAGAAAATTATTTTCAAAAAATGGAGTTAATTTTTGAATTTAGAATGTCGATATTAGGTTACACTGAATTTATGATAATTTTATAAAATACTTTATTTTTTCGTGAATAGTAAAAATACAGTTTTGAGTTTTCGGTATGATTAATGACATCATAATGATGTGATAATAAATATGAAATTCTAGTATACTTGTGTATTTTAAAATATTATATTAGGTGTCCCAAGTGTCCAATACCATGGGAAAATACCATGGGTAGGCCCATGTTTTTCCAAATACCACTATTAAGGTGTCCATTGAAATTAATAAAAAGCTCCCTCACTTTTACTGTAAATACCCACTCATTCATTTGTTTTATTTCATTAAAAATTCATTAAACTCTAATATATGGTAGTTTTACCTCTTTATGAGTCCTCCAAAGGTTTCCTCAATCCCCCAAGGTCCCATCCTTCATGTTTTAGGAGTTACTCTACATGGTAAGGGAATCTATCACCCTTCTCTTTTTCAAGCACTCTTTTTATGTTATTACCTTTTAATTTAAATTGGATTATGTTAGTATATGTCATTACATATCCCCCTTAAATTAAATATTATTTAATAAATATGATATACCCCTTATTTATCTCATCAAAATATTTTATGATTTTTAAGTGATGTCGTTAGGCTGCTGAATTTTCATAAGGGATTTCTCCACTTCCCTTTTTCTTTCAAGTTCCTTTATTTTCTTTTTCTATCCTCAAATAACCTCATCCAAAAGGTATGATAACTAAATTACTTTACATATACTCTAATTTTGTTATTATAGTGGAATAACTCATCATCATCTCTCCTTTACCCTCCTTATATACAAAAAATAAAAACATCGTCCGAGATGTGTTAATTTATTGCATTCAAGGATGACGAGTTTTCAATTTCTATTAACATATTAAATTATGGTTATGAAATAAATTTTCTGGTTGAACCAGGTCATAATATATATAATATATCACATTTAATGTTCTGGAATCATTTTTTACATATGATATTTAATTATAAAACAAAATGAGTTTGTGGTGATCGAAAAACCATAAAAAATAATCCAAGCATTTATCATTAAAATTTTATATAATGATTCATCCTATACAAAAATTATAAAATTATTTAAATTATAATTTAAAATTATGTATTATCATTAAAAACTCATAACTTAAATTCTGGTTTTCACTTTCCATTTTACACGAACTTCTATACTCTTATACAAGCAAAACGATCATGAAAACTAAGAAAACATGCACTCCCAAATAATGAAATTGAATCTATTAACCCATAAAAAAGGACACACATGAACTTTATGAAGATATAATAAATCAATTACATGTATATAAGTTTATATAATTCATAATTAATAAATCAAATTTGATTATTCAGGACATTAATATCAAGTGAAGAATATATTCGGGCTTATGGTATGGGGTTTCTCATATCACTTTTATTTCCGTGATATTTCCACTATTCACCACTCATTTATTATATGTGATGTATTTTTACTACCATTTTATATTTAATATCATGATTCTATTTATATTGATGATATTTAGTGATTCACTTTATGATTATAAACTCGATTGGTTACAATGTTGTTAGGGACTTTGTTTCAGCTTCTATTTCATTGTGTTTTACTTGGTATTGTGCACCCATTCATTCTTATGTGGTGTAACTAATTCCCCTTTGATATCATTTTTCATTTGAAATTGTAATTAAATTATATATCTATATTCTTTTTACATGTACATGATTATTTTATTAGTTGTATACAATTTTACATACAATGTTTATATGGAATGTTGCTTTAACTATGGAAATATTAATGAATCCATATCCTATACTAAATACGAATATCATAAAATTATATTGTTCTTGTATTAAATATTTGTATAAATAATGTTTTGGAATTTCGGTGATGGGAAGGGACTACTATATCCCTTCAATGCATCAATAGGTATCATAAGACAAATCAGTTGGCAACAAACCCTTCGAGTTTATTTCAAAAAATCAGACAGGTTTCTACCCACAGAATTAAACCATCTCGACGGTATAATAGTTCATGTTCCAAATACATGTAGTCCAAATAATAAGCATTTTCTTTATTCATTATGTAGTTATTACTTTCAATGAGGTTTTCACTGTGACAAAATCTATGGATGCATTATCATTTTCAGTTTATTGATGGCATGCGTTTTTCATTTATTCACCATGACACATTGATTATGTCAAGATGATTATGTTTAAATTATTATTGATTCATGATTCCAATATATGTAACCCTTATTTATCATTTGAGATCACCCCTTACATTTTTTTCCTTCCAAATTTTATGAATAAGGGATTATTTATTGAGTTTTCATGGATGCAGTTTATTAGCTTTTGTTATGTATTATGTTTTGTTTTATTTTCACAATTTAAAATGGGATCCATGTATGTACATAGTTTATCCAAGACTACTAAACTGGATGGTCCTTCAGGATTTGATTTGTTATAATATAGCCAATGTAACAAAGTAATGCACCCGATTTGGGCTATAGGGGTTGGGCAGTTACAATATCAGAGGATGATTTAGTTATTTATAGAAATTACATGTTTAAGCATGATGCTTTACGACATAAAAGTTCTATTGGAATTATAGAATTATTAAATGAAACATGTTTCTCACTAAGGTTTTCTTCTTTTAGAAAATAGAAAGAAATAGGAGAAACCACATAAATAGTGAGAGAAATGGACTAGGTGCTGACAACCTACTGATGGAAGCCAGAATGGAAATCTTCATGAGAATGATGAATCAAATGACTCGAGTTATAGGAAATAACTTGAATAAAGCTGAGAGAATGGATTAAACTTGAAGGGAAAAAATTTATATTGAGTCCTTTATGCATAAAAGACCACCAACTTTCAGTGGATCTACTGACCCATTGATTGATTAATAGTGGATAAGCTCAATAGAAAAGATCTTTTCTGTACTTCGTTTCTTAGAACAAGATAAATTCTCCCTAGCTGTGTACCGCTCAGAGGGGGAAACTGATCATTGGTGGAAAATGATTAAAAATATGAATCCAAGAGGGGAGATTTAAACTATGGAGTGGAAAAAGGTCAAGGGAACCTTTTTCAAAAAATATTTCCCTCATTCGATGTGAACGAAAATGGAGGAGGAATTCCTAGAGCTGAAGTATAAGGAGATTGAATATGTGGGAAGATATGAGATGAACTTAAAAAGACTTTCTTGCTAAAACTATAGCCTTTTCATGAATCCTAATGGAAAGGTTGATAGATTCTTTAGTGGACTACAACCCCATTTGTGGAAGAATCTTACTAATCAAGACTATGGTAGCTATGAGGAGATAGTACAAAGTGATATGAAGGTTGAACTAGAGTTTAGTAAGATGCAGTGGACTCAAAAATCAAATGCAAAGAAGAGATATTTAGAGAAAATCTTAGGGAGGAGCTTTTATCATGGAAGAGTATGAATAAAAATGAAACTTTCCACATGAAAAAAATATAGGGATAATCATTCGTAGAACTAACTTCTCAAGAGTGGGAAGTGTTAAAAATGTGGAAGAGATGACCATATCCCTCAAAACTATCGTAGTGAAGTGAAAACTCAACTTCTCAACACAAACTACAATGGAAAGATGGTGCAGGCTTTTCCTGAAGTCCAACGCGTCAAGTGTGGATAAATTGGCCAATTTTACAATAACTTCCCAAATCTGAGGGCAGTGGAGGGGAATCACCATCAACCACAACATAGGCCAAGATGGAAAGATCAATATTTTTTCTATTAAGATGGATGAAGTTAAATCTTCAAATGATGTGGTGGAAAGTACTCTCATTATTATCTCAAATCAAGAAAGTACTTTTTTTTGATTCTTGTTCAACACATTCCTTTATTTCCTCTAATTTTGAAAAGAATATAAAATAAATCCATAAAATTATAGAAGTAGAACTTTTATTCAAGACTCCTGGAGGGATTATCTAAGCATTAACAATATACAAAAACTCTAGTATTCACTTTGGTGAGTACAATCTCATCACAAATCTAGTAGTCATTCCCAATCTGGAATTTGACATTATACTAGGGATGGATTGGTTCTCAAAGTATAATTCTAAAATAAACTATAGAATAAAAGAAATATTAGTATTATTTAATGGAAAACCTACATTTTTTTTCAAAGGATAGATATATTGACCTAATATTTTTCTAGAAGAACAACCTGTAGCCTTCTTTATGGAAATGATCAGTGAAGATAAATAAGGAAATGAAAGTATAAAAATAGAGAATGTACCCATAATTAAGGATTATATTGATGTATTTCTCAAGGAGTTACCTAGACCTACCCCATAAATAGAGTTAGATTTCTCTATTGAATTTATTCCATGATCCAAGTTGATATCAAAGACCCCATATATAATAGAAAATGTGGATTTGTAGGAATTAAAGAAGCAACTCTAAGATCTTTTAGAGAAGGGGTTTATCTGGACAAGTGTGTCACCATGGGGAGCACCTATTATCTTTGTAAAGAATAAGGATGGATCAATTCCATTATTCATTTATTATAGAGAACATAATAGGATCATAACTAATAATAAGTTCCCTTTTCCAAGAATTGATGATTTATTTAACTAGCTTCATGGGGCTCAATTCTTCTCCAAGGTTGATATTTGATCTGATTATCATTAATTAAGGGTGAGTAAAGAAGATATTCAAAATAATACATTCCAATCAAGATATGGGCATTATGATTTTGTTGTTATGCCCTTAGTCTTGACTAATAATCATGCTATTTTTATGGATTTGATGAATCGAGTCTTTAAGGACTACCTTGATAAAGTTATGGTAGTTTTTATTGATGATATTTTGATATATTCAAAAAGTTATGAGGAGAATGAGGATCATCTAAGGGTTATATTGAAAAATATGAGGAAGGATAAATTATTTAGAAAATTCAAAAAATTCGAATTTTGGTTACAACAAGTTTCTTTTTTGGGGAACATTATAACCAATGAAGGAATCTCAGTTGACCCTACAAAGACAAAGGTTGTAGAGGAGTGGCCTCATCCTACAATAGTAACCAAGATTCATAGTTTCCTTAGATTAGACGGATATTATAGGTGGTTTTTGAAAAACCTTTCACAAATTTCTAATCCACTAACCAATTAAACTCGAAAAGGGGTCAAGTTCAAGTGGACAAAAAAGTGTGAAGAAAGTTTCCAAGAGATGAAGAAGTGATTTGTTATTGCACCCATATTAACTCTACCCTCTATTAGAGAAGGATTCATTATTTTTAGTGATTCATATCTGAAAGGTCTTGGGTGAATTCTTATGAAAAATTACAAGGTTATTTCTTATACATCTTGACAGTTGAATCCTCAGGACTAGAACTATTCTACGCATGACTTAGAGATGGTTTTAGTTATTTTTTCTCTAAAGATATGGAGGCACTATCTTTATGGGGGAAAATGTGATATATACACAAACCATAAAAGTTTGAAGTATATTTTCATGAAAAATGAATTGAACATGAGATATAAAATATGGAAGAGAAAACAAAGTTACTGATGCATTAAGTAGGAAAGACCCTGTTGTGCTGGTAATGATGAGTATTTAAAGAGATCCTTTGATCAAATACCTACTAAAACTGGACATGGGAATCACAAGGGAAGGGACATAATCAACCCTTTACCAAATGATTTATCTACCATCATTATATGATAATATCAAGAAATATCAAAGATAAGATCCTTTTTTATAGAAGAAGTTATAGGTTTAAAAGAATGAGAATTTTCCTGAGTTCAATATTGATCAAGAAGGTGTATTAAACTTTTGTACAAGGTTATGTGTTCCATATTTTCCAGAAATAATGAAGGAGATGATGGATGGATCTCATAGATCTACTTTATCTATATATCCTATAAGAAAAAAATGTATAGGGACCTTTATGATCATTATTGGTGGGATAATATGAAAATGGATATTTAGAACTACACTATATGATTCCTGGTGCGTCAAAAAGTGACGGTAGAGTGAAAACTTCTTAAAGGGGTATTACAACAACTACCCATATCAGCATGGAAGTGGGAAAATATCACAATGAACTTTGTCACTAGTCTCCTAAGAACTTTAAAAGGAAACAATGTGATATGGGTTATAGTGGACCGTCCTACCAAGACTTCCCATTTTATCACTATTCAGAATTATTTCTCTCTTGAAAAAATTTCCATGATTTATGTGTACGAAGTGGTAAGGTTTCATGGAGTGCCATTTTCTATAGTTTAAAATCATGATCCAAGGTTGACATTAAAATTCTAGATATCTATTCAACATGCTCTAAATACAAAATTTAATTTTAGTATAACCTATCACCCTCAAACTGATGGCCAATCTAAAAAGACTATTGAGACACTGAAGGACACAATGAGAACATGCTCAACGGAATTTAAAGGTGGATGGGATCAACATCTCCCATTAGTTGAGTTCTCATACAAAAAAATATTCCATTCGAACATTCAAATTGCACCCTATGAAGCTCTATATGGGAAGCGATGTAGAACTCCTACTTTTTGGGATGAAGCAGGTGAGAGAAAGTATATTGGGCCTGATCTTGTGCAAGATATTATAGAAAAGGTTCATGCCATCCAACAACACATAAAAATTGCTCAGAGTTGGTAGAAGAGTAATGTTGAAAACCATAGAAGGGACTTGGAGTTTGATGTTAGCGGAAAATTCTTCCTTTGAATTTCACCTTGGAAGAGAGTTATATAGTTTGGAAAGAAAGGGAAGCTTATCCCCAAGCACATTGGCCCCTATGAAATCCTTGATCGCATAGAAGCATTGGCCTATCGGCTTGCACTTAATCCAAATCTTGATCAAGTTTATGATATTTTCCACATATCTCTCTTGAGGAAGTACATACCTAAACCTTCACATTACCGAATTTAGAGGTACTACAACTAGAACATGACATCTATTATAAGGAGAAACTAGTGGAGATCTTGTATAGTTGAGACAAGTTTCTACACAACAAGACTACTCACCACATTAAAGTGTTGTGGAGGAACCACAAATATGAAGAAGAATGATGGGAACTAGAGGATACAATTAGGATAAATTACCCACACATTTTCTCAACATAGGTAATGAGATGAAATTTTTGGGATGAAATTTCTTAAGGGGTGAAGAATGTAACGACTTGAACTTTTTGAATGATAAATGTTTCCTAAAAATATGTGTTATATTATTTAGTACAGAATAAAAATATATCCCTTTATTAATGATGTGAGTATAATTGAAATGTGACCATCATATTTTGACCGTTATGTGACTATTGGTCAATTATGACCATGGTTCAATATGATCATTGGAAAAAATAATATTAATAATAATTTTAACGTTATGAATAGAAATGATAATGATTAATTAATGTAGAAAGAAGAGTCGATGACCTCATTTAGTAGATTCATGTTGTATGTAGCCCATTTTTCAGAAATTTGGAGGGAGTTATCATCTTTGAGCTTCACTCTTGACCAAGCCCAAGCTGAGCTTCAACATGTTAGGCTTGAACGAAATTGCATACGTGAGAAGTTCAAGTTAGTGGTGATTACCACTCAGGCGATGTTATCAGAGTCTCCCTAAGAGTCTATCAACATCGAACACCTTACCCTTATGTCATATATAGGTGTTATAAGGGGTAATGTGTCAAGTCCCTAGTTACTTAAAATGTAATTCCTTTATTTAAATAAATTTTTTATTTTATCATTTCCGTTTTAAGAATTTTTTCGCTTAAAAATTGAGATAGAATTTGATAAATTTATTTTTCTGGTATAAATTGTACTTTTCAGAGTGATATAAATTATTATATTAAACTAAGGTTTTATAAATAATTTCTATTACAATGAAATAATGTTATAAATACAATCATTTTTAATTAAAAATGATAAAATAGTTTTATTTTTTTGAAGTGTCAAAAAGTTTACTATGCATTTTACTATGCATGTTTGGTCCGCTATTATTTTCAATAAATAAGTATTTTCATTGTTAAAAGTTAAAATTATCATATTTAGATAATTATTATGATAAAATAAATTCCATTTTTGAAATCATCACATTGAAATTTTGTTAGGGTGAATTTATAAGAAATTTCTAAAATATTTTGTTTTCCGGTGAATAATAAAAAAAATAGTTTTCAGTTTTCGGTATGTTTAATTACATCATAATGATGTAATATGTAATATAAAATTATGGTCTACTCCTTTGGATTAATATAATGTAATAGGTTTCCCAAGTGCCAATACCAGGGACAAATACCATGGCAAAACCTATGGTTTTTCAAAAACCACTACTTTGGTATCCAAGGAAATTAATTAAAAACTCCCACAATTTTGTTATAAATACCTACCCATTTATTTTTTTCCTTTCTTTAAAAATTAATTATCCAAGAATCTATGATATTATTACCTCTAATGTAGTCTTCCCAAGGTTTCGTCAATCTCCCAAGGTCCCAATATTCAGGTTTTAGGAGTTACTCTTCAAGGTAAGGGAAATCTCAACTTCTCTTTTCCTTTAAACTTCTCTTTTTTATGTGGTATGTATTTCAAATTTTTATACTATGTTATTATATCCATTTTATTCTATCCCTTTACCGTATTAAGATTATTTTATGAGTGTGATACCTTTGTACCCTATATTTTTAATGTTTTCTAAAAGCACATTTTATACCTGTTATGCTGCCAATTTTACCTCTCAAAATGTCTCTTTTTTTCACAAGAAATTATTTTATTTTATTTTTGTGAATCCCCAAAGCTCTTTCTTATCTAGGGGTATTAAAAAATATGGGAAAGTTAGATCTTTAATTCTTGGATTAACATACATGAAACCCGTAACTCCCCGACCCCAGTTACCCAGAGTCGGTGCATTATTTTAATACATAGGCATAATTACAAAGAATCAAGTCCCGAAGGACCGATCAGTTTAGCAGTCTTGGAAAATAGATTACATACATGAATATTACATTAAACTTTATAACATACAACACAACATAAATAATCCATTATGAATGCCATTATTCCCTTAGCTTAACCCTGCATATCAATCACAATACACTTCTTGGAATCCTGGAAAAAATTAAACATAGAAAGGGGTGAGCTCAAATGCTTAGTAAGGGTAAGAAATAAAGCAGAAGATAACATAAATATTAAGCATGGTGAATAATAGAAACCACATTCCTTACCAATAATAAACATGAATACTTTTATGGTAGGAATATGAGCTGAGTAAATAATGACATAATAAAAAATAATCATGGGTATTCTACTAGTCGAATGACCACATGAACCATCAATATTAATTTCATAATGAGGGAATGTATAGTACCAGAATTTAATTTAGGTGTCAAGGCCTCATACTAGGACCTAGGGGATAACTGTAACTGGACCACAACCCGGAGAGACTCTGTAACCGGACTCCATCCTGGAGAGCCTCTATAACCGGACTCCAACCCGGAGAGCCTCTATAACTAGACTCCAACCCAGAGAGCCTCTGTAACCGGAGTCCATCTCGGAGATCCTCTGTAACCGGACTCCAACCCGGAGAACCTCTCTAACTGGACTCCAACCCAGAGAGCCTCTATAACCGAACTCTAACCTGGAGGGTTTTCTATAACCAGACCCTAACCCGAAGGGCTTAATTTTACCGGTCCCCAACCCAGAACATACTAGTACAATACATTCATCTTAATAAAAGGTTGAAATATAACATAAACAATCATATTAAAACTAGCATATGAAATGTCAATACTTTAACCTTAAACCATGAATGACATAAAAATAGCACATCCACATTCAAACATATAATAACTCATTAAATACAATATTGAATATTGTATTTATAATAAATCAACTTAAAACACGTTTAAAATCTATTAAATGATGTTGAAATAGATGAAAATGATCAGTAAATTTCTTTGAGAGAAATACCTCTTTTTTTTCATGAAATCGTTTAAAATTATAACTATTTATAAAGGTAGTCATTTAAAAGGGATTTTTGAATCAAAGTGTCCCATACCACTTTGAAATGTTTTAAAATAATTATCATTTCAAAACATTCATGTCCATATAAATAAACCCTAAAAATCATTTTGAAAATATGGACATTAATTAAAAGGGTTTAGAAAGATAAATCATTAAAACATTTAAAATGATGATCTAGTTAAATAAACCCAACCATAAAACCTTTAATGATTCATTTTGAAATCATTTTTATAAAATATGGGTATCTATGATAAGTAGGTCCCAGAAAATACTTACACATGAACAATCTCGGATAATAATGAGATTGAGGAAATAACCCTTACCTCGTTGTAATCAATCGAGTAGTATTAAAAATTGCCAATAACCACAAAATGAATCACAAAATATCATGAATATAAAGAGAATCATGATAATATATATCAAATGGCAGTACACAATACACCACATGCAATAAATAAGTGGTGAACAATGGAAATCTCATAGAATTAAAAGTGAGATATGAAACCCCTTACCTCATGTCCGACTTGACCAGTTTGTTCTTTAATATCCTGAATAATAAACTAAAGTTAATTTATACTTGCTTAATAACCTTTTTCAAGTTTATTATTCCTTTTATATCACTTATTACCATGTTATAAACATTATGTAATCATTTAAGTTAATAACGTTCGTTTTGTCGATATTTGGCACTTGAGTCAAAAATGAACACCTTATAGTTACAAGTTGTTCACATGGTCAAAAGTTAATTATATCCAGAATTATATTCATGATTTAGATATCATAAATATCATATATATCCAGTATATACCTGTATTTATAATAGTACATATCATTTTGGGGTAAGAAATGAAATGCACCATTCATGGAGATGGTAAGCTGTACGTACGCATGAACGCTACTTTCATTTCTATTTCTTATTTTAATATAATTAAAACATAATTATACATAAGTATATTATAATTCTAGTATAATATCATATATAATATCATTAACTCCTTCCTTTATACGTCCCACATATGGTATTAACGAGTCATATCACTTTGAGGGGGTGGTAGTCTGCACTTCCTCAAATGAAATTATCACGTTTACCCATAATGGAAACCATTAAGGTATGATATAAAAGAAAAATACATAAGCATGAAGAAAACATAAACACAATATATATCATATATAAATATAGTTCCATCATAATTTACACCATGAGAGGTGGTAGGAGGTAATTGAACAATCATCGTTTCGTGAGGCGTTAGTTTTCCATCCACAAAAACATTATTTTTTTCACCCATTAGATGGAGGTGTGTGTAAGTGTAGTTCTAATACTTCTCATAAAAAAATCCTAGTATATTTATTATACTGTTTTTTTTATAAAATAAATGAATAAAAATAGTTTAGGGGTTGGAGAAGTAAAATAAAAGAAAAGAAGTTAAGAGAAACTGTTACCTTTAATTTGGGTAACTTCCTTTGGTTTGAACCAAAAGGACTTCTTGAAGAGCCTTATGCCTAAGGTAAGGATTCTAAGAGGAGTATAGGGATGTAGAGAGATTAATTTGGAAGAGTTTGGACAAGAATAAAGGCTTTAGAGGTGTGATTAATTAGTTAGAAGTGGTCTCCTTTTATAAGGGGGAGGAGGGGCTCTTTAAGAAAGTGTGAAAATATTATTTTATTATATAATGATATTCGGTTTATAAGGGTCCAAAAATCATTAGGGTAAAAGATACGATGACTAAGGGTCGAAATAAAATCTTCCAATAATAATTGGACATGTTTTGGATATTATTTTAATATTTATAATCTAATTTATTTAAATCATTTATTAATGAAGTAAATACTGCATCATTATTGTGTCATAAATAATTTAATTTATTAGATGTCTAAAAATTATAATAAAAATACCATGATGTAGGAAATCATTTTATATTTACAATTTATATTTATAGTCAAAAATATTACTTATATAACACCATATAAAAATTAATTACTATAATATTTTTGTTTATGTCAATTTTTCCTTTACTTTAAATTAATTAATCTAAAGTGTCATTATCATTCATAAGTGGCTCCATGGGGTCCCAAAATCTACTCAAGGATTCCCATGTTTGGAAATTACTCATAAAATAAAGTTAGGACATGTGTTAAGGTAATTTTAAATTATTAAAATATTCTTTTTACCTTGAATTACCCTATTTACCTTTAACCACGGTAAATAAAAGTCCAAAGTTTCTATTCACCAAAAATTATTTTCATCTTATTGAACCAAATTTTACTTACTGAGGTTAAACATGTCTCTCGGATTTTTTAAATTCAACTCACATAAGAGGTAAAATTAAGTTTTATGAAAATTTGCAAATACTCCTCGGAGGTGGGTAAAAGACAGTAAAAAGTTCAATAAACTTTTTATATATATAAACTTATTATAAAATGACTCCAATGAATTATTTTTAACATATATAGGTATTATGTATCTATTTTGACCTAAAATAAATTTAAATAAAATAAATAATTATTTAAATAAAAATTCGGTTTTAACCAATAACTCAGTGTTTTTTTACTATTCATCAACAATTGATGTTTCTCAGAAAAACTACCAAAAATTCAGCCTAATCTATATTTGATACTATGAATTCAAAAATTATGTCTATTTTACCAAATTAAAAACATATAAGTTTCATTAATTAATTTATAATTAATTCCTATTGTCAAAACAAATATTGTGTTTTTAAGCAACAATATCTATCAAAAGATTGACACTTGTTTATGTCTAATTTCAAAGTGAAATTAATTATAATAACCTAAATTGTATAAAATGATAAAAAAATAATCTAATTATACTTAAAAACCAATCAAATTCAGAATTTAACACTATAAATTATTTCGATTAAAAAAGCTTTTTTTAATTAAAATTTAGTATTTTTCACTATTCACCAAAATATGAAAGTTATCATAAAAATCCCAAAAATTTATCAAAACTAAATTTTTATCTCCCGATTCTAAAGAAGAAGTTTATTTCCTCAAATAGAATATATGAAAGTGTCAAATATTGGATTTAAAAAGGGTTCACCCTCAAAAGGTGGTAAAATTGCATTTTCTGAAAAATACTTCCTTTATCTAAAAATATTGAATTTGTTCTTTTATTATGTCTAAGAAACACATAATATGGATTTTAAAATTATATGGAGTATATAAAATTCAAAATACAGTTAATACTATTCATAACCTCTTTTGAACAACTAGATTGGTAAGTCATGGTGCGTTTGAACTCGGTGTTGCGTGTAGTGCAAGTTATTGAATTACTTTGAAGAAATAACGTACTATGAAATATTGGGGTGTTACATTCTTCCCTAATTCAATAAATTCATCCTCGCAATTTGAAATTTTTATTCAAAATTTGAAGGTTGAAAAAATAAAATACATTTATGGGAAAACCCACACCGGAAATTGTGTTAATAAAATTTAGTCTTAATAAGAGGAAAAGGAAAACGAAAAAGTCACCACTAAATTATGATCTCGATTAGGAGAACATTAGTGGAAATTAGAGACACATAGTTGGAGGAAAAAAATAAATATTTATTGGGAGTGATTGAGGTCATCAGTCACAAACAATTGTAGAATTGAGGGCCTCAAATCCATCAATCAATAATGATTTAAAATATCATCAGTTCAACAAAACATAAGGTATTAGGATAACACATTTTTAGTTTTAAGATCCCTTACCTAAAGTTTAAGAATTAATTTCTTCATAGAATAAGAGAAGAAAAAAAATATACTTGACAAGTTGAGTTCCATCCTTTAACTAATTTCTACCACAAACTCATCTTTCACTCTAAAAGATAATAGAACTTAAAAAAATATTCTATTTATCCTATTCATATAGGGTTCAAAAAATATGAATTTATAATTCACCTATCATACCCTTTGAAAAAAGAAACTACATTATACAATCCAGGGACTTCACATAGTCTAGTGGTAGGTGATAAATCCCAATCACACTATGGTTGTGGGTTCGATTCCCGCAGCTTTGCCCGACGTGACAGGTTGTCACACGGTCTGCGTGTTGTCATTTTTACAAAAATCCAAAAATAACCTTTACAATAGTATCTTAATCCATTCCAACCTTTATACTTATCCAAAATAAATCTATCCAAACTCACAATCCAAAATTTATAACGAATTTAAACACAATGAAGATCCTTTTTTCCATGTAATAACATGTGAACACCTTCATCATGTATTATTTTAAAACTTGGTAACACCATGAATTACCATAAAACCTTATTCATTACATTCATGCTCCCTTATGATTTATAAAATAATGGATATATTCCTTATATCCTAAAATATTGAATATTCCAATAATGATGAAATAAACAAACTATTAAACAGTTCCAAGGAATTCAAGAATATCCAATATAATTTATCCAAATCAACCATCTCTTATTCTAAAATCACTACCTCGGTATCAGAACCGTATCATTGTTTATCTTTCTCTCAACAATATATTTTCCAAAAAAGTTAACCTGCAATTGAGTCACTTTTCATGGTTCCACACAATCTCAAGTCATTAATGAAATAGTACTGCAGTACAATCCTTATATACTCTATAATTATTATAACATGTATATCATTGATAAAATAATCAAATGACACAATACTTTAGTAACAACGTAAGAAAACTAATCATTCCTCTTCATCTTCGGTAGTATCATAACTTTATTATTATCCAATAGAAACATTTGGGGCATACTCTGATGATTTGGACATTGATTCGTGTAGTGTCCCAACTCCTTGCAGATGAAGAATTGTACATTGGAAACTTTTTTTCTTACCCTTGAAAACACGTACTTGGTGTCCATTTTCTCCAAAATTATAAAAAACTCCCATTCCCTTCAAGCATTTACCAAGGTGATTCTTTCCACAGTTATCACATATGGGAAAATCCTTCTTTTCCCTCTTCCCATTATCCATCTTTCTCTCTTCCATCCTTTTCTTCTCTTGCCTCCCTTCAAAGCCATAGAACTTAGAGAATTATTTACTTATCTTATTAACACATGATACTATTTCTTCATATGTTGAGAATACACGGGAGACTATTTCCCTTCAAAATGTTGGCTTAATACTGTGAAAGATATGATCCTTCTTACTCTTTGGATCATACGTATTGCTGGAGTTCACATTCCTTCTACTGGGTGCCATTTCTATATAATGGCATAAACTAGATTAGTTTATGAATCAAAATACATAATTCCAAACTTGTAAAACACTTAACATAAATTGAACAGTTTTTGGATATAATCCATAATCATAAAAATGTTTTCCTTGAGAAGGTATATACTCATAAACCCTTCATAATGATTTGTAAAGAAAATGAGAATTATCCTAAGAATATCCCCTGGAAGTATCATAAACAAGAGTACAGCAAGGCCCGTTGTTATGCACCAGTTCTCATTCGAGTCTAACTCAAAGTGGTATTTTCGGGTTTTACCCCTAGGTACATCTATGCCAGAGCCACCTCTACCTTCTCGTATCCAGACAAGGATGTATTTTCTTTGAAAACTCAAAAAATCTCTACATTACCAAAATTATAAGAAGTTCTTATATACTAATCCTCAAATTCTATCTTAGGGTAATGTTCTCTAATCAGAGTTTATCTAAAGCTAGTTTCCAAGGTTATTAATAAACTTCCTCTGATACCAACTGTAACGCCCCGACCCCAGTTACCTAGAGTCGGTGAAATATTTTAATACATTGGAATGATTACAAGTAATCAAGTCCTGAAGGACTGATTGGTTTAACAGTCTTGAAAAATAGATTACATACATGAATGTTAAATTACACTTTATAAAATTCAAAACAACATAAATAATCCTTTATGAATGCCATTATTCCCTTAGCTTAACCCTGCATATCAATCACAATACACTTCTTGGAATCCTGGGAAAAATAAAACATAGGAAGGGGTGAGCTCAAACGCTCAGTAAGGGTAAGCAATACATTGAAAGATAAAATAAATATTAAGCATGGTGAATAATTGAAACCACATTACTTTACCAATAATAAACATCCATACTTTTATGATAGGAATATGAGCTGGGTAAATAATGCCATAATAAAACATAATCATGGGTATTCTACTAGTTGAATGACCACATGAACCATCAATATTATTTTCATAACAAGGGAATGTATAATACCAGACTTTAATTTCTGTGTCACGAACTCGTGCTAGGACCTAGGGGCTAACTGTAACTGGACCCCAACCCGGAGAGCATCTATAACCAGACTCCATCCTAGAGAGCCTCTGTAACCGGACTCTAACCCAGAGATCTTCTGTAACCAGACTCCAACCCAGAGAGCCTCTGTAACTAGACTCCATCCCAAAGAGCCTTTGTATCTGGACTCTAACCCGGAGAGCCTCTATAACCGGACTCCAACCCAGAGAGCCTCTGTAACTGGACTCTAACCCGGATGGTCTGCTGTAACCGGATCCCAACCTGGAGGTCTTACTTTTATTGGTCCCCAACTCGGAACATACTAGTCCAATAAATTCATCTTAATAAAGGGTTGAAATATAACATAAACAGTCGTATTAAAACTAGCATAAAAAATGTAAATACTTTAAACTTAAACCATGAATGACATAAAAATAGCACATCAATATTCAAACATATCATAACTCATTCAATACAATATTTAGTATTGTATTTATAATAAATCAACTTCAAACAAGTTTAAAATCCCTTAAAGGATGCTGACATAGATGAAAATGATCAGTAAAATGCTTTGAGATAAATACCTCTTTTTTTTCATGAAATAGTTAAAAATTATCACTATTTATAAAGGTAGTCACTTAAAAGGGATTTTTGAATCAAAGTTTCCCATACCACTTTGAAATTTTTTAAAATAATTATCATTTCAAAACATTCATGTCCATATAAATAAATCCTTAAAATCATTTTGAAAACATGGACATTAATTAAAAGGGTTTAGAAAGATAAATCTTTAAAACATTTAAAATGATGATCTAGTTAAATAGAACCTTCAATAAAACCTTTAATGAATCATTTTGAAATAATTTTTATAAAATATGGGTGTCTTTGATAGGTATGTCCCAGAAAATACTTACACATGAACAATCTCGGATAATAATGAGATTGAGGAAATAACCCTTACCTCGTTGTAATCAATCGAGTCATATGAACAATTATCAATAACCACAAAATGAATCACATAATATCATGAATATAAAGAGAA
Organism: Viscum album; assembly: GCA_963277665.1. Taxonomy (NCBI): domain Eukaryota; kingdom Viridiplantae; phylum Streptophyta; class Magnoliopsida; order Santalales; family Viscaceae; genus Viscum; species Viscum album. Next base: position 1,086,689,061 of record OY728151.1, read on the forward strand.
TCATTATAATATATATCAAATGGAAGTACACAATACACCACATTCAATAAATAAGTGGTGAACAATGGAAATCTCATGGAATTAAAAGGGAGATAAGAAACCCCTTACCTCGTGTCCGACTTGACCCGTTTGTTCTTTAATATCCTGAATAATAAACTAAAGTTAATTTATACTTTCTTAATAACCTTTTTCAAGTTTGTTATTCCTTTTATATGAATTATTACCGTGTTATAAACAATATGTAATCATTTAAGTTAATAATGTTTGTTTTGTCGATATTTGGCACTTGAGTAAAAAATGAACACCTTATAGTTACAAGTTGTTCACATGGTAAAAAGTTCATTATATCCAGAATGATATTCATGATTTAGATATCATATATATTATATATATCATGTATATACATGTTTTTATAACAGTGCATATCATTTTGGGGTAAGAAATGAAATGCACCATTCATGGAGACAGTAAGTCGTACGTACGCATGAACGCTACTTCCATTTATATTTCTTATTTTAATGGAATTAAAACATAATTATATATAGTTATATTATAATTACAGTATAATATAATTTATAATATCATTAACTCTATCCTTTATATGTCCCACATATGGTATTAACTTGTCATATCACTTTGAGGGGGCAGTAGTCTGCACTTCCTCAAATGAAATTATCATGTTTAACCATAATGGAAACCATTAAGGTATGATATAAAAGAAAAATACAGAAGCATGAAGAAAACATAAACCTAATATATATCATATATAAATACAGTTCCATCATAATGGACACCATGATAGGCGGTAGGAGGTAATTGAATAATCATCGTTTCATGAGGCGTTAGTTTTCCATCCACATAAACATTATGTTTTTCACCAATTAGATGTAGGTGTGTGTAAGTGTAGTTATAATCCTTCTCATAACAACATACTAGTATATTTAGGATACTGGTGTTGTTATAAAAGAAAGTAATAAAAAGAGTTTAAGGGTTAGAGAAGTAAAATAAAATAAAAGAAGTTAAGAGAAATTGTTACCTTTAATTTGGGTAACTTCCTTTGGTTTGAACCAAAAGGACTTCTTAAAGTGCCTTATGCCTAAGGTAAGGCTTCTATGAGGAGGATAGGGATGTAGGAAGCTTAATTTTGGAGAGTTTGGAAGAGCCTAAAGGCTTGAGAGGTGTGGGGAATTGGTTTGAAGTGGTCTCCTTTTATAAGGGGGAGGAGGGGCTCTTTAGGAAAGTGTGAAAATATTATTTTATTATATAATGATATTCGGTTTCTAAAGGTCCAAAAATCATTAGGGTTGAAGATAAGATGAATCATGGTATAAATAAAATCATACAATAATAATTGGACATGTTTTGGATATTATTTTAATATTTATAATCTAATTTATTTAAATCACTTATTAATGAGGTAAATACTGCATCATTATTGTATCATAAATAATTTAATTTATTAAATGTATAAAAATTATAAAAAAATACCTTGATTTAGGAAATATTTTTATATTTCCAATGAATTTTTATAGTAAAATATATTACTTATATAACACCATATAAAAATTAATTACTAAAATATCTTTGTTATGTCAATTTTTACTTTACTTTAAATTAATTAATCTAAAGTGTCATTATCATTCATAAGTGGCTCCATGGGGTCCCAAAATCTACCCAAGGATACCCATGGTCCGCCATTACTCATTAAATAAGGTTAGGACATGTGTTAAGGTAATTTTGAATTATTACAATATTCTTTTTACCTTGAATTACCCTATTTACCTTTAACCGCGGTAAATAAAAGTCAAAAGTTTCTATTCACCAAAAATTATTTTCATATTATTGAACCACATTTTACTTACTAAAGTTAACCGTGTCTCTAAGATTTCTGAAATTCAACTCACAGAATTGGTAAAATTAAGTTTTATGCAAATTTGGAAATACTCATAGGAGGTGGGTAAAAGACGGTAAAAAGTTCAATAAAATTTTTATAAATATAAACTTATTATAAAATGAATCCAATGAATTATTTTGAACATATATAGGTATTATTTATCTATTTTTACCTAAAATAAATTTAAATAATATAAATAATTATTTAAATAAAAAGTTTGTTTTAACCAATAACTCAGTGTTTTTCTACTATTCATAAAAAATTAATGTTTCTCAGAAAAATACAAAAAATTCAGCCTAAGATATATTTGATACTTCGAATTCAAAAATTATTTCTATTTTACCAAATTCAAAACTTATAATTTTCATTAATTAATTTAAAATTAATTCCCGTTGTCAAAACAAATAGCGTGTTTTTAAGCAAAAATATCTATCAAAAGATTGACACTTATTTATGTCCAATTTCAAAGTGAAATTAATTATAATGACCTAAATTGTATTAAATGATAAAAATATAATCTAATTATACTTCAAAACCAATAAAATTCATAATTTAACACTATAAATTATTTCAATTAAAAAAATGCGTCTTTAATTAAAATTTAGTAGTTTTCATTATTCACCAAAATAGAAAAGTTAACAGAAAAATCCCAAAAACTTATCAAAACTAAATTTTTATCTCCCGATTCTAAATAAGAAGTTTATTTCGTCAAATTGAGTATATAAAAGTGTCAAATATTTGATTTAAAAAGGGTTCTCCCTCAAAAGGTGGTAAAATTGCATTTTTTGAAAAATACTTCCTTTATCTAAAAAAATTGAATTTGTTATTATATTATGTATAAGAAATAAATAATATCGATGCTAAAATTATATGGAGTACATAAAATTTAAAATGCAGTTAATACTATTCATAACCTCTTTTGAACGGCTAGATTGGTAAGTCGTGGTGCGCTTGAACTCGGTGTTGCGTGCAGTGCAAGTTATTGAATTACATTGAAAAAATAACGTACTATGAAATCTTGGGGTGTTACAAAACCCACTTTCATTTTACATGGGTTTAAAATGAAAAAAGGATCTTGTTTTTAAGCACTCTTTTTTAAAACCCCATGATTTTGTTATGAAAATCGTTTCTTTTATTATCCAAGGTTTATTTATGAATTGTTTTGTTATGCTATTTTTGGAACAAATTAATTAATACATATTAAGGGTACACCCTGATAGCCCTCCAATGCATTGGGAAAATAATTTAATCTCTAGAGATAACATGTTTTACGATACCTTGGTGAATAACCTTGGTAATTTTTATAACACATCGATGATAAACCTTGCTGATATTCTTATGAATGATTCAATTAAATATTATAGCCACATTTATATGTTATGAATCATGTTATTTTTATTATGATATGCCTCTTTTTCCATTACTCATGCATTTATGTATTTCCTCAAATTCTTATTGATATTCCTCAAGGTCACAAGTAAACTGTTTCCCTTATTTTCCCTTATTGGATCTTATGCTCACCCTATACTTTGATGTATGTCCCCAGGTTATTATATTCAATAAATATACTTATTATTAACCATTAATAATCCTTTAAAGTGTAATAGAACAAATTTTTAAGTTTTCATGTATTATGTACGTTTTTTCCATGTCACAAACTTTAAAAGATCCTCTATTAGAAAAATATAATGAAATGTTATATAATAAAAAGGTGGGATTCCATAGGTAATCCCCCAAGAGGTGATTTGTTTAATCTATCTACATATTGATAATTTTTTGTTAACCATAATTCATAGGAATATGGGGTTTCTTTGATAAGAATCACCACACATTTTTTCTTCAATTTCTCATCCAAATGAATTGGGTATGGAGACTACCATGGTTATAGTACCATAGATCCCCCCATTTATCATTGAAGTAAAAATTTTATAGTGGGGGTATGAGTATGTATGTTTCATAAACTAATTTAATTTCCATTATTATTGTGGTACATTCCTCTTCTAGAAGATACTCCTTTGGTTATATGACAATAGTTTCAATAAAGGGGAAGTTAGTACACATTTCAAGTTGAATGAAATTAAAGAATGATGAATTTAATTCTAAATTTTCTTTCTAAATCAATGAAGTTGGTTAATACACCTATTTGGGCAAGGGTATTGGTAATTATTCTTCATTAACTCCCTTTAAAAAATGTTCAATGTGTGTAAAGAGATCCATATGTCCCTCTATAAGTGTGTCTTCTTTTTCATCATCACTATCTAGGGTAATCCATTTATTGGAAAAAATATAAAAATTAAAAATATTCAGAGTTAATTCTCAATGAAATTTCAATGAAATTAAATGAGAATGAGTTCAATAACATATTATCACTATACATTAGATCAAATATCAATTATTCTTATTTTAATAGTTTCTATTAGAAGTGTATTGTTGGAATAAGAGGTTAATAGTCAATATTCTCTAATCTCTCTTTAAAATCCAACACCTTTGAGTTATCTTCATTCATGGATAGAGATAGATAATTTTTTTGGTTCTTTCTCTTAAAATATTAGAGATTAATCTTATATGTTACATTCTATAAAGTCACATGAGAATGATTCCAAAAGATACTGATCTTTTACATGTGCATTAGTTGGTAGGTCCAATTTAGTTATTTATCCTTGTAGTAGTAAATTGAGGTCCAATAGTAGAGCTTCAAATTGATATTTCATCCCCTCCTCAGATTATTCAGCTTGAAAGATCAGTGGGGTTAATCTCTTCCAAAATAGTTCTTTTTCTTTTTCCTCTAATTGATATTCATTGGATGCTAGAAGATATTAAAATATTAATTTCATTTGGTTCTATATCTCTTATAAGCTTTCCTTGAACATTATAAAATGGGATTCTATTTTATAATATACCTATTATTTTTGAAATTGAGAGTAGTTACTCTATAAACAATAATCTGAATTTTAATTTATCATGGTTATAAGAACATTTTTTTAATTTTTTTATGAAAACAAAGAAAATGTATTTAAATACTATGAAAGGAATATAAAGTTATTCATTAAATCCTTAGTAATGATTTAATATTTTGACACACCTATCATAGGGTGGTATAAAATAATATTCATTTTCTCATAGTGTAACACAATAGCTAACCAGGGTCATTTCTAAAGGATATACTTTGGGATTACTAATTACTATTTTCACTTTTTTGTATTATTATAATTTTTTTAATTTTATAAAATCAATGAAAAATTGGGGCAGTTAAAATGGAATGCAATTTTTTTTAAAAAGATTATATAAAATATAGATAGAATAAAGTTATAAATAAAAAGATTCTCCCTAGGAAATTACTCTTACTGAACCTTTATTTCGTATTTGAAAGTATCTTACTTAATCAATGATCACACTTTATCGTATGCATGGTCATCTTCCTCTAAACCTTGGTGTAAATATATAGTGAACCAAATAAACTCCTAGCAAACTATACATCCACCTCCTTCTTGGTTATAAATCTATAGGGACCTTCAATTGTGAGCTCCACCTAGCCCACATTCCTAGTATGAAATCATCTCCATTCAACCCTTAACAATCTTAGATCCATCATATATTCTAATGATTGAGTTAAGAAAGGGAAAATAATAACATAATAATAATTTCAAACTAAGAAAACTATAGTAAGGGCACACTATCACCATTCCCCACTACTAATTATCCTCTAAAGAACCCCAAGTGGTTAAAACACATTTAACATGAATGAGCAAGGACTTTGGTTCATCAATGGTTTCTTCCCTCATAGAAACACTCATTTTCTTACTTCAACATCATGAAGATTTGAGAGAATAGTTAAATAACATGAAGAAAATGAGATAATAGAGAAAGATATAAATAGAACAAATGAATTAAAAAGAAGAATGAATTATAGAATGAATAAAAAATAGTGACAGTACCCTAAAACATCTTCATCACCCAACTGGGAGGCTAGGGTTTTGAATACTAAAATATAAATGTTTACAATGGGTTGGATGATTTATTTTTATTATAATCAAAATTTATAATTCTTAATTTACATTGTAATGGTTTCCACACATGAAGTGCATGCACATAGATTTTCCATATGGAAATGACTTGAATTGTTCTCTATCCTTTCTTTAAATTTGTAATAACTTCCAATATTCTTTGTGATCAGGTTTACTTACCCCATTGAATTAATTAATATATACAAATATAGATATGAAAATATATTTTACTAGTTGTGTATATCAATATCCATGGCACATAATGAAGGCTTTGGCCAAAAATTTTCTAAGTACAAAACCTCACGTATTACCCTTACAGATCATATCATTCTTGCTAAATTATCCCCTCAATGATAGTGTAATATCTTTTATATTAGTTCATCCATAGGAAATATTTATATATGAACCTTTATATATAAAACTTGAAATATCAACCTTTGTGTATGAGTTGGAATAACTATTAAGTTTCATATGGGTTCTCCCATTGAGTACTTTTAGAGGTAAAAGGAATATTTCTTACATATCAGCCTATCAACCTTTATAAAAAGTTTTCTGAATTTCTTACATATGGGATGACCCATAAATAATATTTTCCCCTTTATTCAATATCATTCATATTTTATAACATTCAATGCTTGGATTATTCCTTTCTTTTAAAACAAACTACATCCAAACTTATCAGATTCTAAACCTTTCATTTATTTCAAAAATTGCTTGAAAAATCATTAAAAATATATTTTAACATTCAGCCATCAATATTTAAACTCTATTAATAATTATTTAAGTATTAAAACTCACGTTTTAGTCTATTTAATATAAAACCAAAAATTCAACTTATAAACTAAATATGTGACAATTTACCTTAAATTATGAAGTTAATAGGGATTAATTCATTAAATTATAAAGAAAAAATAACAAAATGTTGTTTTATTTCAAGTATCATGTTTTAAATTAAATTTTTATTAAATGTGATCCCACTAAAATTATGACCCCTTTTAATATATATTATATCTATTATTGGGATAAGATCTATATTTCACTAAGTGATGACCCCAATTTGATGTGAACCTAATAAATTTAGCTGTTTTGGTAGACTATCATGCCAATCATATCATATATTATTGGGACCAATTTATTTATGAAGATTTTATTTTTGGTCAATAGTTGTCAATTCTGGTCAAAATAAAGAAGGATATGAAGAAGGAATCCAAAGTTAATGGAGATCAGCTGAAGTGAGGATGCCTGGAGAATTTTTATGCAATCATAGCATTAGATTTCTTGCTTAGGCAATCTTCCATGAAGTTTAAATCAGATAATTGATGCACTAATCTTAAAGTTCAAAGAACTTATGTCAAAGGTGACACATTTTTTACAACAATGAATAATGATGAAGTATCATCCATCTAAGGATGACTGAAGAAGAAATGGTGGAAGGTTAATTTCCAAGTGTGATCATGAAAAATAAAAGAATTATGTGATTTTCATGAAGAGGAGAAGAAGATAAGAGTGTGCATTCAATTTGGTTAAGAACACATCATGCATGCACTCATGTGCATAAATTAAGAACACCCAATCGAAGTGGAAAAGAAGAAGAGAGAGGCGACCATTCATGATCTTGAAATTCAAAATATCCATGCATGAGATTGGAGTGAAGGTGATTCTAATCACATTTAGTTGAGATTGGAAAGAAATATGGTGCTGGAAGATAGGAAAGTTATAATGCTCTCCTCAATAAATATGACAATTATTTACTGATCTATTTTTCACAAAGATCATAAGTTGGTTGGAGAAATTATGATGTCAACAATTATTAAGGAATGGTGGAGAAATGATGTATCCAATCAGCATGGTTGGTATTGCAGAAGCAGGTGTCTAAGGTGGCGTAATTTCCTTGTGTTTTCTAAACTTTTGGGGTCCAAAATTTGGAGTTGAGATAACATCGCGAAAAGTGTATTTTCTTGAAGATCATATCAAAATATGGCAAAGGCAAAAATTTTGCGAAGATGGGATTCAAGAAGTGTATTTCGTGAGTACATGAAGAAAGTTGACGGTGTTCTTCGTGATTACAATGAGCTTCGTGAATGGCAGAGGTGAAGAGCTTCACAAGAAAGCTTTACGGTGCAAAGGAAAAAGGATAATCATGATGAAACGAAGTAAGAAAGAGAATCTTGGTGGAGAAAAGGATTTTACAGAACGCTTTATGATTATGAAGAGCTTTGTGAATCTAGAAAATATCCATGGTGCTTCGCGGAATAGAGTGAATTTCGGTGAAAATTTTGGATCTTTGCAATTTGATGATAAAATGGCACTGAGTTGGCTAGAAGGTTATATAGTTGGTCGTAAAAGTCTATAAATAGGCCCCTACCCCCTTTAGATAAGTAGAGAGACTTCACAATAATTTTAGAGCTCTCGAATCATGAAGAAGCTACGCGAAGAAAGTTATTCCATGAAGGAAACATGCTTCATGATGATAGGTTGTTCTGAAAAGACTCAGAGAGCTTTATGAAGTTGTGAGCTCTGTGATGGAAGTTTTATTTTCAGCGGCTGTGGGTTTAATAAAGGAAATTCACTTTGCGAATGATCTGAGATCTACGAAGGTAGAGAACTCTATGAAGGTGTATGATCTGAAAAGGATAGAGCTCTGCGAAGTAGTGAGTTCTGCAAAGGGTAGAGCTCTCCAAATTAGTGAGCTCTGCGAAGCAGTGTTCTCTGCAAAGGATCTTTGCGAAGGAGATTTGTGAATGAGGTTTACAAATAATAGTTTTGAATATATGGTTTAGGTGAACCGGTTCTTCAGAAGACACCACTAAACTATTCCATATCATTGTGTGTCCAAGAAGAATCAAGTGTACCCACTTAGAGACATATTATTACTTAGGGCCGAATAACTGTGATGATGCTAAGATGAGCTGGACTTCATTGATCTGATAATCACAAAGGGAGTTTGTGATTCTGGCCAACTAAAAGAGAAGTGATCTCAGTGCATTTGGTTTTTCACTGAAGGAGAAAGTGGGAATAATAGCGAGTTCTAGTGTAGTTGGTTTTGAAATAGTGAAGAAGAGGGAAGAAGAGGAGAGTTTATTGACTACTTCTTTGTAAGAAACCAAGTGAATTACATTGAAGAACATCAAGAGAAGAAACTACCTTATTCAATAAGGAAGAAGACTATCTTTAGAGGCAGTATAATGAACCTAAAAGGTGCTGTAAGTATCTTAGTGCAGTTGGTTTTTCACTGAATGAGAAAATTGTAAGATGAGAGAGTTCTAGTGTAGTTGGTTTTTCACTAGTGAAAAAGAGGGAAGAAGAGGATAGTTTCTTGCCTATAACTTTTCAATAAACCAAGTGAATTGCACTAAAGAACATCAAGAGAAAAACCTACCTTATTAAATAAGAAATAAGACTATCTTCAGAGGTAGTATAAAGAACCAGAAAGGTGATGTAAGTTGGACTAGGTCATCACCAGTTCAGGAAGAAGGATTATTTACCTCCCCCCTCCAAGTGTAGGGAGCCACACAGACTAGAGGATTGTTTTACAAGTCGATCCACTGTAACAACATATCACATTATATTTGAGAATCCATGCACTATTCATTCCCATGCATGGAAAGGGTGTAGCTGCTCTTATTGAGTAGTGAACTTTGTAAAAATATCATGTGCATATTTTTACTTCATTCTATTATTTCATGCGATAGGGAAAGGAGAATAAGATAATTAAGATCCTAATAGGTCAAGAGGTACAGGGATAGAAATCTGGAATTGGTTTCAAAAGTCCCCAATACAGATTCACCCCCTCTCAGTGTTAGGTATATCACAAACTAGTCATATAAATTGGCATCAGAGCCAGGTTCACCTCTATTGGATTCTTTATAGTGAAGTTATTCTTATTGGAAGATTTGAGTTTCTTTCTTCAGTTATCAATGAAGTGAAATTTCAGTGAAGATTCAGTTATCTCTGAGCAGAAGGCTATATCTACCAAGACCATGATGAACATGAAAAAGAAGGATAAGAGGAAGTTGAAGAAGTCCCTCTTATCTAAAGAAGAGGATGTATCTAGTTCTCCATATCTGGATAACATTGAAGACACACAAGATTTGGAAAGTAATGAGACGGTGGCTCAAGTCCCCACCAAGAAGATGGACAATCCTCCAACCTCAACTGATCAAGAAGTATGTGTTTTTACATTTGAAAATTATTCTCATGATGAATATTATAGCACAAGTGGTGATGATAAATCTATAACATCTTAAGATATATCATTTGGTAGATTAATAATGATTCTTCATGGAATTCTTGAAGAAAGTACATCTCTGGTTTCTAGAGTATTTTAATGCATACAGGAAAATATCACTCATCTGGAAGAAGAAACTGATGTTTTGGAGAAAGGATTACAAGAAAAAAGGGTTGAATGTTTAAAGCTCACCAGAAAAAATGGTGCCTTTGAGGAAAAATAGAGGGGATTTGAAGTATGTTCTTCAAAGTGGCTCAACGATGTTGAAGAAAAGGAGGGAGTCAACAAGACTCTAGAAGAGGAGATCCATGAACTTAAATATGAGATGAAAAAGAGCAATGAAGTCAAGAAGTTATATTTGGAAGAAGACTCCAACTAGATCAAAGAATTCAACTCTTTTTTAAAAATCAAATTAAAGATGCATGAAGATGAAGTTGAAATATTATAGAAGAATTGTGAAGCAAATATGACTATTATTGAAGACTAAGAAGTCATCCTCAATATGATATGTCTAAAATTCGAAGCTGAGTTGACGAATCTTGAGAAGACACATATTGAGTCTCCATAAAATAAGGAATAGTTGATTCTAGTACTCAATTCTCAATGGAGGATTCTACTATCAAAAGACCTCCAACATGTGATAAGAAGTTCATGACTTCACTCATTGATCTATCATAAGTGGCTGTGAAGAAGGTACCATCCATACCAACTTGTATGAATTTTTCTAAAATTGTTTCTAAAAAAAGTACAGGCTGGAAGAAAAATTATAAACAAGGATGAAGAAAAGTGAGAATAAACCTACCACCATGTCTAGAGTGGATAGAGGAAAGAGCGTGGAATATATCTCCCAACAAACATCACAACATACCAAGAAGAAGATTCCGCAACCTTATAAAGAATATGGAAAGAAGTCAAGGTTTGTTGGTCAATGTTGGTGTTGTAATAGATTTGTGCATTGCACCCTGGATTGTTGGTAAAATCACTTAAATGTAAAAGCACAGAGAAATCCCATCTCAAGGGGGAGAAATCAAGAGAAGAAGAATCACCATCCACAGATCTAAAAGCATCTGTATACTGCAAACAGATTTGGAATGATAGATAAAATATATTATGTATGCAATAAGAGTGGTCACATGAATGGTGCATGTTCATTTCAACAGGTACCCAAAGATGATAAGAAAAGAATATCACAATATATGGATAATAAAGAAAAATCATCCTTGGGATGTAGTCAGAAGAGTATTGGAAAAGAAAACACTCCCAAGAAGACTCTAAGGAGGAAATTTTAGAAGACCATGGATTGTAAATCCAAGAATTTGAATGGTAGTTCATCCAAAATAACTACTAATAAGGATGACACTCAGAAGATTCCATGTAAAAGATCCAATCTTGATTCCGAAGCCCATAATGATATATTGGTGGTTTGTCCAGAAGATTTGGAAAGAATGAGAAATATGGAAGATTCACAGGCTAAGGCTAGTGCTAAAAACAAAAATAAGATTCTACATGAAGGAAAATAAATTCTGTGTGTGAGGTGAAACAAGTATGGTCACACTATTGAAAGATGCTTTGGATTTACTCCAACCCAACAATAATTCCTCAAGAATATGAATATTACACCAGGAGATTATAGTGCTTTTAAAGCCCTTCAAGAGAGAAGACTCACACACAAAGAGATGGAAGGAATAGTGAGGTCCACATAATCACAGTCATCATTGAAGATCCGTTGTGAAAGTGTAAAGAATAGAGCATCCGGGTGGAGACAGTCATCTCAACCTTATTGTTCACATTGATGAAGAAAGGAGGGTCCACCTTATTCACTTAAATATTTTTGTATTGAATTTCTTCTTATCATAGAAGGAATTTAAGGTGAAGCAAGATATCAGGGGAAGAATATGGGATTTAGTGACTAGAAGTGTTTCCTTGAGGGGGAGACACATGGAGAAGCTGCCAGAGTCATTATGTAAATCTGTATCAACATCAGTTGGTATAAAACTCAATTACTCTAATGATTGGTTGAAGATCATGTCATTGGAAAATTTATGTTATTTCTAAATATTTCTTCCTTGGTTAATCAAAATAAAGATCATTATACAACAGGGGAGTAACAAAGATAATCAGTGACATAAGAAGAGTGAAAGTTCCCCAATGACACTTATCCTACCAATTACACTTGGTGGTTTTTATCCTTTGGTTGGAGAGAGTGAAAGAGTTTTAGGTTTGTTATTTCATATCACACTTATTATCCTAATCCTTGAATAAATGTGGAAATCCCTTGAAAACAAGTTCAGGAGTTCTCATCTCATGAGGTTTCATATTCAGTGGGTAATGGAAAACTTTGTTGTATAAATAAAATCCTCTTGTTTTCTACACCATGCATTTCTCAAGTAGAGTTAGAGTGAAATGATTGATAGAACATTTCTTAAGTATGAAATGATAACCTCTCTTCCATGAAATTTGTATTTATTGTCCATAAGGGGGATAGAAAGTGAAATGAAACTTTTAAAAGTAAGGGGGAGAGAAATAATTAAAGGGGATAAAAAGATTCTCATTTTGACACTGACACATTAATTTTAGGAGAACTTTAAAGTATTGAAAACAAATAAAAAGGGGGAGATTGTTGGGACCAATTTGTGTATGAATATTTTATTTGTTGTCAATAGTTGTCAATGCTAGTCAAAATGAAGAAGGAGATAAAGAAGGACTCCAAAGTTAATGGAGATAGACTAAAGTGAGGATTCCTAGAGAATTGTTATGCAATCATAACATAAGATTTCATTATTTGGAAATTCTCCATGAAGTTTAAATCAGATGATTGATGCACTGATCTTAAAGTTCAAAGAACTTATTTCAAAGGTGACACATTGTTTACAACAATGAAGAATGGTGAAGTATCATCCATATAATGATGAATGAAGAAGAAATGGTGGGACGTGAAGTTACAAGTGTGATCATGAAAAAGAAAATAATTATGTGATTTGTATGAAGAGGTGATGAAGAGAAGAGTGTGAATTGGTTTGGTTGAGAAAATATCATGCATGCACTAATGTGCATAAATTAAAAAAACCCAATCCAAGTGAAAAAGAAGCAGAGAGAGGTGACCATGCATGAGATTGAAATTCAAAATATCCATGCATGACATTGGAGTGAAGGTGATTCCAATCACATTCAGTTGAGATTGGAAAGAAAGATGATGATGGAAGATAGGGAAGTTATAATGCTTTCCTAAGTAGATCTGATGATTATTTTCTAGTTTATTTTTCATAATGATCATAATTTGGTTGGAGAACTTATGATTCAAGAATTATGAAGGAAAGGGGGAGAAATGATGTAGCTAATCAGCATGGTTGGTCTTGCTGAAGGAGGTGCCTAAGGTGGCTCAATTTCCCAGTGTTTGCCAAACTTTTGGGGTCCAAAATTTGGAGTTGGTTTAGCATCATAAAAAGTTAATTTTCTTGAAGATAATTTCAAAATATGGTAAAGGAATTAATTTTGGAAATATGGGCTTCATGGAGTGATTTTATTGAAGACATGAATAAAGTTGACGGTGTTCTTCGCGATTATGAAGAGCTTCGTGAATGGAAGAGGTGAAGAGCTTCGTAAGAAAGATTTGCAGCACAAAGGAAAAAGGAGCATCACGACAACATAAATGAAGAAAGAGAATCTTAGTGGTGTAAAGGATTTTATAGAACACTTTGCGATTATGAATAGATTTTTGAATCTAGAAAATAGCCATAGTGCTTCACGAAATAGAGCGAATTTTGATGAAATTTTGGAGCTCCACGATTTGATGCTGACGTTGCACTGAGGTGGCTGGAAGGTTCTATAGTTGGTGGGAAAAGCATATAAATATTACCCTACCCCCTTGAGATAAGTATAGAGACTTCACAAGAATTTTAGAGCTCTCAAATCGTGAAGAATCTTCATGAAAAAAGTTGTTCCTTGAACGCAACGTGCTTCAAGATGATATGTTGTTCCACAAAGGCTCAGTGAGATTTGAGAAGTTATGAGCTCTTTGAAGGCAGTTTTCATTATGGTGGATGTGGGTTTCACAAAGGAAATTCGCTTTGCGAATGCTCTAAGATCTGCGAAGTCAGAGAGCTCCGTGAAGGTGTGTACTCTGTGAAGGCTGGAGCTCTGCGAAGCAGTGAGTTCTACGAAGGTCAGAGCTCTGAAAAGGAGCTTCATGAAGGAGCTTTGAAAATAAACGTTTTGAATATATAGTTTAGGTGAACCAGTTCTTGAAAAGATACCACTACAATTTTCCATATCACTATGTGTCCAAGAAGAATCAAGTGTGCCCACATAGAGACTGATTATTACTCAGGGCAGAATAGTTGTGATGATGCTAAGATGATTTGGACTTCATTGATATGATAATCACAAAGGGAGTTTGCGATTCTAGAAAAGAAAAAGAGAATTGATCTCAGTGCATTTGGTTTTTCACTGAAGGATAAAGTGGGAAGAAGAGTGAGTTTTAGTACATTTGTTTTTGCACTAGTGAAGAAGAGGGAATAAGAGGAGAGTTTCTTACCTAATGATTTTCAAGAAACCAATTGAGTTTCACTGAAGAACGTCAAGAGCAGAACCTGCCTTATTCAAGAAAGAAGAAGACGGTCTTCAGAGTCAGTATAAAGAACCAGAAAGGTGCTGTAAGTATCTCAGTGCAGTTGGTTTTTCATTGATGGAGAAAGTGGGAAGAAGAGTGAGTTCTAGTGTAGTTGGTTATGCACTAGTGAAGAAGAGGGAAGAAGAGGAGAGTTTATTTCCTACTAATTTGCAAGAAACCAAGTGAATTGCATTGAAGAACATCAAGATAAGAACCTACCTTATTCAATAAGTAATAATACTATATTCAGAGGCAGTATAAAGAACCAGCAAGGTGCTGTAAGTTGGACTAGGTCATCACCAGTTCAGGAATAAGAATTATTTCCCTTCCCCCTCCAAGTGTAGGGAGACACATAGACTAGGGGATTGTTTTCCTAGTCGATCCACTGTTACAACATATCACATTATAGTGGAGAATCCATGAACTGGTCATTCCTATGCATGGAAAGGATGTAGCTACTCTAATTGAGTGTTGAACCTTGTAAAAATATAATGTGCATATTTTTACTGCTTTATATTATTTCATGCGACAAGGAAAAATGAATAAGAGAATGGAGATCCTAATAGGTCAAGAGGTACAAGGATAGAAAGTTGGAATTGGTTTCAAAATTCCATAACACCGATTCACCCCCCTCTCAGTGTTAGGTATATCCCAAACCGGTCCTCTCATATATGAAACTTGTATGTTTGAGCAGGAAACTCCTTTCCCAATCTGTCATATGGATAAAATCAACTCCAATCCTATGTTATTCTTCTCAATGGTTTTCCAACTAAATATTAACTAAATAAAGCACAAAAAATGAGTAAATTAGCTCTTAAGTTCACCTCATTACCTGCATTCCTTATAGAAGATAATTAAAGGACACCCAACATTGACATGAATCTACCATTTAAACGATCAAGGTCTTGAAAAGTGTTTAATTTATAAGGTTTCAAACACTTAGTATTTTCAAATGGAATTTATTTTCACCATCTTATCTCTTGTTATTCCTTTTATATGTATGCATGCTTATAATAATTTATTTTGGAATCCAAATTCCTTCCACAAAATCAATATGTTAAAACTGTATAGATGTGTAACTCTTTACACAACTTATAGATCGTGTTACTAGTCTAAATTAAAAAACAACTATATTTACACATATACAAATGTATCCCATGCTTTAGGTACATGAAACATTTCATGAAATGGAATAAAATAATGTGAAATAAAAAATCACCATAAGAGTAAGCATGGAGTGATAGGTATCCAACCCCCCACTTTTATAGATAAGGAATAAGCCTATAGGCTAGTGAGCTATTTGAACCAAAGTACCTTTACCCATAGTTCTTTACTCAAGATATATATCAATCAAAAAAAAAATTACAATATCTAATATTCATAAACTATAGTAAAATTATTAATTCAATGTCATAAACCAATACAATCCAAATTCAAGGTAAAAGAAAACTAAATCAATTATCATAACATGCATATAACTCTTTAGATGCATGTATGATAATTTAAAGAAGCAATTTTAAAATTTTTTAAACTAAATAATACACCACAATTCCTAATATAACATTTATATACATGAATACAATAGTATGGAATAATACTAAATAAATTATCAATTCGTAAATTTAGACATGAGAAAAATATGAACGAATTATTCTTAAATAAATTGTACAAAATTTATAATTTATTCCTGAAAAAACACGAACAATTAAATTTTATCCAATATAAACTTTTAACATTATCATTTACATGGTTTTAATATGACCACCTTTATATTTCAAAACATGTGATATCTTATGATCAATTTTATTATCAAATAATAAGTATTTCATATTTTATATAAAAAATTACATAAATTTTAAATCATAAATTTTATTTTATTTAAACCCTTTATCACATTAATGAAAAAAACCTTTAGAATGGATAAAATAATTTCATAACAAGGCCTTAATAAAAATATGTTATATTCACATTTGTGGAAAATTCATAAATAAATATAAACACATTTATATATTAATATATTTTATAATTTATAAACAATTTATATTTTATTCACAATGTAAATGTTCTCTAAAACCAGATCACATAAGTTAAATGTTTTTAGTTTATTGTAAAGTCCCCCTTCAAATATTTTTTGATAATTTTATCCAAAGCCAGTTTTTTTTAAATTCCTCTAAAAAATACCTAACACCATGGTGTGATGTTCCCTAGCTACAACTATTGTAATGGGAAACACAAAACCCATTTTCCAAAATCCCAAGATATTTTAGTCATTATGGTCATACCATAAGAAATAACTATTTTGGGAAATCATTTTGGGAAACACACCATATTGTCCTAGAAGATCTATTTAATAGAGGAAACCATTTCCACAATGTCTTTTCATCCTAGAAAAGGTGTTTTGAGATGGATACTAATAAATTGAAAACTTATATTTATCTTTATATATGTCATGGTTTTCCTTTTTTTCAAGGAAACCATGAAATAATGATCCAAAAAACTCATTATAGAGCTATCAAATACAATTCTGTACATTTCACATTAAACATGAGAAGCCCAAAACAACCATTTTTCTATAGAATATGGAATGATATCATAAAATTTATGATATTTCACTCATTTATAGATGGTTTGTGTCATGTTATTATCAAATCAAGAACCAAAATGACCATTTTGAATGAGGCTATACCATGGTACATAGAATACTCTTTTTTAAGTTTTTTATTCTTTTTAAAATCAATCAAAACATTGAAAAATTAGTTCTAGTACCACTGAAGGGTTTTGGATGTATTTCAATAATCCTAAATATAGTGAAATACTATTCTAAAACACTATAAAACTCAAAATATATTTATATATTTGGATTAATTAATAAATAAAATAAAACAATGATGTAATATACACCAGTTGATTGACACTAATTTTCATGAGTTTGAAATATATCACTAAAGAGAAACTAATAGGGTCCTCCCTCATAGGATATACATAGATTTTATTAATCAACCAATTACAAATAAGTATCCCCCTTTTATCCATGATCTACTATACCCTTCAAATTTAAGGATAGGAAGAATGAGTGCAAGAAAGTTTCATGCAAGGATTTTCAAAGTGTCACTGACACTTTTCCAAGAATCAAGAAAATTTATATAGGCATTAAAGAGAACAAAATGTTCATTAATATTTATGGTAAATTTCATAAAAATACTCCAACATTTAAAATTTTTAAATGTTCATCTTAAATATCAAAATGAATATTTAACGTTTAAACATTCATGTTATGAATTAAACCTCTTCATAATTATCATCAAATTATGATTAAATTATTACGATAACCAAAAGAGATTAATATGCTCGATATTCAAACATTATCACTTAACAAGATCATTGAATTCATGATCCATCATGACATAGTATCTCACACAATTTCATAGTGAACATAAGAATAGACCACGATGTGGTCTAAACAACCACATTAAAGTGGGTACTTTAGTTCAATAATACAATAAAAACACCAACCTAATATTCACCCAGAAATGTTATTACCCCTAAAAAAACACACAAAGACCTTTTCTCTACACTTAATATTGAAATAATAATGAAAAATATTTAGGGTTAGGGGTAGGTAGGGATAAAATGGGCACGTAATATAGCTTAAATCAAACAGACTAATTATGGTATTCTAAAGTATTAAAAAAGATTGATTTAAAAGGAGGGTCTTCAAGAAAAATGATGCTAAACAAAAAAAGTACCTCAATAATTTTTTAAAAAATTCCTGAACTCACCAATAAGTTCAAAAATGAATAATAATATGTTCTAGCTAACACACAAAATATAATTTTCTACTAAGTAAAGTGAGGATATAATAAATAATATTTCAAAAATATCTTATAAACCTATTATAATTAAAAATAAATTTGGGATAGTCACTCATGAGTTTTAATTTCAATATCCATTCAAAAATCATGTAAATGACTGAAAATTAAAAACCAAATATATCAATAATCATTGAAATATTTTTATCTTAAATTAATAAAAATCATAACAAAAATAAAAAAATATTCCAAAAAGGGTTGGATAATGTTTAAGGTTCATTTTCTTTGAAAAAACAAAAAATAAAGAAAAATAAAATATGAAAACCATTGATTTTTTTTTAAAATTACTAAAAAATCAAGTTTAGTCCCCCTATACATAAGTATATCATTATCTTCAATACAACTCATTGTTATGTGTATTCATGATATGCATAAAATCATAAACAAAAGAAAAACCCATGTAATTGATAAAGGTTTTTTTATTTGTTGTTAATAGTATATGAGGAATATTGGAAATTGATTGAGAATTTTTTTGATTTATGTTGAAGTGGTTGAATTTGTTTGGATTGGAGTTAAAGTAGGTTGGAGTTGATTTTTTAAAGTTTTGAGTTCCAGATTTTTATGATTTTAAAAAAGTATTTCATTATGTGACTGTAACCTACTCATGTTTAAGAATAAGTATGGATTTATAAAGTATATATAACATATCATAGATGATACGTAAGATCATGCATTGAAATTTTACAAAGTATCAGAATTATTAAAAATAAATCTAAATCACATTATGGTGGGTAAGAGTAACTTGGAGGATTATTAATAGTAATATTGGGGAATGTAACATTAATTACAAATTTCTATTTCAGGTATAAGATAAAATTTGAGTATTTGTAAGATTAAACAAAAGTTTATTCTATTATAGAAGATCTCTTTGAAGGTCACAAAAGATTTAATAGGTTTTCTTAGGTGTTACATAATAAGAAATGTGATGATGATATTTTTTTATTAAATGGATAAATATCATGATTCTAAGTGTTAATCCATGATTCAATCTATAGATAATGGTGATGTAATTTTAAAAATATTATTCCGTGAGGAGAATATTTAAACTATGAGTATATTTTTGTATATGATCATATTTATGTGTAATGAATCTATAATTTTTATAGAAGTGTGAATAATGAAATATGAAAAAATACACGAGAGAATTAAATGAGAATATAATTAATATATAATAATATCCTTGATTTATATTGGAGTTTTTTTAATAAGAATATATGATTCCATATCTTTAAGGACCATTGTTGTATTATTATTATATGATATTTGACTAGTAGAAAAGAAAGTATTTATAAATGAAGACCAAAATGCCAAATTTTAAATTTTTTTTCATCATAAAAATGTTTAAAATAAAATAAGGAAATCTAGTTAAAGGAAAAAATACAATTGAGAATTATAAATAATTATTTAGTTAAGAAGAGTATGATGACTAGATACTACTACTAGATGTTATAAACATCAAATTTCATGTTAAATATTATTAAGTCTTTAATAGAATATATTTTCATTGGTGTTAAAGAATCAATAGGTTGAAATGAGCTCTTTTCATTTCTTGTTTGAAAACCATTTTATAAACATGATGGATACAATATAAAGAACATTTAGGATACATAAGTGTTGGAAACAACACTTGGGTTAGGGATGATATGTTCCCTATTTGTAATAAATTTATGATATTAGTGATATATATATGTTTTAGACTCAACTCAAACACAAAAATTATTTAGTCACCCATATTTGGGTTTAAAATTATAATAATCCAATTATATTTTATGTTCTTGTTTATTTCTATAGAATACAAGTGAGGGTGATATTTAAAGGATGAGTAGTTATTGAATTTTATTATCTACAATGGTTGATTTTATAGAATAAATTTAAATATTCTAATAGTGATTCAATGTCAACTTCTCAGTGTTACACCATAAATCACTTAGGCACTTCAAAAACATGCATATAAAGGACCGATACAACCAAAATTTATAATGGAGTGTTCAAATTTATCATTATCCATGCTAAAAAATACATATAAAGAAAAATATGTATGAAATTAATTGAAATGAAATACTAAAGGAAAATTCATAAAAGAAAAATTGGTGTTGTCTCCTCAGAAGTGATGAAAATATACTACTTATAACTTGACAGTGCCAAAATTTCATCCCTAATTAAAAGGGGGCAGGTGGGTATGGTTTCCTTGATAAAAACATCAAAATGTGTCTTATTCTAGTGTCTATAAGTTTTCAATATACTTTTATAACCCCAAAAACAAATAAAAACATATCATCTCCTAAACAAATAAAGAAATAGAAATTTAATGGAGGATAAAAAAGAATAAAAAACCACCCTTTAATTTTTTACTCCCTCCTTTTTATATTCTTATTATCTTTGAGGTAGTAAAGGTTAATCTTCATGTACCCATACTTCATTAAACTTCACCACCTCTTACACGGTGGCCTCTTCATCATCATGGTCATACATGTTTAAACTTGGCTTAACTGAATCTGTATTATAAACAAAAATGAGTTCCAAATGGTATTTTAAGTAGTAAAATATAAAATAAAATTGAATCTAAATAATTTTATACCATATTTAATGGTTTGGTTAGGATCTCTTTATTTTCATGAAGTTCCATTGTTTTTTTTTCAAATGTTACCACCACCTCAGGGGTGGGTACTTCTTCATTATCCTCCTCTTCCTAGACCAAGACTTGTGTTGTCACTAAAAAATTAAAATGAGGATAGGTAAAGAGATTTTATAATAAATAAAAATAAAAAAAAATGATTCAAGTTCTTTATCCACTCCCTTTATATGGTATTTAACAATGCTAATTCTTCTGGAATGGTCTTGGGAAGAATTGTATAAATATTAGAGAGTGAAGGGTTTTAAAGTTAATCCTCCACCTCCTATATATCCTATTTATTAAATACCACGGGAATTAGTTATTAATATTAATGTTATGGTGGTACTCTTTCCTTGAAACCTTATAGGGTGGCGGTCATCATGTACATATGTTCCTTCAACTCGATTATTTTTTTAGTTCTCATTGCATTTGTCCATAACATCACATTTGAAACCTTCCATCCATTAATTTGTTTATACTGGGGGTTTATCATGAATTTTTTAAGGTAATTGGTTATTTTACTATTTGGGAATTTATGGAAAGAACAAATGGTCAGAACTTTGGTTCATAGATGAGTTTTTTACCATTGTTGGAAGCTTATCCACTCATTGAAAATTGACATATATATAGTGATCCATTATAGATGAATGTTAACACAAGTATGATTTTCCCAACTTGAGAAAAAAATAAAGAAAAGAGAGAACAATAATTTATTAGAAATAAAAATAAAAGAAACATTTACTATTGTGAATTGAAAAGATAACTAATAATAGGATCTCAATAAAATTGGTACTAGATCTGGATTTGACCTATTGTGGGCCCTTGAAAAAAAAATATTTTTAAATCCCAAAGGTGTAACATTAGTAGTAAACCACAGTTTTTCTATAAATAATATTCAACTTTATAATTTACTTTCATAGGGGGTTTTTAGTTAATTTTTAATGATTTTATATATGTAATCAATTTAAAACACACATATTTTTTCTGAAAAAAAAAGAAAATGTGAAACTCTAAGAACTTGGTTTTTACCCAGGTACGAATCCTTTAAATTTCAGTATAAATCTTTACTTTGGACCTAATATGGATTTATAATGGGTTAGAAAAGGTCTCAAGGGTGTTTGGGGCGTGTTTGGATCTCAGAACCCATATTTTTGGGGAAACTAGACAAGTTGCACTGTTGGCGCACAATTAGCGCTTGATTTTACTAACCGTGTGGATGGTGTTTTTCTAGAAAGATCCACCTTGAACGGTTGACACACAACCATGTAGCCTAACCGTGAAAGTTCCCCTTCTTCCTAGGTAACCATGCATAGTTTGTGCATGTTTTTTCAAACTGTGTATATGCCTTTTTCCAGGGTAATTTTCTAGTTTTTCCCTTAATTTCCTAATTAGAACCCCTCTTCCTACATAATTATTATTTCAGTGGGATTAACCTAAATTGATCTCTTTTTGGATCCCTTTGAAGATCTAGGGTAGGAATCAAGAGATATCCTTCATTCGAGATCCGTTCAAGCTTCCGTTCATCACGTTGGATGCACAACAGACATTACTCGAGTCCATTTAAGCCTTTCTCCTTCTCTCATGCACTCAAACTAGTTATCGGGCTATGAGAATTTTTATATTTTTATTATATATACTCCAATATTATCCAAATAATGGTCCAATAATGGAGGAGTAGAGTTGTACAAGTCTAAGGTGGGTGGTCTGTAACTTATCCCTTAATTTCATTGATTTTGGAATTGTCGTGTGGGGCCCACCAATTTCATTAGGTGCCATTTATAGAATTTATATTCCATGATTATAATCATTAAAAACATATGAATATTATATTTCCATATATGTGATTAATTATTGGTGGTTACGCCTACAAATCCATTAATACCATGTAGGATGTTATGCCATAATTGTCGTTATAGTGTTTCGACTCATTTGAGCCACCGTTCGGGTGTGCCTTTTCTTAACCTACCTAAGGGTAAGAATTTCTATATTAAATTTCTTGTTTATATTGTGAATTTTATAATGGAAAGTACCATGTATTCTCACTAGTTGAACCATATAAGTTAAGTGCTTCAATTTGACAATTAAATGTGAATGTGAATTGAAAAGTATACTAAGTATATGACTTGGCCTTAAATGTAAATGAATAGTAGATTTCATATTTGTATCACCCATTACCACATTAATGGAAGGTAGTATATTGAAACTTGAATATGAAATGTGCTTTAAATGGATTAAATTAATGGTTGAATGTTACTTGGCCTTGTCAGATTAATGAAAGAAAAGGCTTGCACCAAATGACATGATTAAAAAGTTTCATACTACTTGACCTTATCACACTAATTAAAGGAAAGTCTTGAACCAAAAGAAATATTACTTGACTTCGTAATCAAATAGGAATGTCTTGACATGATTTCAACTTGGATTCTGATCGGAGAATGCCATGAGCACTCGACAACCCCATATCGATTCAAAGATACAGCTTGCATAGGTTGATACCCACCTAGATCCCAATCCTTATCTATTCTTTGGATGCCCAATATGACACCATATGTTCCCTTACATATCATCATAGTATTACTCAGATACACTCCTTGGATCTAGCCTTGACAAGTAGGTTCCATGGTTACATCCCATAAGGCCCTATCTCTGCTTAACCCCATTTTCCCTTGGACAATCACCTTGGATTCGATAGGCAGCTCATTGTGGAATGACTTGGACTAGGATCATTGGATTACACTCTTAACCATGTCAGGCTATAATTATTACTAAGTTGGATACCATTGAGGTCTATGTATCCTTGATTATTACCTTGGGACATCATTATTTGATATCATTAAAGGTTGCCTTTTTACATCTTGGAAACTTTGCAATTGCTAACATGTGACTTATTTATAAATTGGTAATAATAAAATAATGAATTGTATACATGTTCAGACACCAGCTGGGGGATAAAGTAGGTACTTGAGTATTTATTTACATTGTACTTGTTTACTTTATATATGCATACTTTCACACTATTACATTTCTATTACATAGGCCAGATGTTATAGACACCATTGGTGGTGGCCCCTTAAGATTTATCTCACACCCTCTCCAGGAACCGTTTGGTACCTGGGGTAGATTTCATGGTTGTAGTTGTTGACAAAGGGAAAAATACAACTTAAAAAGCTTGACTACTTACTGTTTAGTATGGATCTTGATAGCATATGACCAAGCTAGAGCTTGGGATGCTTGGGATAGTCTTTTTATTCCTTTAAATATTGTGGAACATGTTATTCCTACTATCTTGTATTCATGTATTCCAATTTTCTTGTGACATTACATATCATCATTTGTTGAATGATATTATAGTTGTTTTAGTTATTGTTACCATTGTCTCTATTTTTACGCTGTGCCTTTTGTTTACTTATATTGCTTACACTATTTACCTATGTTTACTTTCATACATTATGCTACACTTTGGTAATGGGGGAATAATCTCCCCAAAAAAACACCCTAGTTCCTTACTACTAGTTGGAAGCCTCTAACATTCAGGGAGATGTGCTTGAGGCCATGTGGCCCATGAGGCTCAGGGAACCTGTTAAGTGGCATCCTAGTCTGAGAATTTAAAAATTAGTATCATATGATTTTATTTTCTTGATTTACTATTTAGAGACAATAGATTGGAGATTAGGAATTCTTGGGACTTGTCCATAATCTGTTCATGGGCATCACAAACCCATGTTTGGGGTAAAATCCATTTTACACAAAATATAATTGTTGTTCCACCTTTTACTATTGAAGTTTTCATTATATCACTGTTGGGTTACACACATGTTGTGTGGTGTTGTTGATTATTACTCTATTTGAGGTTTTTATTTTATCCTTGACCTGATGATACAAGGTAAAAGAGAATTGTTACATGCATCATTATAGGCACCTAGAATTCCAAGGTCATGCATATTTCTATGCCATATAGGTGCATTTCGCTATTTTTCATTTCTTGATATTCTTTTGATTATTGAGTGATGATGTGATAGTTACATTATTCTTGAATTATTGTTGGTTTTGATGGAGTAATTTCCTATCTAAATTCACGAGTTGTATGGGCCCTCATGGGTTGGGATGAGTAATTTACCGAGTCACACCATTATGCTATAGATAAATGGATTTTGTTTCTAGTGATAGGGGTATGCAGACTGATTTATCAGAAATGACTATCCATTATAAAGTGAATCATGAAATCTAAAATGAATTGTTTTCAAATCTTTATACTACCATGTCATGTTTATGAAAGGTAAATGAGTGAAAATGGTAATTTTATTTAAAAGTAAATGAAACTTATACTTGAGAACTTACTGATACCTAGCCATCTAAGTGTCTAGTTGGGGTAGTATGCCTTGGGTAGTGAGTTTTCTCATGTGTATCTTCCACTTGTGATGATATATTTATACTTAATATTGTTATGAGGCATGTTCTTTGAATTTTATACCAATGCCACCATGACATCCTTATAGCGTGCACTAAGAAGGCGGCGACGACCATGCGCCATACATGGTGGGCCTTGAGCTGCCTATCTTACCTCTAAGAGTGCCACTCGAGGAACTTCCCATGATACCTAATATGAGCACTAATACCCAAGTTTGTGATAGTTTCCTACATCTTATGTAGTCCATGCATGATGCTCCACATCTTGCACATATAATGGATGATCTGACTTGTGAGTTCCAGCAGTAGCATCCTCCTACTTTCATAGGGGATGGCAGTCCATAGGCTGATGAATCTTAGCTAGAGGTCACCTTTTCAATCTTTGAGAATTAGGAGATGCCTCCAGAGTGGAGGGTCAATATTTCTTTTTTACATGATTTGGGACTCAGCCAAGCATTGGTGGGATGTGATTACCCAGGACGGTCATAATCAGGGCACGTTATGGGTTGAATTCTAGACTACATTCTATGATCAATTCTTTCCCTAGACACTAAGAGATGATAGAGCCAGAGAATTTATGAATCTTGAGTAGGGTTTTATGCCAGTTAGGGAGTATTCAGTTTGTTTTACAGAGTTACAATGCTTTTCACCACTTCTAGAAGGTGATGAGATTTAACGTGTTAGAAGTCTCACGGATGGGATCCAGTATTCCATCCATACACAGGTGAATATCTTTATCCTACCTACCTTTTCTGCAATAGTAAATGAGGCTCTTATAACTGAGCTTAACCTAAGGGGTGGCAATAGTACTGGATATAGAGGACTAGTGTCTCTCCAGGAAAGTAGTTATTCTAATGGTAGGAATCATTCTATCGAGGTTTATCATCAGGGGAGTGACAAACAGAGTGTCTTCTTAGGTATCTCTATAGAGTGCCATCAGTGTGGATGACAGGGGCACAAGAAGCATCAATGTGATAGATACCCAATGGAGTGTCGGTCTTAGGGTTGTATGGGGAATCTTTAGATTTTATGTAGGAACTTTACACCATCTTTGAGTGGAAAAGTTTTTGCACCATATCCACCTTCAGAAGCGAGTTATTTTATGCCACATTAGGCAGGGAATTAAAATAACACCAGTATTTCTAGGTGAGGAGGAGGTTGTGGACATGGTAACCGAACTCCTGATTACCAACAGTTCTAATAGAGAAATTATGATCATGGTAGTCTATCTATTGCATAGGGTCATGGATCAGGTCAGTTGCATACACTATAACCAATACCTAAGGATCAGGTTGTGGGACCATCTATAGTATGAGGTACCATTCTTATGGAATCTACCATAGTATCTTCTCTATTTGATACAGGTGATTCAAAATTTTTTATCTCTGTATCTATTGTGGAGAGTCTCGGACTAGATATACATTATTACTAGGGTGTAATGACCCTAGATATGCCGTTAGGGGTACAAAAAAAGGGAATATGAAAATGCAAGGATTTTCCCCTTGAGGTAGTAAATTAACCTTTATTATCAAACCTCTTTATTATCAAGATGATATACCTTGATTTCATACTTGGGATAGACTTGTTAGTTCACTACGAGGCTTTTTTTAGACTGCTATCGCTATAGGGTATTATTTACATCACCAGAGGGAAGTAGTTATCTACATAAGGGTGAGTGGGATGTCCAGGATGGTAGAGAAGGACCAAAGCATCATGCACTAGGTGGAGTGACCACCCATATTGCAAATATAATCATGGTGGATTAGGCTTTACATCAAGTTTATTTCCCTCCAGTAGTGGATCATTTCAGGGATGTCTTTCCCAACAATTTTTCTGTATTACCACTTGAGAGAGATTTAAAGTTTATAATGAATCATGTTATAGGAGCAGCACTAGTGCCCATTCCTCCATACAGGATAGAACCTACAGAGATTTAGGAGGTCAAGCGCTAGTTAGAGTATTTAGAGGACAAAGGTTTTATACAGACTGGTACATCCTCTTGGGGTTCACCTTTACTTTTTTTCAAGAATATAGATGGAACATTACGTCTTTGTATCAATTACAGATGGTTGAACCATCTTATGGTCAAGAAATGGTATCCACTTCCTCGAATAGATGATCTCTTCAACCAGCTCTGAGGAGAAAAGGTCTTCTCCAAGATCAACCTGAGATCAGGTTATCATTATGTATGATTTAGGACATAAGACATACCTCATACATCTTTCCATAATAGGTATGGTTTTTATGAATACCTTGTTATTCCATTTGGTCTTAGGAACACCCCCACCATTTTCATGTCTTTGAGGAATAGGGTGTTCCACCCCATTATTGAATTATTTTTTTGTGGTCTTTATGGATGACATCTTGGTGTATTCTCACACTCTTAGAGACCATGCCAATCATCTTGAGATAGTTCTAAGTACAGTGAGGGAGAATCATATTTATGCGAATATTTATGAGTTCCACTTTTGGATTGACAAAGTTTAATTCTCGGGTCATATTATCTCAAAATCAGGCATATCTATTGACCCAAAAAAGTTTAGTGCTATAGTTTCCTAAGAGAATCCCAAGTATGTTTTTGATATACAGAGTTTCTTGGGGCTGGCTGGATATTATAGGTGTTTCATACAAGACTTCTCATATCATTATTCACCTCTTTCTGGTCTTACAAATAAATGAGTCAAGTTCATATGGTTAGAATCATGTGATAAATCCTTTATGGAGATGAAAGGGAGGATTAT
The DNA here is from genome assembly GCA_963277665.1 of Viscum album. Lineage (NCBI taxonomy): Eukaryota > Viridiplantae > Streptophyta > Magnoliopsida > Santalales > Viscaceae > Viscum > Viscum album. The sequence continues at coordinate 1,086,717,427 of OY728151.1, forward strand.
TTCAAAACCTATTATGACTATTCTGGAGCTAGGTACAGGTAATACCATATTTTTTTATGCATCAGGAATTGTCCTAGGAGTAGTGACAATATAGGAGGATAGAGTCATTGCGTACTGATCTTGGTAGTTGAGGCCTCATGAGATAAACTATGTGATGCATGACCTTGAGCTAGCAGTAGTTGTCCATGCCTTACATTATTGGATACATTATCTTTTGGGTGAGTGATTTGTGGTGTACATAGACCACAAGAGCCTCAAATATATATTCTATCAGTGTGACTTGAACCTTAGATAGTGGAGACGGGTTTAATATCTACAATCCTTTGATTTTGAGCTTGCCTATATGCCTGGGAAGGGAAATTTAGCTGCAGATGAGCTGATTTGGAAAACTCAGGCCGAAGCTGTACATGAAGCTAGTGATGAATGAAAGTTAATGACCCTATTTTTTGAGTTCCATCTAGAGTTTCATGATAATCACAAGCATTCTTACCTCTCATCCTAGACAGTTACCTCTTCCATCCTCGAGAAGGCAAAGAGCAGATAGTTTTAAGATCCCAAAGACTTGATTCTCCATGAGTGTATATCAAGAGATAATCCTCCTTTGGATTGTTCTATGGACAAAGATGATGTCCTTCATCCATATGGATGTATATGGGTTTTTGAATATATGAGAGAGGAGTTGATTAAAAATTCCCACGCTTCTAAGTGGTAAGTTCATCGAGGTGTCTCGAATATGTATCGAGATATGCGATGCCATTATTTGTGGTCTAGGATGGAACGTCAGATAACAGACATTATCACTAGGTGTTCCACCAATAAATAGGTGAAGGCGGAGCATGAGATAACTATGGTCTTGCTATAGCTGCTTCCAATACCGAAATGGAAATGGTAATATGTTTCAATGTATTTCATAGTCTAATTACCTAGGTCGCTGAGGGGTAGTGATTCTATATGGGTATTCATTGACCGACTAATGAAATAATCCCACTTCATTCCTATTTAGGAAACTTTCTCAGTTGATGAGATGGGAAAACTATATGTACATGAGATCATACAATTCCACAGGGTCCCTCGTACTATCATTTCAGATAGGGATGCTCATTTCACTTCACGATTCTAGTAGGTTTTATAGAAGGCTTTAGGGACATAGACGAATCTAATCATAACTTTTCACCCTCAGACCGATGGACAATCATAATGGACAATATAAGTTCTAGAGGACATTCTTCGAGCACGTGTCCTTGATTTTGGTGGTTCTTGGGAAAAGTATATCCCTCCAATAGAGTTTACCTATAATAACATATTTTCTGTGATAATTAAAATGGATCCATTTTAGGCCTTATATGGTAGGCCATTCCATTTACCCATGTGATGACTAGAGGTTTGTAAGGCAATCCTACTAGGTCCTCATCTCATTCAAGAGACTTCAGAGAAATTTCTGCTGATCATAAAGTATATGACTACTGCTCAGTCCAAACAAAAATATTATGCTAATCTCCATCGATGAACTCTTGAGTTCAAGTTCAGGGATCATGTTTTCCTTAGATTATTTCTTAGGCTCGGGCATAGACGGTTACAAAATATGGTAAAGTTTTCGCCTCATTTTGTAGTGCATTTTGAAATTCTAGAGAGAGTTAGGCAGGTAGCCTATCATTTTCTTTTACCTTAGAGGTACTATTCCATGCATGAAATCATCCATGTTCCATAACTTCGATAGTATCATAATAATCTATATAATAATTTTGATCCTGAGGAATTTGGGTTAGATGCTGATGCTACCTTTGAGGAATATCCAATACGCATTGTTGACCGGAGAATGAAGGCTATTTGAGGCCGGTCTATCCCTCTAGTACGGGTGCTATGGAAGAACAACTAAGTATAGGATGAGACTTGGGAGTGGGAAGCTGATGTACATTCCTAATGGATAGAAGTTTTCTCAGATAGTGTTTCTAAACCATTGGAAGGTCAACTCGGGAATGACTTCTTTTAATGGGGTAAGACTGTAAGAACCCAATTTTTCACTCATGTATGGATCCTTTAAATTTTGATCTAAATCTTTACTTTGGACCTAATATGTATTCCTAATGGGTTATAAAAAGTCTCAGGGATGTTTGGGGAATGTTTGGAGCCCAAAACCCTTCTTTTTAGGGAAACAGGACAAGTCACACAGTTGGCGCATGATTAGCGCATGATTAGCGCATGATTTTCCTAACTGTATGGATGGTGGGTTTCCAGACAGAGCCACCTCACATGGTTAGCGCATGGCTATGCAAACTAACTATGAAAGTTCCCCTTATTCCCAGGTAACCATGCATGGTTTTCGCATGGTTTTTCAAACCTTGCAGACAAACCATGAAAAAGCCATTTTCCAGGGTAATTTTTCCAATTTTTCCCTTAATGATCTAACTAGAACCCCTCTTCTTACCTAATCAATATTTTAGAGGGATTAAACTAAATTGTTCTCTTTTTGGATCCCTTTAATGATCTAGGGTAGGAACCAAGATATCTTCTTCATTTGGGATCCGTTCAAGATTCCATTCGTCACATTGGATGCGCAATGGTAAGTACTCAAGTCTATTTAAGCCTTTCTCCTTCTCTCTTGCTCTCGACCTAGTTACAAGGGTATGAGTGTTTTTATCTTTTTCTTATATCTACTCTGATCTAATAAAAATCATGGGACAATACCAAAGTATGAGAGTCTTACAAGTATAAGGTGGGTGCTCTATAACTCATCCCTCAAGTTCATTGATTTTGGAATTATTGTGTGGGGCCCACCAATTTCATCGGGTTCCATTTATAGAATTTATATTCCATGATTATAATCAATAGAACCATATTAATATGATATTTTAACATATGTGATTAATTTTTGGTGGTTACATCCAAAACTCCATTCATTCAATGTAGGATATTATTCCATAATTCTTGTTTTAGTGTTTTGACACGTTTGAGCTACCGTTTAGGTGTGCCTTGGCTTAACCTACCTAAGGGTAAGTGTTTTTATATTAAATGGATTTTTTATATTGTTAATTTCATAATGAAAAGTACCATATATTCTCACCACTTGATCCACCTAAGGTAAGTTCTTCAATTTGACAATAAAATGTGAATTTGAATTGGCTACTATACTAAGTATATGACTTCAACTTAAATGTAATTGAATAGTAGGTTGAATTTCTATATCACCCATTAAAACATTAATGGAAAGTAGAATAATGAACTTTGAATATGGAATGTGCTTTAAATGGATTAAATGAATGGTTTCATGCTACTTGACCTTGTCACACTAATGAAAGGCAAGGCTGGAACCAAATGACTTGATTAAAAGGTTGCATCCGACTTGACCTTATCACACTAATGAAAGGAAAGGATAGAACCAAATGAAATATTTCATGACTTCATAATAAAATAGAAATGGCCTAACTCGAGATCCCCTTGGATTCTAATCAGAGAATTCCATGAGCACTCGGGAACCCCATTCTGATTTAAGGAGACAACTTGAATCGGTTGATACCCACCTAGATCCCAATATTTGTATATTTTTAGATGCCTAGTATGACATCGTAGGATCCCTTACATATCATCGTAGGATTCCTTGTATACACTCCTTAGAACCAAATTTGACAAGTAGATGCCATGGTTATAGTCCATAGGGCCCTGTCTCTTCTTAAACCCATTTTAGTTGTATGATCACCTTTGATCCGGTAGGAACCTCATTATGGAATGCCTTGGACCAGGATCCTTGGATTACACTCTTACCCATGCCAGGCTATAGTTGTTACTAATTTGGAAACCCTTGAAGTTTATGTTTCCTTGATTATTATCTTGGGGTTTCACTATTTGTTATCATTACAGGTTTCCTTGTTACATCTGGGAACCTTTTAAATTGCTAACATGTGACTTATTTATAAACTGGTAATAATCAAATAATGGATTGTTTACATGTTATGACACAAGCCAAGGGATTAAGCAAGTAATTGGGCATTTAGTTACAATATACTACTTTACTTTATATATGAATGCTTGCACACTATTACATTTCCATTACATGGGCCAGATGTTATAGACACCATCTGTGGTGGCGCATTGAAATTTATATCACACCCTCTCCAGGAACCATTTGTTACCCAAGGAAGATTACATGGTTGCGGGTGTTGAAAAGGGAAGCATATGACTTCAAACACTTGACTTCTTGGTATTTAGTATAGAGATTAATAGCAGATGACCGAGTCAGAGATTGGGATTCTTGGGATATTCTTTTGAATTATTTATACTTTTTTGGAACGGGTTATTCCTTCCATATTGTATCCATGTTTTCCAGTTTTCTAGTGTCATGACATATCATTAGTTTTTGAATGCTATTATAGTATTTTAGTTATTGTTACTATTATCTATATTTTTCTGCTATGCCTTCTATTTACTTATATTACTTCCTCTATTTAAATATGTTTACTTTCATCCACTACGATACACTTTGGTAATGAGGGAATAGTCTTCCCATGGACACAACCTAGGCCCTCACTGCTAGTCGGCAGCCTCTGGTGTTTGGGGAGATGCGCTTGAGGCCATATAACCCACTGGGACTGGGGAACCCATTAGGTGGCATCTAGGTCCAGAAAATCACAGAAAAAAATAAAAAATATAAGTTAGTGAGAATGTTGATTGGACATGAAATAGATTACCTTAGATTAATATATAATTTTTTATTAACTATTTTACCTCATTCCCACAAATACGAGAACTCAATAACATTATTTAAAATTAACTTTGTTATTTTTATAGGATTTTAGCACACACTCAACTTGGGTGAAACTAAATTTAATCTCTCTGATGTGTGAGTTAGTCATGATCACCCCAACTGAGTGAAGTCCCTTGAACACATTATAACACAAACACTAAAAATAAACCTTAGCTGAGAGTATACTTCAAATGGTCAGATCATGGAATGACCAACCCACACATGATATCAAACACATATACCATGCTAATAAAATCCTAGAAAACTTCAACCTATGTTGGATATGGGGTGAGGGGAGGAATTTATATATTAAGAAAAGTAAATAGAAGAAGTGAGCACTAATAAATATAATTGTTACCAATGCTTATTCCTATCCAAAACCTAACAGTATCAAGTAAGTAGTGAAATAAAATGGAAATATTAAAAACAAATAAATTAAGAATGAAAGATACTAGTTCTCACCCCTGAGTTTATCAAACCAAGATAACTCTCCACTTCTATGGATATGGAGATACCATGAAGGAGAAAACACATTATCAAAATTAGAAAAAAATAGTAGAAGTACATATGTACGAGACCCCACTACTTTCATTTTAAGATACTATTATAAAGATAATGTTTAAAAAAAACTAAAACTAGACTAATTTGAGTCAATATAAAAGAACCCAAGGGAAAAATATATCATATATGGGGAATGGGTGTGTTTATATATGGATCCATAAAAGTTTCTAAATCTTGATCCTCTACATTGATAGCCTCTAGGTGGTTTCTTCAACCTCTATGGTCATCACATGAGTTATTGTTTATGAATCATCTCTTTTTTCCTTAGTTCATCCTCCAAATCATACAATGATCTTTTATTTTCACTTTTTTTATGATGGTATCACATTGAAATAATATTTGGGTATTTCTCTATTTGAAAAAATACAAAGCATGAAGAATGGTTTATGGTTGAATATGCTTCATATGTTGAGAATGTGAAATGATCTTGGTATCTACACCCACTGATGATCTTAAAAAATCTTCCTAATCATTTTAGTATGGACATGAGTCTTACCTTGGTGTTCATATTGAGTTTTATGTAGCTAGGGATCATGTTGATGTGGGCTGTGACATGATATCACTATATGTGATATAATTAAAAACAACAATGCAAGGAAATAATAAACAACGATAAAGTGTGCGACTTATATTTTTAGTGTTTTATACAATGATAACTAGATGTCATATGTAGATAAATATTTAGTTATAGAACAATAATTTTATAACCTATCTTGTATGCATGCTACCTCCTTCATACGTTCTTTTTCCAATATGCTCATTTCCATTTGATTTTTACTATCATATCACATAACTCATTGTGTTGTGTTATAGTTGTTTCTCACTCACGTCATGAAAAATAAATAATTACTTGATCTCCTCAGGTGATGTATAATAGTTCCAGTTTTATTGCATTGGGATCATATAAAACCTACTGCATGAGAATGAGTTGTGTAGTGTTGGATGGTCTTTTGATGTACTGTAGAAAGGCCAAAATCGGCCCATTTGGTTATTATGTAATGATATTTTGTGTAACAAAATTCTATAATTTCTTGTTTATTAGTTTTATGAGGATGGTATTGTAGGTTTCCTAAACAAGCGTTGGGTTAGACATGATTTTCTATACCAAATTACAAACATGGGGTTTGGATCATGGATAATTTTTTTGCTTTCATGATTATTGATCTTAAATTTTGGTCTAGTTATTGATAAAATACTGAATGTATTTGTTGGGACAACTGAATGGTTATATCATTTGGTAATTCATAGTCAAATTGAAATAAGGCTGAAGTTGAGGTTGGTGTGGGTATTCTTCATATATTGTAGTTGTTCTTATGAAGCTAGTGTGAATGGTGTGATAATATCAAGCTATGGTATGTGAGATCACAACCTATGATTAACATTATAGATCTTCTTAATCATCCTAGTATGGACCTAATACCTCCCTTAGTGCTTGTATTGAGTTTCATGTTACCTAATCTCGTATTGAAGTGGGGGCAGTGGCATGATATCAATATTTACATTAGAACTTAAAAACCATTAGGTTTTATTATATAAATGTATTCAACTAAATTATCATTAAGAAAATTATTTTTGATATAAATATGATATATATCATAATCATAATGAGTTTTCATGGAAAGAAATATCTGAATGAACTTTATCATTGCTACTAGTGGAAATGTTTCATCATATCCTATATCATAAGTTTATTTTTTAATTATTTTCCACCAATAAATATTTATAGGTAAAACTTTTATCATCCATATCAGTTTTCTTATGGGAAACCCACTTTCACCCCATTTTCACACCCATTTAGGTTTTTCCAAAAAGTTATAAACTTAGTTAGCATACATAGAGTCTATCTCAAATCTCATGGACTCTATCTATTTCCTATAACCAGAAATCTCATTTTCATCTTCATAGGAAATAATCTTATCCTTCATAAATGAAACTTTATAATCATTGTATTTAATAAATCCATATATCTCAGGCTCCTAATAAATTCCACAAGATCATTGAGGTTCTTTTGTAACTATAATTGGTTCTTTTTTCTTAAGCACTTATGAAAATGGATTACTTTCTATCCCAAGAACCATTCTTATATGTTGTTTCTTAAACTTTTCAAGTTCTAATTTTCTCCCTTGGACACCTATATTTCTTTATTCACACTCAAGGAATTTACCAAATTGTACAAAAAACACTTTTTGTTTCGTAGGATTATATAAATAAAATCCCACAGATTTCTTAAGATAATAATAAATAAGTATTTTTATAATTCAATATGATTTTTTTTCATAATCCAAACATTGTTTATATTTTTCACAACCCAAAATCCTTATAAAATTAAAAATAAGTTGAATCCCTATCCATATTTCATACAGTGTCTTTAGGAATTCATCATATGAAACAATTTATTATATAAGATGATACTTCTAGAACCTATCCCCAGAATGATATAGGAAGGTCACTTTGAATCATTATTAATATAAACATGCCCAAAAGGTATGATTCTTCCTTTTAGACACAATTTTACGCAATTTTATTCTATGAGGAAATGGGAGTTATTCAATTACACACTATTTTAGATGATCAATAAATTATCGGATCAAGTATTCAACACCCTTATCGGATTAAATGATATTTATGCTATTTACTAGTTAATTATACGATTTATTTTTGAAAACCTTGAACTAATCAAGTGTTTAAAACTTATGTTTCATAATAAACACAAAAATATACCAGATAAATTCATATTTAAAGGTTACAAAGTACCTATACACACCACTTTATTTTATTAAGTCCAATATCCCACTAGATATTTCACCCTTTCCACTAAAATGCTCTTTGGCCATTTTTCCTAACAAATAAGATTCACATCTATAAAATTATTCATAATCAAATGAGTCTAAAAATCCATATCTACAGAGTCTTTGATATGTTTCTCATTTATATGCCTGAATAGGTAATTCCAAAGTTAAGTGGTGTTAAAATAAACTTTGATCTTATTATATTGAATTTTACAGATCATATTATCTATATATAGAATGTATAAACCATTCAATATATTCCTAATGCCACAATAAACTTTGTTCATGTAAATTTTACTAATCATATTCTTATTCATGAATGAAAATCCATTCTTATCTAAAAAATATATAAAAAAAATCTATATTTGTGGCCAAATTTTAGTAAAAATCTTCAAATTCTAGAATTAATCCATTAGATAGACTTAGACCATGAGTTTCAAATTCCAATTTGAAAACTCATTCCCTATTAACAACATGTAAATATACTTATGTTTTCATCAAATATATCATATTTATGAGTTGGTGTTTATTATCAGAAATATGTAATGCACACTTGGTATCTAATACACATGAGTCAAATTGAGAAAAATTTATTTCTTTAATAATAACATCAGTATCCTAGAAATTAATTTCCTTTAAAACAATTATCAATATTAAAAAAAATTAGATTATACATCCAATATATATAGATCTCAGGTAACATTCTTGACCAGGTCACCCATCCGTATGACCTGATCTGGATATTTATATAACCCTAGGCATGACTCCCTAAATACTTGAAATTTATGATTAATAGAGAGGGTATAATGATATCATGTGAGGAGACTATACATTTTGTATCATGACACACAATATCAAATAAATAATATACTATCATAATATAGGTGGAAACATTAGAGCATAAATGGAATTAAAATGAAAGGAATTCCATGATATATAAATAATAATCATGAAATAATGCAATGGAATCATAATGTTATATAGTTATACATCATAAAAGAGTAACCAAATAGGCCAATCATAGGAAAGAAATAAATAAAAGAAGAAAATAATAATGATTCCCGACCTCTTCATTAACATGGTACTATCTTCAAATCATCATCAAACCATCACAACTCAACAACTATAATAGTGTCCGTACCCTCAATTTTATGACAAATATAGAGTTTTCATGTCCACTTGGGTGAATGTGCAAGGAGTTAGTAAATTACTTAGTAGTCCACCACCAATGGTGTTCCTAACACAATCCTTTATATATATGGGTGTATACATGATATGAAATGTAGTAGTAATACAAAAAGAAATGATAATAATATAAAACCTATTAATTATATTGACATCATAGAAAACAACCAAAAATTATTAAATATATTCTTGGAATCCTATTGATAGGAAGTAGATAAACTAATCATATGAGAGAGTCACATCTATATAAGGGAAAGGGAAACATTAATCATTTTTTAGGGTTCACACATATTTAGGGAAGAGGGAAAACATATCATGTTCCAAGGTGAAAAATCATATGGGGAATGGGAAAAAATAACCATGTCTCATAGGCACACCCATACAACTCTATTTTCACCACCATTGATATCCCAAGGCACATTCATAAGAAATTTATAGAAAAAATTAGTCTCTATCACCTGAGGTACCTATAATATAAATTTATTATAAAACCCATGCTCCATTTATCTTACCTAAATGGCATCATAATATATATTTTTTAAATAATAATAAACTGATCATGTACCATAGGTATATCAATATAAATCCATAATCACCACCATCCATAACTTAAGAAACCTTCATAAGAATTTATAACCAACCCTTTACATTATCTATCTTCATAAAACATTTTCAAAATATATATACATAGTAGGAATAATAATAAATTCATAATAAACTCAAGGAAACAATATCATAACAATACGAAAGTCATAACAAAAAAGAAAAACCATTTCATTTAATCAATCTAAAAAGGTAATAAATTTAAATAAACTAGTTTAAAAGATAAATCTATTTCCATATTATGTATCATTCTACCTCATGTAATTATCTTAATAACCATATAAATTACACAATATAGAATTTTTTACCCTCCCTCAATAGGTTATCTCTTAAGCATTGTAATGATTATTCATAACTTAAGAAAATATAAACCTTTTTTTCTCATAATTATTTTTATCCATGGTGATAAGGACATTGCAACAAACTTCTACCCTTCCATACCCAAACTCCCAAGGAAATTACTTTAAAGAAAAAAACTCCCTTATAGTATACCCTCATTAGGGTCAAAATCATGGGAAAATAATTCCATGAGACACCTTCCAGTTTAAATCACTCTCAAATATGCATTTAACCTAAAAAACATACCCAATTTAATCAAGAACCTTTTACCTAACCTAACCTATCACTAAAGTATAACTCATCACTCTTGATATAATTCCAAAATCACTCTAAAAAATCTCAAAATGATATATAATACTCAAATCATTATTAGAAACCCATTGTAGGTTATACATCCAATAATCAACGATATCAAGTTTACATAACTAATAGACACCACTAAAATTAGGACACACCATATATGAAACATTCATTAAAGTGATAAAATTTAATACTATAACATGAACATCTAAGACATATTGGTTCAATCCTACCTATTCACACCCTCTTACCCACACTATTCATTTAACATCTAAGAAAACATGTATAGATCAAGAGAAGATGTATGGTATCAACAACATTACATTATCATAAGAAATACCATCCATTATCTGGGGTTGAATTTACTGATTTAACTAAAATCAAATAAGTAGATGAAATTCCCCAAATTTAGGAATTTATGGTAAAAAAATGATTAATTATTAGAGAAACATGGGAATAAGAAGCACATAAGGTTAGCCATACCACTAAGATACCACTTCCATATATGTATTTCTACTCAAACATGATTTAGAGATGATAGATGTGGTAGAAGAGAAGAGGGGAAGGAGAGAGTCGACCCTTTTGGATGTTTGGTCAAACAAAAACAGAGGAGGGGGCTAGGGTATTATGTTTTTAAATAAAATTTCTATTTTAATAATAATTAATAGGCCACTGTGTACCCAATACTCTACCAATGGGTACTTAGTGGTCAAATTGAGATCATACTAGTTCACTATTCTAGATAATAGGTACTTGATACATCACCACTAGTTACCTAGTAGTATCTGATAAAATTGAAAAACCACCACTAGCCATCATTGGGTACCTAGTAAACCTATACTGGGTATGCAGTAGTACTTGAAGCCTTTTTCTATGATACAAAACTCTTCTTAACTTCACAAAAACCTCTTAATTACCTATGATACCTCTAAAATTCTATAATACTATACTTAATTACCCCCAAATTCAAAAATTGAATTCAATTCTCTTATCTCAAAATAACCATAAATCTAAGCCTATTTAGGCTCAACTTTCTCCGATTCTAAAAAAAATAACATATATGGGTTATTATTAACTCCCCACCATATGAATTATCACATCTCATTCATGATCTCCAAAAAGACATAGGAATGATAAACACCTAATTAACAAAAACTAAATTTTCACTAAAGTATCATGATATTATCCTTAATAAACATCATTTTCCTTAAAATTTACATGAATGATAATGGAATCATTTCATCATAGTCAAAAACAAATAATTAATATCCAACCAATAACTTAATAGTTTTCCTTAAATTTATTTATAGAATATGCATTGAGATAGCAATGGATTTCATAATTTTGTAATAATGATTCTTTAATTTAGTGATAATAATAATGCATTTGAATTCTAATCTCAACTCATATAGAAGTCACTAGTCAAAACAAGACCCCTATCTATTTAGATATACACTTTAACATCACCCTACTATGAATACCTAATTCTCAACCCATGAATTGATAGAATAAGTGTGGTATGGTTACTTAATTTAATGAAATATTTCTCAAAGTTACTCAACATGGACTAGAATTCTCTATCTCTATATTTTCACTTGTTCAATAATAAAATCACAAAAAAATCAGTTACCCAATGCACTAAATTATTTTCATAATTTTAGAACCCAAATATAGTTATCATTCATGAATCAAACTTTTATATAATTCTATAGTTTCATTCCGATTCATCTATAAAACTATACCCTGGAAATTTTCATTCAATTTTAAATCATCAGGATACTAAGAATAATTAGTTAAATATTAAATTCACATAATTTAAAAATGGAACTTATCCAATTATATATAGAAATCTATATGAAATCAAAAATACCATAGGATTGGTTTAATCTAAATAAGGGTTCACAATTTTTATCATACTATAGTTTGGGTAATGTTTCATTTTCAAAAAATTTGTGGTATACTACCCACTATAAGATTATTCTTATCTTAATATCTTAGAGAACCCAATGCCCTCAATTTCCATCATTACTTAAAACACCATATATAATGAACCATTCTTGTAATAAGAAAACTAACTCATTTTATGATCCTTAATCAATGTTATATGGTTTCATAGTGTTAGTACCACCACATCCCAAAATAAAAATAACTCATCTCCATGAAACCCAAGTCCCACAAAACCTTCCAATATATCTTACACTCATGTTAGGGGTACTATTATTCTTAATATTATTCACTATAAAACCTCCTATAAGTGCCAAAAATTTTCATATACATGAAACTCCTTCACTTCTTCAGGACACATATCTTGTACATCACTCATCCTTCCACCATAGGAGGACTTTATGGGATATTATATTTGGGTTGAAGATGTTTACACCCACCTAAGTGGCTAGTATAAATTTTGATATCCAAAAGATCATTTCCCAAATTATATTTCAATCTGGCTACCAAATTTCTCTCCTAAATATCAATATGTAAGGGAACCTCTACCTTCACTAGAAATAATTTATTAATTTACTTAGAGAAGGTATTAAAACAAAGATGGAACTATATATAACCATAATGAGTCATTATACCCTTGTTCAAAATAACAATATTTATAAATTTATTTACTTGTAAGGCTCATACAAAGTAAAACCATCCTCCAATTTCAGAAAAGTACTCTATAACTAATTGAACGAGATGAAAAATATCCATGAACTCATATTTGTTTTAGATTTACTAACTCCAGACTAAAATTATCATAGAGGATAAAGTAAAAATCTATCCAATATAATTTCCACCACTTAGATCCTGATTTAGGGTTTTTCATTATTTACATGACCCTCCTTCTAGAATAAAAATTCCAAGGTTATATATAACATTATAAGAGAACTAGTTCATTAAAAAATGATCTGAAATTCTTAATAATTTTTTTAGTGTTTTGGGATCTCAATCGATAGTAAAATATTTTACAACACAACTCTTTAAAACCATGGATGACTCTAACCACCTTCTATTATTCTCTCATAAACCCTTATATAAGGCTTATAAAACTAATATTATACTTTCTATAAATGGTAAATCTATTTAATTTCCTTTTTTACACAACCCAATGGTAAAGTATCACGTAATAATAGTCCACCGGGGTCCTTATATCTCCATATTAAATTTTCAACCTAAAAATACCATCCTCAAGTTTTATAGAGTCAAAATACATGATCAATAGTACTCACTCATACTAGATTTATCCTACCTTTCCATACAATAACCATCAATTAAAAGTATTATCCATGTTTTTCAAACCATACACAACAAGGGAAATCCACATTATAGTACTAGACTAGTAAAATCACCTTTAATTTACACACATCACAGAATTAACACTAACTAAGGGATATCAATCTATCTAGAAATATATAGGTAAAATCATTTCTAGAATATTCTCACAAATAATTCAAACCACCCGAGTCATACCTCAAGTAAAATTATTTTTTTCTTTTAAAATAAGGGCTCTAACCCATATTCATAAATTAAAAATACCACTGTCAAGAGATAATATAATTGAAATGATCATAAATTGGTTGAATTAATCAATACACCGGTACTAAATTATTTAAGGAATCAGTGATTTATTTAATATTGATATTTTAATTGAATAAAACCCTTTTTTTCTCTTTTGAAAACCCCTTTTGAAAAACTTTCGTCAATATTTTACCCACAATAAAGTTTCGTTAAGTAAGGGACCACCAATTATTTATTCAGAAAGAAATTAAAAAATTTTAATTAAATGTTTTAAATCATATTTTAAATTTTTATGTAATTTTTTTATTTTTTATGTATTTTTTCAAAAATATATTTTCCAATCACACAAAAGCATCAACATGTCATGTTATCCTTAATTCCAATATAATACATGTAAAAACTCATTTTTACACCCTATACGAGAGTAAAATAATAAATCTTAACTCATAGAATTATATTTACAGGTTCAAAAAACTACAATACATAAAAACCAGGAATAAAAATATCATTTCCTAATAACTTTTACTTTCACCATATAGGTGTTTTCTAGAAACAAGGCCTATATACACTCCAAAATCCAACCATCCTTTCTCCTTACATCATGTCCCAAATATGTAAAATAAAATAAATATATTAAATATTCTCTAATACCACTTTATAACATCCGAGATCTTGTCACTCATTTATACAACCCAAACCGTAGGGTTATATAACCACAAGTGCACCTCCCCATATTCCAGTGGCTGCTAACTAGTAGTGAGTGTCTTATAATATATTTTAGGGAGACTATACCCCATGTATCATTCCATATAATATTATATGAATAATATATTAGAATAATATATATGAAAATATCATATTAAACATATAATTACAATGGAATAAATACCATGATACTTAAATAATAACCATGCAATAATATAATGGTCCTAGAATGTCATATATTTATACATTTGAAATGATATTTCATAATAGATCGATCAAAAGTAATACATAAATAAAAATATAAAATAATAAGGAGACATAACTATATATGACCTTGATGTCACCTCAGTACCATTTCTTAATCCCCATTGATCAATCCCATCTTCGCACTTGTAATAGGACCCTTACCCTAACTATCATGGAAAATGTAGTGTTTTCATGTCCACCAATGTATATGTGAAGGCTATGAGTACATAACTTAGTAGGATACCATAGATGGTTTACCTAACACAATCCATCATATATATGAGTGAATTCTTGGTATGAAATGTAGTAGTTTACAACGTACAAATATAATCAAATAACCTGCATCTATCTGTTATACAACATTGATAAAAAAATAAATAAAATTATATAAATTTGGTGTTGGTTTCCAATGACTTACCATGCCCTTAAAGAAACCTACCATAATTTCTTTGAGCCATACTTTAAATAATGTTAGTATGAAGTAGATAAAATAATCATGTGCATGTGGTACATCTATATTTGGGGAAGGAAAAAAGTGATCATGTGCCAAGGTGCTCATTTATATGGGGAAAAAGGAAAACATATTCTATTCCATGGTGAATACTTATATGAGGAAAAGATAAAAATAATAAAATCTCTTTAGAAAACTCTCATAACTCTATTTTCACCATCTTTAATGGCCAATAGTACTTTCATAATAAATTTATAACAAAAATTATTCTCTATTTCCTAAAGTACCTATACAATAATTTTATAACAAAACCTATTCTCCATTTCTTGACATGCTTACAATCAAATTTTTTAATTTTTTTCTCTATTTATCTTCTTGAAACAATATCATAACACACACACATGTAATAAATATTGATAAACTAGTCATGCATCTTAGTATTATCCATATAAATCTATATCCACCATCATCCATCACTTAAGTAACTTATATAATAATTTATAACCAACATTGTACTTGATTAATTTTCCTGAAACATCATCAAAAACATATATACATGGCATGAATAACAATAACTACATAATAAACTCAAAGAAACAACATCATAGTAGAATTCAATTCACAAAAAGAATAAAAAAGAATTCCATTTAGTCAATATAAAAAGGTAATAGCTTTAAAAAATGGGTTTAAATGATAAATATATTTCCCAATTAGGTCTAATTCTACCTCATACTTCTTTCCACATATCCCTTGGAAGTACACAAGAGAGAAGTTGTTACTGTATCTTTATTTTTCATCTCTCAAGCACACTAAATTCCATTCATAGGTAATAGAAATATAAACCCTTATATCATAAGGCACCCTATCAATGGAAACAAGGACTTTATTGTAATGAACTTGGTTTTAGGATACACTATAATAATAATAATAATAATAATAATAATAATCATCATCATCATGGTGATGATGAAGATAATGATGTTAATGGTTATAATTATTATTATATATTTCTATAATTTTAATGAACATTTGTCTATTATTTCAAAAGGACTGAAAAATAATTTGAAAATATTCCCTACAAGATATAAATGAAACTAAAGACACATTATTCATTCATGAGTGGAAAATTACAATAAAAGAACATAAAACTAAGTACTTTACACTATGGATTATTACTCACCATAGATGAAGTACATTTATTAAAAGTGAATAAATCAATAGGGGACAATGGATAGAAAATAATAAAATCCATACAATTAGAAAAAATTATAGATCATCTTCAACCTTGAGTATCACCAATAGTAAAAACAACCTATAATGGAGAAGATAACCATTAATGGAGGAAGTATTATGCAAAATCCAAAATATAAAATAAGAACGGTGCCTTGTGAAGTGAAAGTGGAATGAAATAATGATTTAGTTAGTCTATATATAGGAATAGAATATAGAAATTATAAATATGATTATTAAAAATATTTTTATTGCGAATATGATCATTTCTTTTACATCCAATAGGTATATTGAAGTCATTTATTGTTAATTAGTAAATTTATAATAATATAACTCACAATGAAAGAAAAAAATGATATTAAAATATTATAAATATATATATTTATGAGTTACATATAATAATAATAATAATAATAATAATTAAGGTATTATATTTTATATATAAATATATAATTCAAATAAATATTTTAATATCTATGGATTAGTAAAATTAAATTTTAGAATATTTATAATTAATTTTATTTGTATTTGTTAGAGTATTTGGTATAAAAAACTATTTTTTTCAAGTATAGTATATTTTATACTAATAGATTAAATTAAACTCTTTTAAAATATTATTATATATAAACTAATATATTAATTTTTTTAAATTATAAATTTACTTGAAATAATATTAAGAATACTTAATGTTTAAAAATGTCATTTTCTAAATAAAACTAGTTTTTCTTTATATTATTTATTTTCATTTAAAAAATATATTTATAAATTTTAGAATAAAATATAGATAAAACTAACTTATTTTTTGGATTTATAATGTAAAATTTATCTTATCAGGAATTATTGATATTTTTCTAAAAATATTAATTTTTCTGTGAATAATGAAAATACTGTTTTTAAAAATAAAATGAATTTTATATAATTATTAGTATTTAAGTATGAATTTTAAATTCATGAAAGAATTTTATATGACCAAATATTTAATTTATAAGTGAATTAATTATTTTAAAAATGTTTTTTTTAATTTAAAAACCCATAATTTACATTTTAGAATTTAAGTTGGGGTTTTCAAATATTTTTAATACATTATAAATTTAGTATTTTAAAATAAATTTTCCAAATTCTAAACATTGAATAAAAATTTTATTTAATATTTTGTATTATTAGGTTCAAATTATATAATAAGGACCGTTTTAGTTTTTTGTATAAATGAGAAATTTCCTAGTTAAAAACTTGTTATTACGGTTAAAACCAAAGTGGTAAAAATGAGTATCCTAAGAGGTAAAAGGCCAAAAATGTAAAAACAATTGATTGAGATTTTAATTGTGTATAGAACTTATATATTATCCTATATATTATTTCTCAAACTTTTATTCATTTTACTTGTGATTAACTTTCAATTATTGAAAAGTTTTGTGTAATTACAACAATTCCACTCCTTTTCACTTATAAAAGGGGCTCTCATATCCTCACATACCTCACACAAAAATCCAATTATTTAAGTCCAAAATATAGAAAAAAATATATTCACCACTCCTATCCACCTTAACGAGGTTATTATATTTTTAAAATATAACCCTTCAATGGTTTAAGCACCTTTGTAAAGGTGATAACCCAAGTAGTGAGGTATAAATTTCTAACCACTTTATCCTCTATTCTTTTTTTCCTTATGTGAATTTCTTATTTATAAGATTTATTTTCAAAAACTAAAACTTATAAAATAATTATCCTTATTATACTGGAATTTTATTATAATTACTATACAATATTTAACCACCCTTCCCTTTTTTCTTGTAGAAAAGTGAAAATGAAATTTTTCTGTGCATGGACTACCACCCCCACAAAACATCATGTTTAGTTTTCCTTAAAAACCTTAAATAGATGGTAATTATGTTTAATTTAATAACTTATTATGATATTTATAACATATTTTATATTCTTAAATAAGAAAACATATTATACTTTTCTTCCATTCAATGGAAAATGAAATCTTCAACCATGAATATGTGTGGACTACCACCTCTATAGGCCAATTTATTTATATATTTATTCTCATACAAACCTTACATGGATGATCCTAAGAATGGTTTTAATGTATAAGTTTTTTTATAATATAATTAAGGTTTTATTATGAAAAATTGGATAACCTATTAATGATATGATCAATAAACGATTATCATTAATTTAATCGTTTAAAATAAGCAAACTAAGAGGAAATTATTTAACTAAAATTATGTAGTATTTTCATATCCATAAATTATTCTTATAATTAATTTATAATTATGATATTTCACAATAATAAACACTAAATTATATCAATATTTTACTAGTTTAAGGATATTTCTACTAAATCAAGTCATAATCATCTATTAAGCATGACATGTTCATGTTTGGGTTAGTTTGGCCACCTACTTGAACAATGATTTGGAATAATATCATGGATTATTACAAAAAATTAATTACTAGTATAATATTATATAAATATGTATATAATATTTTTGATTATGGAAAATATACATCAATATTTAACTCATTGATTATGAAAACACCCTTCCTAGGTTAAAAATCACCGAAAAATATTCAATGTTTATTTCATCTTTTAGGATAAATAATAAAGTACTTATTAAAGAAAATTTAAAATTCATAAATTCTTATAATTCATCCATTAAATTAACATTAATAAACTTGTACGGATGAAATTTTGAAGAATAATGAATAATAAAACCACTAGAAAGTGGATGTGGTTGTGGAAAAAATTCACATAGGGGTAATCACCCTAAAAAGGGATAGTTTAACATTAAATCAATCATCACCTTGATGCATGATTAGTGGTATTAAGTCTGCACACCTGGTTAGACACTCCCATGGGATATACTTTGGTTGATCACATGCTCTTTAAGAACCATTATAAATGATTGATTTCATAGTTAATTTGAGGGATTAAGTTGATAAGTATAAGATAATCCAACTTAAAGTAACCTCGATTGAACCATGAGAGTTATATGATGAACCAAGTATGAAATTATTGAAATAAAATCATCATAGGTTGAAATAAAGGTGTCAATAGAGAATACATCATAGGGTTAAGTTTTAATATTCATATGATCATTTACCCTAATTCAGTTGAATATTATAAAAGATAATTTGGTTTTAAATTGGATCTTGAATATGAATTTGTGTAAGGTATGTATCTAGAAACTCCTAAGACTTTCCAAAAGAGTCATATTTAGAATAAATGGTTAAGAATGTTAGTATATGAATATTATGAGGTAAAATATTTATTTCCATGTCTTCTCTATGATGAAAAGGTTTTTATCTCATAGAATATATAACTTAAGCCATGATTATATTTGGAGACATTTAAATATTTTTATAAGTAAGTGATAAGAAAAATTCTGAGGATAAATTATATTTAGGGGTGATGTAGTACCCCAGGTTTTAGGAGCTATTATTATTATTATTACTATTATTATTTATTTGTATAATTTTAAAAAATATTTCTCTATTCCTTAAAAAGGATGAAAATATGATTAAAAAATGTATCCTACAAGATATGAACAAAACTAAAGACACTTTATTCATTCATAAGTGGTTTATTACAATAAAAGCATATAAAATTTAGTACAATGAACCAATAATTATTACTCACCATAGATAAAGTGATTCTATTAAAAGTGTAAATCTTTAGGGGAAATAGATATAAAAGAGTAAATTATTCAGGACTAGGAAATATCTATGATAATATTCCAACTTGAAGATCACGGATTTCCCAAAAAAAACCCTATAATGATGAAGAACACTATGAAAGGAGGAAGAATTATGAAAAATCCATAATATGAAAAAAGAATCATGCCTTGAAAAGTGAGAGTGGATTGAATGAATGACTTAGTATGTATATATATAGGAATAGAATTTTTCCATTATAAATATGGTTGTTTCAAATATGGTCATTTAAAATATGGTCACTGGTCATATATCCAATCAGTATATTAAAGTTGTGTATTGATATGTAGTCAATTTAAAATAATAGAACTCACAATGAAATACAAATATCATATTAAAATATCATATATATATATATATTTATATTTATGTGTTGTAGATAAAAATTAATAATAATATTATTAAACTATGATATGATGTATATATAAAATTCAAATAATTATTTTAATATCAGTGGCCTAGAAAAATTAAATTTTAGAATATAAATAATTAATTTTATTGAAATTTTGTAAAGTGTATTTAGTATAAAAGAAATATTTATATTGAATATTTTATCCTAAAATATTATATTGTACACTTTTAAAGTATTATTATATATGAACTAATATACTAACATCTTTTAAATTATAAATTGATATGGAATAATATTAATAACACTTAATGTTCAAAAAATCATTTTTAAAATAAAAAAGGTTTTTAGTTATATTTTTTATTTTCATTTAATAACTAAATTTATAAATTTTAGAATCTAAATTATATTAAAATAAATTCATTTTTGGATTTATAAATTAAAAATTATCTTAGAATGATTTTTTGATATTTTTAAAAAAAGATTGATTTTTAGGTGAATAGTAAAAATACTGTTTTTAAAAATAACATAAATTTTATTACATTATTAGTATAAGTTTTAATTTTAAATTAATTAAACATTTATTTAAGACCAAAAATTTATTTTATTATTGAATTTATATTTTTAAAACAATTTATTTTAATTTGTAAAACCATAATTGAAATTTTAGAATTTGAGTTAGATTTTTGAAGAAATGTTTTTGATATATTATAAATTTAGTATTTTAAAATTAAATTTTATCACTTTAAAAAATTTAATAAAAAAATGCATTTGAAATTTTTAATCATTAGGTAAAAACTAGATAATAAAGACCATTTATAATTTTGGGTATAAAGGATTAAATACCTAGGTAAGAACTAGTTACTATGGTGAAAACCAATATGGTAAAAATGAGTCACCTAAGAGGTAAAGGAAAAAACATGTTAAAACATTATTTAATTGGTTGCTTTATGTTTTTATAAACCTTATATATTATAATATATATATTTTTTATTTAGATATGGTTTTCATTATTGAAAATATTTGCGTATTTACAAAAATGTCACTTCTTTTCACTTATAAAAGAGACTCTCCTTGTATCACTTAACATCACACTAAAACCCCATTAGTTCATCCAAAACAATAACCAAACCACTCCTAAACACTAATATACACCTTAATGAGGGTTTTTTTTTCTCAAAATACAATCTTATAAATGTTTAACCACCTTTGCGAAAGAGATAACCCAAACAGTGAGGTATATATTTCTATTAGGTTCTTCCTATTTTGTTTTTCCTTATGTGCATTTCATCTTTATCAAATTTAGTTGAATCATAAAAAACTTATAGCATTGGTATCATTATTATATTTTTAACTTATTAAAATAATGGTACATTCTTTAACCACCCATCATTTTGTCCCTATGAAAAGAGAAAATTACATTTGTGTGTGAGCGGACTACCACCTCCACAAAATGTCATGATTAATTTTCCTTAACCACCTTACATGGATGGTCCTAATTTTTAATTTAATAAATATTTATTATATTTATAAAATATTATATATTATTAAATGGTAAAATATATTATTCATTTTGAAAATGAAATAATCATCCATTCATACGTGTAGACTACAGCCACCATGGGATGATTGAATTCTATTTTTTTTTTCAACACCGAATTACATGGATGGTCACAAGAATGGGTTTAATTAATAAATATTACTATTATTATATAATTGAGTTTATTTTATTAAAAATTATATAATCAATTAATAATATGATAAAAAAATTATTAATGTTAATTCAATCATTTAAAACAAGTATACTAAGATGAAAATATTTAATTCAAATAATTTAATATTTTCATATCAATTAATTATTCTTATACTTATTTTACAATTATAATATATCATATTAATAAACATTAAATTATCTCATTATACTATTTGAGTAATTATATTTCAACTAAATCACCTCATAATCAACCATTAAGCATGATATGTTCATGTTTAGGTCGGTTAAACCACTTACTTGAACAATGATGTGAAATTATATAAATGATTATTATGAAAAATTAATTACTGTTATAATATGATATGATATTTATATAATTATTTTTTGGTTCAATAAAAGATAAACCAATATTTAACTCATTAACTAATAAAACACCCTTTGTAGGTAAAAAATCACCAGAAAATGTTTATTGTTGATTTCATATTCTTGGATAAAGACAAAAGTAATCAAGGAAAAAAATTTAAAATTCATAAATCATTATAAGTCATACATTAGAGTAAAGTTAAGGATATTTTTATGATAATTTTTTTAAATAATAATGAATAAAAATACTGTTATTATGAAACTAATTCAAATGATCAAGATCACCCACACCCGACATCAAAAATAGGTAATAACTAACTAATATAAATGTAAAGAATAATTATAAATTATGTTTATATAATAGGTTATTTATTTTAAAAATGTTATAAAATAGGTGATTAAGATATTTATGTTTGTTATATAGGATATTAGAGTGCATTCGACTAATTAAGGAAACAAAGTAATGGGTTCTTTGTCGAAAAATTAATTTCTTAAGACGTAATTCTTAATATGAACCCTAATACCTTTAATATGGTGTGATTAATAACTAATGAATGTATTTTACCATATTCACAGGGTTTAAAGATCAATATCATGTAATTTATTTAAATGGACATCAATTCTAAATATACCTAACTCAAAAGTGGTTTTGATAAAAATATTACTCAAAATAGTAAGAGTTTCATTGCAAATATTATTTTCAAATGAAGATATTTTTTGAAAGATAATACATTTGGGGAATTTTTATTCTTTATAAAAATCTTATAATTTCCATTTTATATTCATTGGTTTCTATATGTCCCCTTGATATTTCATTTCCTGTTGACTCATATTTACCCACAAAGTGTTTCTTATAAGTGAATATGACCCCATTTCTTCTTTTTAATTGGGAACATTATTTTTTTTCATCTTATGAATTCATTGGTAGTTTTTGAAAATTTCTTTATATATACTTAAATAATTGATTTATTTATTTTTTACTACATTATATTCTTTAAAAAAATTTAATTAATTTTTTTTTCATATGGATCATTTTCATCAAAGTGTTAAAAGAACCTATTTTTAACATTTTCCATGTGAACATATGTAACATAACCAACCCAAAAGACACTATAACCAATTCTATAAGTCGGGTCATCACATGAACTTAGGAATTCCTCCCCATAAACTAGAGGCTGCTAACTAGCAGCATAGGACTAAATAGAGATATGGGGTGACTATACCTCTTTATTAGAGTGAATCCACAAAAAAGTAACATAAAAAGATAAAATAACCAACAAGAACAATAAATGGACAACATATAACAAAAAACCAACAAGTAACTAAGTACACATGCTATAGAAAAATATAGTGAATACAATACATGTCAGGAAGTCATACTAACATAAACCAAAACCAAAACTACCAAAAGACCCTAAATATGGACACGAATCCCAAACTGGTCCTGACCTCTCATGCTCCAATCCGATATCCCATTCACAACCAAAAACCAGGTCTATATGCTGAACCAATATCATAAAAACAAGTAATTTCTGCTTGGGTACCCAAATTCCATGGCAGCTTGAGAAGGGTGTGAGTACAACTCAGTAGACCACCACCAACGGTGTCTGAAGTAATAACCAGTTAGTACAATAGTTTATTCAAAGAAATAATTTCAATAAATAAACATGATGACAAGGAAATCATTTAAGTAATTATATAATATCCATTTTATCCATTAAGTTCTCAAGATTCAACCAATCAGAAAAAAAATCGCTTTACGTTGGATGTCTAAGACAAGGAACAAGGGGTTACACACATTCTTAACCACAAGGGTTGTTAAATAATAAAAAATTATCACATACCCATTAGTTAACAATATTCACATGATCATTCTCCTCATTTTTCCTATGGGTTAGGCATTTAAATCATTTAAACTACGGATGAATCCAGTAAATTACTACGCATAAGGGAGTAATTAAAGTTCCATATATCACTAAGAATAACATTTCACAATGAATAAAATACACTTAATTTGGATCCTTAGTCCTGTAAGTCTCATAGAATGTAAACATTAGGGGCATAGAGCCTCAGTTTTCTTCCCTAACCTGTGTATTATGGGGTGAGGTTTAGAGCCTCAGTCTAACCCAAACCATGGATGCAAATCCTCAAGTACAATACCCCACAAATACAAAGACATGTTCACATGATTATTTTTACCATTTACCCACATATACCATTTCAAAAATCATTCTCAATCAATACACATAACATTATCATTTCATATTTTATTCAACATATAAATCATCTTCATGCCTTAACCCATTAACACAATTACCATTTACATTTCACAACCCTTTAACCCAATTTAAATATACAAAAAACTCCCTTATACTATGTTTTCAACTATAAAAAATTAACATTAATCTCATTTAAAAACTATTTCACATTTACCAACACAAACCATAAATATTAAACACATATATCATTATACCTGAAACCCCCTTATGCCATTCCATAAACTATAAAAATTCATTATTTAGTTCATTTCATAACCATATTAATATTCCAATATAATTTCAAGGGTATTATCTTGCTATCCCACATATCAATTCAATGAATATAGTCTCAACTAACCTTAAAAACCAAATCACGGTAAAAAAAATATTAAAATACACATTTGAAATCATCTTGAAGCCACCATTTTCAAAACATGAGTCTTTATCTTTGAAAAACTAAAACATTCCCTAAGTATTTCATTTAAATTAACAATATTCAAAATAACCATCAAACCATTTTTAAAAAATGGGTCACAACCTCATTTCAATCATAATTTGAAATATTTTATGAAAACCCATTTTCAAATCACTTTGTGGAAAATAACTCCTTTCAAAGAATTACTCAAATCAAGCATAATTTTCTTTCAATAATTCTATAATCAGGTAAAATACAAAAACACACCTTTTAAACCATTTAAAAACCTACTAGGTACTTCACAAAAGACAACTTATTATCATTTAAATTAATCCCATTAACCATCCCCACATACCCACCCTTTTACGACCCATTCACTCTCATAATTTCCCTTATATTAATGTTTACCAATTTATTCACCATTAACAAGGGTTTAGCATACCTCATAGGTATACCTAGGTTCGGTCTAACTTCACCAAAAAACCCAAACGGGGTTTGTAATGGATTTTTCACCTCAATATATGGCCCAAATCATTTTTCCCAATCAAAAACATTAAAATGCAGAAGGGTAAAATGGTGTCACAAATACATACAAATATAAAACATCAAGACTATGGGAAAGAGATTTGAGACCACCTACCTTATTTTTGGAGACAATCGTACAATCAATCTTAGCCTTTTATTTGGAAAAAAACCTCCTATAAAGACCCAACCTATAGTCCAAAGAAAAAGTGATGGTTTTAGGGTTTTGGAAGAAGGGAATAGAATCTAAAATCTCTAATCTGGAAAACAGATTGAGGAGGAGTGTTAAAATCACTTAAATCTTATATTCTCACAAAAAAACACCAAACACTCAATAATTGAAGGATAATCATCCATGTAGGATAAGGGGGATTTTGGTTCATCACCCTTACTATAGGGGTTCGAATGGCGTTAAAAATAAGGGAAGAAAGAAATGGGATTCAGAGGCAAAATGATAAAAACGAACTTTTTAAAGGCCACAAACTTTGGATACACATTTTATTGGGAGCACCCACATGGTTTGGAAAACCATGTGGTAACCATGCATCAACTTCGGTTTAAAGGGGTCCACAAGCCTCATGGTTTCCTGGGTCAGGTGTATGGTTTATAATAACCATGAACCAACCATGCTCTATGCACTGTTTGAGCTCTTTTCTCCACATTTTGTGTCCCACACCCCCAAAACACACTCAAAACTCCCCATACACCCAAGAACCACTTTATTAGACATAAATAAGGTAGTTTAACCAAAATTTAAATAAGGAAATACCTTCTTGAAAGGTCAGAATCTTACAACCTCCCCACCTTATAATGAATGGTCCTCGATCCACACCTCCATGAATTCCTAAGTATTCCAGAACAATGGTTAGACCATGATCCAACTAATCATCCTTCACCCCCTGAGTTTCTCCCTAAACTCGGCCATGTCATAAAAACACTTGGAGTAAGAAAATAGTCCTAATCCAAAAACATTTCCCCCACCGTGTTCCAAAATCACAAACTCTATGCTCCTCAAGGAAGAATATACCTAAAAATAATCATTACCAACATCAAGAACAAGAGAATGTCCATGTGACACTATCGATCCACAACAAAAAATGATTCTAACAAGGCACTAAAGTACTCTAGAAGAACCATATGGATCACATTTAGTCCAAACCTACCCACAACACATGTCCCGAAATGATTGGCACCATCTCATCTAGTTTCCAAAATTTTGATGGTGAACCAATATCAGTGTCACTAAAAGAACACATAGATTCCAACCACATTTCCCAACCTACACTGATAAATAGATCAAGGCCCAATGACCTCACTCTATTTCTTAAAATATGAAGCACAACCCAAGAATAACCTTCACCTCAATGTACTCTACAAATCAAAATTGTGTCAACCCCCAACATCAAACTGATACACCAAGATGAATCCTACTCGAGTCCATCCAACTTAAAGAACCAGGCATTTCATAAACCAACTAATTTTTTACTATGGTTCTCCCCACCATATTCCTTAGTTCACCACCAAAATTTTTTAGTACCGATCACTTCCCTCATTGAAAACAAACAAATAGAACCTCAAATCAACCTTCACAACTTACCCAACACATTTCCCAACTCACCACAACCACACATCTATGATAACTCCACCTAACTCTATAATTTCACCTTTCTATAGAAACTATCTGGATTGGTTACAATTTTTCCACCCAAATTTAAACTAAGGACTACTCAGTTCTTCCTCAAAACCCCTTCCCATTACCAAGAAATACTTATCATTCCAACACTTACTGGAGGGGCTCACAACCCACCACATCCATTACATTTTTACCCAACTGAGTCGGGCTATTCTGGATAAATCTATCCATTATCACCCAACTTCCTCTATTATAATTTCACCCCTCTTCCCAGACATGATGAATTATCCTTTAAGACATGTATCCAAATTTCTTGTTTACCTACCAAAATCCATTCCTGACCTTTAGTGAAATTTCACAATCACAACATCTTCTGCTCCGCAGACCGTTGTTGGTTCTATAAAACTCACCAAAAAGTCTCAAATTAAGAAAATTAGATTACTTCTAAAACCAACCCAAGCCTAAGGCCATCGCATGACTCGATATACCACCACATCTAAGGCCCACCAGGCCTTCCATAAGGAACCCAAACATGCACCTTACATGATTCCCATTAGAATCTTGTTCCTACCACATCCACCCCATGGTATCTTCCATACATCCATAAATAACACACCACTCCTCACATTAATAGTATCATTATCACCACCTTCCTCGAGCAATTTGGACTTCCTCATCTCACAATCAAACACAAGATGAACCCAAAAAATTAGGTATAGCCATCCATATTCCAATGTAATAACAAAAGAAACATCCATACTTCTCATTCCTGAATTTTGAGAATGACACCCATGGAATTCATTAACATTCAGTCCATCTCAAGGACATATCCCATAACCGGTCTATTGTGTACTCCCCACCATATGACTCCCGCACACATACTTCTCCTTTAGTGTATCCTCAAAGAGGCTCCATTCCCACCCAAAACACATTTAGGTAGTTGTAAGATTCTAGAAATCGAATAGGTATGTCATTTTTTAAAAATTTGGCTTTAATATCCTGTTTAGGGTTAATGAAATGTTTCCTATGTGTATGAGGGGCCTAAGAATTTTTCTGGGGGTTCAGAACATGAAAGAAAGGAGAAACTAGTCCAATCCATGCAAGGCGCACGGTTAGGTAAATCGTTCATCTTGCCCAGGAAAACTATGTGACCTTAGGTAGTGGCATATCGCACTGTTGGTGCACAGTTTTTCAATCTGTGTGACCTACCCAGGTAACTGTGTGACCCAGATTCCCTTGTGTAGTGGATTTCTCATGATTTGTGCCTGTTTTTTCAAACCAAGCAAGTAAAATGTGCAATGTAGTAATGTTTGAAGAAATTGAAAAATTACCACCTCAGGTTTTATGTTCTAAGTCTGTATTCTTCTCCATTTCACCTCCCACAACCATAGGGATGAATCCCAGTGAACCAAGATTCCAATATGTGGTTCTCATTCAATCCTAATCCATTTGGAACACTATCAGTTATATATCAAAGCTTGGGGTGAGTCTAATCCCTCTCTTACTTCCCTTTTTGGTTTGGGGTTTTCATATTCCTCTTATCTCCATACGAATCTATAAAACTTACTTTTCTAGTGATATATATGTTAAGTATTCAAAGGGTGGTTGATTCAGGATCTATGGTTACAATTTAGAGTAAATTCATCATCGTATTCTAGGTAGGTGGTCTACACATTATATCCTATAGTTTTTGAGTGGATTGGTGTATATGAGTATGTGTTATTGATTCTATCTTGTTGTGATTTGAATTAAATTGGAGATTTTTAGTAAAATGAACATCTAAATGATGATTGGAAACCCTCAAGATCCTTGTGGGATGAGTAAAGTATGGTTTGACCAATTTGGGCCACCCATGTGGTGCGTCGACATTCCCAAACCTAGGAATTGACAAAGTCATGTGTGGAATTGATTCATTATAACATAATCCCTTATTGAACATGTTAATATGGGTAGTTGGGTTGAGTATCAGATATTGTTAGTTTTGACTAGGGTTGATAAAGGTATAAGGGATTTTTTGAAATGGCTTAGTAATGGGTTAATCGGGTTAAATGAGATTGGGTTAAATGGGTTATGAATTATGTAGGGATTCCTAAAAGTAGTATATATGAAATGATGAGCATGTTAAATTGGAAATGGTTTGTAAATTAAAGAATATATAAAAGTGGTTTTCTTATATGAATTGATGAATATATGGGATGGGTATATACATGGGAATTATGGGGCATACCTAGTGGGTTGAATGTAATAAAGTGATTGTGCTATGTGATATAAGAATCTTACATGAAATACACAAGTGGTAAAATGATGGTGAAATGATAAATACAATAAACAACCTAATTTATGGTAATTGGTGGACATTGGATAATGTATGGGACTTGTGAATAAACTTAATTGGTAGAGGTATGGGAAATAAGATTCAGGAAAATGGATATGTAATGTAAATGGTAAAATTTTCGATGGGTTATGGTAAAATGTTATTTCCCATTTTTTTATTATGGATTTTGATTACTATTGGAATTGGTTGTTTGGTTGTGGTATTATATATGTGTGGTGAATGAAAAAATAAGCATGTCCTCATGGATTAGTAGAATGGGGGTATTGACATGAGTCTATACACCCATGGGTCGCGTTAGACTAAGGCTCTGAACTCCACCCCAAAATGCATGGGTTAGGAAAGGGGATGAAGGATCTATTCCCTTAATGGTTTCATTCCACCTAGACTGAGGCTACGAGGTTAGTAAATTATGAAGTTTTTATATGTTATCCCTAGTGAGATAAATAATTTATTTATTCCCTTATGTATAGTGGTTGATTTCCTTAGACCCATGTGTAGAAAATGGATGTTCATAACCCCTAAAACATGTGATAAAAAAGGATTATGTCATAAAGATGATATGAATGATGGAAATAGTAATAAAGATAGAAATGGTGTAAGTTCACTTGGTTATCTAATGTAACATGAGTTGTCCTTTTGTTTATCTTACTATATACATCATATTTTCATGAACAATCCAATAGACTAGATATTTTGTAGACATTGTTAGTGGTGACCT
The DNA here is from genome assembly GCA_963277665.1 of Viscum album. Lineage (NCBI taxonomy): Eukaryota > Viridiplantae > Streptophyta > Magnoliopsida > Santalales > Viscaceae > Viscum > Viscum album. The sequence goes on from OY728151.1 coordinate 1,086,748,108, forward strand.
ACTGAGTTGTACTCAAACCCTTCTCGGGTCACCATCAGGTACCTGAGAAGACTTTATTATTGCAGGTTAAGATATGGGCAAGGGCTCGATGCTAGGGAGTTGAGTTGGGCTTAGGATATGAATGGATACAGATATGGACTTGGAGTAAGGACCTTTTTGTGGATTCCACTATTTTTCTGTATTTTTGGGTTTTTTCCTCTTGGAACTACATCATGACATGAAATATTTACTATTGGTTATGGTTTGTATCCTGCTTTGGAAGATGGTTATTTATGCTTGTTCATTGGTTATTGTATATTTTTTCCCCTATTCTATTTATTTCCTAGTGTGTCTTACTCTGGTAAAGAGGGTATAGTCTCCCCACATTACTTTTAGACCCTCACTGCTAGTCATAAACCTATGGCCTATAGGGATAAATACATGAGGTCATGTGGTGACCCAGATTAGGGAACCCGTTTAGTGGATTCTGGGTCGAGGATTTTAAAAAGTGGTATGAGAGGAGTTTCCATTATCTCTTTATTTTTTCTTACTATTTGAGGATCGAAGGTCAGAGGATAAGAAGTTTCAATCCTTGGTAATGAGCTCGTTCTTTGGAGTAGTTAACCCATGTACAAGGGAAAAAAAGTTACATAGGGTGGGAGTTGTTGTTTTTGATGTGTGTTGTTACAGTTGAATAATATTTCACCATTGGGCTAGTGTTTGAAAAATGGGTTTTTTAAGGTTAATAGTATAAGAATTTTCCATATGTGTTTTAAAACTGTCGATCATTCTTCGAAGTGTGTTTTCAGAAAAATGATTTGAATTATAAAAGGATGTGTAATGATGGAACTTTTTGGTGAACCAGGTAGTGGATATTCCATGTGTTATCGATTTGACCCATGTGGGTGTGGTTTGGGGTAGTGAGTATAACCTTATTTAAGACCTTGTATATGGGTTGTATGACCTTTATTGTTATGATATGGCATATGATATTCTCTTAGAGCACTCTCAGTAGGGTTGTGGCCTTTGGGTCATGAGGTGTTTTTCGGTAATGCGAGTGTGGAATCCCTCATGGGTTGTGACCATGAATTTTTATTGATAGACCTTAATGATAGTTCTAGGATTTGATATCCACGTGATTAGGGACATTGAGGGTTGTTTTTTGGATTCCCAGAGAGGGTGTTTTCCTTACAGTGATGATGTATGTGTACGATTTCCTTTGGTGTGGAACACAGAGTAAATGGTCCCTTAGTGTGCTAGGAACAGTGTGTAACAAGACGAAGGTGAGAGTACCATCACAATGTTTCCTTGTTCATAACCTAATGTGTGTGGTTTGTGAAGAGGACCAATGGATTTTTATTTTTGTGACTCTAGTGTAGGGACTTGGTATCATTCAACCTTCAAGATGACCTTTGAGAGAGGTCAGACATGGTTACTTATCCATTTGGGTTTGTGTCACACATGGGATGTCTTGGGTTTTTTAGTGGGACATGGGGTGTGTTACCGAGTGCAGGTTTGGCCTATAAGTTTAAGTGGAAGATTGATGGTGGGTGATACATCCCGAGTGGTGGTCACACATTGAAGGTATCAGGTAAATCAAGGGAGAACTTGTTGGAGGATAACACAAAGATGCAGGTGCCTTGGAATAAGAACCACTGGAGGTGCCTTAGAGGTTAAAATGATGCATAATTAGTACTATAATATTTCTTGAAGAGGTATGGTTGTGTTTTAGTTTTCTCAGAAGAGAACCTGAGTACTGGTAGTAGGTTTTAAGGTTCATTTCGAAGGGTTTTACTATATGGGTGCCTGACCCATCTATTTGGATGACGATTAATGGAGGTATCGATGTTGTTTATGAGTAGAAGAGAAAATTGTGACTAAATCATAGTTAGATCCTTTTTTTTGAAGGTGAAACTCAAGGTGAGGGTAGTCACATGGCTGGGCTTGTTTTTATTAATTTTTTGGTTATTGGGTGAGATGTTGGGAATATCGTGGGGTGGTGGTGAGTCATGGTTGGAAATCATGTCTGAGCGGTGGTGGTTAAGTGATGATAAGATGTGTGAAGTAGGAATCCAAAGATCCTTGGAAGGTCATGGTGTCCCATAGTGGGAGACGAAATCAGTAATGGATGTTTTGGTGGCGATGTTCTCCAAAAAATTATTAGCATACCTTAGTTAGTGATGATCATTCCCAACATCTTGACATCATCCCAGGTATGTTGAGAAGATCTAGATTTACGCCATGTGACTTGAGGACATTTTGGATGGATGAGAAAATCATGGAGTTTATAATCATGGTGTAGTATATGTGGAGCTAGATTATGGGATGTACACCATCATAGTTTCTAGGTAAGGTCCTTGGGATTGGATGAGTGTCGAAAAATGTCATCGATTCCATTCATGAAATCCAGAACATGCACTGGGTGATGTTCTTTTTCTCATTCTAAGAAAATCTAGATAGTCATGTCTATGTTTTAGGTTTCAGATTATGATCGAGTTAAAGCTATGTGGAGTGTAATTCCTCATAGAAATCTACAGTAACAACCCTCATCGGGTGGGGAGTGATAAGTTAGTCCTAGATGAATGGAGGAGAACTTTGAGTTGATGTGGTGGCACTGGGATGCCAATTAGAAAACTAGGAGTTGCACATTGGGGTCCTCTAAAGAAGGCCAGGGGTGAGGCTAGTTTATGGTGGTTTCTTGAGACAAGCGACGATGTTGGGCATATGGTAGTTCCAAATGAATTCGAGATTCCCATGATAAATACATTTAAGGGGGATGGTAAGACATGGAAATGGTTATAGAAAAAAGAGGTTGGGTTCTATAACTCCAAAAAAATTGGGAGTAGACTCAGGTAAGTTTATTTGGGTGGTATTGGAATTCCCTAAAGTTTTAGGTCACCTTGTCAATGTGATGGAGTTTCATGCCAGTGGTGAAGCTAATTGTTATAGGATGAGTCAGCTGGGGATATATTGACTCATCTAGGAGTGAGGGGCATATACAGAAAGCCCTAAATCACTGTCACTGGGTGTTTTGGTATGAGAACTAAATTTCAAAATTCAGAATGGTTTTGAGTGATAAATAGCCTTTTTTGTTGTCCTATGAATAGTAAAAGTGGTTGTGTGGGGAAATTTAATGGGGGTGGTGATGACTAATGATGGTTTGGTGGAAAATGATGATGTGATGTGAAATTCTACCCAAAGTTAGGGAATGAACTCAATAGGTGCGTTGGGTGATAATGATGGGATTTAGGTTAGTAAGAACTTTGTAAAGGTGAAAAGGAGTAGCATTCCATTAGTGGAATATGGTTGTTATGGGACAAGCCAGTCAGGGTGGTCGAACACGATATAATATACAGTAATGGATGTGATGAATTATGACCCACCTCTATTTAGGTGTTTGTGGTAGCAATAAATTTTCCGGAATGAATCCATACTTGATTGAGGACAATTTGATATTGGTACTTTAATGGATAGTATAGAGATGTACCTTCGAGTGGTTCTAACAGATAGGATGGAGGCCAGTGCATGGAGAGAACCATAATAGATAGGTGGTTTGTTGATGATGTGACTAGAGTTTTGAGTTGGAGTGACTCGAGTGATCACCATTCAGATGAGTTATCCCTGATAGTGATCATTGGAACAAGTCTAAATAGGTGAGTTTCTTGAGAGTTTTGGTTGAGTTTGGATGTACAGTTATGGAATGGGATCATCAGGACATAAGTGGTGGATCGACGCAAGTCAGGAAATGTGGTTGGAAATACCGCATGTTTCCTTTGGGTGATATCTGGTTTTGGATGACATTAATGTTTTGAGAATAGAGGAAAATGAAACCAAGTTATTTGGGTCATGAGTTACAAAGAGGATTAGATCGATGGGGTGCCAAATGGTTCCTCCACGATTACATGATGTTGTGTAAAAAGTTTCCTTGTGTTGTGAATTAAGAATAATTACCTCAGTTTTCCCTATAAATTTCTTGTGGTTGATTTATGGTTGAATTTTAAACATCCTTTAAGGGTATCTGGTTCGTGTTGTGAGTTATGGTGAGAAATTATTGTGGGTAAAGACCGTGACTTGGTTAAAATTTTGTGGTAATAGTGTAATTTTAAATGAGAAGCTTGGGAAATGATAATTGATAGGTAGGTCTAGTGGAATGATCTCTTATTTTGGAATCTTAGTGATGACCGGGAAGAGAGGCTCAAGGAAGATCTGTTATAAGGTGGAGAGTTTGTAAGATCCCAAACTTTGAGGAGATATGTCCATGTTTGAAAATTTGGAATTAATATCTTGTTAAGGGTTAATGGAATGTTTTATAGGTGTATGAGGGGCCTCAGGGGTGTTTTGGGGGTTTAGAATATGATAGGAATAGGAAACTAGGAAAATCTATGCAAGGAACATGGTCTGCTCATAGTTAGGTAAACCATGTGGCTTGCCCAGACAAACCGTGCGACCTTAGGCAGTGGAATATCGCATAGCTGGTGCAGGTTTTTTCAAACCATGTGGCCTACCTAGGTATCCATGTGACATAAATTTCCTTGGGCATTGGTTTGTGAATGGTTTTTCAAACCGTGTGGCTAAACCATGTGACCTAGTAAAGTTTGAAAAAATTAATAAATTTACACCTTGGGATTTATGTTCTAACTCATGATTCTGCACCATTTCACCTTCTGCAACCCAAGGGATGAACCCCAACAACCCAATATTCAAAGAAATGTTTCTCCTTTGATCCTAATCCATTTGGAGTGTCTTCAGTTGCGGATCAATGATTCGAGTGAGTCTAATCCCTATCTTGATTCTCTTCTTGGTTTATGGTTTGCATATTCCTATTCTTTCCATATAAATCTCTAAAACCTTTTTTTTCCAATGAGATCTAGGTTGTGGATTTAAAGGGTGGTTGAATCGGAATCTAATGCTATGATTAAGAGTGTATTCAACATTTTATTAAAGGCAGGTTATCTACACATTATATCCCATATTTTTTGAGTGGATTGGTGCATATGAGTGTTTTCTTGCTTATATCTGGTTGTGGTTTGAATTCTATTGGGGAGTTTTTGTATAAATAACATACAAATGATGATTTGAATCCCTCACGATCCCTATGGAATGAATTGAGGACAATTTTTCCAATTTGGGCCACCCATGTGGTGCCCCAGCATTCCCAAACCTAGGAATTGAAAAAGTTAGGTGTGAAATTTATGCATTATAACATAGATCCCTTATCAAACATGTCAATATGGGTAGTTGGGTTAAGGATCAAATATTTTTAATTTTTCCTAGGGTTGATAAAGATATTAAGGGTTGTTTGGAATGGCTTAGTAATGGGTTAATTAGATTAAATGAGATTGGGTCAAAGGGGTTATGAATTATGTTGGGATTCCCAAAAGATGTAGTATATATAAAATTATGAGCATGTTAAATTGGAAATGTCCTGGGAATTGAAGAACATGTAAAAGGGGTTTGTATATAGGAATTGATAAATATATGGGATGGGTATATACATGGGAATTATGGTGAATACCTAGTGGTTTGAATGTAATAAAGTGGTTGTTCTATGTGATATAAGAATTGTACTTGAAATACACAAGTGGGAAAATGATGGTGAAATGATAAATAGACTAAGTCACCTAATGTATTGTAATTGGTGGAAATTGGAAAATGTGTGTGAATTATGAATATAATTAATAGGCCTAGGAACAAGAAATGAGTATCGGGATAAATTTCTATGTAATATAAATGGTAAATATGTTGATGGGTTATGACATAATGTTATTTCCCATGTTATTTGTTATGGATTGTGATTGCTATTGGTATTGGATGTTTGGTTGTGGTATGGTTTATTTGTGGTGAATGAAAAAATAAGCATGTTAATATGGATTGGTAGAGTGGGGTATTGACATGAGGCTCTACGCCCATGGGTCGAGTTAGACCGAGGCTCTAAAATCCACCCCAAAATGCATGGGTTAAGGATGGGGAAAAAGGATCTATTCCCATAACAGTTGCATTCCACCCAGACTGAGGCTTATAGGTGAGGACATTGTGATGTTGTGATATGTTATCCCTAGTGAGATAGGGACTTGATTTATCCCCTTATGCATAGTGATTGATTTCCTTAGACCCATTTGTAAAAGATGTACGAGCCTAACCCATGGAGCTCATGATAAAAACGGATTATGTAATGAAGAAGGTATGACTTATTGAAATGGTAATAAAGATAGAAATGGTGTAAGTTCACTTGGTTATCTAATGGAACCCAAATTTCCCTTTAGTTTGTCTTACCATTTATTTCATATTTTCATGCACTATCTGCTAGACTAGATATTTTGTAGACACTGTTGGTGGTGGAATTCTAAGTTGTACTCACACCCTACTCGAGTCACCATTGGGTACCTGAGTAGACTTCATTATTGAGGGTTTGGTTATGGACAAGGGCCTGGTGCTAGGAAGTTGAGTTGTGATTGAGATATGCATGGATAAGGATCTGGACTTGGAGTCAGGACCATTTTGGGGATTCTTCTATTTGCCTTTATTTTTGGGTTTTTTTCCACTTGGAACTGCCTCATGCCATGACATATTTAATGTTAGTTGTGGTATGTACCCTTATTTGGGAGATGGTTATTTATTCTTGTTCATTGGTTATTGTATATTGTTTTTGATATTATATTTATTTAATACTGTGGATTACTTTAGTTATGAGGGTATAGTCTCCCCACATTAATTTTAGACCCTCGCTACTAGTCGGAAACCTCTGGGATATGGGGAGGTGCGCTTGATGTCATGTGGTGACCTAACTCAGGGAACTGATTTAGTGGCTTCTAATTCAGGGATGTTATAGTAGCCAGGTGTAAATACATAGATCTCTTATCATACCTAATATTATTTCAAGGTATTGGGAATGATCATCGCTAGATAAAATTATGTCATGATGTCATCGACGAACACCACCACAAACTATACACCACCACCATCACCTCTTACCAAGAGGACACCTCAATATTTCCAAGGTCTTGGGCTTCCCTAACTACCAATGTATTATCAACACTAAAACACCACAACTCGAATGGAATTTCTAACCAAACTCACTGCAATCACATAACCCTATTCCCCAAGATCATGACCTAGTATTTCTTTTGACACCATTATCATCTCCAAACTTGACTTATTCTTACACAATCCCACTGATCACAATAGATACACAATGATCTATTCCACCAGTCCAAAACCAATCGGTTTCTCACACTACCAGGGCCTCTCCACTTTGATTCCATGGAAATCATGCGTGCTTATGTCCAAGCCACCTGAGAACATTTCCCAATGGAATCATGCATCTCTAACACATTCCCATCACTAAATAATCATTAGAACCATCATGGTATATCACTCTCTTATGACCATACACAAAACCTAATTCTAGATCACATGAGACATACATCACCCAAGCTAGGCACAAATCAATACTCACACAACTAATCATTTCTCCTGATATGCCAACTTCATCGGACCCACAAATTTTTTAACATCTCACCCAAAAAAACCAACTACTCCCATAAATAGCCCAACCGCATGACCACCCTCACCAAGAGTGTTATCCAAAACTAAATTACCCATCCAAACATTAGTCACCATTTCTTGTCTACCCAAAACTAGTATTTCTTCCCATATATAATTCCATAAAAACCATGGGGTCAGGTCTCTGAATGATCTGTCCCTTCAAAACCACCCTTACAAAAAAACATATGCACCCAAGTGCTTCCCTGAGGTGAGTCCAAGGAATAACTATGCACTTTTTCCAAAACTTGATGGAACCCACCATGCATTGATTTCACCTCTGAATCAACCATCTTTGATTCATTTTCCGATGCACCTACAACATAGGGATGGCCTACCTTGATGATACCCTCGATTTCTCAAGATTCTCAACTCAAAGGCACAAATAAAGAGACATCTCCCCAAACCATTAACATTTCCACTTAGCCCTCTAGGTTAATTCGACACTAGAAAACACTATTTGTGTTCCACTCCCTTGGTACGAAATGTCTACCTATGAAACACGCACCTAGAAGCACTGAAACTTCGACTGACCCCTCTCAAAAGTTATCCTCAAAGGTAAAACGATACAAACTCCCCAAACTAGAGCTACACCAAGAAAAGGTAACTGGATATCTCTAATCTATACACACCAAGTCTAAAATAACATACTTCTCACGGATTTCATCATACCCCTATTCTAAATAAACTATATCTAACAAACCAAAAAAACATTTAATCTAGGTCTCACACCCAAGATACTCGCACACATACACTAGCACCACAAGTTTAACACCCACTCTAGGGTCTAAAAAACAACTCACAAGGTCTCAATCCACAAGAGTCACCACATCTGCATAAACATAATTTATTATTAAAATTTAATGTCACAACCTAACCAAAGACACAATAGGAGTTATCCCATTAACCGAAACACCTAACTAATTGAGGTCTGACATCCTATAACCCGAGGTATAAAAACAATAGCACTCTCACTTCCCTAACCACTAGTGTACCTAGTTAACAACCAACACAATGAATAACCACAATTGGTATCCATTAAAGTTCCATTATTCTACCATTTACCTTCTTAACCAGACTTTACCATTTAAATTTATGATTACACTTTTAAAAACATTCCATTTTCAAGACTCAAGAAGTTACACTTTCAAAAACCATATTTTATCCCATCATTTCAAAATATCAACTTTATTTAAAATAACATTTCAAAACATTTCCCTTTTCTAAACCCAATGATTTACATTTCTCAAAACCCATTTAACCCAATTTTTAACAGTAATCATTTCATTTCACTTTTTATACAAATTTGGTTTATCATCATTTTATTCACAAGTCAATCATAGATAACATATAGATGACCTATCTATCCTATGTGCCTAGCATGATGCATAAACTCACACACCCTCTCTTACCATGCTGGGAAAAGAAATAAAACCTCATAAATGAATAACATCAAATCTAAGTATGCCACTTAATGTGGAAATATCAACCAACTGTAAAAGCACAAAATAGAAAATCATTTCCCACCCCTGGAAACATGGGTTTTCCATCATATTTGGGGCTACATGCACCTATGAACAAGCTCATTAACAAGCCCCAACAAGATCCCAATATCCTATATACCATGAAAAAATAGCAATAAATAAGTATAGCCTCCTTTGATACCAATTTTTATCATACCCAACCTGAAAGCCATTACTGGTGCCTTGAGCTGGTTTATCACATGACCTCAGGCGCACCTCCCTATAGGCCAGAGGCTACCGACTAGAAGTGCAGGTCTAAATATAAATATAGAGATACTATACCTGATTATTAGAGTGAATATATAATAGAAGTAACATCAATAGATAAAATAACCAAAAGGAAAAAATAAATTTATAATATCCAAAAAAACAAATAAGTAACCAAGCACGCATGCTATAGAAAAATATAGTAAATAAAATACATGTCAGGAAGTCATACTAACATAAAACAAAACCATAAATACCAAAATACCCCCAACATGTACCTGAGTCCCAGCCTAGTCCTGACCTCCCATGATACAACCCGATATCCCATGCACAACCAAACACCAGGTCCATGTTCTGAACCTGCATCAGAAAAATAAGTAGTTTTTTCTTAGGTACCCAAGTACCATGGTAGCCTAAGTAGGGTGTGAGTACAACTTAGTTTTTCACCAACAATGGTGTGTAATGAAATAACCAATCTTTACAACAATGTATGCAAGGAAACAAGTGAAATAAATTTACTGGTAAATAAGAAAATAGTTTAAACAATTATCTAATATCAATTTTATCCATTATGTTCTCAAGAGTCTACCAATCAAAGAAACTAAATCGGGTTATCCTGGAAGTCTAAGCCAAGTTACAAGGGTTACACACATTTTTAACCATAAGGGTTATTCACTAATCAAAAAATATCACATACCCATTAGTTAACAATTTTCACCGGATCATTATCATCATTTGTCCCATCATTTAGGAATTTATATCATTCACACTATGTCCTAAGACATTAAATTACTCTACATAAGGGAGTAAGTGAAGTTCCCTATCTCACTAGGGATAACATTTCACAAAAAATAAAATACAATTACCTTGGATCCATAGTCCATGTAGTCTCATCTAATGAAACTATTAGGGGCATATAGCCTTATTCCCCTTCCATAACCCATCCATTATGAGGTGGTATTTAGAGCCGCAATCTAACTCGACCCATGAGCATAGATCCCTAAGTCCAATACCCCCAAAACTACTAATCCATATTCACATGCTTCTTTGAACCATTTACCACATATACCATATCAAAAACTGTTATCAAACAATACACATAACATTAAAATTTCATATTTCATTCAACACATAAATCATATTCATGCCTTAACCGATTAACAAAGTTACCATTTTCATTTCACAACCCATTAAACCACTTTTCATATACCAAACACTCCCTTATACCATGTTGTCTAATATACAAAATTAACATTAATTTCATTTAAAAACCACTTCACAATTACCAAAAAAACTAAAACTATTAAACACAAATATCATTATGCCTAACACCACCTTATGTAAAGCCATAAACTATGAAAATTCATTATTCATTTCATTTAATAACCATGTTAACATGCCAATATAATTTTCATGGGTCCTATATCACTAGCCCATAGATCAATTTATTGAATATGGTCCCAAATGACCTTTAAAACCACATTATGGTTTGAAAAAAAATTCAAAATACTCATTTGAAATGATTTTGAAGACACCCTTTTCAAAACATGGGTCTTTATCATTGAAAAACTAAAACATGCCCCAAGGATTTCATTTTAATTTCCAACATTCAAAATAATAGATACATCACTTCCACAAAAATTGAGTCACACCCTCATTTCAATCATCATTTGAAATATATTATGAAAACCAATTTTAAAATAACTTTGAGGAAAACACATACTTTTAATGCATTACTCACATCAAACATCATTTTCTTTCAATAACTCTATAATCGAGTCAAATCCCAAAATACACATTTTAAACCATTTCGAAACCTCATAGGTACATCAAAACAACCAATTTAATATCATTTAAATTAACCCATTAGTCATGTCCACATACCCAATTACCCTTTTATAACCCATTCACTATCATAATTGTTTTTATCTGAATATTTACCAACTTATTCACCATTTATAAAGGTTCATAATAACCCATGGGTAGCCCTAGGTTTAGTCTCACTTCGCCAATGGACCCAACAATATTTGTAATTGGTTTCAAACATCAATATAAGGCCGAAATAATTTCTCCCCCTATAAAACATTAAAATTAAGTGGGGTAAAATATTAGAATAACTACATACACATATAAAACATAAATACTATGGGAAAGAGCTTTGAGACCACCTACCTCATGTATGGAGAAAATCACATGCTCGATCTTAGACATTGATTTGGAATCAAATGTCCTTTAAAGCCCCAACCTATAATCCACTAGAAAAGTTAGGGTTTTAGGGTTTCATAAGATGATGAGAGATTATACAAGCCTTAATACAAAAAGTAAATGAAGGAGGAGTGTTAGACTCACCGAAAGCTTCGATTCATACCAAACGACACTCCAAATGTCCAAGAATCGAAGGATAATCACCCATAGATGAGAAGAGGGATACTGGTTCATCACACTTGCTGTAAGGGGTTTAACGGGGTGAAAAATTGGGGAATAAATAAATAAAATAGGGAGGGAAATGGTAAAAACACACCTTTTAAAGGCAGTATGATTTGACCACACAATTTTCTAAACCATGCACCAACCATGCAGCTCCCTCCATCCAAGAGGGGACAATCCATATTATTTATTGGGAGCACCTGCACAGCTTGGAAAACCATGCAATAACTATGCTCTAACCTCTATCCAAAGAGTTCCCCAAGCCACATGATTTCCTAGTCCAGGTGAACAATTTATAGTAACCATGAACCAACCATGAATTATGCACTGTTTGGCCTCTTTTATCCTCCTTTCATGTACCAAACCACAAAACACTCCCAAATTCCCCTATACACCCAAGAACCACTTCATAATCCATAACCAAGGATGTTTAACCAAAATTTAAACAAGGATGTACCTTCATGCAAGGTTGGGATCTTACAACATATATTCCTACCATAATTTTCATTTTCTATGATAATTACTTTCTAAAATTTAATTATATTTAAAGGGAAATCTTATTCTACTTGATTTATAAAATATTTCTATCTAAAATATTTTCAATATATCATGGATGTTTTTTATTTCCAAATTTATTTTTTCTAGTTATCATAAAAATGGTTTTCATTTATACCCACATCCTTTGAAATACATTATGATTGATTAAGGATATTATTCTAATGTAACCATCCACCTCATTTTTATGGGTAACCTATGTAATGTTCTTATCTTTTGGAGGAATGACCCATCACCAAATTTTTCATGCCTAATCATCCATTTTGTATGATCCCAAATTTTCACCCAATGAATTTCCTTTGTGAATTACCTATTTGTGAATCATTTGATTAGTGGGTGTTCACCTAGATACCATAAATCAATTGATTTGGGGAAATTATTGACTTACCCATACACCCTTTATTTATATGGAGTAAACACCATATTCTTTATTATCTTCATTGATTGGTATTTAACTATAATGTTACTTGATGTCATTAGATACCCAGTTAGTTTCCATGGGTTTATCATGTTACGATTATTTATGGAGTTATTAATGATTCCCTTATGTGAATCCATATTAAACCCATTTTATTTCCATGACTTATTTATGATGTGATTAGTGATTTATTTAAAGTGTCACTCATAAGTATGGATTATGAAAAGTGGGGTCCTATATAACCCTAAAATGCATTGATATAAAATTTATATCTCATGAGATAAGTATTTACAAGTATATTTTAGTTTCACATAAGAATAGGGATTTATTTTATCATATGCGTGGACACTGATGGTGTGGATCATGAAATTAATGTTTCCTATACTAATACTTCTTCCAAATTTGTGATAAATTTCAAAATTTTATGTTTTTTTATCATGAATAATTTAAGATCTCATAGATCATGTTTATTGACTCATGCTTCCACACTCTTTTTATTCATGTATTATGTTATTCCAAATAATATTTCATGATTTATGATTTATAATTTATTGGGAATGAATTTTCTTATGTATCTTGATTATACCCATATGATCCTGTTATTTTCACTTATGATATTCGATTTCTATCGCTTATATTTACCCATACCGAGCGTCTGAGCTCACCCATTTCTTATGTTTCCACTTCCACAGGTCATGAAGATGAGTATAACATATAAAAGGTATAAGATGAAGTCTATAGTGGATTAATTATTAACAAATGTTCACAAGGGTTGTGAAGTAAGTTTCTTATGTATCTATTCCTAAAAGAAACTAAACCTTTCATTCTTAAGATTGTGTGATTATTTGTGATATGTAATATTTACCTTATAGAAATTTTATTAAATATTGGAATTTATAGTTAGAGTCTCTTATTTATAATAAAACATTACCCTTTCCATATCCAAACTCTCTAGTACATTTCATTACTGGATAACCACCATCCTAGTCTTCCCACTCTAGGGTGAGACTCTTGGGAAAAAAATTCCATACAAAAACTTTCACTAGAAATATTACTGAAACACGCATGTTGCCTCACAAAAGGACTCAATTTAATCCACAATATACTAAATAATACAAACTATCACTCATCGATTAGTCATAAATCATGATTAAATTTCAAACATCACTCTATTATACCTCACAGGGATATATAATTTATATTTGGTATGTGGGTTTATAAATAAAACTAAACTACTCAAACACTCTAAGACAAAAGTGGGTTATCCATGTTACCTCCCTCAAGTATTAGACTAAACCCATAAAGATAATATATATATATAAAACCTTTGAATAAAGGCTAAGGTTAGAGACAATATAGAAGGAACTCTCACTGCATGAGGAGCTGACACAGGGTTGTGAAAGCATTAGGCGAATAATATTACAACAACCAAAGATGAAAATGTCCTTAAATAGGATCATTATAGAAAGTGAAAATAAAAATAGATTAATTTAGAGTTTTTTTGTGGTGGTTGTAGACATATATAGTGTTAGGAGGAATTCATAAGGGGGTGTAGATATAGACATAATTTGATAAGGAACGATTCATGAAATGTTGTTACAGGAGGCATTATGAAGGATATGTGAAGTGTACAATTCCTAGAAAGGTGAAAATAACCCCAAATATTTTTGTCTGAATACATAATGATGGATTTAACCCCAAATTTTATGGTTAAAGGCCCGTTATTGGTTTTTTACCAATTATGTTCAATGATAAAAAGTTGTCATAATTGATGGATGCCCCTAAAATCAAGACACACTATATATGTGGAACATATGTTATGATGAAAAAAATCCTTACCCACTATCACATGAACAACCAAGACCAAACATCTCAATCCCTGTTCAATTAAACCCTTACCATTATTCCATCTTGGAAAACTCATATAAATCCTAGGAAGATTCAAATGAACACCTACCTATATTATCAATATTAAGACTGTTTATTATCACAAGATCCATTTCATTCCATAACACCCCAACCTAGGAAACCAAATCCAAGAAACACAATCTAGGTTTCCATATAACCTCAATAACATTTCCCCTTAACTATAGGCTCTTGAAAAGTGGTTAGTGATAAAGGAAACTTCTTATGGAAACAATTTTACCTCAAAATACAAACCCAAAAATGCATGAGAGTATAAAATTTATTTTAAATAATAACTATTTTAATAAAATTAGTAGTAAAAAACTTTTTTTACAAATATAACATAAATGTGACATTTAAAATATAATAGTCTAGACACATGAAAACAGAAAACAATGTTCTTGAAACTGAATACACCAACTCCTATTCCATTTATTCTATGTGGATCTATGAATCAAAATTGAAAAATGATACCATCTTTCCATTACCTACATAATAACTAATCATGTATATATGTCCCTCTAAGTTCCCATATAAGGAGTGAGTATAAAATCAGAAGAATTTATCCAATGGATAAAATACATTTCTATATATGATAAATTTCAAAATATGATTCCAATCAATACTTAAAAATAAAAAAGTATAAATTAAATATTTTATTTATCCAAAATACCTCAAAAAAAGTTTCAAAAACAAGCATGGACTTTTAAATTCTCAATTTTATAATTTTTCATAAAATAAAAAATTAAAACCTTTAATACTAAATAATATAGTAAATTTATTTTCTCTTCAAAAAAAAATATATTTTTTAAAATTAATCCAACAAAACTCTATATTTTCATAAATTCCAATGTAAGTATCATTTCCCCAAAATCAAATAGAAACACCAAATTTACTTAATATTAAATGTAAACTCCTTGTCCTTTTAATTTCACTCACATTTAGGAATTATTGAGAATAATATAATAGATTCATTACTACATAGCTATATGGTATAAATCATCATTCACCAACCAATATTAATTCTTCACACACCTTGTCATGTGTTTGAACCAATGTATTATCCATTAAAATAATCCCAAACCATTATTTCACCATGATAAGGATAGGGGTGTCACCTTTTGGATTCAGTTATTCCCAACTATTGGTCATGATGGGTTTATAAGGATTTATTAACACTTAATAAATGTAGTAGAAACAACAAGAAACCTAAATTCACAAGATCAATATGTATAAAATCGAAACCATATATAAATATAAAATGAATAACACTAATCATTCTTTTAACTAAAGATAGACACTATCACTGTCTTCCATCATGCAATTGATGAATATAATTAAGAATAAACCAAAGGATTTTATCCTCTTTGGTGTATTTATGGGTTGATATAAATAAATTGTTTCTCAAGTGAAATTTTCTACCTTATATGACATTATAGTGTCTTGTGATACAAAATAGGGAAGCTAAAGAGTTTTAGGAGGAGGTAGAATAAATAATAATCTATGAAAAAAATAACACACCATATCAATGGTTTCTTATCCTTATATAACTCTCTAGGACACTCCTCAAATCACCATGAATTAACTCATACATTATGAGTTATGTATGTCATTAAAAATCAGCTATAACCCTTGAATAATTCTAATCTACAATACATTTCATATTATGAAGTTATTGTTCGTAATGATAACCAATGTAATTAAGATTCAAATTTTAACTTTTAATGTTCCACTTCCATACCAAGGTAGTAGCTACACTATCAATTTAATGTAATTAATGATATCCAAAAAACCAAATCATAAAATATAATTTATAATTATACATGTTATACTATAAGACATAAACATATCATACACTATGATATGAGGTCATTATGGTATATATCTTTCAATATCCCACTTGTAATAAATCCTCATAGACTTTAGGACCTTTCACATTATATTGTGTCATATGTAATTACTTTTTGAAACCAAATCCAAAATTATTTTTGTTATCCTCTAAAACAATTTTGAAAATAAATAATCAATTTCACCATGTATCACATCATATGAAATACACTATGAATACCCAACTAAAACCCCTTTTGAACATAATATAAAATAATTCTAGAGAATCTATTTTATTAAAACTAAATCCCCATTCCATTAATCAAAAAGTAATGTTTCCCAGTCAGGATCCAAGAATCACTAAGAGGGGGAGGGGGTGAATTAGTGATAAATTTTTCTTTTATGTTCCTTTATTCTTGAAACAACCTTCACCTCCAGAAAAAGAGCTTATTCCCTATTTATCACAATCCAAACACACATCCACAAGAACATAATAATTTACAAGGTTCACTACTCAAAAAGAGTATCTTTGTCCTTGATATGGTATAAAAATGACCCAATACCACACAATCCACTAGAAAACAATCCTTTGGTGTGGAATACAATGAGTAGGATATTCCATTACACCCATGTAGCACTATGAAAATAATAAAAAAGTTCATGTGATCCCTCTTAGCACAAATAGGGTAATGAAATGTTACAATAATTATTAAAGAACATTAATAAATTTATTCTCTCAAAGAAATTATTCACTTTCCTACCTAGAAGATGATAAGAACTTCTTTGCGTAGAACTTACTATGTGCATAGAAATTATTATCTTTTGGACAACCTTTTGGGTGTCTTGCATGAATATTTATTGCCTTGCGTGCAACATTTAACTTTTTTTGTAGAATATCTCTTGCATAGAACTTTATTCTTATGTGCAACTCACTTCTTGAATGCAAATCTAATTATTTTACGCAACTTTATTTTCATACAATTCATTCATGATTCAGAGCTCTAGATTTATCTAAGTGTTGAGCTACTCAAATGAGGGGGGGGGGGGGAGGGGGTCGCCTCTTATTTATAGGCATCACTAGACCCTGTGCGCAAGATCATAACACGTCACGTAATATATTCTTCCTGTGAAAAAAACCATATTTGACATCATATTTGGGGAGTAAGTCTCTATCACGCAACCTTATCTTTTGAGAATATTCCAAATCTTTCGTACACTTCATGCCTTTTCCATTTTTCGATATTCTTATCCTGAAATATGTCTTGCATGCAAAATTTTAAACCACCTTCAATTTTGAATGAAATTATTTCCTTTTCTATATTTTGATATGCTGATATTGGAACTCCACTTGTGCACAAAATTTAGATTAATATTTAATCTTGCACGCAACATCCTTTTACCAAAAAACATTTCTCCATTTTCCAGATTTTGAGGCCCAAAAATTTGGAAAACACTGGGAAATGATGCCACCTTAAAATATACTTCAGAAAGAACACCAATTCAGCTTCACTATCATCTAGATTAATCGAATCTCAGTTTCTTTCATCTTGAACCTTATCTATCGTGATATTTAATCTTTGACTAACCGCCTTTTCCATCGTCATATTTTTAAAGGAAAGTACTGCAACTTCCCTATATTTCAGTAACATCATTCTTTCCAATCAAAAATGAATATGGTTAGAATCAACTTTTCTACCCCTTTCCTTCATAATTCTTGTATCACATGTTCTCCAAACTTATGATATTTTTGAAATTAAAATCAGCAAAGCATCATCATATTTTAAACCAAGACTTGCACAAAGTGAATTAATTTATCCTCTTTGACAACAAAAATACAAAAAATCTATGGAAACAAACTTTTATTACTTTCAAAAAACTTCTCCCGACAACTTGGTCCAAACATAAAGTGTTCCACCATTAGACTTTGTAGAATTGATAGAAATTATGAATTCCTAAATCCATTAATGTATGAAAAGATTGGCCTCTAGAAAGAGTAAATTCTACTCAAGCTAAAAAGAGATCTAGTTTGATATCTATTATATCAATATATATCTATACCCATGTACAAAAACTACATAATATGAAAGCATGAATTTTCATATGATCCCATTGTCTAAGAAATCAAGTAAGCACAAGAAAAAGAGTTTTTGAATCCCATATAGTCACTTATACATTCTTGATTCTCTAACTATAGACTGAATAGTTCAATGAATACATCACATGTAATTCACCCTTATGAATGAGCATATCACATTACCTACACAGGTTAGATAAAATCATCATATGATTTATCTAGGTATGATTGTACACTTCCTCAATATATATCAATCGAGGGCATAAATGGCATACTTTTCAAATGTGAAGAAAAATTCCGTCTTAGTTAATCTCTAACTGAATACATGATTAAAAACCTATCAAAACCACCATCTGATTAGCTAATCCTAATGGATTACATAATAAAAGAATCAATATATGATGGTTCACATGATAAGTATGTCACTAAGATTAGGTATTAGGGAAATACAAATATGATTCACAAACCCTAGTATACTAATGACATAGTGTTTAAAACTCCATTTAGTATACTTTGTGGGTCATCAAGAAGACAAAACACATTTTTCACCTCATGAGCATATTCCATACCCCAATCCAAGAATCTTAGAATATTATCACAACATATTATACTATATGATGAACATTGGTTAGGGAGAACTAAAATTTATAATTTGAGAGGTCAATTATCATTTCACTCTGTGAGTATATATAGATAACATGAAAGAATGATAAATTAGATATTTCATTTTATATAACATGATAAATTTTATATTCTTAAAATCTTTTAATAATTTTATCAAAATCACACAAAATAGGCCATATTATCAAATAATATATGATATACTACCAGATCACCATTATGTTTACCACACATTTTGGGTTTGTTAAACTTATTATATCTTTATGTAATACCTAACTCATCTTTATGTAACCATATGATAAAACCCTTATACTAAACTCTTTAGTCACTACCATAAAATAAGGTTTTCATAGCACTACCCTTTAGCAACACTAAAAAAAGCACTAATAAAAGGGCTACCTTTATCAGCACTAAAAAAGCACTGATAAAGGGTACTTTTAATAGGGATAAAAAAGAGCTCTTAAAAGTATCCCTTCAACAACGATTTTTTTAGCACTGTTAAAGGGCCCCCCTATATCAGCGCTTTTTTATTATCGTTGATAAAGGGGTTATTTATGAGAAATTTTTTTACTAGCACTGTTAAAGGGTATATTTCAAAAAAAACATTAAAAATAATATATAAGTATATAAATATATAAATATATAAATATATAAATATATAAATATATAAATATATAAATATATAACTATATAAATATATAAATATATAAATATATTGATATTGACATAAATATATAAATATATTTATATTGATATAAATAAATAAATATATTTATACATATATAAATATATAAATATATTTATATTGATATAAATAAATAAATATATTTATACATATATAAATATATAAATATATTTATATTTATATAAATAATATATATATATATATATTTAAATAAGTTTTAGATAAGTATAAATAGACATTTACATTTAATATATAAGAAATTTAGTTAAAATGGATTAAAAATATTTTAAAAAGTATTATTAATTAATAATTTTCTAATTATAATCGACTAATAATCATTTAATAATAATTCGAAATCACAAAAAATCAAAAAAAAATTAAAATATCAAAAATAATTTGAAAACGTAACTTAAACTTCAAATGACTCTAAATTTTGATCCAGATATCTGTTTGAGCTCAACAACACATCAAATCGAAGCCTATGATGAGCTCTATGCGCTCGCAACACAAGAAAACCTTATATCGCATTTTCAAGGCCAAAAGTCCTATAAGTGCTCTAAAACATAGTTTTTAGTCGGCATACCAAATTTTTTTATCATTCAATGGAATTTGATCCTCGTTTTATGGGGTTTCCGCCCTTTTCAATGGGGAATAAATTTATTCTGATTGATTACATTCATATTGATATTATGGCTTTGAAATTTTATCATTTTTCACAATGTAATGTTATTTATAATCAAATATATAACGATATATACATCTTTTACATATATTCACACATAAAAATTTAATTTTATAAATAAAAAATTAAACATATTTACATATAAAGTATATTTCCCAATATATAAGCCGTATAATATTCATTTTATTTAAAATACAAGTATATGTATATTTATATAACAATATAATGTGTGTGTGTGTGTATTAGTGTGTGTCTGTATTAACAAACTGATATATATTATCTATATATTCTAACATATGAATATAAATATGAATATATATATATATGAATATATAAATGAATATACATATGAATATACATATGAATATAAACATGAATATATAATAAATGTAAATATATGTAAATATTTATAATTATACTTACATATATATATATATATATAATATACAAGTGTATGTATGTTATATGTATGTATGTATGTATTTATTTATAAACACACACCCAAAAATATATTTTATAAATGTATTTAAAACTAATCTTATAAATATATATTAATATATGAATAAATATACATATAAAAAAATATAACTATATACATATATTAATATAAATCAATATTAATATTAGAATAAATATAATTTAATATATATATATATATATAAATATAGTTATACAAATAAATAGTTATACCAATAAATGGAGAACAAAGTAATATGGGGGAGTGGTAAAGGGTCTAGGCGCGCAGAGGAGAGGTCCTGAATTCAAATCCCAATGGTGGAAGAGGCGCGCAGATGGGTGCGGGGGGGGGGGGGGGAGTGCTAGCACATGTACGGGTGTAGGGTGTGTGGGGGATAACACTACTAAAGGAGTGTGGAAGGGGAAATTGTGGGTGCAGGGGGGCTAGTGCATGAGCGGGTGTAGGGTTGTGGGGGGCTAGCACTGTTAAATGAGGGTGTTAGGGGAGCGTGTGAGTGAAGGTGAGGGATATTTCTATTGGGGGGGGGGGGGTTAAGTGCTGTTAAAATAAGGGGCTCTAATTTTTTTTTTCCAGTTTTATCAGTGCTAAAAAAGTGCTGATAAATGACCCATTTATAAACTTTTTTTTAGCAATCATAAAAGTCCCCTTTTATAAGTGCTTTTTTAGAACTTATAAAAGGGGAATTTATCAATGTTTTTTTGAGAATTGATAAAAGAGACACCCCTTTATCTTCACTAACATTAATAAAACTTTTTCATCTCTATAAATTTCATTTTCTAGTGATTTTAAAGTCCATATTTGTAGTAGTGAGTGAGTAACATTTGTGAAGTAATCTAGTTTGAATAATATTGATACTTATGGATCTAATTCCTAATGTTCATCTCTTTAAACGTAGTATTCAAGATCTTTATCTTTATAATATTCAATTTTACTATGTTAATATTTATTTCTACTTAGAACTCTTTCAAATTTGATCACCACCACTCTTTTTGGAACCCTATCCATCAAATTGTTTTTCATGAAATTTATTTGCAACTAATTTGGCTCTTTACATTAATATTTTACCAATATACCTTAAAAAGTTTTAGGATATCAAGTAAAATTAAAATTATAATTTTATTGGTATAATTTTTAAAATTTTTCACTTGGAAAGTATCTAAGTTCAAAAATACCCCCATTAACCACTTAGACACTATATTATTTTCAGAATGTCATTCTATGATTCAAAAACACTTTTTCATAGGAAAAATTACTTATTTATTATTAGTAATAATATTTTAAAAAATAAAATATTGCATATATATTTTATATGGTATTCTGTGGGTATGAAGAAATGTTCTGAAAGTTATAATTTATTCTTTAAAATAGGCCACTAATGGTGGTATCAAATTACTTATATTTTTAATAACATTTGGATAAAAAATTTTGTACTGAATAAAACATTTTTATCCTTAAATTATTTTAAAAAAATATCAAAGAATTTAATTAATCATAAACCATGTGTATTGAATCCATCATCTCATATTATTCCTACAAAATATTTGTTAATAAATAAATTCACTAATCATATAAGAGAAATAAGATAAAAACACATTTACTTCATTTTTACCATTTGAGCTTAATATATTTCATTACATTTAAAATCTATGATTAATTGACCCTTTAATTCATTATTTAAAAAAAAAACTAGTTTTTTTAATCCTTACCATTATTTTAAACACCTTTGTATTTAAAATATTTGTAAAGTACATATTTAGTATTATATACACTTCAATATCAAAAAACTAATTTCTATAACATTTTCACTTGACTTGGGTATCCATTGGATTTCCATTTTCCTTTAGGTATCCTAGAAAAATCTATTACATGGAATTATTACCTCATTCTTAAAACATCCTTTAGGATTCAATGACCTTGGTTGACTACTCGAAGAATAATTTTGTCCTTCCAACTAAATTTTCTTCTTTTAATTTTTACTTTTACCCACTAATATTGTCAATACAACACTAGAACCAAAACATCAGATGTTCTAGTTCATATATTTTAAAAAATTTGAGAAAATAGGATATATATTTTTTAACCCATTCACATTGTTGTAAAATTTCTAGTCATGAAAACAAAATAACTTTAAGAATTCGAACAATACTTAAATGTTATCTTCATTCTCACCAAGTCATACACACTCATATTGAATATATGAGTGGAAACTAATGTTTATTAGGTAATTATTCATTAAATTATTTTTAAACCTCAATTGAATCATTATATTATTATCATAATCATCTAGATTAACTTTTTAAACTACTTTAACAGTTGGTTACTCAGAAAGGTGTTACTCTAACACATAGAATTTTTCATTTCTTAAAAAAATATTAAGTATTTATACCGGTCTAAGAAGTTTCTTACATTAAGAATATAATTTCAAGGATGGATGTAAAAGTAATTTTTTTATGATGATGATTTCATTTATCCATAATATAATTTATTATCATATGATTATTATATTTTAATTTTAGTTAATAAGGGATTTTATTAAATTTTCTTCTAATAAAATTATAACTCTTTTTAGATATCATCATATCCATTAGTGATCCGTGATAAATATTTCACTAATAAATGAGTCCAATTTTTAATTCCTCTCACAACATATTTATTTAGGTTTGGAATCATCCCAATCATATCATATATGACTCTTGAATTGTGGAGTAGACAAATCCTTTCCCAATCCATCATTTGGATAAAATCTACTCTATTCCTAAAAAAAAACATATTAGGGTACCTCAACTATGTTTTAACCAAATAAAATTCAATTAATAAGTACCTAATACTATTAGGGACAACCATTACTTTTTTTTACTTACACAAGATTATCTAGGGGCACCCAACTTTAGCATGACCTACCCGGTTGTATGATCAAGGTTTTGAAAAGTTTTCACTTTGGAAGGAATATAACATTTAATATTTTTTAAAGGAGATTTAATATCACCATATTATCTCAAAAAATTCAATTTACATGTATTAATGATTTTAATAATTTATTTTGGAATCCTATTATTTCTAAAAAAACAATATGTTCAAATAATACTGACATGTAACTCTTTACACAACTCAAGGCTTATGTTACCAACCTAAATTAAAATCCAATCAAATAAATTCATATCAAAATTCATATCAAAATTCATATCATGTATAAGGTAGATGAAACATTTTCATGTAATGGTTTAGAATCATATTAAATTAACAATCTCCATAAGAGTAATCTTGAAGAAACAGATATCCAACCCCCGATTTTATAGACAATGAATAAGCCTCTAGGTCAGTGAGTAGTCTGACCCAAAGTCCCTATGACAAATGCTACATTAATCAAGATTGATATTAATTCTATAATAATCATAAAACCTAATATATATAAATCATAATTAATGACTTCATTCAATATGCAAACTTAGTGCAAGAAAAATTCATGCTCGAAGATAACTAAATCAATTATAATACCTAGCATGTAACTGCATAGACAAATATATAAATATTTATAGAATAATTTTAACAATTTAAACTAAATAATATATCCACTAATACTATAAAAATTATATTTATTAATAAATTATGGAATAAACTAAATAAATGAAAAATTCATATATTTAAACATGAGATAAATTATTTTGAACAATTCATACATAATGAAATTATAAAAACTTCAAAATTTAGAATGAATTATGGATAATCCAAAATTAAATAAATAAAAATAATTTATATTTATTTCCTATATGAACTCCTTCATATTATTCATTATATGACATTACATAAATATATAACATCTAAAATATAAACATTATTTATAAAAACTACTAATATATTATATAAATGTTTATAATATCACACATTTAAAATTATTTAAACTTTTATCATATTAATTGTCTAAAATAATTTTGATATGGTGGAAATAGTTCTTCAAATAAGGCATTTTAATTTAAAAATTTTGAATTAATTAATTATAAACAATTCATAATTATAAATATAAACTCCTTTATGTTATTCCTTATTTTAAATTCATAAACACTTTATAAATTTAACTTAGTTTCTATATAAAATATTCATATAAAAATTATAAGTTGTGCTATATAATTTCAAAAATTATTTAATATCAACATTTAATATTATTGAATAGTTATTTAATAAATGTTTCATAAACATTCATTTAATTCATTATAATCATTTTAGAATTAATTAATTTATAAAAACCTTTATAAATAAAATAAGTGTCCTAAAATTCCTTTTTATACTATTTATAAACAAATTAAAAATTATAAAATCAATTCATAAATAAAATTTAGAAAATTTAAGTTTCTCATGCATATCATATTCTATGATATATACTATACTATAAGGTGTGATTAGTTTCATTATCTATTATATTTAATATTATATAATTCACAACCTATGATATCTACTTCAACAGCTTGAATATTATATCTTGTGATTACTTTTATATCATAATGATAATAAAACAGTTAGTTTTTTAAAATGCTACATAGCTCTATAATCTCTTACAAATCCCTATATCATATATTACAATATAGTGTAAAATTGAAGCAATGTGTTGTGTCATTTACTATGATATTATATATCATATAACTTGACCATATCGCTTCCTTTGATATCTCATATAATATATCCAACCACAATACAAATTTTCTATCATTTTTTATGATATATAATATGAAATTAATGCGACAAAAAATTTATTCAATCATCCAGCATGATTTCATGAATCAAAAGACATTGCGATTATTTGATACCA
The DNA here is from genome assembly GCA_963277665.1 of Viscum album. Lineage (NCBI taxonomy): Eukaryota > Viridiplantae > Streptophyta > Magnoliopsida > Santalales > Viscaceae > Viscum > Viscum album. The sequence continues at coordinate 1,086,773,832 of OY728151.1, forward strand.
CTGATGATATTTTACGGTTTTATTAAAACTTAATTAATGTAGTTAAAATGATAATAAACCCTACTCTCTAAGATCACTATGTATGAAATCAAAATCAAGTATAAACATAAAATGAAGAACTCTGTGAAAACCGTTCACTAAAGATAAACACTTCCACTATCATCCATCATGCACTTGATGAAGATATCTAATAGATATCCAAAATAATCCCTTATATATGGTGTATCCAATGGTTTTCATAATCTACAAAATGCTTGGGAAATATTATCCTACCTTCTATGAAATGGTAGTGTTTCATGGAATAAATGAAGGATAAGAGAGAAATTAAAGTAGAGGGAGAATCACAACAAGATATATAAAGAATGAACACCCAATATTTATGGGGTTTGACTCATTATACAGCCCTTGGAAATTCTCCTTGAATCACTATGCATTAAATGATATGTTATGAGTTATGAATGTAATTAAAATCTAGTTCTAACCCTTGATGAATGCTAATCTCCAAGGAAATTCATCTTATGAAACACTTGTTAGTAATAACAACTAATGTTGGAAATATTTAAGCATTAAAATTTTATGTTCCACTTATATTCCATGGTATTAGATATGATATCACTATATAATAGCCAATGATATTCAAAAAACCAAAGCATACAGTATGCTTTATAATCATGCATGTCACACTATATAACATGCTCATATAATTCACTATGATATGAGATCTGTAGTGAATATATCCTTTAGGTCACCGTAACACAAAAACTCTATTAATTCTATGAAAATAAGGTTTTACTAAAATATATTTTAAAAAAACACACACACCATACAAGAAATCCAATAAACACATTTTAAGTAAAGTCAAAACCATCCCTCTTTATAAAGTACTTCACACAAATAAATTTACCAAAAAAGGATATATATTTTGAATTGAAATTACAACCAATGAAATAAAAAAACATTAATCCTTTTTAAATTAAATAATTTTCATTAAAAACCCCCTTTCAATTTCAAACATTCATGGTTATTAAAATTCATATTTTTAGGAAAATTCTACCTTTTCCAAAAATTATCTTTTTATACAAAAACTTTATTACCCCAAAATCATGAAATTTAATTTAATAATATGAAAAAAAATAAATCATTAATGCATAATAAATTCACCAATCTCATAAAAGGTATTAGATTCACTTACCTAGATGTGTTGTTTCTAAAAAATATTCAAATTACACTTTTAGATATCGCATGATGGGATTGAATCCTTCAAATCACTAACAGAATAAATTGAAAATTCAACCTAAATACATAGATACATGACCATAACCAAGTATATATCATAGAGATATATCAAGAGATAATGATAGAGAAACAATGAGTGATCCAAGAATGTAAGAAATCACCAAGATCAAACTTTTGATTTGATGTCGATTAAATCAATCCTTAAGATGATTTTGTTTTTTTATTTTTAAGTGAATAATTACCAATTAGACTCCCAAGAATACCTAGATTATCCAAAATCATAAGAAGGTAAAAAAATAGGTACTTTAATAGATAAATAATATTCAATATTCAAATTTATGTAACAATCACCGACACAGAAGGTTATCATGCATGTTTTTCATGATTACCTTTAAATGTCAAAAATACTGATCACATGGTTATATCACTTGGTTACCCTAACTATGAATCATACTAAAAGGGAGCTAATGTAACATTTTTCATGTATGATTAACTTTCATGTTCAATATAATTATGACTCTAACCATTCACCTCTTCCAACTACTCTACAACACCAA